>JAVTVJ010000080.1:3600000-4231016 GCA_034509425.1 Eopsaltria australis | reverse complement strand
AGAGGTTTATTCCCTGGAACCCCAAAGTCAAAGGAGCCCCGACTAGCTCTCGACAGCAACTTATGTAGTACAATAAACAACAAATCAGGGTAAAGGCTTGGGGTGGGATTAAGGCGGGAGCTTTCAACAGCAGCAAATAATATAGAAACAGGGGAGTGGTTTGGGGATAACAACAAATCATAAACAGGGGTACAGAGAACTTTCCAGAACAACCTGTCAATCACATTTGTGATAGACAAATAACATATTCAATAGGAACAAGGGGTGTCAACTTTGGGTGTTAACTGGGGTGTGACTACAACCAGGCTAAACCATGGATGTTTTTATAGCAGGGGGGCGACTCCCCGATGGACCAATCCACCAGGAAGTCCTCAAGCCCCTAGGTCTCGTTTCTATATTGACAACTGCCACAAGAAACAAAACCAAAAGATAAAATTTCAGTGGAACAATGCAGGCTCAGATCTCCCTCTGCTGGAACAAGTCCTCTCTGCTGTGATCTCTGATTCCTAGGGGATTGAGTAGGGGACAGTCCTACTTTTGCTTTCCCAAAACTGTCACCAACCAGAAACGATGGTTTCCCCCGGACATACTATAGGACAGAAACCCTGGTATAGAAAGTCCAAATCACAGGTACCAAGCTGTGCCGATGGATCTCTAACAGAACAGAAATCCTGCTGGCTCTCAGAGAAGTGGCTCCCAGGGACAGTCCTCCACTGCATGTGTGCCCAGTGCTGTCATTCTGATGATCTCCATGAAAGCAAACTACAGAGGAGAGAGGGAGATATTGCTCTTTTCCTTTGAAAATTCCAGAAAGCAAACAGGCTGTATAGGCCATTTCATGGCTATGTCACTCTGCCTCTTCTGGGAACACCTACAAAGAAACATGGCTGCTCCAAGTTCTGTATTTAGGTAATTTCTGAAATAATATCTGCCTTAGACCTGGAAGAGAAATTCCATTCCTCCTAATCCCAATGCAGGGAATAGCCATGGTCTTCAAACTTCATAAGCCTTAGGGCCTTTCAGAGAAACCAACAGGGAAATGCACTTTTCCTGAGATCTGTGGTCTGAAACCTTTCCTAAAATTAAGGTTCCCCAGAGGAAAGTGCCCATGTCACAGGGACCAGCTTCTATGCCAAACTGTGTATCCAAACATATTTTTACCAAACTTAAAGACTGCTGGATCTTTTCAACACATCCTTCTTTGAGGAAGTTTTTTATTTTATCAATTCAAACTTCTCTCCTTTTTAAAAAAAATTATTTCAATTTCAGAAAGAGAACAACTTAATGAAAAAAATATCTACCCCAACTTTCCTGTGCCTCCAGTCCTTTCTAAAGAGGGCACTATACAGGTGCATATTGGTTGAAACTTGGATAAGAACTCCAGAGAAAAAGATCTAACAAACCACCTCTATTATTTTGGGCAGCCAGTGTGATGCAAACTGGGCCAGTGTCTCCCCAGCTTTAGTTAATATATTATTTTGATGGCCCACAGCTGGTATTCATCATGCTGCTAGAAGGTCTTTCCACAACTCTATACAGAAAGCACAGATGGAATAATAACTTTTCAGTAGATTCACAGAAATGAAAGATGGAAAATAAGTTCCCATGTGCTGAGGCTGAGGTTTGTCCTTAGTATTCTAACGCTCTGTGCATTTTGTATTTAGTGACTTTAAGGGATTTGAAAACTCAACCAAGTATCCCAAGGTCCAAGAAGATCTTGGCAATTTCCCTTGTATTTGTAATAGATTCTTCTTTTTCTGGATTTCGGCCCATGCAATGTGAAAGAGTCATGTGGTGCCAGCTCAGTAATGCAGCTGTTCTTCAAAAAAGATGGGGAGTGCACTCCTGACACGTCACTTCATGTGCACAAATGCCACATATGGAACTGCACAGCACTCTTGCCTGCAGAATCATTCAGCTTAAAACCAGAAAGGACACATATATTCTTCTGCAGGAAATAGAAATGATCACTGAAGACGTGACTGCAAGTCCACTGAATTCAAAAGCAGTTTTTCCATCACCGCTTCGGCACACATCAGTTCAGATTCCTACTGACCAGAAGAAGGATTGCTTTGTTTAGTTAAGAATCTCTCATTTGAGGACTGGGGTTAGCAGTTATGGATAAGAAAAGATGCTTTTCCATGGCAGTGCAAAGCACAGTCTCTTGGGTATAAATCAAGACGTACAAGCAACTTTCATGCAATGCTTTCATTTTTTTTTGGCTTTTTAAAAGGGATTTGTTCACTTTTAAAAGGGATTTGTTCTACACTTGTCATGGATAGTTAAACCAGAGAGAAACAAAGTGAAAAAAAAAACCTTAGGGTATTGATAATGTAACCTAGGAACTTATCCTTCACTGTCTCATCAATGGTCAAGTATTAAATAAAGGTTATGGGTGAAAACCACAGAAAAGGAGATGGCTCATCATATGCGAATACATGGTGAAGGTGAATACATGAACTCCCTGCCAAATGATGTTTTTGTAAATGCCAAAAATTGGTGAAAATGAAGTTTCATAGATGAGTTTTTGAATTTAAAAAAAATTAAAAATAAAATAATTTGGTAGTTATTAAATACAGAAAGATCAATCCAGGATAGGAAGTCCCTGAGCTGTAAAGTGCTAGAGGTTTGGAGAGCATTTACCAGAAGTATGAGATTTGCTTACCCTATTCTTATAAACAGCCTCTTTTAACCACTCCTGAAAACAGCATTTTGTGCTGAAAAGCCCTTTGATCTGACTCAGTGTGGTCTGCTTGATGTATTTAATGTCAGAAGTCAAGAAGAGGCAGAAGGCTGGCTTGGCTGGACAGGGATCTTCTCTTGAAAATAAGGCAAAACAGAAAGGTGCACACCCAGTGAAAACAAGGTCAGGTGACATGGGAAGACTACAGAGATGTTGCCTGCTGCTTTAGGGGAAGAATTAATTTGGCCGAAGCTCAAGTGGAGGTGAAGCTGCCAGAAATGTGGGGGGCAATAAAAGTTTTCTCAAAAGTATTTATGAAAAAAGTCAGTGTAGAAATAACATTGACCCTTTATAGAATAAAGATGGTCACTTGACATGCAGGGACATGGACAAGGCAGAGATGTTCAATACATTCTTTGCCTCTGTCTTCAACACTGATGATGGAGCAAGGGGGTCTCAATGCCGTGAGCTGGAAGATCTTGTGAGGAAGAAGGAAGAAGAAGGCTGTGAGAATGATCAGCTCCCAGTTGACTCTGAAATTGTGTGGGACCTGCTGGTCCAGCTGGATCCCTACAAATCTATGGGGCCTGATGGGATTCAGCTGAGAATTATCAAAGTACTAGCTGATGTCATTCCAAAGCCTCTCTCAATGATTTTTGAGCAGTCTTGGGAATCAGGAGAGGCCCCAGCTGACTGGAAGTTGGTGAACATTGTCTCAATTTTCAAGAAGGACAAGAAGGAAGACCCTGGAAACTGCAGGCCTGTCAGTCTCACTTCATTGCCTGGTAAAGTTATGGACAAGATCATTCTGGGAGATGTTGAAAAACACCTGAAAGACAGCGCAGCCTTTGGCCTCAGCCAGCACAGTTTCATGAGGGGAAAGTCCTGTGTATCAAACCTGACTTTGTTTTATGACAAGGTAACCCACCTAGGTGATCTGAGAAAGCCAGTAGATGCAATCTCTTTGGATTTCAGCAAAGCTTTTGATACTATCTCTCATACAATCCTTCTGGACAAAACGTCCAGCTTTCACCTGAATAACTGTAATACATGATTGGTGAGCAACTGACTCATGGCTGGGCCACCAAGGGGTATATGGAATGGGGTGACATCAGGCTGCTGACTGGTCCCTAGTGGGCTTCTTCCGGGCTCCATCCTCAGCCCAGATCTTTTCAGCATCTTCATTAATGACCTGGGCACAGAACTCAAAGGAAGTTTGCCAATGCCACTAAATCAGCACAGCATCGCCAGCCAGGCAAGGGAGGGGATTGTCCCGCTCTGCTCTGGGCTGGGGCAGCCTCACCTCAGCAACTTTGTGCTGTTTTGGGACCTACAATACAAAAAACACATTAAACTTCTAGAGAGCATTCAAAGAAGGATCACAAGGATGGTGAAGGGTCTGGAGGGAAAGCCAGAGAAGGAGCAGCTGAGGTTACTTGGTCTGTTCTGCCTGGAAGAGGCTGAGGGGAGACCTCATTGCAGTTTCAGCTTCCTCTGAGGGGAAGTGGAGGGGCAGGCACTGATCTCTTCACTCTCATGAACAGTGACATGACCCAAGGGAACGACCTGATCTGTGTCAGGAAAGATTTAGGTTGAATGTCAGGAAAATGTTCTTCACCAGAGGGTGGTCAGGCACTGGAACAGGCTCCCCAGGGAAATGGTCACTGCACCAAACCTGTCAAGTGTTTGGACAATGCTGTCAGGTACAGGGTGGGATTCTTGGGCTATCCTGTGCAGGGATACAAGTTGGACTCAATGATCTTGAAGAGTCCCTTTCAACTCAGCATATTCTATGATCCTGTTCTATGATTCCATGGTTTACTGTGCCTATGTGCTGGTTTCTGTGGTCTTCAAAACGTCCCCAGAACTCTGCAATTTTCAGTTTTCTCAGCAATAATTTATAATATTGTGGAGCACCCAAGATGTGTTGAGTCAGATGAAAGAGGGCTCAATATTGGCAGAGAGGGATGATAAATAGAACTAGTATTTGTATGAGATGGTAAAAATTTTCATCCTTTAAACAGCACTAAAATAGCACAACCTGAATCAATTTCTTAAGCATTACTTTGGCTACAGCATAATTTAAACATCTGACTTAAACATGATAGCCAAAACCAAAGCAATATGTTCAAAATAAAATTCATTAAACATTAAAAAGAAAAAATATTTTAACTTCTCAAAAACTGATTCAATTTCACCTATTTTCCATGTCCAACATATGTTCCCATTAGAAAATATATGACCAAGGAACAATTTTAAAATCACAGTAGATACAACAGCTGCTACCAGATTAATAGAAACAGCTGCACAATATGTAAAATAATTTACATTCTGCTAACAGTTAAAGAGGCATTAGGAATTGACCTCAGAGTTATAGTGGGGTTTTCTAAGAAAGTATTTAAGAAAATAATTAAAGGCAGCAGGTGCACCCCTTTCTACTCTTCTGATGATTCAAAAATATCATAAACATTGCCTAAATAATGAGTTAAATAATGCTTACTGTTCTTGTTGCTGCAGGACAGCTTATGGAACATATGAGAGAATCTGTCCCAGTGTTTTACTTAAAAAGAAATTGTAGCAGTAGGTAGACCAAATATTTACATTTTCCAAGGGGCAAAATGTACTTTTCCGACAAACCGAAACAGTGATAATGCTAACAGTGCATGTACAGTTCTTAGGCATTAAAAGGCTTTTGAAAAACACTGTCACAAAAGATGGTGAAAGACCTGCCACCATTCAGCAGAGTCTTCCTAGAATTCTAACTAGTTTCAATATGAAGTAAAGAGTTGATTTCAGCCCATTCTCCTCATTGATGGCATTTATGAGGACACTTCTCCTCTGATTATTAAAATAAATATACACATATCTGCCATCTGTTGTATATTGCTGAATATCTTTTTCCATAAAGAAATTAACTGACTGTAATAAAGTGCAGGATGGAAGTTCTGTTCTGCATAGATCCATTTGCTTACATGAGGTAAATAAACTGGATTTTTATCTACACACTCCTCTATGTCCTGGATTTGGGTTCTGCATCCAACTAGATTGTACTAAGAAGGGAAAGAAAAAGAAAGCAAACACATGAAGTACAACCTCAGTCTTTCAACTAAACCCTTGCAATGTGGAGATTTCATAGTAGGCATTTAACGTTTGGAGGATACAGACTGGGCTATACTGACCTACATGCATATACAGATAAACACAGACAGGGCAGCATGAATGAATCCATAAATTTAATGTCATTAGGTCCTCCCACCTGAGCATCACATACAGGACAGGGAAAAGATTTTGTCCAGTTGGGAATTGAAATCAACATTTTTAGAGGTTTCTGCTCAGTTGCCCTAATCTGTGACTGCTCAAAGCTAATATTCCCTGAAGGTCTGCCATGGGAATTGCAGTGAATGGGTTCAGGCTTAGCCACTCCATATGTCACATAATAGTGCATTATGGTACCACTTGCCATTCCCTTAACAAACTCTGCTTTGCTTCTCACTTAGTTCCAACCTTGTGATGGCTGCACTGGGGATGAGTAGGAAGTGCTCCAGGAAGTGGTGAATCTGTCTCAGTTCACATGAATAAGCATTCCAGTGAATGCCATAAAATGGACATTTCATGGGCATATTTTCTGCTGGAAACACCACCAACAGACCTCAGCCTTTAATTGTAAGCAAATCGAACATAAATGTTTGCTAGAACATAAGTGGTGCCTTCTGTCTTTCTGTTTCATTTTTAATAGCAAAGACGTTAATAGGCACAAGTGCAGTGTTGCAGTGGGAGTACAGAGACACCCAGTGCAACCCAAGGCCAGTAAGATCCCACAAGAAACATGGTGCCAATTGGATTTTCCACCTTCTGGTCTGGTTGAAGTCTAAAGGTTTCACTCTCACTTCTATCTGAAGAGGACGAAGAGTTCATAACACTTGCATGCAGCAAGTCTAACGTGATAAGATCTGCATCATGTCTCAAGCTTGCTTACATCCAAATGGCTAAAAGTGTGTCCTTACCACTTATAGCATCAGTACTGAGAGAAATCAGAATTAACAGAGCAAGCCCTTGACTGAATTGTCCTGTACAGTTATTCCCAGGAACTAGTGGGTCAAATCAGTAGGGGTTAAATGTTTTTACCCCTCACTCTTTGCAATGTCTACACTGAAATCAGTCATCCTAAAGAAGACGGAAATTAGGATTTTGCCAATTTGATACACTTGCCAGAGCATATTTTAGCTGTGTTTGTCTACTGAAATACATGCATGGATCTTCTCTCTGCAGAGCAGGAACACAGTCATAGGTGGATTTTCACCCCAGGAAGGTTTGGTTCCCCCTTTTCAGAACAGATTAAATAATTTGGTTGTAGTCAAAGGCAAATTAGTAATCATGTCTTGGTTTCCCAAGTTCAGTTCAGTGCTCTGTCCACCAGCTAAGCCTTCCTACACTCCTTAGTGTCCCAGTAAAACCAGCTTTGGGTATTCCTAGAGAGGTACAAGTCAGATTTACCTCAAAGGAACCCTTAAAATTAATAAAGTAGAGTGAGATATGGTGTGGATTTTCTCAAATACTTCTTTGAGGTCTGTTATGGGGGGGAGGACATGTAGCACAGGTTAAAGATCTCTTATGATATTCATTACAGAGGAAATGGGGCACAGACTTCCAGGTAGCAACCACCATCTGCACTACTTTTTGTCACTGTAGCCAAATGCATCTGTGGCTAATCCAGGACTCCATCATCCGACTGACTGCAACCATACATAGTCATGGCTGGCACACAGAAATGCTGCTGAGGGCCTGGACAATGCAGAGTCTTAAATAGCTCAGTGATGGAAGGAGCATTACAGTTTCCCAGCAATTAATATCCTAATTGTGTCGACAAGGGAGAAATCAGGAGACTTCAACCTTGCAGCAGGTCTTTAAGAAAACAAGCCAGACAGGAGTACAGACTGGTCAAAGCATTCATATTCCTTCAAGTCCTAAAAACCAGAAGCCACAGAAAAATAGAAATAGAGGAAAATGTGCATTAAAAAAATCATCAGTAGATACAATCCTTTTTTATGATTGAGTTGCACCAACTTACTGAGTCCCCTTCCAGTCTTATTTTCTGCAAACCTTTAAATAAAAAAGATATTTCAGATTTTATTTTTGGACAGGCAGTATTTTTCTGCCTTGTAACTCTCAGTTACAAGGTTTTTTTCTTTTCATTTCAATCTGACAGTGCTGGGATTTGTCACTTGTGCCTTTCATCAACACCACAATTCGTCACAAAATTTTTAATACATCACGGAATTTCATGTCAATTTTGCAGACAACTGTCACATGCAGAAACAGTGGTAAAGGAAAGAATTTCACTTCCTAGTCTTCATCACAGGACTTGTAATGAGGTCACTGAGGTTTATTCCCCTCTCACAGGGTCTAGATCATTATTTTCAGGCCTCCAGCATCACACTATATCTTCTGTGCCTTTCGCCTATGACTTTCTCTTGCAACTGATTCCAAAAGAAAAAAAGACACAAAAAAAAGAGCAGGAAAGTTCTGACAGAAAGTAAACAAGTAATATGAACTTAATTCAGGTGGGCCATTAATTATGAATTAAATTGATCTATGTGCTATTGGCTATCAGGAAAGAGAAGCTGGGACTGACATTTCACTGCCTTCTAAGTGATGAAATCCACAGTTATTGCAAGATAGCAAAAGACAGTACAACATAGATGCAATTCTTTCTGTTTTCTCCTGTTTATATCTGGAAACCTCAGACCACACATCAGGCCAGTGCTGTTCTTTTTTACAGCTAGTCCATACTCAGAATCATCTTTACAGGAAAATGTACTTCCAGGAGACAACAGAGGAAAAGATTGCTAAAAAAAACCTCAAAATGCTGACTAAATCCTGCTGCATAGTGAAGCAATTTATAATCAAGTTGCTTGTTTCTTTGTGAGATAATACTGAGATTGAAATATAAAAAGGATTTAAAAGAGAGTAAAACATAAATGCTAAATCACTTCTGGTCTCTTACCTTTTTGTATCCCCCACAGAAATATTAATCACCAAATATTATTAAGCCATTAGTCATCCTGACTGGCCAGAGAAGGACAATGCATTTGCATATTTCCATGGAACATAATTCACAACTTGTAGAAATCAAAAAGCATCTCTTCAGGCTGCATGTGATTACTGTCATCACTGTAATCAGAGTGAAACAATCAGTTCATTAACAGTGAGTGTCCTCCTACCTTAATTGCCTTGGCTCTGCTGATGAGCCCATCTTGCTGAGCGCTTCCAATGAGCAGATCTACTTTCTGAAGCCAAGGGCGCTGCAGGGCTTTAGCCAAAGGTTCCCGGAGGTAAATTCCATCCATCACTGGACCCCAGTACTGGAATGGGCCACTTACAGCTAGCAGCTATGTTGGCCAAAAGAAAACCAAGAATTGTGCAGTTAATTTTGCTTTACCCTTTAAATTCTATTTTATTGATGCTTAATTCAACAGATCTAACACCCTTCAAGTGAACGAGTGACCAGGTAATACAAGTGCAAACTCATCATTGGCAGGAAACAATGATTTTGCTGACAGTCTCAGTAGGTGAAACAAACTGAAAAGGCCAAGAGAAATTATGGTCTTATAGTCATAAAAATGTTGTTTTAAATTAGGGCTTGAGTCTGTGCTGGTCCTCATCAGAAAATTTATTGCCAGTGGGTGTTTTAATTTGTGGATAAAGAATCCATCCCTAGAACTATTTATACTGCAGCTTTCACAGACCTCCCACTTCAAATACAGAATACTGACATCCCATCCTGCTTCGTTTTCTGCAGAAAGTCTGTTATTAAAGCTACAGACATTTTGCTCTCCTCTAGAGTAACACTCAGGGGCAGGCAAGAGGGAACTAAAAGAAGGCAAAAAAACTATATTTAGATTTATTTTAGAAGATGTGGTTAAAGCAGCGTAAAAGGAATTAGTCTAAAGGAGAATCAAACTGCGATTAGCTCAGATCTGGATCTCATGGACAACAACTTCCCTCCACCAAAAATAGTCCAGTTCCTCTTTCACAAGGATTTGGACTAAATTATTTTTTAAGCTTTCTCACAGCTTTGTGTGAATGGAAACTTTTTGATTTCTTGCCAATGGCATATGTTTTGCTGTATTGTACCTTAGTCTGAGCATCATTGAGGACACGAGCAGGCAACTGGCGAAGGCAGGCTACAATTTCCTCACTGGTGGATGAAGGGCATCCCACATCTTCAGCCAGCACTGCTGCTTGGGTCTGTGCTCTCCTTGTAGTAATGATGGATGCTGGAGAAAAAGCTGAGCCTCCCTAGAAAAAAGCCCCACAATATCGATCAACATAGGTTATCAGAACACCTGGTTCCCTGGTGCAGGTAAAAAAGAGGAGAAGCAAAATCTGTCCACCTGCAGAACTTAAAACCCTGGCTTTTAAATCAAAATAAGTGAGTTCTAAAGATCAAAGCAAAAGGATGAAGGGTCAGTTAGGCTGTTTCCAGCTCTGCCACAGTTATTCTGGAAGAGCTCTGAGAAGTGTCTATATTGTGTCTCTAACCAAACCACAAATCTTTCTGAAAACTTTGCTCGAAGAAGAAACATTGAGACAGAAGCAGATATAAAGAAGGTGCTGTGAGGCACATGAGGGAATGGAGAGCCCATCTTACAAGAGAAGACTAAATGGAGTTTTATCATAGCTCTGATAAAGACTGAGAGCAGCTGTGAAGTCCATAAAGAAGAGCTATTTCTACCTTGGGACAATGCTGGTACAAGGACAAACGAGCACTAAGAATTCACATTGAATGTAAATCACTTTCGTTAGAAACCAAAGATAACTAACACAAGGAGCAGTGAGGGTCTGGAAGTGCTATGAACTGAGGAAGTAGGAACAAAAGACTAAAGAAAACTGCAGAAGATTAACCAGAACATGAAGATCAAAACCAGAGCACAGGCTACAGTCAAGTCTCTACCCCAGACTCTTCAGATTCTTTCCCACAGCTGTGCCAACATGGAAAATGTTCTTAACAAGAAAGGATGGCACAATATTTTTGAGTAAACATGAAAACTACGCGTTGAAAATGCAGATAAATTAGCTTAAGTCTGATAAGAACTGACCTAGAACAGAAAGGCTGGAATAGCTCTGACATGGTTCAAATGACTAATTTCCAAACATTTGCATCGGTTTACTGATAATAGCTGCTAAGATTAGCTTCTGTCCTCTAAAAAAACCCCACACCCTCAATGCATGATTTGAAAGACCCTGATATATTGAACTGATTAACTTACTTCTTACTGAATTTGCTCAAAGCATAACTACAAGTCTTAAAAGCAAGTTAAAAAAGAAACAGAAAACAAATAGCAAATCATTAAATTGAAATTGTCTCAAATGTCTGTGCCCAAAGAACTCTGTGAAGCCCTGGCCAGTGCCCAGGACATTTTTTATATTTTAAACAAGCAGAGCCATTGATACTAATAGGATGCCATTTCTCACAACTGGATAAATTCGTTTCCAGAAATAGTGAGAAAGAGGTCATTGTTTGGGTGTAGAGACAGTATTTTTAGTTCATTGCATGTATAATTTCCAGTGCTACTACCTTCCTGAAAGGTTTCTCCTTTTCTAACAGATCTGGAAAACATGCACTGTTATTAGCTTAATGATTGAGATGCAGATGGTTGCAGATAAGCAAAGGAAAACCTACTTTTTTAATCTGGGCCACTAGAAGAGCCATCTTGAGTTTTAAGAGGGTGGAAGAACTAAGAAGAAGAAATAAACACCACTTGGTCTTATTCCTCACTTCCGCACTCAATTTAGATGAGAACTCAAGTGAGCAATGGGCTTTATCCTCTCATGGGATTTGCAGTGGCCTATTTTGTGTTTGTAAGGCTCTATATTTGCCAGCTGCTGACTAGGTGCACTGACTCAGCTGGTCATGAGAGAGAAAGAAAAATATCTTTGATGAGAGCATCTTGTCTGTGGGTGGGTTCCCAGCACATGGAGTGAGAACCACGTATTTTAACCTGGCCACTGGAAGAGAATGTTCATCAGAGCTACGATGAGTGAGACTAGAAAAGGGATGTGTCAAAAGAGAAGCTTCCTTGCATTTCATTTAGAGTAAGGGATTATGAGCCCCCTCAATATAGCTGAAAAATTAAATCCAAGATTGCACAATATTTACCCACTAATCTGGGAAACATATTCTTCTACATCCGATCTGAACTAGCTCAGCATGCTTTATCAAGTATCCAGTACCTCCAAATGGCATTCATTTAAAACAAAGCAAACCAAAATAAAAAAAAATTAAAGGGCTTCAGTTCTGGAACTCCAAAAGTTTCACTAATTTTGAAAATGCCACTTTCTGTGGAAATTCTGAAGTTCCCTATTAAAAGACCAAGTTTGGTAGAGAAAGAGTATTGAAATCAGATTATATATGGAATCAAAAAGTCACTGGGACCAAGCAAATGATCCTGATGCGTGCTTGATTTTGAACACATTTCCTCCTGGAGATTTAAAAAGCTATGCAAAGTTTCCCTGTCTCAGATATCTACAACCTGAAAGATTGCCATGAGGTCATGTACTGAGTAAAACAAAGACTGCAAAAGGTTCTGGATCTAAGTGTTCCACAAGTTCTCTACTGCAGGGGCCAAAAGCCTGGGCAGGCAAATCTCCATGTCACAGCACGGGATGTGTATGGGCTAGCAGTAGATCCAGTCAAAGCTCAATGAGTAAAAGAAAACCCCCAAACTTCTGAAAATACATTTCTGAGGGGAGGAGAGCTCAATAGAACCTTAATCTGCTGTGGATATTTTCTCTTCTTTCTGTGAGTGGTTACAACAAGTTTATGAGCTCTTTAATCTGTACTTCTTCCATTTTCCACGTTAATGGCCACTTCCTCAGTTTGCTTTTTTTGGTAAGAGCCATATTCAGGAAGCAAGTCTTGCGTCTGGGGTTTGAAAGAGACCAAATATTTGGGGTTTGAAAGAGATGTGGTATCTACAACTCTCAATCATGTTTAATTTTTACTAGAACTGGAAGCAGGAGACAGAGAAACACAAGGCATCATTCAAACAGTATTTGAAAATAATACCATTATGTTTCCTTAACAGGTGCATCCAACATATGTTCCAGGCTTTAGAAACATGGCTCCTCTTAGTGCAGAAGTTATGCAAGCAAAACTGTACTAGTTCTCTGCTTTTCAAATTCATTTCAAAATTCAGGGTCACTATTTCTTCATTATTGCAAAAAAAAAAAACCCTTCAGAACAAATAAGTGAGAACAGAAGCTGGCATTGCCCAGAACTAATTTTCTTTCTTTTTTGAGCCTGCAGTTTTCACATTAAACAGAAATCTTCCCTAAATACTGAATCCACATTAGAGGTAGGCTTAGGACACAGAGAATAACAGAGCCACACTCAGCAGTTCCCTCTTTTCCTATAAAACTATAATTTATTCCTGTCATTAGTCCCAGCAACCAGTAATTGTGAACTTGAGTGCTTTAAAAAATAGGACTATTTAGGCAGAAGCAGAAATAGTGGAGGCCCTGTTTATTTCCATTACATGACACCCATATTACCATCAACATGACAGAATCATGAATCAGAAAACCAAAAATCATGAGATCAGCTCAAGAATAACAAACACTGCATTCTTTTTGTTAGTCCTGTGTTTTTTTAATTCTCCAGGAATTCTCGTGTACCTAAGAACAGAAGAGCTAAAAAATTCACTTTTAAAACTAACAAGTGAAATCTTCAGATATTCCTGCAGAGTTGTTTTTGAAAGCAAACCTCTGAAAAAATGACATATGCAATCAAGCTGTAGTCATTAGCCACCTTGTCATCACTGGGAATTTCCTATTTCAGCGTCATTTAGAAGGGATTTACAGGGAACTGAATCCACACACACTTCTTGTTTTAGCTGTCCTTAGAGATGGACCCACAACAAGGAGGAAGAGGAAGACAGAGGAAGTTCCAATGACATTTTTGACAGTGACCCAGTCGAAAGGGTTCAGAAGTGCTAAGAAGAAGCAGTTGCAGCTGTGTTACACAATCCACAACAGCATTGTTACACTGTTGTCTGAAATTCATAGGAATAGGAGGAACTTTATAGTGTTGAGCAACAGCACCTACTGCAACAAGTGATGGCATTGAAAATGGGAGGCAAAGCATTCAGTACTATTTAGTTCAGGGACCAGGAGCATTGTCAGCATTTCTTAATTTCTCTTTCCAATATTAGGGGTTCAGCTACACAGCAGAAATTCAGATATCAGGAAATGTATCTCACAATGGTGAGAAGCTGATGAATCAGTACTATGTGAAGGTGAAATCTCACTTTGGCATCAGGCTGTGACCAGCTGAGCTGGGACTGGTTCCTCTTACAAAATTTTCTTTTAGGACATCATAGTTCTACAGACTTTCGTTGGTGCTATCCTGGTCATCCCAATTCTTCCTCCGCAAGCTCTTGGCGCTGTTCTGATGAGATGATAAAAAAGAATATATGGACCTGTGTTTGGTTTGTGTGGCCAAGTTTTGGTAGTGAGGGAATCTAAATTAAATAATTGCAGTGTTGTGAGGAAGAGTGAGAGTGGAAAATTCCAGAGGGTCATAATCAAGCTTTACTTCTCATTATCCCATTCTGTTTAATTGGTAATAAATTAAACTAATTAAAATAAATTAGTTTAATTTCCCTGTTTTGTCCATGAGGGTAACCAGTGGGTGATCTCTCCCTGTACTTATCTTGACCCATGAGAATGTCATTATATTTTCTCTCCCCTGCCAGCTGAGGAGGGCAGTGACAGAACAGGTCTAGTGGGCAGCTGGTGTCCAGCCAGAGTCACCCTACCACAGTATTATCACTGTACTCTGTACCTCTGTCTCACAACATATCTGGAAAAGACAATTACCATGTAAGCAGCAGTGTTGAATGCCTTTTGATTCCTCACTTAGTTTGGAAACTCGCTTCAGCAAAATTCTTCAAAAATTATTCAGAACACATCTAATGATTAGAAACTTCACTGGAACTAGATTTTATCACCCACACTCTGCAAACCCAAACTCAGCTTCCTCTCCTCACATCATGACCTCTTGTTTTTTTCCAAACTGACTTGAAAATGAAATTCTTTCTTGAGCTACACTGTCTCCTCAGCACACACACTCCCCGCAAGTGAATGCGGTTTCTCTGACGGCTGCAACCAACGCAGGCTGTCTGTCTGCCCTGAACCATGCTACAGGCAATGCAAGCAGAAAGTATAGCAACACCACCCAAAAAGGAGATCAAAAGACATCTAATGCAAACAGTCAGACCAAGGAAGTGTCCTGAGAACTCTACTTTCCCAAAGGAGCCAGCTGTAGAGCAATATTTTATTTGTTATAAATAGGCACTCTTCAGGCTCAGATGCACACAGTTCCCAGCCAGAAGTATCTGTTAGACCATCTGGTTTGACCTCCAGGGTGGCCAGGGCTCTTCCATTTCCTGGCTGCTGAGCTCAAGTGCTTCCTATCACTTAAAACATGGCTTGTGTCTGACTAAAGCTTGATCTTGCATGAAGCATTTAAGTTGGGCTCAGAGACACGGAGAAACAGATACCACAGCCTTCTCCTTGGCAGTTTGTGCCTAAAGATAATCACTCCGTGGACAGACAACAGCATCTTATTTCTGTTTGAGGGTGTCTTCAGTTTCAGTTAATGCCAGATTAAAGATACTGTTTAAGCTCTGTTTTTTTTCTCCCTGCAAAAATAAGCAAGCTGCGACTAAGCGACCACTGACTCACTTTCCCAATGAGTTTAGGAGATGATTCTTTAACAGACTGGATTTAAAATATTTTTAGAAGCTGTTTTCAATTTGGAGCTTATTTGCTTCTCTCTTGCAGGGTTGTTTTCCAGTGTCCTTCCCTGTTTTTCCTCAGATGCTCAATTCTGCACAGTGACAAGTGCTTACAAGACAACAAGGTTGGAGGGCTCTGTGTGATGACATTAATGTCATTTATTCAGGCTTTCATGAAATCTGGCTTCAAGAACCTGGAGAAGTAGAAATCTTTGGGACAAACTGCGGGTGTCTCTGTCACAGATAAGAAGACATTTGGCAGACACCTGGCAAACACCAGCTCAGGGACTGTAACAGGGAATTGGCAGGTCAGTCCAGCAGTGGAAAGGGAGACTGAGATAGAAACGTTTTTCCCTCCATAATTGTCTACTAGACTGTAATTTCCATATAAAAATGGAGAGAGGGGGATAAACCTTAGTGACCTCATTACGAGTCCTGTGATGAAGACTAGGAAGTGAAATTCTTTCCTTTACCACTGTTTCTGCATGTGACAGTTGTCTGCAAAATTGAGATGAAATTCCGTGATGTATTAAAATTTTTGTGACGAATTGTGGTGTTGGTGAAAGGCACAAGTGACAAATCTCTCTTATATCAAAAAGAACATTTTGAGGAAGGAAGATTTCTTTTTCATATATCAGCCTTTGCTAACCCCTCTTTGCTGACATCAGAGGCAGCCCTGCAAGGACAATGTTCCTCTCACAAGTGACTCACAGAGTGCCTGTGTCAGGTTAGTGACTTGAATAACAGGATATGAATTCTTCTGAGAGGACATATAAAGCCCCACTTAATTCATACAAGCACTTCCATTTATATATAAACGCTCTCATTAATTATCCGATTTGAAGCAAGGTATTAGCTAAATGTACTGAAAGGGTAAATCAGCTCTCATCATTGCACAAGAGCAGACAGCCACCAGCAACAGGCAGAAATGACATGGAAATGGAGAATTCTATTTACCTCCCTCCACTGCAAACTCATCTGTTCCTCTACTAGCACGGTACAAATCGTGTCTGAGATTTACTGTGTTTCCAGCAGTTCTATCAAGCGAGTCCAAACTCTCTTTAAGTGTGACCAATCTTTCCTGCTCAGTCTGAGACCTGTCTCATTCCTGAGTGTGTCTTAGGATGTAACCTTGCTTCTTGTAAAGGCACAAAAGGCTGTAAGAGGCAGCCTAAGGCAGAGGGTGGTGAGAAGAATCAGAAGAAGGCTTTGCCTCTGGCTGTTCCCACATGCAGACATCCCCTAACCTGTGATATTTTAGTAATTCCAGAGATGCTGTTCATCAATTCATTGAATGCCACCAAGGGACATGCATGTCACATCCTAGTGATTTGGAGAAAGCAAGAAGGTCCTAAACAATCAAAATATAACTGGCCAAGGTTTACCATGGAGCTGTGCTACAGACTGATCAGTTTAGACTGGAGTTCCTGTCCCTTCAAATTAAGAACTGCTAGTACAGCCCATCAAAAAGAAAGAATATTCTCCTGAAATTACTAAATTCCCAATTTGGCACAGCTTTGGGAATTTGATCAGTGTTTCCTGGTTTCCGTAACAGTTACACAACGGCTCCCACATAAGAACCTACTTGAAGCTACTCTGGTGTGAAGTAGGAAATCTGCTTGGGCTTTGTTGGGTTATTTTGGTTTCTTTGGGTTTGTCAAGGGTGTTTTTATATCTTCCTATACAACGTTAGGGATATGACTTTTTCAGATCACATCTTGATTATAAAAGCAAAGGGCAAACCTTAATAAATTGCTTTGACTTCTGTATTCATATCCACAATATTCTTCAGTGCCATTCGTCAGGTTCTTTAACAGGCCAGTATCTTGGTTCCTCCATCTCAAACACTGAGATGAGGAAGGTCCTGAGGCTTCTGCACTTTTTACAACTAATGTGAAAGTGGGCTTCAGAGACTGGCTTTCAATTCATATTTCTTCATTGTTGACCTTATGCTTCAATTATTTGCAGACAGAGGTATTTTGGGGTACAGAGTGAAGCAAAAAGCAAAGGCTGCATTCCTATTCAGACTCAAAAAGAGTGAAAACAATGTTTTGTGCCTCTTCCTGTCTCTCAGAAAAAAAATAGCAAAACTGCATAAAAGAAAACAGTTGGGGAATAAGTATTACTGGATAAATAAATTTGGAAGAAGAAGAAAAAAAAATAAACCCTTTTTGTTTAAGTAATGTAAACCGGGTTATTTTCCTCATTTTTTATATCTGCTAAAACCAGCCCTGATGCAATACATTGAAAACCTCCCTGTTTTTCTCAGCCCATAGATAAAATGTGCCTTTAGTTGTGACTTGCAACAGGAACCTCATCTGTTGCAAACACTTTGAGCCTTCCTTATTTCTCAGAGAGGAAGTATGTGGCCTGTTTGGCAAATGCTGCTCTACATGACAGCGTGAACTTCACAACACACTCATTCGACCGGCTGCTCCTCGACTTGATCAGCTAAACCTTGCTGGCAGCACGAGAGCAGTACTATGACTACGGCTTTTTTCAGAAATACTGCAACCTGGAATGCCATGCCCAGCTTTTAAAGGTAATCACTGCTGTGATATATTTTACATTATCTGCGTACGAGACCAAATGTTTCCATTTTATTTATATGCCAGGGTGTTCTATTTCATTAGCAATGAGAGTATTCAGACCGTGGATTTCAAGTGCCACCAGAGGCAGAAATAGAAGAGCCTGCATTGATCCTTTTCATAAGGAGTGGTACTAAAGATAGACAGGACAAGGAGTATTTCTACTGAAACCTCAGAGTAAGATAGATGCTTAGGACCTTATGCTGAGGCAAACTGCATTTTTCTATAACCAAACTATGAGCCCACAGATTAGTGGGCTTTTTATTCAAAGTGTTAGAAGTGAGGATAGTGTGGTATTTCTGTGTTGTTTCATGTTTGCATGTGTCTATGAATTACTTTGATTACCTTTTTAAGTACAAAGGTACAACTGCCTCAAAGCTGAAAGGATGTTCATTTTGATTAATGACAAATTAAGGGAAATTCACAAAAATAAATAGCTTCTGAAATCTAATTTATTTTGCTTTTTCTTTCCCTACATGAAAAATAACAGGATGCCAGTGCTTTCATTTTCAAGCTAAATGAGATTCAGACATTACCTGTGAACTTTATGGAGAATTAAATTGTAAGACCTTGGCAGTATATATGTGAATATCAGGAAACAAAATAAAATAGGGTATAGCATCTCAGGAATGATAAATGTTCTAATTTTACTAGTCTACGGTATTCCTTGTAGGAAGGCTTTACTCATGCTTATGTTGCCTTTTTATTCTTATTATTATTTACATTTCTTTATATTTAGTAATTTTCAATCATATTAAATATAACTTAGAGAAAGTTCTTACCAAGTAGCAGAATTTCTTATGTTCCATGCTATTTAGCTGCTGCAGAAGCATGTTTTTTCAGAGAACAAATTCTGCTAGAGGAAGTTATTGCTGCTTGTGCTGCACGCAGGAAGGGAAGGGAGAAATTGTACCGCAGGTTTTGGGGTCACACGATGTAGGTCAGTGGGATTCCAGTCTCAACAGGTGAAGAATTTGTATCTGCTGAGAGTTCTGATAAATAGGACACAAAGCAGGACTGAGACTGTGGATGTTTCCTCACCTTCCTTTTGGCAGCAAAGGTCCCTAAGCCCTACTAACTGTGTGTGCAAGCAGCCATGGCTGCAGTGACCACCTTTCCTTGGACACCATGTGCACAAGTGGAAAGGGCAAAGGAGGAAGGACCAATGCTTGGAACACTGCAAATGTGATTTTAATACTTAAAACTGAATTTTCACACAAACCTGAGGAGGTGGCTGGTAAGCAGGAGAGCTGCAGGTAGATTTTGGTTCCCAGCAGCTCCTCTGAGCTGCACAGCAGCTGCACTCCACACAGAGCTCAGGGTAGATATGACACAGTGAGTTTAGAGTCTGTAATTTCTCTTTAGTTCTTCCTACATCACCCCCAGTGAAATATTTTCTTTGGATCTGAATCTTCTGTGATGGAAGGATAGCACTTCTACTTGTATCTCAAACTCTGTCATCAAGATTAGATACATGGAACAATTATTTTACAATGAGGGGGGTGAAACATAGGCCGCACAGAGAGGTTTTAGATGCCCCATCCTTGGAAAGATTCAAAGCCAGGTTGGACAGGGCTCTGAGCAACCTGATCTAATTGCAAATGTCCCTGTCCATGGAGGGGGGGTTGGACTAGGTGGCCTTTAAAGGTCCCTTCCAACCCAAACTATTTTATGATTCAATGAGTTCAATGCAGTGCCTGGAGCAAATTTTCTATTTAAAAATTGTTACTGTTCTTCTGTTGATTTCAATGAAATAAATTGGTTCACAAGATCTTTGAAGCTCCCAGTAAGTCTAGTTTTGCAGAGTGTCTCAAAATTTCAGAAAACCACACAAGAATTTATCATGCAGTGATGGAATGGGTTTGTATTTTGCTGACAATAACTCTATATAAGCACAAGCCACTTAAGCCATCAAGTTCTATCATTCACTTGAGAATAAAGCACACCATTGCTTTAGAAATACAACTCAAGTTTGTACACTCTTACTCTAGAAACAGTGATATTGACAGCAAACAAGTAAAAATAATTTTTGCCTGCCCTATTTCAAACGAAACTTCCAATTCCTTCCATTTCCATGCAATTTTCAACATCTGCAGGTTGATTCATACCTCAGAACATTCCCTCCATCAGCTTGGACTGGACTATAGGAACCTTTACTCTGCCCATGTGCATTATGACAAGTGGCCTTAGTAGTAAAGCCTAATCTGATGTGTCATCTTCCTTTAAATCACTTTCATTAAGTGAATTAACAGCAAAGGTCAGAGCTTTCCAATTTTTATTTGTATTGAGCACTTCCACTGTGAGTCTGAGAACATCTTGAACTCCCTGTCCCTTTCAAGAATTTCTGTCACCAATGGTAGTGACAGTAAAAGAGCATGGAAAATGCAATGAGACACAGAAAACTGCCACGTTAGTGACGGCAAAGCCCGAGATGTCACCGCTCCTCACTCTTACTGAAAGTACTTTATAATGTTTGCATTTCCACAAGTCAGATCCTCCCACATCTAAGGCAGCAGCACACTCTGTCCTGATGACCTCAGAGATCCTTTGAGAAGAATGATGCCTGGCAGGGCAGAAGGGAAACAGGCCCATTTTGGATGTGTTCTGCAAAAATACAAAGCAGGAACTTCCCTTTTGTCCGGTATTTAATTCCTTTGGACTAGACAGTGGTTTACCTGCAAACGACGTAGAAGCAACCCTGCAGAAACACTTCAGATATTTCTAAAACAGCATTTAGAGTTTAGATCCTTAAACACTATCTAGAAAAATGTGCTGTGCTTTTAGAAAGATCAAAAGCCTGAAGCAAAATTTTCAGAAGTCTTTCCACCGCGCACAAATACTACGTATCACTTTCCAAAGTGACTCAGGCACACCTGAAATTAGGAGTAGGAAAAGGATTTGATCACAAGCCTGACACTTGTAGGATGACTTGCTCTCCTGGCCCTCAAATAATAAAACCCAGCATAAAGTGGTACTTAGAGATAGGACTCTTATTTTATTTTTTTTTCAGACATCTGGGACACAAAATTCAAGGAATTCTCATCTAAATACCAATTGCATGTGTCAAAATTATAGATCGGCACAAGATGTTTATGCTGTCACTCTTGCCATCTATCTGGAATTGCACAACATTTTTGGTAACTGCAGCTTCTACACACTGAGCAAGATTTGAGCATCCCTTTTAAATTACTGCAAAATGCATCTACCAGAGCACAGAGCTCAACAGAGGTTATCAGTTCAAGTGTTTATCTCACTCTCCTGGGTAACTTTTCCAGCCCTGTTTAGTTCTTTATTGCTGTGCCCAGAAAATTTTTCTGGCTAATTTGAAGATGAGCCAGTACCATCTATAATATCTGTAGCCAAAGTACTGGCTGCATTACTCCTATGGGTTTACCTCTTGTTCTTGATGAGATGCAAGTAAGAAAAATGTTAAAAAAATTAAAATTGGGTCTTGCAGAAAAATACTCATAATTAGATCAGAAAATTATGACCTTGCAAGCAGACAGTGCCTGAAAAAGTGAATTCCAGTTTCAGGTTTAGAAATTTAGATGCATTTATGTGGAGAAAGATTTTTTTTTGTTTGTTTTCTATCAAGAGACCTGTTTTAAAAATGTGAATACCCAAGTAGTTTATTTAAATTTAAGGATGCTGTTTTATTCAGCTTCTAAACTTCTCCTATCAGGCAACACATTTTTGTTCTTGTGAAAGTAGGTTTCATATGCTTGTCAGAAAGACACTGGCACAGCTGCACCCTCCAGATGTGTCACAAGCCAGTTCTGAGTGCATAAAGAGAAGGGGTAATGTGCCATTTGGCCAGTGAAATAGAGAATTCTAGCAAAGAGCTTTTGGGAACAAGCACTAAGAAGCTTGGAAAGCAGATGAGGTGGAGTCAAACTGTGCACTACCATCTGTTCTAGCACTGAGCTCCTTGCATTTGATAGGGGATGAATTTTCCTTCCTTTGAATGGCATTTTATTCTGTAGGATGTCTTCCTAAACTGTCTGTAAGATGTTAAAAATTTATGGTAATTATCAACATACTGAAATTCTGCCAATCTTATTCCAAAAGACAATTAGCAATAAAATCTTGCTGATGTCAGCAGTTCTGCTTCTCAGGCTGGACACCTCTCCAGCTGACCCTCATCAGGCTCCAGCCTGGGTAAGTGAAGAGCAGCACACCAAAGTCAGTAATCATCCTTGAAATATTTAAGCTAGAAAAGGTCACAAGATGCAAAATACTCACACAATTCTGCTAGAGCTCCTATTACCATTTTCACAGGGCAACGGACAGAAATATACTTTTAAAAAATAATTGCCCATCAGCTGGTAGTGTTATTTTGCTTTAATGTACAGGTTTTTAATAGATATAGCTTATTGTCCTCTGCCTCTGAAAATATACCATAGCATGATATACCTTCCACATACACAACGTTTTTTTCCTCTGCCAGGGAGAATTAGGATGGCTGCTGCAAGGCTACGAGAAGGAACTGTTCCTCTCACGATATTTAGTTCCACAATTGTCTGATACTGTTCCTTGTACATCCACTAAAACTTTTTAAGACAAGTATCTGAAGAATTTGAACTGCTGGCTTTATGCAGGAGTACTGATTTGAGATCAAACGTGGTGTTAGGCAAGGTGTTACTTTAAAAAAATTGCCCACATGTGCTGAGGGCAAAATTGCATCAGAAAAAAGTCTAAACCTTCCAAGCTGTGTTCTTTGTGTTCAGCAATAAACCAACACAATATACACACAGTGCTGAAAACCAGGGGCATCAGCCTAATTAGATCCTTTGTAGCCTCAGAATCCCAAATGCTGAAAAAACATTTTGTATATGAAATGCCCATATGGGCACAGCTCTGCCGTTACTTCCTATTGTGCTGAGGTACTGGTAATGGAAACTTTTACTACATCATGTTCTTCTGAGCAACTTCCCTAGCTGTGGTTTTCTGCTATTCCCCTGATAAAAACACCAAAGTGGTGAGACTTGAGCGAGTATGTAAAACTCTTGCATGAATTTGACACAAGAGCTCTCAAAAGCAAAACTGTACGAAATTGGAGACGCCCAAACTGGGTCATTTCTCATCTGTTGGCACAGCAGGTGTTATTGTGATGTTAAATTTCAGTGTCTGCTTTGATTTAGTTCCCAAGAACTTTGACGGAATTAGCGAGCACAATGGGAAATACTGTGAAAACTCCAAGAGCATCTGAGGAAACAAACATGCCGAGCCAAACGGGTAAGCACTCATTTCATTCCTTTCAGGAGAAAAAGATGTTCACGATATATGATAGACTCAGCCATGTGTCTTTCTTCACCCGCCTGACAAGAGCAGGCAAGTGCGTGGCTGCCGTGGGAGAAGGAGGGCATCCACCAGACAGTGCTTATATTTAGCTACATTCTAGCTCATTTTCCAAGAAGCACTTTAATTAAAAACCCCAAATGTTAAACGTATTATTTGCTGGTGCTCCTTGAAAGACGTTCCTTCCAAATCAGAAGGCGCTGAAACGCTACTTCAGAAAGCAGGAATGTTGTGTTTTGACATAATTGCATGTGATATTTTCTACAAATGTATTCTTGAAATTTGGGGTTCCTTCTTTTAAGGTTAAAATTTTTAATGATATATTGCATTGAACTTCATGACATAACTGTCAGCTAATTGCCTTAAAGGTAGCACACAGTCAACCTGTCACCAGGTTTATCCATAGAGGCTACAGAGGAATACAAGTTTCACAGGGCAAGCTGCCAAAGCAGAATACAGCACATCTGCCCTCTGCATCCACATGTGAATAAATCGGGTTGCAAATCCCTCCCTGCTATCTCTGTTGGCTGGTAGAGGTCATGCATCAGAGGGGAGAAGGAAGAGGGATTTGGTGATCAGCTGCTACAAACTGTGAGTGAGTGGGTGGAGAGTCAGGACAGCCTCAGCCCTCATGGTGCACTAATACAGGAAGCTGGCACAAGGACTGCAATAAATCACTCTCCAAAGGTGAAGAGGAGAAAGCAGTTTTGGTACTTTTCCTTTGGATTTGGGGTGTGTTTTTTAAGTTGGTTTGTTGTTTGTTTGTTTTTTTTAAAGGGGGGAGGCATTAATCTGAATTTGGGGTTTTTTCCATGACAGATTTTCCAATTGGGCTGCTCATAATTATAAGGATAGGGAATCAGTGTGGTTTCATTGCTGCTGCAAGGAAACCCAGCCCTGCTCTTAATCTGGTTAGGAGCTCACTGAGATGGGCAGCCCTAGGTCCTAACACAGCAGAGACAAAATACTGCTCAGCAAAATGCTATTTTTTTTTTTTTTGAAGAGTGCCTTATGCTGATAATCCCAACCATTGCTGACACAAATATCACAAATAAACACTAAAACAGAGACATGCACTCACTCAGAGGAGGACCTTGATGATGAGTATGCCATGGCTGTGACCAAGTTTGTACTTGTCCTGCACATGCTAAAAGTCAGGATTTAGCAGGGCTAAAAACAACTGCAACCCTTCCTGTGATGGAAATGGAACACACCCCTAAAAGATAACTCTGCAAACCTTGATAGCACAGTGATTACAAGGGGAAAATATCTATTTAGGAATTCAAGACTGAATCTACTTGCACTCTCCTACACGTCTAGCACACCTAGAAAGGTGCATTGTTAATCCTGCCTGAAATCCTGCTACCACTTGGGGAGAGAACAAGTCTGCTGTAGCTGCAGTGGCACCTGCCAAGGCTGTAGGGATGTCTCAGATACTCTCACAGCTGAAATTTCACCAGATACTTATGTTTAATCATCTAAAGGCAGGGGGTTTGTCACAAAAATGATCAATGACAGAACACTGATGAGGAAAGGTTGAGAGAGTTGGGGTTATTCAGCCTGGAGAAGAGTAGGCTCCAGGAAGACTTTACTGCAGTTCTCAATACTTAAAGGGGGCTTATGAGAAAAATGGGGTTGGACTTTTTAGTAGGGTTTGTTGTGATACAACAAAGGATAATGGTTTTAAACTGAGATAGGGTAGATTTAGACTAGATATAAGGAAAATATTTATTACAATGAGGGTGGTGCATGTTGCCCAGGGAGGTGATGCACGCCCCATCTGTGGGAACTTTCAAGGTCAGTTTGGTCAGGGCTCTGAGCAAACTGAAGCAGTTGAAGATGCCCCTGCTCATTTCAGAGGGTTGGACTAGATAACCTGTAAAGGTCCCTTCCAACTCAAACTATTCTATGATTCTAGAATTTATCAGCCTGCATAGCTCTTTGGATCCATCCATCTCTTAGTCTGGATCAGACAAACATCTTTCATAGTGGCTTAGATGTTACTAATGAAAGTTGGGAATACAAACATCAGTACTGCTGTCCAGACACAATGAAAAAAGACTTTTAAAAATGAACCTGGTACTAAAACATGTTTTGGGGTTAATCCAGTGAGTTTGTACCTGTTTGCCTTTCTGAGTAGCACAAACTCCACATCACAAAACACAGAATTTTTCCACCAGGCCAGGAAAAACTCTATTTAACTGAGGTGGAGATTCCAGCCCATGGACTTTCAATAGTTATTAGGAGAAGTAGGTTTGACACTGGTTCACTTCAGTGAGACTGAATAAAATGAAAGATGGAAACAGAAGGGAAAGAATGAAAGCAAAAAGTGTCCAATAAAAAGGGGGAAGAAAACAGATAACTGGAGCTGGCAGACTTCAACTGCAGAGTGATTTGGTTCATCAGACCCCTGTGAGCCCCTTGTGCTGCCTGAAAGCTGTGCTGAAAGCAAAACCTTGTGCCTTCCACACCACCAGTGTGCCAGTCTTGGTCCTGAGAAAGGGAAGAGTGTACAAGCTGCATTTCCCAAGGAGGCATTTGGACCCCAAAGATAACTGCACCCCAACTGCCAGAGCACTGTACAGGCATCCCTGGCACAATGCAGGGACTGGTGACAGTAACCAGAGCAGCAAGGGGTCATCAAGGGTTGTGAGCCCCTCTCTGTCCTCCTTTGGGACCCTGAATCAAGGACTAATCCTTTTAGGCTGCACCTGTATAACTCTCAGTTCCCAAGCTGGCTGGTTTAGATCTAGCTTTGGTACCAAAGTGTGACTCTGCAGCCACACCTTGTGGTGCTGCACAAAGAGTGCCCTCCTTCTCCCCCTCTGGTGCACACCATGTCATAAATCATAGTATTTCTGCTGGCCAGTAAAGCTGGATGATGCATGGAGCTGAACTCCAAACAGCTCATTCCCACCCTGGGTGTGGACCACATCAGTGCACAGCACAGCAGGTTTTTGAGGGTGATGAGCTGATCCAGATGCTCTGCCTATGCTCTTCCTACTCTCTAATAATGCTTCACAGTCCATTCCCAGTGAATAATTGGAAGGATACAATATTCAGTGCCACATTTCGCAAGACAGGCAGGTGTGAAGACATCTAAAATTAGCATGTATTTCACATTCATTTCCCACTCCTAAAAAAACCACCCAGAATTAACACCTGATGCAGTGGAAATGATTGTGCTTCGATCTTTCCACTCTAACCTTTGAGTTGTTCCATTTCTGATGTAACCTACACTTGCACTGCGGAGGAGAGCTTGTGTTAGATAAACCCAGGCAAATCTTTTTTCTTTTACATCCTGAAAGTGTGGGGAGCTCATCAGATCAAATCTATTAGATCACTTGAAATTTACTTGTGGAGAAAGTACGTAATTTGTTTAGTTCCTGTTTCCAGGCTTTTGTGTTTGTAAGGAGTTAGAATGGGTTCTGTGATATGTTGTAGAGTGTGGTGGGGTATTTTGCATGACCAAAAAACCCAGTGAGGTCTGACTTAAACACCAATCAAAATGAAGAAGGAGGGGGTTCATTCCTTTCCTTGCACTTTAATACAACTGCATGTAGTTTAAGAGGTAACATTTGCATGGACGTGGCAGATAACACTCTGATAAATTCCTTCCTTTTCAGAACTACAAATTGGCATGCAGAATTAAAACAAAAATTAATATAAACATGAAAGTGTAAGCAAAGTAACAGGTCTTGCTAGAGTAGAGGAAAAAGTCACCTACCCCACGTAATGAAATGCAAATAACCAGTGCGCAAGGAAGGAGAGCAGAAAAGCACTTGCTTTCCCCTCTTTTACTATGGAAGCAGAATATTTATAAAAAAACAGCATAAATTCTTTAAAAAGCGTTGCTAAGGGCATTGTCCTTAAGCTAAAAAAAGTCGTATTCCATGTGGTATTGCATGCTGTATTACAATCTGCAATGAGAAATTAAGTAATGGCACTTTATCCTCATCTTGTAGTTCTTAAAATGCACCTTCTGGCCTGTATTTCTTGTAGTCCTGGGTAAAGATTTTGTTTAGTCAAAAAAGACTCAGTGCCCATATTTAGGTGCTACTAGCCTCAGGTACTAAGTAGTTTCATAGACAGGAAGGTGTTACTTGATTTTCTGTGTGGAACAAGGAAGCCATCAAAGGCTTAGCACAGAATTTCTTCAGCAGGGTTGAACTAAGTGTACAATGAGTTGTATTAGACAAACCACAGTGGTTGGCTGTACTGGACTAGCCCTGCTTAATTCAGTGACACTGATCAACTAAGAACCATGGCAATGGTAATACCAACCACACTGTCGAAATAATCATAGAATGCTTTAGGTTGGAAGGGATCTTAAAGATCATCTAATTCCAATCCCACTGCCACGGGCAGGGATGTCACCCACTAGATCAAGTTGCTCAGTCCCCATCCAACCTGGCCTTGAACACTGTCAGGGATGGGGCATCCACAACTTTTCTGCATAACCTGTTGTGTTTCTTTTCTTCATGTTTCCTTCAGCTTTTTATTGTCATCTCTGAATTGTTCCTAAGGCCCTCAGACACATATGCTGAAAACACAGAGCATTCATTCAGGGTGTTGCATCTAGGTTTCCCTCAAAAGCTGTCTTCCTTAAAGTTGGCAACAAATCTATATAAAATAAGAGAAAACTGACAAGATATAGAAATGTTTCTAGCTCTCTAATGTCTTTCTTTCCTACCCTGAATTCACTCCCATTTTTGTACATGTTGGGCTTCACAGAGTGGGAAGAATGGAGATCAAAGCACCTCTGCAAATGTACTGCTAGGTTGTGTTCTCAAGGATCAGCTCTGTCTCCCTGTGAGCTCATGGAGGGTACTGAGATGTGCAGAGGGAAGTAACTGCTTCCAGGAGAAATGCAGGCAGTGTATGGCACAATCTCTCTTGCCAGGACTTCTGCCAAAGAGCTCAAAACACCCAGCATGACACATTTCTGAATCTCCCAGCTGTCAGCATTTACTGGGCACCACAGATTCCAGCAGGATGAGGAGCATTTCATATTTGATAGTCCCAACCTTGTGTAAAGTGCTTCATCCTGCAGAAAATGAGGATACCCAGCACATGTCCTACATAGGACCCAGATTCATCCCCACTGATGTAAAAGGTCTTCTCACCTCTTTGCAGATCTCAACTCTGCAAATCGCCATCATATAATGGTTTAAACTTAAACAGCCATGTGACTCTTTTCTTTCATTGAAGCTCTAGTACAGTCTTCATGCAATGGTGAGAACAAAGTGCAGTGATTGATCATCAAGTTCCTTTAAAAAGTAATGAAAATGGGGAATAATGCCCACACTCTCATTGAACTTGATCTAAACTAATTTCATACCATTGAAAAGTATCAGTGGTGCTAAATTATGAAACAATTCAACATGCATCTTCCTTTTCTTAAATATAACACTATAGCTGGAGGCAATTAGAGGCAGTGGCATTAATCAAACTGGGTTACTTCCTAGTACTATAAATACTTACTAATCTTTTTCCTTTCAAACTGAATATGTCCTTTAAATACGGTAATTACTAGAAAAAGTGGTTTAAATTTAGTTGCTTACAATTAACCACATGACTTTTTTCATTTCTAGTATCTTCACTTTCCTCTTACAAGTCTATAGATTCTTCTTTAATTTCTTATGTTTATTAAGTGACATTTCAGGGACTTTTTTTCCCATTTGACTTACTACATATAATCTATCATACTTTATGAAAAATCCATTTCTGTCTCAAAACTCTACCATGTTTTAAGTGACATTGTCTTTCTTCTTTCACAGGTCAGGAGAGTGACTTCCTTGCTGTTCTCTATGATTATCCTTCAGCAGATATAAGCCAACCTATATTTCATGTAGGGGAAAAACTACGTGTGCTATCAGAGTAAGTTGATCAATTTATTTTTAAATTAGGTTTCTAAACAATTGAAGCAAAGCTCTGTTTTATGCACCTGGCCCAAACCGGATGCAGATCAGCAAAATGAACTGAGTTCAGAATTTTCAAGGACAGATAGTATAAATTTCCATGTAGTTTAAGGATTTGGGATTCCAGATTGTCCTTTGATTCATAGATTTCTCTTAGGTTTCTCAAGCTGGATTCAGACTCTATTCTAAAATAAGACTCAGAACAATCCTGCTTTGAAACATGATTATGAGAAAGTAAAAGCCAATATAGTTTGAATCACATAGAAAAGGAAAATAATTCTGAATTCCTTTATGTCAAGTGTGTCTGTCATTTTCTCTCTCACCCTTTTTAATCTAACAACTCCATTATAATTAAGTCTCAGAATTTCACCATGATTTAAGGCAAATGTAACAACAATAGAATAAAAAGTGCAGTTTTTAAAATTTCTTTTTTCTATTTTTCAATCAATTCTGCATTTTCTTATTGAGGAAGAAAAGAAGGCAAAAATTTCTCGACCAGTTCCACTCAAAAAATTTAAGAGCCCCAGAAGGATGCAGGCTTAAGAGCACTAGTTCAGACTGACCTAAGCATAGTGCAAATATTGCCAGACACAAGAATGAGCACACTTCCTGAAAAATGGAAGCCAGCAGCCCTGATGTTCTTCTATGCACACACTGACCTCCTGGAAGTTACTCAGCCCTACAGCCACTATTTGCATGGCTCAAAATGAAATGAAAGATTTCATTTTTGCAGCTGGTGGAGCAGATGGATTCAACAGGAGACCAGACACAATAATAACAGAGGAATCCTCAGAGGACCTCTAAACTAATTCTTAAAAATTCTCAACCAGATAGTCAAATGGCCAGAGGAGAGAAGTACTCAAGAGAAGCATGATGAATTCTCAGACTCTTCTCCAGGCCACCATGACCTGTAGTGGCCTTTGTCAGTCACAAGACACAGGCTTTTGTGCACCTTTGGTCTGACCCAGAATGGCTGCATTTTTGTTCTGCTGACAAAGTGCTTTCCCTTCCTGCATGAACCTAAGGGTCCCAAGACTCAGACAATACCACCAGATAAGCTTTCTGCTGATGGAGAGCTCCTCTAAACCAGGGGAATTCTTCTCTGCTAGCTTCTAGCAGTATAAACCTTGCTGCAGCTTGCAGAATGTGCAGAACATGCACAACAACTGCTTTAGCTTGCAAATTGCAGCTTAAAACCTCTCTCTCAGCTACAGGCCCTCACACCACCACAGGACTGCCCATGCCCATATCAATGGGAATTACATGTGGGGCATCTCATGTGCATACACATGCTGCAAAGTATAATCTACTGCAGGAACAACTTCTCAAAGACTGGGCTTTGGCAGCAGGAGTTTTTGACACGTTTGTCTGTTGTGCAGTGATTAAGAGCTTCTCCTGATGGATAAATTAGAGCCAAAGCAAGCCTTGATGAGAACTTCCCTCTTCCTGTTTTGAATCATGAGCTTGTTCACAGAAGACAAGACAGTCCAATGCTCTATGCAAACCAGTGTCCTGATGAAGGACCTGCTCTCCCCTGCTGGGGTACGTGCTGATGTCAGCAGGAATTGTCTGCCTGCCTCTTCCCGCTCATAAGTTTTAGGTATATTATTTTCCCCAAATCATTCAAAGAAGTAAAATACAGCAAAAAAGAAGAGTAGCATGGCATGACCAAGTGGTGAGGAGTCACCACAGAGGAGTCAGCATTACCAGGCAGCACCTACTGCTCCTGCAACAGCAGCTTTTCAGCCTTTTACCAAAGTTTTAATGTGTAGTGGCAATCAGCCCCACCAGTTCTGCCAGGAACAGGACATATGGAACCTCCACAGGAAATGCAACTCCTCACAGATATTTGTGACTGCTCTGTGTTGGCAGAATTAGATAAGCAGCACTGGCACAGTTTCTTACCCCCCACCACTGGTCAGGCACCTTTCATTACCAGATGAACAACTGCATTTGGCTGGCAGTAGTCAAACCAAACGTCCTCCAAGATTCTCCCCAGTCCACATAATTTCTGTAGCTCCTGTCCCAGGAGAGATGTGCTGCTTTGGGATTTTTAATCATCAGGGATTTTTCAGGGTTAGTAATATTGAAATTTGGAGGGAGAGAGATGACAAATCTCTAAGGTTTGTTTTTCCTATTACAATTACTGGCTCTGTCTAGGAGAGTTCTGGGGGAAAAAAAGGACTAAAATAACTTAAAATTCTTATAGATAAATTAATTTCAGCTGGAAAACAAAACCCAAAACTTTTGGGCACCTGAAATTTCCAGCTCCAAGCAGTAGATACTTCCCTTTTTCCCTCAGCACAGACATTCTGGACCATGGTTGCAGCAGCTATAACTCATGAAATTTAACCTAAGTGGTTTCAACTCAGCTGTTTTGACACATACTGAGACTCTGATCTGCAGTCTGGACATTATTTTGGGAGCATTTATACAAACATCCACAGAAACAGGAGTCAAACACAAGACACAATTATTTGCATTCAAACCCTTAAAGTGAAGATGGAGACAACCCATCAGTCATGAGCATCCTTGCACTGTGCCTAAAGCTCTGCAGCATCCCTGTGAAAATTCCCTGTGTTTCTGAAGGGATTCAAGAGCCAAGCCAGCATTCAGAATCACAGCAATAACCTAAGATATATTGGGGAAAATACATTTGCCTGCAGCTTCAGCTACAAGGTCTTCTTTATTGGAGTCTGGTCTGCAACTCATGGAAGACGAGGAAAAGGCAAACCACGAACCAGGTTGTGTTGGACTGACAGCCTTCCCAAGCAGACAGGATCCATTTCCCAGGAACCTCTACCCTGGTGTTACAGTGCTGTCCAGACACAACACACTCAGCTGTAAACTGAATATCTTGGACACCAGTACAAGCCTAGCTGTGGGAAGGCAGAGCACAGCATGGTTTAGCCACTGAATATTTACCCTTCTTTCAACTACAGAAAAATATTTTATTACTTACGTAGTTTAAATGTAGAACAAATGTAGCTTATTTCTGTGTCCAAATTTAATTCTCCAGTAGGTTTAGAAATGGAACTACTCTAAATGAAACCAAACTGGGTTCTTTCCTGAATACACAGTTTCAGAAGCACACACAGAAGGTGACAGGCTAATCTGGATGCCTTCACTAATTTCCAAAATGATGACAGACTCTGAAAATACATCTGAAAATATCCCTTCTCTTGCTTTCCCACAGTGAAGGAGGCTGGTGGAGAGTCCATTCCCTTACAACAGGTCGAGAAAACTATATTCCAGGAAAATATGTGGCAAAGGTTTATCACGGGTAAGTAAATGCATTTCCCATAGCCTTTGAACACCACAGTTTTACATATTCTCCTCTGATTACTCAGAGTTGTAATCCAAATAATGCCAATAGTTACCCGACAGACAGAAATTTTATTTATTGACAATTTAAAATGCATTTTTTGAAAACTGAGAACCTCAAATCCACATATAAATTTAGACTTACTGAAAATGAAAATCCTTCTTTTAAATGCTGGAAAGAGCCAAACCCATCTCAAATTGCATATAAGATATTTAATATACATCTGTTGCATGGACTGATCTCTAACTTTTAGACACTGATGAAGAGAGCCTATTTAGAATGGATTTTTAATATTTACATAGAGTAAAATTTTAGCTAGGTTTGCTCATGGAAAACAGGCCAAAAAGAACAAATAGAAATGCTAATAAGTCATTCAAGAATGTAAACTTTCTCACTGGAAGAACTAAGACATTTCAGACATTTCTTGTTGCCATAGACACCACACAGGAAAAAAAAGAAACATTAAAGCACACACTTAAAAGTTTTCTGGCAAATGTTTTTAAACCTGTTTAATTTTAAGGATATGAACTGTGGATGTCACTATGAACTATGCAAGTGCTTGAATTTTTGAATAGTAACAGAGATGCTTTCCCAAAGGCGGGGCACAGATGTGGGGAATGGAAGCTACTGTCTGAAGCTTCAATGACAGCAGACTGGGTCAAACACATGAGAACAACTTTAAAATAAAATGCCAGCAACTCTAGACCAGCTGAGCAAGCCCAGCTGCATGGTCAGACACTGGCTGTGGCAAAACACGGCAGTGCATCAAGCTATGGTGAAAATTTGTAGGACTAATTCCCTTTCCCTTATCCACAAAGCCCATTAACTTAAATGGTTGGACTGTTCCCCAGGAAAATAATTGCAACTTATTTGGGGTTTATTTAATACACAATTTGGGGTTACCAAAAGTTATTTAAATGAAAAAGAGAGACTTAACTAATGTCACAGATGTCATCAATATACCACATGGATTTGTTCCCAGCAATTCAGATCAAGGCAGCTCAAAAAGTTTTGTTTTCCCTAATAATTCCAAAGATTATTCACTCTTCTCTTAACTTCACAAAGGTTAATGGAACTCAAAACCAGCAAAATTTTCTCCATAAACTGGGGAAATATGACTGAGCATAGTTAAGAGAATAACTATAGAAAGCCACAGTGTTATTTTTGCAGTCACTTTTCCTGGCTAATGCAGCACTTTCACAGCCACATGCTGCTCTCTGTTTCACTGGTGTCCAAATTTCAGAATTTGTTTTTTCCTGCTTCACAGCTGGTTATTTGAAGGGCTGGGAAGAGAAAAAGCAGAGGAACTTCTACAGCTACCCAACACCAAGGTCGGCTCCTTCATGATCAGAGAGAGTGAAACTAGGAAAGGTGAGACAATACAGATTTTTTCCCTCTTGATCTCGGGCATTAACAGTTTTACAGCTCTTTAATTCTCCCTGTCCCATTTCATATGGATCAGCCCAAAACCAGAAAATGTATATAATGGGAAGGCAAAGGCACCCAGTGCAGTGTGCCAGCCTTTACCAGTCACCTACTGGAAACAGGGTTATTGATGGCCATGGAAAGTTCCACAGGCATCAGCACAAACAAGACACAGTTGTTTAAACACTATTATTTACTTTGGTTGCATGTAAACCTTATGAGGCAGTGAGACTTTCAATGAAGGAAACATCACAACTTTGCCTTGGCCTACAAAAGATTGATTCAACAAGTTATAAAACGTACACCAAGCAGTGGGGGTGGTCTTTTATTGACTTTTAAGAAATGTCAAGCCTTCAGTTTTATTCTCCTCCTTTGCTACATGGGAATTATACTTTACCAGCTTAATACTTTTATTTTCTTCAATGGGGACATAGAAACAGAGTCATAGAATGTCCTGATTTGGAAGGGACCCATCAGGATCTTTGAGTCCAACTCCTGGCCCTGTACAGGACTCCCCAAGAATCCCACCATGTGCCTGAGAGCATTGTCCAAACACTTCTTGAGCTCTGTCAGGCTTGGTGCTGTGACTGCTTTCTTGGGGAGCCTGTTCCAGTGCCCAACCACCCTCTGGGTGAAGAACCTTTTCCTCATATCCAACCTAAACCTTCACTGACACAACTTCTTGTCATTCCTTTGGGTCCTGTCACTGGTCACCAGAGACAAGAGATGAGTGCCTGCCCCTCTTCTACCCCTCATGAGGAAGCTGAACACAGCAATAAGATTTCCCCTCAGCCTCCTCATCTCCAGGCTGAACAAATCTCCCATGTGTAATGTACTGTCTTCCTTTCCTGAAGCACCAGAACTCCTCCTAGTATCATGATACTACAGATAAAAGGGAATAATACATCAACTGTTCTGACCTCTTGCATACCACAGGCCAATTAGTTTCTTAATATCTATATTAAATTCAAGAAATCTAGGATTAGCATTCAGTCCTTGCCAATAAATGGTGCAAAACAGTTCTAAACCAAGACACCGAAAATTCCAAGTGGCCATCTCCTGCCATGACTGCATTAACAGGTCTCAGCTACTGCATTACTAGAAGCTGACTAAATCAGAATAGCAGCCTGTGAGTCTGATCTCCCTATTCAGTGGAAGGCAAACAACTTCTGTAAAGGCCTATTTCCTTTATGCCATTTCAAAAGATCCCATACCAGCAATAATAAAAGAAAAAAACACACCAGAAATTTAAATTCAACCAAAATCTCAGGCCATGTTGTACTCTTTATTATATTTACATATCTGTGAAAAACACACTATATAAGTATGAATTAAGATGGCCACTCAGGTTTTTTCAGCTCTTTCTGAGATGTTTTGAGTCATGGAACTAATCTTACAGATAATTCATTCTGCTGCAGATCCCCAACCAGAATTGCAGCCCTATTTAGGGGTAATTAGTTCCTCTCTCTCTCCAGGGTTATATTCCTTGTCAGTGAGGCACAGGCAAGTGAAGCATTACAGAATCTTCCGCCTCCCGAACAACTGGTATTACATCTCTCCACGGCAAACCTTCCAGTGCCTTGAAGACCTTGTCAATCACTACTCAGGTAAAATAAGTGCAGAACAAACATATTTTCCACTGGTAACTCTAAAACTATCTATCCATGGTCCAGAACAAAAGGTTTTGCCTGTGTCCAAGACTTGCAAATACTGCCACAGAACAAGCAATGGGAAAAGTTTTGGTTTATACATTTTACTTTATTTTTCATCCTAAATAAAAATATGCTGCCCTTAACAGTATAACTGAAATCAACACAAGAACTCAGCTAAATAAGGCCAGATAGGCTCTGCCTGTACTGGTACAGGATATTGTACAGCCATGTCAATGTCATACAACACTATTTGGGCCAAACACCAGGGTCTAGCGGTTTCCTAGAGAACTTCCAAATGCAGTTTGGAGGAGAGCACAGGTCAGGGATGCCCAGCCCCTCTAAGAGCACACCTGAAGTCAAAGTGTGAGCATACAAAAATGTTCAGCTGTACAGACTCCATGTACCTGTAGTTCTGGGTTCCAGAGATAGATTTCAGCTCCTGGCTGACTCTCTTTGCCAAGATGAAGATGCCTGCCATTCCTTTATTTGCCATTTAGGCAGGCAGATGGCTTCAGGGCATGCAACACCAGGTTCTCTATGCACATTTCTCTTAAGAACCACTACAGCACACAACCTTATCTGCAGCAGAAAATTTTCAGAAATGTTGTAAGCTTCTTTCCTATCACTTTAAAAGAAGTGGAATTTATCAGCAGAACTTATCTCAAGTGGCTCAAGCTGTGAGTTCAATTGTAAATTCAGCTATCACTGTTACTAATATCAGTCCAGTGGATGACACCTTTTTCAATGACAGTTTTCCAGATTTATGGCAATTTAACCTGTGTCAGAGAGATTACTTGAAAAATGAAACAATTAAGTGTCTGCAGTTACCATGTATCATAATGAGAACATTCTAAAATGAGGAAGGAAATTGCAAAAAAATAATTGCCTGAAAGTTACAAGAGAACAATTGGTTCTGTTGTTTAACAAGCAGTGGGTACTCTGTAATTTTAAAAGTGAAAAGTTATCATATCTGAGTATTTCACAGGTGAAAAAAGAAGTGTGATGGCCAAAGAGTACTCTGACAAACTGAGAAAAGTCATATTCACATTCAAAACAAGCAAATGAAAACTTCAAGTCCAATGATATAAAGAGAGGAGTGAGAATTTGTACAGGAGATTTATATGTATTTACATGTTAGCTAGTTGACACCTTTCACCATTTAGAGAGAAGCAAACAATCAAAACCTAAAATCTGGGATGGGGCAGAACGCAAAACTTGTGACAATTAATATTTTCACTTGAGTTATAGGTATAAGAGGAGACAGATTTAGCTCCCCTCCTTCCCCCACCACGAGAAGATACAGAAGCTCTCCCTGAAATAAGGCTCAGAGCTGTAGAATACCAGCATTCAGCCATGATGTTCTCTGCTTGGGCAGAAGAATATCTGTGATGTTTCTAGTGGAACAAGAAGAGGGCAGAGAGCAGAAACTGATGAAAGTAACATGTGAGCCTCAATTCAATCCACAGCCACGTTCCACAGAAGAGAAGGTGGACACACATTCTAATCTGATCTTTTTTACACTCTGCTTGCATGGCTGAGACAATGGGAAGCAAAAGCAGAACTCATTAAGAGCTCAGAAAAACGGGGTTTAAGTTTCTGCTCTGTCACAAACTTCCTTCTAGTCTTTGAGCAAGTCACTTTGTCTTCCTGTGTCTCAGTTGCTCACTTGTACTGTATGAAATATACCCAATGATAAATGAAAAAGCAAAGGTATGAGGAAAGGAAAAAAATTAAGCCCACATTACTGTGTCCTTGCCGTGAACACACAGTTTATTGACTGCTATAATTGATTCAAAATTGTTTATTTGAGCATGTACCAGGGAAAGAAAACAGTAAGCAGAGATTAACTGTCTATGTATTCATTTCCCTGTTCAGAAGTTGCTGATGGTCTCTGCTGTGTCCTCACAACACCTTGTCTTACCCAGTGCACTAACAACAACACTGTGATGAATCCAGTTCCTCCTGTGGTGATGCGGAATAAAAGTTTCAACTGGAGAAACATTCACAGGTACCACATACAACACAGGCTGCCAGAAACAACAGGGGTGTTTCCCTGCCTTGTATATATTTGTACTTGTAACACAGAAGACATAGCTATTTATTTCCTTCTCTTGGAAGCAGTTTTAAAGCCTGGACAATCTTCTGACATCAAGCTAACCCATGAGAACTGAATGCCCAGCTCTCTAACTGATAATCTAGGTTTAACTTTGAAAGAAAGTATAGTTAGCTTTCAATCATTTCTCTTGTCCAGCTATCCATGTGTTCAGTCAATTTGGCACACCTGAGTGCTTTCACCAAGGGGCAGGAGTGAGAGCCAGGTCACAAAGCCCAGTGACATCCACCAGTGCTGATCCATCCCCACTGATGTGCAGTGGCTCACAGGTGAGCCCTGGCAGGCAGCAGTGGTTCCACCTTGTTCACACACCCAAGAAGCAGCACAGGTGCAATGAATGCATTATCCCAGAACAAACCTTTCCTGTTGTGTCTCTCTGGGCACACAGCACAATTCATGAGATTTCTAATATCACAACTGCCACCAGAGAAAGTAGGTCAGGTTTCAGAAGCTGGGGAAACAACCTCCCTCAGAAACAAAAGGACCTTTTACTTTTGAAGTGTAAATTTTACTCCACTACTCTTCCTTCACAAAACATTCATGTGCTTACGAAGGCAAGAAAAATTTGTGCAGTATTGAGGTAATTTTTTCCTACAGATTAAGAAGAGAATATAGATGACACTTCCTTTTCAAGTGCCAAAAAATATTTGGAAATTACTGTTGTACTGGGTTTTTTTTTGAGAAGCGCTAACTGACAGAAATGCTCAGTGATTTATGAGGCAGGAATGATTTTATACAACAAAAATAACGTTATTAGGTTAAGCAACTATTAATATTATCCCAAAAGGCTCAGTCCAAGTAGCTGAAATGGTAACAAAATTTTGTTCTTTTAAAGGCTGGAGATGACTGAAGATACCAAAAGCACCCTGGCAGCAATGGATGACTCTTGCCTCAGCTATGGCCTGAGGGAAAGCATCGCTTCCTACCTCTCCCTAACAGAGGATGACAATGCTTCTTTTGCAAGTGCCAGAAATAAGAAATCCCAGTCTCTCATATACACAGGGAGCAAACGTAAGAGTGCTCTTCACTTGCCACCTACATACTATGAAGACTAAATATAAGACAAACAGGGAAAAAAAAACAACTGACGAGTTAGAAGAGAAACCAGAGCATCCTGTGGTCCTGCTGTCCTTCAACAGCTGAGAAATACAATCAGCCCAGCTGGTGACCAAACCCCAGCAGTGCCTCTGCATTTCCTCTTCTGAATGCTAACCAGAGACCTTTCCAAGGGTGCTATCTCAGCCATGGCATATGCTGGGAATGTCCCCAGTGCACCAGAACTGGCTCACAAGCAGGATAAACTGAGATAGACTCCAAGTCAAAAGCCAGGTGGTGCAGGTGACTCTTCAGCAGGGGCAAAGCCCAGAATCGTACAGAGCTGACTGCATAAGGAAGGACTAAGTACAGCTCAAGAACTTAAATAAAGTCTTACTCTGGTATTCTCCACAAGGATGAGAACCTTCTTTAAAGAACCTATCTACATTGAAAAAAGAAGCCTTTTTCTTCTCAACATTGACTCATCCATCGTCCTCAAGAATGGGTCAGAAAGCCATCAGTAACCCCAAGAAAGTGCCTAACATCTGGCATCCAAGAAACACCTGATTATAGTGACTCCATACTTATCTTTTAGGAGAAAAAATTAAAATCACTGACTTTAAAAGTAGTATATTACTCACTTGCTGGCAATGGCCTGCAATGTCATAAAATAGTCACTAAATTAAGTTTAATTCACTGAGAAAAGCAGTTCCTGCTAATTCCTGAGATGGGAGTTCAGCCATATCCAAACATGCAACTCAACTGCTCATAGTAAAGCAGATAAAACAGAGAATAATGGGGGGTTTAAGTGAAAAGTAAAATGTGATAATATTGTGCCTAACTGCAAAGGTTGGCTAGCAAAGTTGTGACCTTCTCTGTGTACAGGAAGATATTTTAACTTCGACTTCTGAAGTCAGCCACATATTTATGTATAATATTTATATTAATAGCAGCTTTTTAAATAATTAAACTAAGGGAACAAATCTGTAACAGTGGATGTTAGAGACCTTTTCTAATTTCTTGTCTGAAGAGAGTTATGTCAAATAGTGATTACTCTTTCCACCAAATCACTTAAGGATTAGAGGGTTTTCTGAAGTTTCATTTATTTTTTTTACAGGTGTGTACCCTTTTCTAAGTGATAAAAGAGCAGGTAGCATTTTCCTTAGAACCTTCTTTCTAAACCAAGGAATCATTCTCGTCTGAGGGTGTAAAATGCTGCAACCTATGTTCTCAAGCTTACTTTCAATCCAATATTCTTTTGTACATTTTTGCACAGATTTGAGTAATGAAGGTTTGGGGAAATAGAGAATTGGAGAGGTTATACACATATATATTTAATCTGTAAACACCTCTTAGGACAAATCTATGTGCTCTTTAGATCTTGTATCAGGTCATTTGCACCAGCAAGAAAGGTTCAGAGATCAAAATATTTCAGCTTATTCCAACATATTTCAGAACTTAAAGGATGAGTGTAATTTGGCCAGTAAACATTGAACTCCAGAAAGCAAAAAACATTCAGGAACTCTAGGCATTTGTATATCTAATTACTGTTACTGATAATTAACACATTACAGTGACCACATTTTATCCATGAAATGTATATGGGGAGCATTACAGATTTCTAAGTCATTACTTGTATTTATTCATTAAAATAACATTCAGTAGTTACTTTGTGTTGCTTTTAGAAGATGGAAAACCTGGTGGGCAACTAGGACAAGCACACAGTGTTGCAATGCCAGCCCCAGAGGTATTTCTGATGGAAGGTGACAAAAGGATCCCAGAGCCCACACAATTGGCAGCACTTGGACACACTCTGTGAGAAGGGGATGAGACATATTCTGATGTTGACAGGTTCAACAATCATGGACCAGTTCAGCTTGGAAAGGACCCCCAGGTATCCTCTGGTCCAAACTGACCTGTTCCACCAGGGCCACCTTGAGCCATTTGCCCAGATGGCTTTGGAATATCTCCAGGGATGGAGACTCCACAACCTCCCTGGGTGATCTAGGCAGACACTCTGTCATCTTCACAGAAATGACATTAAAAAGTGACAAAGATTAATTAAATGTGCCATAGGGATGGCTGGATTTCACAGATGGTTATGGGTAAATTCTGTGACATCTGGCCATTTTGACAATTAACTGAAAGACTTTATTGAGGACCTTTTGGGAAACATGAGCTTTCAAGGAATGACAGCCCCCAGGTGATTTTATACAAATCTGACATCACTTATGAAATGGTATCAGAAATGCAAAATTTGGGTATGGATGCAGCAAAACTGGGATCATGAAAAAAGTAACCAAGAGAGGTGGTTGGTTTGACTGAGAGGGAATGAGACTGGTAAAGGGCGTGAAAAAGGAGATGGAGAAAGAGGGAAGAAAGGGGATCTAAAGAGTAACTAATCACCAGATATTTAGGGTCCATGTCAGACAGCCCTGCCCTTGACTGCAGTAGTTCCAGAAGGGCAATAAACTTCATTTCACTATTATCTGATCTGCTTCCACGGCCAGGAGGGACCTGGTGTCTTCCCTTGCACTGGGTGGAAGAAGGCTGGGAACAGCTCTTGACACCCACCAGGAATGCCTGGAGAGGACACCTGACCCAGCAGCCTCCTGCAATCCATACCATTGATCCAGGCTTCTACATCAACACTGCACTGGTGAATAAACCAATTAATCTAAATATGAGGTCAAATGCCAGGCTAGTGCTCTTAAACCATTTAAAACAACACCATAATCACTGATACCACTCATTTCTAATCATACCACTGAAAGACAAAATGAATTCTAAAAAGTCCCCATGATAGCATTGCAGTGATTTTGTACCATCTGTTTTCAGATTTGCTCCAAACAAAAGCTGTTATAGGGCAGACACAGGGAACTCAAAAGCATTTTGCTATTTCAGGTGCACATTTTCTAGTAAAGAAAAGTTTCATGCACCACACCTCTCTGCATGCTCAGGAACAGCATGGTTTTATCATGCATAACAAATACAGAAAGAAGGAGCACAAAGCTGTCTTTTTCAGAAGAGCTCTATTGCTTCATTGAGGGATTTTCCCTCAGGAAAGGTATATCTGGTATATATTCTCAGTTTCGTGATTCTAGTCTGTGTGCATCTCCTTTATTACAGTAAAATTAAAAGTACTCAATGACTTTGGTGTCTTGGAACACAAGCAAGACACACCCCTTTACAGGAGATGTAAGTGAGAAACCAACTGTGGCATCAGTTAAAAAAAAAAAGAAATCAAGTCTATTTTTAAGCTACAAGCTACTGCTGTCATTGCTTGCTTTTTATGTTGTCAGTGTGTTTGACAAGAAAACAAAATCCACTGTGAGGCTATCAGGATAAATAATTAACACTACTCTGAACTCAGTGGAGACGCTGCTTTTGCCAAGACAGTGGTCTGCACAGTCCCAGGGAAAAAAAATTGTCATAAACACTAGAAAAGTGGCAAGAATTGGTGCACCTGTTTGCTCATTGCACTTGCCACTGTTTTCCAGTATTCAGTGTTCTGCTGTAGGAGAAAGAATGAGTTTAAACTTTTTTTTTATAAAAGAATGGATATAATGTAGAACTACTCTCCAGAAGCAACAACAAAGAGGTCCTTGCATCTCCCTTCCCTAAGTGGCTCAGCTGTTAAATTGCTCTGTGTCCTGCCACAGTTTTCACAGGGTGCCATCCTCAGCCACATCAGTAAAGGGTTTGTGACTTCAAAGTAAGAGGAAACTGAGAGAAAGGGACACTGGATTTTCTAGCAAATTAAATTCTATGCCAAGAGCTGACTAAAACCTAGGAACTGCGTGAGGAATTATCTGATAATGACTCAAAAAACCCAATTAATGAGCAGCAATTTTCAAAAACTTCCCTTGCCTTCCCCACTAGAGTGATGCAATTAAAATAAACTTATTGAGCTATGGGGATGCAAAAATGCAAATTACGTTTCCTGAAGCAAGGCACAGTGAAGAAAAATTAAGTACCCAATTAAGATGTCATTATTTTCAAGGCAACATTTTATTTAATTTTGCCCTCAGCTTCCTGAACCAAGAATTCTATCCCACTGCTCGCTGTTCGAAGGCTCCACTGCTGGCAGAGATCATTTTGTCCAAGTACCATTTCTTCTGGATATATAAATTTCCTCTGTTGATTAAGCCTCATTTAGGAGCTCACTGAGCTTATCTGAAGCTGTGAAGATATCTGGCAGTATTGATGCTGACAAAATTGATCTCAGAGTCCTGAGACTCAACACAGGAAAGGCTGTAAGGCTATGGATCACTTGGAGTGACTGAGAAAATGGTCTAAGCTGACAGGAAACAACCACATCTGCAAACCACTTTATTCTCTGAAATTTGGTTTTTCTTTTAAACGAAATATGTCACAAGATCCGATAAAAAGACTGGATATTTTAACATGTGGGAGTTTGGCTCATCAGTTTCAGGGTCTAAAAGCTGCTGACCAGCAATTGAATTTATGGAATGGAAACTAAGATGTTGTACCTACAGGTTACGAAACAAGGTTATTTATATAATACACAAAAAACCACAGTGACGAAAACTGGATTCTTACTATGAGTAAATCAAACACCAAAGTGCATCTCTTGTACATCCTGGTGAAGCATCCAGCTCCTGGAGATAACAGCCACAGGTGAGACGAAAAATAACTGCAGCAATAACAGCCCCATCAAGGTATGGACGAAACAAAACCGGCACCCACGCACTGCAGCATCCTCATCTCTGTCACAACATCCTTTCACAATGCAGGTGAAGCTGAGGCAGGAACGGAACTTACCATCAAGAGCAGCCTCCTGAACAGGTCTGTACCTGCTGTCTCAGTGAGCAGATGAGCGCTGGTGACATCGGCCCCGCCGCGGTCGGCGCCCAGAGAAAGCCGTCGGGGATCGCCCCCGAAGCTGCCGATGTTCTGCTGCACCCACCTCAAAGCCGCCAGCTGATCCCAAAGCCCCGCGTTCCCACTCGCCTCAGCAGAGCCTGGGGTGGGAAACAAAGTACGGCTGAAAAGGAAACTATCAACATGTGAAGTTTTGAGTAAATGTTACATTTTTAGCAGCTCTTGCAGCTGAAACTTGACAAAACTGATAGCAGAGTTTAAAAGTCTGAGGTGGTCTCTTCCAAGGAATTCACTTTACACAGTGACTCCATTTCAGTTTTTGCCACTCCACAGGGCAGGTCTAAGGGTGCTACTTTGTCCCAATGATAAAAAAATAACCCTTCAATTTCTAAGCTTCATTAGGATAAATCATGGCAGGGGAATTTAATCCAGGCTCAAGTACCCATTGCTTTAGCCATAAGATTATTTTTCTGCAGAAGTAGTTCAATCTTAAAATGAATTAAAAGCAAACAAAAAAACCTGTGTGTTTGCCAAGTTCTCAAGTTGGAAGGGATCTATAAGAATTACTGTTTCCCTGGAGTACACCTGACTGTGTTTCCTTCCTACATCCCTTTTACACTTTCCCTGCCTGACCAATCATTATAAATCATAACATCTTGAATTTCTTTACACTCTTCCAGATATAATTTTAAAATTTATAATATTTCTGTCTGTATCCTTTGAGATTTTCCTATCTGATAGAAATCATATATATATATATATATATATATTTTTGTGAACATTAAAGCAAACAAATAATTAATCATGTGCTTCTCACACCTAAGTATGATCACTTCCTTTTCAACACCAAGAAGTGGTAACCTGATACTTTGATTAATAACAAAATAATGCTTAAAGCATCTAATGATGTAATCCTGTAAGTAAGCTTGATTTTATGTCAACAAAAGCAGAATAAGTAATCCCTCCATGGTCTGTAAAAAAGGAATGGAAAATGATTATTCACTGTCTGCTTCTTTTTAATCCACAATGAGCCATTCATTTTCAAAGTTTTAAAATTCTTCACATTTAAAGCTTGGAAAAAACCAAAAACCCACAGGATAAAACAGAAAAGCCGTGAATAGAAAAACAGCTGAAACTATTTGTTTCTTCCATTGCCAGGACTAAGTAGTACAAGTTTAAAATAAGGATAAGTTCAGAAACTAGTGGATCAAAATTAACAGAGAGCGGAATAAAAATCTGCTACTTCATAGACAGATCTTGGGCAAAGAGCAATTAAATTGTACATCCATTGCTGTAATGAATTACTGAGGTATCAAACACACCAGTTTACACAGCAGAATAAATACAGAGGAGAACAGATTACTCATAACCTTGCAGGGCTTAGAGGTGCTCACACTACAATCTTATGAGCCATTCTTATGAGCTGCCTTTCAGTAGGGCAGCCAAAAAACTGAATGGCCCAAAAAACTACAGCCTGTAGCCATTGTTTCAGATGATCATTCCAAGCCACACCAGTGAAACAATGGAGGAAAAACTTTCCCTGCTTAGTTTTTTGGTTTTGTGGTTGGTTTTCTTTGGGTTTTTTTAGTTTGTTCTGCACACCATGACCAGTTCTCAGAGTTCTCAATCCAGCAATAAATCCATTCTTTATAAAGGAAATCTCATTTTAAGGGCTTGCTCCATCCCTATTGAGTTACTCCAAAGGAAGTGGAATCATAGAATTATTCAGGTTGGAAGAGAACCTTAAGATCATTAAGTCCAACTGTGAATCCAGCACTGCCAAATCCACCACTAAACCATGTCCCCAAGTGCCACATCTACATATTTTTAAATATTTCTAGGGATGGTGACCCCACCACTGCCCTGGGCAGCCTGTTCCAACACTTTACAATCCCTTTGGTGAAGAAATCTTTATGTGCAGATCCATGTAATGTTTTAGCCACACAATCTGCCTTGCTACCACTTTACTAAACAAAAAAGACCTAAGAGGGAACGAATAACCAATTCCTTCTTCCCTGGCAAAATCCACAACTGGGTTGTGAAATGTACCACACTGCGGAACAGATGCATGCATGGACATTCATAGGACTTAGACTGAAAGAAATATCTGCCAGAAATCTTTTCCACTGCCTTTTTGTAGGAAAAGATCACATTTCTGAGGACCACAGGAAGCTGAAAAGAAACCAGAATCCTTGTGTGCTTCCTCCTGTTATTACTAAGCAGGAGAAGAACAATAGTGCTAAATTAAAGCATGAAAATCATTCTTGTTTATACGACTTCATGGAATCTTAAAAGAATAAAACCTAAAAACATGACTGTCTTCTCCATACTTTTCCATCCAAATCACTGGCCATTCATCTTAATTTTTCTGGATGCAAAGGAAGATGTGAAGGCACTAGTAAGAATGTGCATCAATTTTTGCCACCTTAATGGATGACAGCAGATTAAATTAAACATTTTTTATACCTAGAAGAAAAAGAGCTCTTTCACTTCTTGCAAAAGTCCTGCCACTGGGAGACCAGAACAATTGTAGAACAAAAACTCCATCCAAACAAAAGGAAATCTTGTTTTCACTACCTTTTGATTCCCTAAAAATCCAAGTAACTCCTTCCTTTCTAATTTCGTAATTTATAACAAGTCAGCTTGAGAGGATTCAGCACTTTGCTTCATTGGACAATGAAATTAATCTTATTCACAAGTTCATAATTTTATATCTAACTGTAGGGCTTTCTAACAGTCCTACTGCCAAGTCCTAAGGGTGAACTCCTGCCCCCTTTGAAACCAATGGCAAAAGTTCCAAAGGACCAGGTGCAGGAGACTGGAATGTTAATGGTAATGACTTAAATAATCACCCATTTGTTGTCACAGCACCAAGCCTGACAGAGTTCAAGGTGTGTTTGGGGAACACTGCCAGGCACATGGTGGGATTTTTTGGGGTGTCCTGTGCAGGGCCAGGTGTTGGACCTCAGTGATTCTTGTGAATCCCTTTCAACTCAAGATATTTTATTAGTCTAGGACTGTATGATTTTCCCAAATACACACCAAGGACTTCCCAAAGAGGAAGAGGCAAGGAAAGACTGCACTTTTCCTTGGCCACAGCTCCACAGTACAGAGGGAGCAGGAGAAGGTCCCCAAAAGTCCCTGCTTGTAATGAACCACCTCTGTCTGAAGGTTTGCAGGAATGCCAGCCGTGCACACCAAGCCATGTATTGACATTCTGGGACAGGCAGACAGAACCCTGTGAAACAGAGACCGAATAACTTTCCTGACCCCCAAATTATGCATCATCATATAAATACTGCTGCATCATATTCAGCCCAGCCAGCAGTTTCCACTTAGGAAGAAACCCAGGTGAGGTTCACAGGGCTGAAGGAGGGTGGTGGGTAATGTGTGGGTAGTGCTGTGAACTGGAAGCTCCCACAGCACACATCCACACTGCATTTGGCTCTAGGCAAAATGAAATGATGGTATCACTTTCATAAACATCAGGTTTGCACTGATGAAAATAGTGATTTTTTTCTCTCTAGATATGCCCATAACCAACTTCTTGTCTAAATGAGTAAGGAGCCTGTAGTGCCAGCTCTCTTTTTACAGAATGAAAGACAGGTTTTGCTGGGAGGGAGCTTTGAACAAAATGGTAAACAGAGAAGGGAAAAAATAACCAACTACTGCAGCTATAACCTCAAACTAGGCAGAATCCACCCAACACCACTAGCAGTGAACACTCAAAATGATCATGAGGCAAAGTATGTAGGTCAGATATTTGCAAACATAGCAAATACGAGCTCCTAAAGGTTACAAATGCATTAAAATGCCCACTAAAGAGACCAAGGATTGCCACGAAAGAGACAGAGTTCCATTTGCAATTGTTCCATTTCCTCTCCGTGGCTCTCTACCTTAAGTTCCCCTGCCCCAGGCAGAAGTAAAAGATGGTAGAAAGAAAAGTGTTCCCTACTTGCTTAAAAAGGCATGGCTAAAAAAAGGCAAAACAAAAAAAAAACAATCCCCTAGACCAGATGGCACCACCACAAAAATCTAGAGAGATTGAATGTGTGTTTTCATGTGTACGTGCCTCTTTATACAAGAAAAATCCTGTTTGTAATGGGCATTTGTATAATTTTTAATGGCAATTGGAATTAGGAGGCAAAAGGAGAGCATAAATCCTTTGCACTGGAACATGGGGAAGGGTTGCAAACCGAACATGCAACTGTTCAGTCACATCCAGGCCAGTACAGATTCAGATTAAATGTGGCAAGTCCTTAGAGAAGTCAGGCTGAATTGTTAAGGAACCAACCAACTACCTTTGTGCCATACTTTCCATCCTTTCACATCCTTCTTACCATGAACCTGCAGTTTTCTGTCTCTGCCTCTTCCCCACTCTGACACAAGAGAGCATCAGCAAAATTTCATGGCTGGAACAGGTTGGAAGTTGGAGTAATTGAAAACTATACCCACAATGGTAGGCCACTGGAATTAGCAGGAATTTTGATGTCTCGCCTATCTGCACATGTGTCTGCAAAACCCCATCTCCAGAATCTCATCTGCAAGCACAAGTCTAGCCAGTGCTTTGATATAGATAATTTGGTTTGGTTTGTTGCTATCCCTGCTCCCCCAACCTCTCCCCTTTCTCTTCAGATCAAGTCTCCACTACTTCTTGGCCATTTTCTTTTCACAATAATTTTAAAAAAATCTGTGAAAGAGAGAGGTTACTCAAGTTAAAAAACAACTTGAGAAAACAACAATCAGAAACAGAAGTATTACAGAATGCATAACTGTGTTTGCTCTGGAAATCCATGACTCACCAGTGCTCAGGAAGCCAAAGACACCGACCCGGTAATTTGCCGTCACAACGATGACGTTTCCGATGGCAGCCAGGTATGAACCATCCAGGGCTGTCTTTCCCTCCTCAGCACTGTAGCTCCCTCCATTGTGGAAGAACAGCAATACTGGCATGTTTTTGACCTACCATGATGACAACAACCAGATCAACATTCCGGTAGCAAACTTCTTTGGTAGGTCACTGATGAGAACACAAACAGCTTCCTCATGAACACTATCCAAGCCTTTTATAGCTCTTTAACAGTGACCATAAAGAGGGAATATCTGCCTATCTGTCTGGAATTTAGGGGTGCTGTCCCGAACTGTCTACAAATTGTCTGCAATGGGCTATATACCATTAAAGAGAGCACTATCTTCAGTATAAAGCAGATTTAACAGCACCACCGTGTTCCAGGAGCCAACTTCTCCTGTAGGCCAGCTCCTGCTGCCTCAGCCACTGAGCATGTGGTGTGCTTGTCTTTGCTACAGCACATCTGCTTTACACAAACATCCAGGAAAAGTTCAAACAAGTGGGAAACAGGAGAAGGAAAAGGCCTGTTGGGTTGTTCCATCTTGAGTAAGACTAACTCATAGCTGTGCACAGCTGCTTCCTGCTCTCAAGTCTTCAGAACTAAAAAAAACAAAAGTCTCAAAAATGTCACTTGATATTGATATTGATAACACTGTCTGCTCCTACAATCCCCATGGTATATGGAGGGATCCTGCAGAGGGGACTTTTGTCTCTACAGAGGAGACTCACATCTCACAAAGTACAGATGGACTCCGCCACAAAGCAGCCCAGCAGGATTCCTGGGCTGGAAAGGAGTCCAGGTCAGCACCCATGTTATCACTCCTGGCAGAGCCACCTCATTTTGCACAGAAAGAGAAGCTTTTTCCCAAAAAAGCCCCAGGTATGGGCCCTCTCTGCACACACAGCAGGGCTGCAGCCAGGCTGCTGCTGCATGAGCAGCAAAAAGGCAGAACAGACCCAGGACACCTCAGCACCTACCAGCAGGTTACAGGTCTGCCAGGATGGCACTCAAAGGACATTCTTCAGTGAAAATAAGGGGGGAGGAGGTTGGTTTTTTCATTTTTTTCCCTTCCTGTAGCAGCATCAAAGTACATCAAGTGTTGATTTTCCCTGCACCTAGAGGGCAATGGGCTCTGTTGCTGCTACTTTCTGGATGGAGCTTAGCTAAACACAGCAGTCCCATCTGTTCTGGCAAAGAATGGCTCCAGCAAAAACACAAATGGCTGTATGGGAGAGGCAGCAGAGCAGTGATGGCTGCAGCATCCTGCAAAATTACAGGTTATCAGGCAAACTACCCTCAATTGCCCTTAATTTGCACACAACTGTGTGCACTCCTCACTTATCTCTCTGATGAATCAGTTCAGGGGCTTCTCGTGAACATAACAATGTTGCCAAGAAAACACAAGGCATTACAAGCCCTGAGACAGTTGTTTTTTCTCATGAACTTCTCTTGAATTGAAACTGCCTGACTTGCAGTGCCTTGTCCCTGGTTCCCATTTCTGCACTTCATGCAACACAGAGAGAGATGGGGGTGAAGAAAAAAATGCAATCATCTGTTTTCACAAGGAAATTCATTCTGAAATACAACCACATCGAGTTGTGTCAGCTAAAATGGTATTAACCATTCTATTGAGCCTGCTCCATCCCCTCAGCTCAGCATGGGTAAGCCTGAGGTTCACACTAAGCATTTCCCACATGTCTACAGCCTCTCTAGAACCATGACCTCCAGCTGCCCTGTAAATTGTATATTACATTATTCTGAGTCACTTTATGCAATAAAAAGTTTAAGTAGGGCAAAAATGGGCAGTAAAATTTGGAAATGGCAAACCAAAGCCATTTACAACAGCTGCAACAGATATGGAGTAATTCAGGGAAATATTTAGAACTGAGCCAAGTGTCTGGACGTAGCATTCCCACTTCTGGTCTGCACCAAGCAATGGGAAGCCCAGCAGCTCCATCATGGTCTCATGACTGCAAGGGCTTAGGTCCCATGGGCAAACCCTAATGGGGGAATGAAATTCAGCAGCCACCAAGATGCTGCAAGTCAGCTGCAAGTATGAGAAGCTCCATAATATTCACAAGCATCTTCTCCATCACAGGATGACAGAATGGTTAACCTTGGAAGGGAACACTGATCCATCTGGTCCAATCTCCCTGCTCATCCTTCTGTAAAACACTTGATGAGCTACTTGGCAGGGATAGTTTTAAACTCGATCAAGACAGGCAACCTCCAGTGCTTTTACTACTGCACAATATTGGTCTGTAAAGAATTGAGTGCAATGGGGAGGATGCACTAAGGATGGGAATGTGCAGGAAATGGAGCAAGAAGAGAGAATGTTTCTATTCCTATTTAATGGAGATTTTAAAGTCTTGATCTTACAATCGAACTCTTTCTAAATAAAGACAAAGCACAGCTTTGCTTTGCTAGTGTGACAGGTGGTAATGATTATAGGTGGAAAAAAGTCAGAAGTGCCAGTTTAATTGTGGTGCATGTAGCTGTGGGAGCAAAGTTATGTCATTCACCTTCCTCACTGATTGACACTTTGAAAGTCCTTTGGTGACAGGCAGCTGTCCCTGCACTGTGCACTTTTTGAGGCTCAAAATGCTCCTGAATGACCTCTGCATTCGCTGCTCTCTGGGAGATTTTAGATTCCATATTTACTAACTAATTTAACTTTCCATGGGCTGAAAATAACTATCACTCTCTGTATGTGAGTAAAAAATAATTTACCACAAAAAGAGACAGGAAAATGCAATGCCTTCTGTTCCCAGCTACTTCTGCAAAACCAGAAATTTTAGTTCTCTCCTGGACTAGACTGATGCATGTGAAACTGATTTTCTTGATTGGACCTACTTCTACCTTACACATCTACAAAAGAAAGGAGAGATTCAGTTCACAGGACTGACAAGGAGAAGAGACAAGCCTATTTAGTCTGGTGGAAAATACAATGCTTTCAAATAAACTGTCTTGAAAGCAGCTCTTAAGCACAGATGGCAAAGTGCCTGGGACAGTGACCTGATGTTTTCAGTAAGTGGTGACTGCACTCAAGGCAAAATGACAGCCTCATGCTGCAGGGAGCAGACAGACTGCTGGTTCCTCTGATGATTAAAATGGGCCTGCAAGGGACTCTCTCTGCTGCTGTCAGATTGCTAAACCAGCTCTTTCCAGACATGCAGTATGACAGACTCATAAATTCCTATTACAACTACCACCACCTTCTGAAAATTGCCAGTGCTGTGGAAAGAAAAAGTTCCTGTCACTGGGCCCACTCTTCAATGGGATTCACATGTTATTCAGCATCTTTATCCCCAGCCCCCTGGGGGTTGGCCAATCATTTTAGCTTGGCTTTAACTTGAAGCTTTCTTTTACATTTGTTTAGGATGAGAAAATCAAGAACTTTCAAATGACAATTCCTCATTTTGTACCAGTGGCCCACTCATTTTTGAAACATCTATTTTTAAGGTCTGTGAGCTGGCCACAAATCGAGCACTGCTTCCCACTCTCATTTCCCAACAAACCTCCCACAGATATCAACAGGGGAACAGTAAAGATGAGGGTGAAAAAAAACCATCAGCAGCTCCCTGACTGGTGGTAAATGTTGATGTATTGTGTTTCATTATTGTCTCCTGGACAGATGGTCTCCTTGCAGGAACACTGCCATCTCTGTCCTTAATTTCTCCTCCTTTGCTGCCACCTTCTCCTCATGTTTTGTTTCCCTCTCTGTCTGCCTCTTATTTCTAGCTTTTTACTGTGCTGTCCTCCAGGTCACCCAACACAGCTCACACAAAGCCTGCAGGGAATACTCTTGTACCAGTAAAGACACCAGAGTGCCTAATTTAACCTTGCAGGCTTTGTGAACAGCACAGGAAAAACAGCCATTCATGCCAATTAAAAGCACTTTGGAAAGAGACAATGCTCAGCTACAAAAAAATCGACTTTAATTACATCTCTCACTTACAGTGGTGGCAGGAACAAAGATGTGCAGGTACAGACAGTCTTCACTGACAGACTGTGATGGGGCCTCTCCATCTCCTGGCTGCCAACATGCTGCCCTAGAGACACAGATTGAGAAAGTTACAATAAAAAAGGCTTGTACTCTTCTTCCACTGCTGCTGCTTCCTTATATTTTGATACACTAGATGATTAAAATCTTTAAATCTGTAAATCCTGATTCATTTTAAACTGTGCCCACCTAAAGATTAGTAACAGCTATGTGGTTTTGTATGCACACACATAATGCATTGTATCTGTGTGCCTAGAACCCCTCCTCAGAAACCTTGCCTCACTTTAAAAAGCTTAAAACTTGAAAACATGCTTTCAAAAAACCCACACTTTACATAAACTGCACAAAATTAGCACCAGCTGCAAAGGGAGCAGGATGGGCTCTCAGGCACAGACTCCCCTGCTATTGACTGCACACCTACAAAATCCACTCTTTAGCTGAAATACTGGATATTTATTTTAATTTCTAATAATCTGTGGGCTACATACATTTTGATTTGTTTTCTAGTGGTTTGTGGGCTACATTTCTTTGTGTTTAATTTAATTTCTAATGGTCTGTGAGAGAATATGGTAAGTTTAAATTTTTAATGCATTTTTAAAAATCCCTTTGTTCTAAGCATCACAGCAGACCATTAACAGTGTCTATTAATGTTAAAAGTACCCTTTCAATAGGAATTCAGCAGCCAGCCATGAAGAGAAAATAATTTTCTGCCCATCATCTGAATGAGAATCATCTGCTCAAGCATATAAAGCACAAGAATCAAGTGGATGATTTTTGCATTCAGTGATAAGCTTCTATTTCACAGCTATATCCATATCACACAATTAATTATGGAAAAAACTCACAATTTATTAGTGGAGAAGCCAAAAGAGGCTTTGAAAAAGATGGTAATATCTCAGAGAACTACTTCTAAATTATAATTTTTGATGTCCTTGTAGAATTTTGTCCTAAAGGTGTGAAGAAATTATTAGAAAATTACAAAGAAAAGGACCAGGCTTAATGGAATTCTACAATTTTTTCCATCAGGGAGATTCCTAGGATGGTAATGTCACTTTTCACTTTCACTTTGATCTAGTGAAGCACATCATCTCCAACCAAAACTGCTAAAGCCATTTTCGCCAGAAAAAATACAAAATCCCAGGTAGGAAACCTGCCAGGACAAAAGGTCTTACACTATTAATCATACAGCTCTACACAAGGCAGCAGGATTCAACACCTGTGATCAAGACTTTTTCTCTCCAGCTCCCAGGAGAAAGGCTGCCACCTGCTGAAGCAAGTCCAGAGCTCTTCCAGCAGCTGGAGACTCCAGTAGCTGGCAGTCGTTTTTGGTTGGGTTGGTTTGGGTTGTGTTTTTAAGTTTTTAAGTCTTTTATCAAGTCCAAGCTGATAAATGTTTCTCTTCCATCAGTAATGGCGCTGTGCTAATGTGAATTTCTTATGTACAAATACTGAGCAACATCAATATAGAATCCTAAAAAAATCAGGTTTTTATACATAGAGTGAGGTCTCACCAACTCTCCAAGTGCAAACTCAAATAATTATTTTTTTAACTTCAAATGAGTAACAGAAGATAATGGCCAAATTTTTCACTGGACTAAGGAAACACTGTGAATTCAAAAGACAGGAATAGATTGGCTAAGGTCTCCAAATTGTTGTGAAAACCTTAACCAGGCTTCTCACTGAAACCCCAGGTCTTCAAAGAGAGACCACAGAGGCAGGTGGGTCTAACTGAGCCCTACAAGACACCACACTGTGGTTCACACACCAAGAGCTGGTGCTGTGTGTGCTAAACTAGCACCACTGTGCACCTGAGGAAACAAAAAGCCACATCCCACCAGATCCCTGCAATGTACTCGAGGCTGTGGCTGCTGTGGTTGTGCTGCTCCCACCTCCACAGCTCAGGTGCGTCCTGCAGGGTGAGATCACCAGGGGCCAAATAAACTTTCAACTCCCCAAGTATTTTATTGTGTTTTGGACAGAAGAGATTGATTTTCTGGGTCCTTCAGCCTGATCTCCTGGACACTACTAGGCAGAGAATTTATATATGAGGCCCACAGCTTCTGGTTACATCAGTGTTTAGGTGCCCCCATTGGATTAAATGCCTACAAATTTGTGGCTCAGCAGGAGCAAAATGTATTTGTATAAATATAATAAATACCTGTATAAATACTACTCAGACTGAAAATGGACTGACAGCAGGCAGTTGGTGGGGAGTTATGCAGAAATTCAAGGCAATACAGTGTACTGGAATTTGCCTTTTCTCTGGAGGTGCTTGCATGCTTTAACAGACAGAGAAATGATTCTTTTTTCTAATCATAGTCTCAAACTTTTATCTATCCATATCTGTGAGCTGCTTTGCAAGAAAGGACACGAATATTGTGGCCATCACTCCAGCAGCTTTCCCAGCCCTGAATGGATCTGCACTCCTTCCTGCAGGGGATCACGGGGGGTTCTTACCGGGCCCCTGTGGCATTCCAGGTGTCCAGCCAAGCAAAGGGCTCTGGGGGGCTGAAACGCCTCTGTCCCAGGGGAGGGGCAGCATAAGGGACCCCCAGGAACTGGCTGATGTTTCTCCATTCTGAGCCAATGTGGATCACCTGGGATTTGCCCATCAGGTGTCCGTGGGATGGGATGTACACTGTCGGGGCTGAATCCGATTCAGAAATGGGCAGGAATACATCTGTTACAGGGAGAACGGAGAAAAATAATTGTTCTTTCAAATTAGGACCATTCTGAAATGAAAATTAGTCCCATTTCCCATAGTTTTAAACTGTTAAGTGTCCACTTCTTTAAATGGAACATAGATGCATTTGTCTTACTGTTTTCCTATAAAATAGTTCATTAAAACACAGCTAAGTGATACCTCCTGCTATTTCTCTCCTAAAACAATGTATTTGACAGGCAGGAATAAAATTCAAAGTCATGGGACTAAAACCAAACCTGTAACAAACAATAAACACACAAGTCTATTTTTATGTCTCAGTTTGTGATTTTGTTTCACTTTGTCAATGATAAACCATTTTTCTCTCTCTGAGTTTCAACCCAGAAGGTTCTCATTGATATCACAAAATTTCAGTGAAAAGAAAGGAAAATTTACTTCCCTTCTCCCTTATTGTTAACTGGGTTCTAATTACCTCTAATAAATGAAATAATCAGTATTACATAAAAAGAAAGCAGTCCCTTTAAAAATAAAGGGGAAGAAACCCAGTGAAACTTATAGTTTCAATAAGTATGTAACCAAACAACAGAATATTTACTTATCTACACTATCTACACAAATTCTTTTTCTCTCTTAAATAATTTTCACTTTAAAATATTATTTGATCCTGCCTAGGGAGCAGGGATATCTGTTTGGGTTTGTTTTGTTTTGTTTTGTTTTGTTTTCTCTAGAGATTGTCCTTAATACTTTCACTTGACAGTGGCTTTTCAACACTCCTAGTGTTCTCTGAGCTTAAAAGGAAGAACATGTCAAAGCATCTTCTGCAGACAAAAAGGAAGGAGCTGGAGTTTCATTACTGTTGTTGTTTGGTTTTACTATTCTGCACTTTCAAAACATCTTTCATCAACTAGACTTCCTCTGCTTCAACACTAGAGGGTAACACTATGATTTCATGCATTTTTAAAACAGTATTTGGGACATTTTTCCTATCCTATTGACTGTAACTCCACCAAAACAGCCATGGACAAGTGTCCAGGAGACATCCATATTGCTTTATATAAAGTGAGGAATTCCTCACTCCTCCATTCACAGGAATTGTGCACAGGCCACCACAGTTGATGTCCCTCCTCCACAGCTTTAACCTGTTCTTACCTTGTCTCCTATAGATAGAGGTAGCAGGTTCTTTGAGTAAAACCGAGCAGCTGTGCCCTTGCAGGCCATGTGTGCAAATCTGTGTGTCAGGGTAGAAAATGCACCTTATGGCTGAAGGTTGGATTTTCAGTGTCACCACTGCACATGACTGGTTCTTTGAACAAGCTGGGAGGTGATACATGAAGAAAAAGAGCAGGTAAAAATGTGTTCACACAGTATTTTGCATTACAGTGTTACACTGTTCTTAAAAGAAAGGTTTTACAAAAGGTGAAGCAACAAGGATATGATGTAGTTCTAAAGCAGAATAACAGGACATAAATGTCCTCAAATTCTCAGAACCGTCTTCAAAATAGCCAAGGGACAGAAGGTTATATTGGCTTCAAAACTGAATAATCCAGCAGAAGAATTATTACCACAGGCTTTAGAAGGAGGAAAACATCATCTAGTTCAGTGCTGATAACCTCATCTGAATTCAAACTGTCCCCAGTAATAAGTGCGGACTTTCCCTTATTTCTACCACTCTGTGGCACTGAGGATTTCCCACTCATGTGAAATTAAAGGACTCTTTTCTGTCTAGTCAGGCTGTGAATCAAAGCAGTTCTCTTCGCTGTTACTACAGCTTAAGCCCTGTTTCATCCCAGCTCTGTTAATCCTCCCTCACACACCCCTGCTACAGTTTGCTTTAGGTAATGGCAGGTGGGTTTAGCAAATGGCAGTGGTTCTTTAGAAAAACAAGGCATCATTGCTTTAATTATTTGTTACAATATTCTCCCAGTTGTACAATGCCTGGAGAAGTAAGAGATCTATGTACCCAAGAGGTATAATTTTATCTATAGCATCCTCTCACAGATTAAGAAACACTGGGATAGTCTTTTAAAACAAGTAAAATCAGTGTATCTATGTCAGAAGTGGGAAAGCTGTTCTTGGTTTTCAGGCTCACAAGTCAGTATTTTCCGTAAATCTGTGAATGAACATTTCTTACCAGATAGGCAAAAATCTCTGGCAGTGGAGAAGGCATCGGATATATCTCTGCTAACATGCACAACTTCAAAGTCTGAGATGGATGAATCCATGAGAACAGATGACATATTTAAGGGTTGCCATGCATCCAAATACTCTGTAAAGTGAACCATAAAAAATGACATGACTAGAGGGAGCAGTAAAAATCTCAGATAAAACTAATACAGAGTTAAAAGCATTGGGGAGCTCCTCAGTGAACAAGTGTCATCTTCTTTTGAATCAACTGAGTATAAATTAAGTATTCAAAGGTCTCTGATTGACTTGAAGGTCCAGTCCCATATTCAGAGGCTGTGCATTACTTGATTTACAAATGTAATTAGTTACGAAATAGGAAAATCCAGAGCAACTTTATCCAGGTTTGAATGTAAATCCAACTGATTTAAATAAAAGGTTTCTGAACAGCCCTAATTACATTAAAGGGCATAGGTTATAATGCTTGCACACAAAATCCTGAACAGGTACAGCCACTAACTTCTTGGAAAGCAAATGGAGATTTATTTGACCATTTTAATTTGATTTGGTGGACAGAATCATATGAAATTCTATGAACAGTTTTAATGTCACGTAACTTCTACATAATTAAGATTTCACTTGATTTCATAGGCATATACACACAAATATGCACATATGTGTAAATATAATCATGTGTATCACACATATGCATATTAAATATAATCATGTGTATCACACATATGCATATTCCCATTCTCAAACTACATTTAAAAAAAAATACCACAAACATTCCAAACATTCTTTTCTCTAACACAAACAGAAAAATATATCTGCAGACTCCCAATTTTGCACACAGAAGACAAAAAAGAAGGTTTGGGATGGAATGGGTCTTTAATTATTTTAGTTCCTTTCAGCATTTCAAGGTTTTAAAAGCAAAAGGCCCTGCTGTGGCCACTGATTCCTAAACAGTAGGTTGGTGTTACTCTCTCTGTGTAATTGCAGGGTGAGGACAGAGCAGAGTCAGCTGTTCCTTTGCTATTCCTAGTGAGGAGGTCTTGCCCTTGAGTTCATTGACCCACACAGATGCAAAAGTCATGACCTGTCATTTCATTAAACATTTCTTTTAATCTACTGAGAAAACAGCGACTGGCAAAGATGGCCAAAGTTTCCTTTCTCCCCCTCTCACAGAAAGACGGTTTGACCATACCACCCAACATCAAACCTGAGGCTGAGATCTGGGGTCTGTACAATCAGCTTGAAACTCCTGGTATGGACACACTTGTCCACTTGATGAGAACCCAAGACCCAAAACACACCACAGGTTATATCCTTCCTTGAGCAAATAGGCAGGGAATAGCAGTGACTAAATTAGATTTCATAACTATTGTATAATTCATGACAACACAGAGTAACTGCCCCAATTCAGAAGTCTACAATGATTCCAAAAGTCTTTGTTTTTTCAAGGTAAATCCTCTCCTAGGAAGTGTAAACCTCAAGCTTGAGTTATCTCACGAAGGACAAGCTGAAAAAACCTGATGTACTACAACCATTGCCAAGACTGTTGCCTTGGTGTTTGGTTCCTTTGCCACCCGCCTTGCAGAAGAAAATATCTGATGGAGTGATGAACTGACCTACTGTACTCCATAGAACTCCCTAAAGTTCAGGGTTTGAGCTAGAGGCAAGAAAGCAGAATTGGATCCCATGTGCCATTTATAACCACCTCAAAATCATTCCATTCCTGTTATACTTGTGAGCAACTCTTCTAAAAGGAGGAAGCTGAAGGTCTCCAGCTAAGTACAAATTAGTTCAGTGTTGCACTGTTTTATGTTAACACCACAAGCTTACTTGAGTCACAGAGGGGCAAAGTCATCACCAGCACTACTTTCAGAGGGGATCTGAATTAGTCAGGAGCAGTGGCCCTGCAGTCAGAGCTTGACTTGTGTAACAGACTCACCACACTGGATTTCTTCTTCCCCTTAAGGACTGACAATTCAATTATTTTTGAGGAACAGAGTGACTTTAGTCATGTGGAAATGACTATTTTTCATATCGTCAACGGTTTGTCTGTTTTAAAAACATCCACTATGAGCTGTTGCATGACCTATGTTAGAAAATTTCAGCTTCTGCATCTAGGGTGATGGTTTGTGGCACTTATTTAGAAGGATACTTAAAAATAGACATCAATTTTAAGTGATGGGGAATTATCCATTACATCCTCTCCAGAGATTTTCTGCTTGAATTACTAGATTCCCCAGGTCTTTTCCAGATTGAATCTTACCAATTTATGTGTTCAGTTATTTTTTTTTTTTTCTGAAGACATTAACAAGAAAAGATTTCTTTTATCAATATGACTCAAAGTTTGTTTTTACCTAAGAGCAATGTTGCCATCCTGTGCTATCTACAGTACCAGCAGCTGAGGTCCTACTACAGGAACAAGAAAAACCTCTCTAGGTTCAAACACAAAGCTTCAAATTACCAGCTTTGGTTCTTTCAAAAGAGAGCCCTGCCTGGATTCCACTGTAACACAAAAAGCCTGGGTGCACCAGCTGTTTTGGAAGACATTTCCCCAGCCTCTCTTCCCATAGCTTCCCTGACTCACCAAGTGGCCTCAGGCAAGTCTCATCATCCTCATTTGCCTCCATTTGCCAAGGGCCAAACATTCAGAGGGGTCCTTCCTCTCTCAGGAAAGAAATTCAAAACAAATCCACAAAAGCAAAACAAGTTTTTTGGATTTACACCTCTGACACTTGCATTTGGCCTCCTGTACCTATTTCACAAGCTAAACTTGGTACTTCTGCATTAGAAATTAATTTTATCCCTTTATGTGGGGTAGAGTCAAACCAGGAGCATACCTGTTATATACATGAGGCACACTGGGCACTTTGCAGCCCGTGCTAGGCATAGAGGAGTGACCACTCATGATGCAACATCCACAGATCATATATTCCTACCTAAACTGATTATTTATTGCCCCAAATCTCACAGAAGTGACCCTTGCCACCTCCCACATGGAGCTGTTCTTTGGGTTGGGTTGGGGGTTAGGTTGTTTTTGCTTTTTTTCATTCTCAGACCTGGATGAAGTATTCATAATCTCAGATCAGATTTAAATGCTGAGACTCCCAGTTTTTTTCTTTTCTCTTTTTCTGCCCAGCTGACCCCAAATGCAGAGGGATGCAGAAACATTAATACTTATTTTAAAAACTGAGCAAAACTCTTTAACCCAGAGCTGTGCATGGCACCACTGTGGACATTGACAGCCAGCAGTGAGCTGCTCAAGAGATTTTGGATATTAGTTGCTTCTTCCCTTCTTGCAGAAACATTAATGCTTATTTTAACAACAGAGCAAAACTCTTCAACCCAGAGCTGTGCATGGCACCTCTGTGGACACACAGCCAGCAGTGAGCTGCTCAAGAGATTTTGGATATTAGTTGCTTCTTCCCTTCTCCTGGAAGCAGATCCAGCAACGCCCACAGCCGTGTACACCCACTTCATTCCACGGGCAAAACACAACTTTCCATGGCTGATCTAAACTTGTCTCATACAGAAACTGCTCTCACAAGGCAGAGCTACAGCCTGGCTCTGTGCTACTGGCAATGCACACTGCACCTGATGGGCTGGAAGACATTTCTGATTTATATTTAAGTTAAGTTCTGACCTTCCAACCCACATTTTGGCAAAGGCTTTCATTGGATAATTACAGCCCTCTAAATCCAGCCATCCCTGTAACTCTTATTGCAAAATTACAGATGTCCCATATAGAAAGCCTCTCTCTTCCAGATGTTCTTGTTTGGGTAGGCAAGGTTTAAGACTGGATATGCAAAAAGACTCATGCTGGCCTTACTCTGTTGCCACTCCAGTCACAAGGTCACAAGACTGGCATAGATTTCCCAGAGACACAGAGTTCAGCCTCCCACCTTCACAGGAAATGAGATTATAAAATCTTTGTCATAAAGTCAACAAAAATTTCATCACCGACTTAAGTGGAAGAAAAGAGGCCTCAATTATGAGTTTGCTGCAAATTTTAACGCTTGGTATAAGGAAACAGAGATACAGAAATGCAGTAAAATAATAAGTTAAATTTAAAAGAAAACTTGTGAAGTTGGGGAGGTCAATATGAGGTTAAGGAGGTATATAAATCAGATCTCTGGGTTCAGTATGCCTGATTTATGTTTGAAAGACAAATTCTGATCTTAATTCTGAAATTTGTGAGCCATATTTAATAGCCCTGACTCAAACCCAAAACATGCTCACCAACTGAACTCGGTGCTTTATATTCCTAGTTTTCAGAGGTTTTTTTCCAACAGACTGCTAGCCTGTCTGTATACCAATAATCTTCAAAGCCAGAAAATCATCAGCTCAGAGTGGACCTGCAGAAAATATACTCCTCCTAAAATATAACTACTTTTGTTGATCCGTTGAGATTTGTATAATTCAAAATGAGTGATTTTCTTTCAACTGCTGCATAATAACTGTAATCACACCTCTGACAAGTCTCAAAAATAACAACTGTGTATTTATGGCCTTTAGCAGGGAGCAATCTCACTATGTTCCTGTTAAATGCAAGCTTTCTGTCTGCTTTAGGGGTGCCAATTATAGCAAATGATATAGTAAGAGGATATTAAAAATATACTAGATGTTTATCCAGGTTTAAAATAAGCTATTTTCAAAAGGCTAAACTCCTCATATTTACAAACAATAAAAATCAGACTTAAGACCAAAGATAGAGTAATTCCATGCCAGAGATCTGATTTGCTGTGTGAGAGCATGGTAAATCAGTTCCCAAAAATGGATAAAAAAAGGCTGTCTTTGTTTCACACCAAAGATGTCTCTGACAAATACTCAACATTGTGGGAAAACAGGAAGATAAATGATACTATTAATCACCAAAGTCAGCTACATCAGCATTTATACTATCATCAGCATCTCTCTTGGGAATGGAAGTAGCCCATGTGCAGTCACAGCCTGATGGGAAATTTATTCCCATGTTGGAATATCCTGTAGCCACTGCTCTGCTCAGTCCTGCCTCAAGGGAGCAACTATAAATCATCAGGGGAATCACAGAAGGCAGGAACAGGAAGGGCCTACAAGATCATTACATCCACATGCCTCAGTGGTTTCTCAATTAATTACTTGATTTGCATGGAGTGGGAGCAGAGCCCACATGATCTGTGTGCAATCCACAGGGCCATGCAGGAACCACCCTGTGAGGGCCACTGCCTCCTAACAGCTGTCAAATCTAAGGTAGATAGACATGTCCCAGTTAGAACTGAAGACAAAAATGTTCATTAAAGTTTAGATAATTACTGTATACAATTAATAAATATCGTAATAAAAGTCATCAGGGTCACTCCTCCCACATGCACAGGAGTATTTTCAGGCTCTCCAGTCTGCATTAAGCACAAGTATTCCTTCTATAAATTCAGGTAATATGTCTCATGAACTGTTTTGCTTCTTTCAAACTAATTTGTAAACATATAAAAATTTCCATAAATCAAACCCTTGTGCATAAACAGTTTGAATAACAGTGTTGCATATTTGGAAAATAACAATACAAAATATAAAATTAAAAAACCCATTTTCTTATCTCCCCTAGCTTACAGCTGGTCACAGGAAATTCCATCTCAAACCTAATTATGAGACCTGGATGTTTTCTCTTTATAAAACATTCCACCATGTTCACACAACAGAGAAGAGTTCTTATTTAAATACCAGCCTGAGTAAAGCAAGAGTGCAGGATGACATATGAGCATTTTCAACATGGGCAATCTTAAAATAACATCTGTTCTCCCATTGTTAAAGGTCACAGATCGTACCTGAATCTTGCCACAGATACTCAGTATTATCACAGCACACAAACTTCTTCAGGGGAAAAAATGCTCCTAAAGTAACAAGCTGGACTTTCCCCGTCAGTGCAGGCTATCAATATTTCAAGCCCCACTTCTCAGATCACAGAACTGGAAATTACAACAGAGCAGCAGGAGCACGCTCTGCTCCGTGCAATAAATGTACAGAAGCTAACGGAAGTATTTGTTCAGTCAGAGATGAAAACCATACATTCAGTTAAACACATTGCAGCCTGGTGAGGAGATCACTTGAAGACTTTAGCCTTGTAGCAGGAGGGCTTTTGCAAGTAGGCAAGACTTGCTGAGGCAACAACAAATCAACAAGAATTCAGGTAAGAGACATTGTGCAGCTCACCCCCTTCCTGCTAGAGAGCAGTGGCCTGCAGCCACAACAGAGCACTGAATTCCCCTTTTTCACAGGCTACTGGGGTATCTAATCAGTATTAGATACACACAGCAGTGCTGTTTGTAGGGGCAATAATTTGGGAAAAGCCCACTGGAGCCTCAGGCTTTGGAGAGAAATCACAGGGCTGCACTGGGTTGCTGGATGAACAATCTGGTACAAGGAAAAGAACAGGAAGAACTTTGACCCTCTCCTCTTGCTGTGTCTCCCCCAACATTAACCTTACACAGGGAAGGGTCTTTTTTTGCATCTCCATGGTGGCTGCAGGCTGCTCTATGACAAGACATGAAAAGACGTAGTTATTGAAAATTATTTTTGTCATTGCAGATTCAAAGGTCTAGATATTTTACGGTGATTACTGCTGATCAATTTCTTAAAAGCCCAGACCAGGAACAGAAGGAAGACAAATATCTCCCCCATCACCTTTAAGGGTATTAGAGACTGGCCTCAGAATAACATTAACCTGCTCCCTCTGCATTCCTGGATTTGTATGTCCTGCTTGGTCCCTGACCTGATCCTCCTTCTCTCAGGCTGAATCTTCCTTGCTGCAGTCTTCTCCCTGATCTGAAGGTCCTGAAGGCTGGACTTGCCAGGAAAGACTGAGGTGAAGAAGGCACCTTTTCCTTTTCCAGCCCTTTTGTCATCAGGTCTCCTGCCCCATTCAGCAGCCCCATGTTTTCCCTACGTTTTTGCTGTCCATGTACTTGTAAAAAGACTTCTTGTTGAAATTTTTCTCTTGTTTTATGGTCCTACAACACCTCTACCCTCTCTGTTGAGAAGAACAATGAGTAAAACAGGCAAGGCATCTACTTCCACCAGGCTGAAAATAAGTCTGCTTATCTGGGTTTCTTCACAAAATGCTGGGGCTACAAACACCCCAGATGTTGAATGGAGCAGCACCCTGACTGCAAATGGGAGGCAGCAAAGTGCTGGGCACTGTGTCCTGAGCATTGCAGACTGGCTGCCTAGGAAATGAGGCAGTCAATACATTAACTATCAATGATAAATCAATTAACTATCAATGATGTAGGCCTTTACAGAGCTGCAGCTAACTCAGGCTCTAGATTGGACATAACATTAACTTCACGATTTCACAGAGCCTTCTGGCAAAGTATGCAAATGCAAGTATTTTTCTGATCTTTCAATGGAAAATTTTATTTTTTGTATGTATAGATATTCTTACATGCACACACACATATCTACTCATGGCAGTGCCCTTTAAATAGTGACATTTTATCACACTCACCATCTGGCTACCACAGAGCAGCCACAGTAATTTTTTGTCCCCATGTACAAGCATTACTACAATGTACAAAATTCAGTAAATGCTAGCTTTTCTGTGATGCTCAGCTCTAAAACAATTAATCTTCTATAGCACATATTAATATAAGATACAATCATAAAGTGTTTGGAAACAATGTTTTTGAAAATTTTCTAAAGCCTCTGACAACATAGCTCAGATAACAACCTTACCTAAATAACCAGGCTGGTACTTTTGCTATCGAAATGAGGCAGAACATAAGAAGGACAGATGGTGTCCAGTTGCATTTTGAATGTGTTCCTCCACTCACTGGTGTCAGAGCCCCAAAGTGTCCAGAAAATCACTGCTAATTCAACTTCCAGCCTAGTTGTGCTCTGTAATTAAGTGACTTCTCCTAACCACTATCAGTCCTCAGGACAACAACTCTAGTCCAGAATTCTGCATCTGCTTGCTTGGGTTGCTTAACCAGATCTCTGCAAACCAGAGACATCCCTACCTGCTCTGCATTTGGAAAGATGCCCTGGAAAAGGGTATGATGGATCAGAGTTGTTACTGAAAATGAGCACCTCACTTACTGGGGCTTCTGTTCTGGGCACCCTTTAGAGTCCAAAGCAAACAGAAAAACCTAATTTCCCGATTTTCTAAAGTGCTGCTTAGGTCACTGTTTACCTAGATTTAAGCAAGCAAGAAAAACATAAAAGGAAAATTAGAAATTTACTACCAAGCTTCACTCTTGGAGGAAGACAGTTTTAGTGAAGTCGTTTTCCACATCCCATGGGAAAAACAGTTTGCAAAGGAGTTGAATGGCCCAACCTACACACCAGGCCTACCCCACTACCTCCTCAAAGAGTTACACACAAAAATTATTTCTGCTTACCTAGGAAGATAGGAGTTTTCCTTCTATTAAATTAAAATGATCATTTAAAAAGCACAAATTCTACTAAAAAATAGATCAAAGTTGATAATGACTGGTGGTTATGGATAGGATGGATAAAACAGATCATAATTCATTCTGAACTGAGTATTGAAAATTCTTTGCAAATATCAAGTCTCCTGCACGCTCAGTTGCATTTGGTTTAAGGAGAGACAGACACAAACAGATTAAATATTTGTTCAGATCAAACAGAAAATCAAGGGCAGAGATAGAAGTGGCTTCTCAATTTCAGTACAACTGGAGGATTAACTGAGTTTTCTAATATCCAGTCCACCTGCTTCCTTTTCGTTACATACAGTATTTTGCAGCTATGCTGCGTATTTCTGGAAAGGACACTTCAGGGAAGCCTCTAGCTGCTGACAATTTGCATGTATTTTTAGGGGCAGCACACACAAAGCCCTGAAAGATAGCAGTTGAGTTTCATTTACTGAGAGGATCCGCCCACTTTTCAAATAACGCACGTGAGTGCTATAAGATTCGTTGTATCTGGAAAGTGATGCAACATCCACACTTATAAATAAATTTCTTCATCAATCCCACCAAATATTTTGTCTCACTGATCTCATGTGGCAGTGAGTGTGAGAAATTAGGTCAGCATCATGGATATGACAGTTCTTTCATTTAAATGATACACAGTTGATGAAAATGAGTAAACACCTAAATGAGCTCCTCATGGGGAACACAAACCTTTCATTATAGTGTGATCTTTCAGCAATATGTACAAAATAGAGGATGGGAGGAGTTTTACTGCTTTTTTTGGAGGGGAGGGGGATGAGTTTGTTTGATTGATTGATTGATTGATTGTTTTGCTTAAGTAATAAATACACTTACCACTTTCTGGCCTGAGAGGTAAACTAACAGCTGGACACAGGTTAGGAATGGTGCTCTTCAAGTCAGCTAAAAGCAGAGAAAACCCAACAAAACTGAAAACAGTAATACTTGAAGGTTTAAAATGCAATTGATAATATTTTAAGCATTACTTCTGGGGTCTGGTTGTTGCATCTTCTCCCCACAAACACCAAGAGTAAGGATGCAAGGTTCCTTTGCTATCTAATCCTTTTGAGCTCTTACATGAAACCAGACTTGCCTAAATTTCTGTTTTTATAAACTTTCCTACAAACATTTTTTGAGATCTAGTTAAGAACAATTCATTTCAGTAGTTCAGTGTTTTTTTTCTATGCCTCTCTCTGTATTTGGGTTTCTGCATCAGGAGTGACACAAAATTCTCTCTGCTTCCAGCAAACTGGAATTTCTCAAAAATAAGAATTAGAAACAAGGCATTTTTCAGCACCACATTTTGCAAATTAATGTTCAAATAAGAATTCATCATACACAAAACTTCATTTTCACTTCCATACACAAAACTTCTCATTTGCTAATACTTTCCATAAATATTTTGTAATCACAAAAAATAAAAATGAAGTTTCCCCTGTGCATTCATATTTTGTAAAATGCTTTGGCTAGTCAAACCAATTATAAATTCTCCACAAAGACATAATAAATGACCATCCCTACAGAAGCTGAAGACAGATTAGATTTTCTGTTAACTTCTTCCACTCTCTATTTCCCATGCATGTAACATTTAGACGTTTCTAAAAACTCAGAGGTTTTCCCATTCACACCAGTGAAGGCCTGGGCCTATCCAAAACTCTTTGAAATGCTACTCTGCTCTCCTTTTTGACTGAGCTGCAGCTCTGACTGCACAAAATCAAATTGCTCATGAGCAGAGCTGTGCAGCAAACAGCTCACACATCAGTTTAGCCTGTTGTGACACAGAGACAGAAGTACCTTCCTCAAACAAGACTGGAATAAAGTCGAAGTGCCTGTGCCATGCCAATGTCCCACTGCCTACAGCAAATCACTCCTTCAGATTTCACTCATTTTCTTTTTTAACCTCAGAACTCTTTTGTTCCTTTTCCTGGTTCCCAAACATTCAACACACCAGCACAACCGATACAAATTTTTGTCTGTAAATATCTCCATTTGCATAAACATCTGTGCCTTGCTGTGTGTTATGGTGGAAACACATCTGTCGCTCCCTCGATGCGTAAGGAAACGTCCCTGTCTCTGTTAACACTCCCTACTTTGCATACACCCCAGGCTCCTCTTCATCACCCCTCTGTCTGTCACGTGAGAAACAGCCTTTATTTTTTTGTGGGTTCTATGCCAAGAAGGGGAAAACAACTCCAAGAAGTGGAAGTGTATCTACACCTCTGCTGTCTCCTCTTTGCTCCCCCTTTCTTCTCTTCTTCACTCTTGCCCTTGTCTGCATCTGAACTCCCCCTGGCACCAGGATGCTGCCATTGCTTTATCAGGGCTGTTGTTCCCTTCCTCCCAGGGCTAGACCATCAGTCCATCCCTTCCCACATAAATCTTCCCAACTCTGAGCTGTCTCTACCCTTTAACAAGGGTTGTCCCACAAGAGGAAGACGTGGATGGTTCTGTGGGCATAGGCCCAGTGCAGGACTTGAAAAGCTCAACATTGAGTTTGTATTTCAGATACTTACAGTGTGAATGAAGGTTTTCTTTATCAACACTATAAAATACAATGTATTACCACAATATCTGTTCCATCTATACACAGCTTTAACTGGATTATCTTTCTATCACATTCCCTGGACAATATATATCCATGCTTTGTGCCTCCCTCTCCTCTCACCCGTTCTCTACTCTGCAAGAACTCAGGCAGGCAATTGTTTTCCTTGTTCTTTCAGTTATGTGAAATCAAAGTTTAACAGGGTAGAACTCAACCTACCCAAAAGGAATGTAAAAAATGGCAAAATTTTAAAATTTTCAACAAAGCAATGAAGCTTTTTTTCTCCACAGAAAATGAAATCCATCTTGACTAGGAGTGGTTTTGATTCTTTCTGAGGAAACAACACAATCTCTCATAACTGCTCTTCTGTTTGAACATGTGATGGCTTCTCACTGCTTGAAAAATACAGGGCTACTTTGGAATTTGGTCTTTGCTCTTTCTTTACCAAAACAGCCAAAAGTGAATATTAAATTCTGTAGCAAACTCAAACCTTTTGAGGTTATGCATCCACAGGGATGGTAAAACCATAAACCCAGGACTGAGAAACAAAGAAAGATTTCCTGACCAGGACTGCCCAGCAAGGCAATATATATTTGAATTTCAACATTGGCCACAAGTCTCCCATACAATCTAAGAAATTAAATTACACATCTTTGAGGTACTGCTATTCCTTTTCTATTAAAATGAATATTAAACTGCACCTTTCTTTCCTTTGCAGATATTTCTTTGCCTTGTCTATTCATGGTCCTTGCAAATGGGTCCTACAGCTAGAAGCTGGAATTTTTATACACTGAAGGTAAATAATAAACTTCAATGTGCAGAAACCCAGTAGAAAGGTCATGTGCCCTGCATTACTTACCAGGCTTTTGATACCAGCCAAATGGGTGTATTTTGACTTCAGCTTCTGGTGAACTGCAATCTGAAATGTGCCAAGCACTGCTTGTTTCCTCAGCACACGTCTGGATTCCAAGGCTGTTCAGGGTCACACACATGATCTTCCCACCTGCCAGGGATGTACATGGTTATAGAAATAAGGAGGAAAATTTTCCTTTTCTAGACAGTGTTGAGAGGAAAGAGAACACAGCATGGTTCCACTGAGTATTAAATGAAATTCAACTGACTTAGAAATCAAAGGAAGGAAATACCTAAGATGAGCCAAGTGATTGAAACTAGTGCTGAAAAATCCCAATGAATTCACTGTGTGAGGGAAGATGGGTACCAGCGTTAAAATCCATTATAATCCAAGGTCACAGAGCATTTCCACTGAGCAAAGATCAGGACTCTTTGAGCAAGCAGCCCCTCCATGTTAATGCAATTAAAAATCTGCATGTATGTTGAAACATGTCCCCTATTTACATCAAGATAAAAATTCTTTCAAAGCCCAGTGTAAATAATTTTGTTCCTGAAAAATATGGAGGGTTTGAACCACAGTTTCATTGAAGATTTTAGCTCATGTTAAAATCACTACTGAAAGTTCTTTTGACTATATGAGTGCCAAGACTGGATGTTTGAAATGTCACAGATATTAAATATTAATCCAATAAACTAAAAATGTGTCCATTTTGCACGTTGGATGCCTTAAAATTTTTTATTTATTTTTAGAACTATTAAAGAAACTCAAAGCCATATTCAGTAAAGACTTCAAATTTCATATGATCATAAGGAGGTATGAAAACTGTCAACTATTTTTTATTTGCACATTAATTCTTATCTAAACTACATTGGATTAATTTTCTAAGCTATTCATTTTTTTGGTCAAGTAAAAATTTTGTCTGCTAAACAAAAAAAGGAATTAAAAATATGTATTTCTGAAGAGTTTCAAAATCCAAAATTAATTATAAAAACCATCCTAATTACCTCAGGGAGAGTTGATTAGTACATGACTCTTCCAAAAATAAAGTTACACATTTCAGTGGCCTAAATCTGAATTTGGAATAAAACGTTAAAATCTGTTTCACTGACTTTGACCTGGGTGGTAGCCAGTTTTAAACACCAGCTGAAGACTTTCTTCCTCAACCTGAAGACTAAAATTTGGGAGCAGAGAAGGTCAGACAACCAGGAAAGCCAAAAGGCTAAACTGCCCCAGAGTTCCCACAGACATTATGTGCTTGCATGCACCAAATTTCAGTAATATTTAGGTTTCAGAGTCCTTTAGGCTTTAAAAATGAAGCAACATAAAAGGGGGAAAAAATCAGAAAAACAAATCAAGGAACACTTTTGAAGAGAGGTTGATGAATGAGAAATAACTGGAGTTTTATCAGTTTGACTTTTATGCTGTTGGAACTGCAGCCTCTTAAGGACTCATTCTCATGAAGTTTTCTTTATAATTTCTAAAATGTGAAATTTGTCATTGAGCTGAACACCTAGAAATGGTTATGGTTACTCAAAAAGGTGCTGAAGAGAGGTGCATGAGATCTGAAAGGGCTTCTAAAGTGCTCTTCAGAGCAAAAGAATGGTAAAATTTGGAAAAAGAAGAAAAACTGAAGTTATTTTAAAAATAAAAATGGGGAAATACCTGACAGCTGGGAGTCATTGAAAAAGCCAAATCCTGTGCAACAGGGGTCAGCATCACACCAACGCTCACACTCAAAAAACCTAGGGAAGGAAAAACATTACCCTTGGTGTCATGAGACATGTTAGACACTGAGAACCTGTAGAGATGCCTTTCACAACAAGGCTGATGAATCAATATGGTACTTCATGCACATTTCCATACATTATCCATATGTAGATGAAATTATGCCTGATCAGAATACATCTACCAGATTACATCCAATAATTTAGATAATTGCTTTGATGTCTGCCCTAAAAATATCAGCCTTAATTGATTTGGTGTATCATTGCTAAGAGATTTAATTGGCCAATCAGTAATTAGTAGCATCATAAGTAACAATTTTCACGTTTATAATTAATCATTATATAGATTATTATTTATAACTCAATAATAAATCTCCTTTAAACCATATGTTATCTTTTCGTCATTAAATACACTCAAACACTGCAATTCCTGGATCAATACTTCTGATTTCCTTTATCTGCATAACAAGGCCTTGGAATTCCAGACATGATTAAAATTCCAGGGAGAACACAGGAACAATCATGTCCTACCCATCTGAAACAGCTTTTCTGCTCATGTCAGTCTTATTCCTCACTGAGATTTCTGTTACTTTCTGGAATGGTACACGTGTGTAGAAGCTCTTCACAGAACTTTTAAGAGTGACTGGAATGAAAAAGAAAAACAAAATAGGAAAAATCAGTTTAACTTTGTTGTATACAAATACTGGTCAAGTAATCAAATGATAGGGGTCCAGTCTATGCTTCTATGCTGGGCTCTGGTCAATTAAAAGACAGTTTTATGTTATCACAGCAAAATGTTTATTAATGTTAAGCCTGAAAATGAATAAAAATTCACCAAGTGAAGGCTCTGAAAGCTGAGCAAAATACATCACCAAGGCAAGACTTCCAGCCAGGCCTTTTGTTTGTGAGATCTGTACTGATGCTACTTCTTCCACAAGGCCTTAAACCAAGGTACAGCTCCAGACTGGAATACTTTAGTGTGCTCATGCATTATTCAACCCATGCTGCCTTTTGGGCTCCCCAAAATGACATGATTGAATAGCTCAGTTCAGTGGAACTTTACATTTGTCACAGTAAAATTACATGTTCCTTAGAATGATAACAGACTGGTTTGTCCAGCTTCCTTACATGTGCCCTATGAGAAAAACATTGAACTTCCCAAGAATCCCAAGGGCAAAGGTTAAATTCTTGTCTATAGCACTGCATTTGCTAAAAATTAATTTAAAAAATGAAGAAAATGAAAAATTACACTCAGTACTTTCAATTTAGCATTAGCATGGTAGCATTATTTAGCTACCATGGAAATTTTAATGGTAGATTGTGACATTAAAATGACATTCCTATTTCACCCATATTATAATAAAAGTCTCAAAACTGGTATACAAATTCTTTGAGATCCACTTGGCCTCTGATTTGGGAATAGCTGAGGGCAGAGCAGAATTCATGGTTAATATTTTTCCATTCTGAACTGAAAATTAAAAACCATACCCTGGACAGCCTGACCTGCCCTTGCACCATCACATCCCAAGACTCATTTATACATGCAGACTTTTATCTCAGAATCAAGAGCCAAAACACTGGCTTGCATTAGCAGGGTTAGAGCAGACATTATACACCCAAATGCCAAAACTTGCCTATTTTATGGTACAGTGTCTGTGGTTGCCAGGGTAGCACAATTGCACAGTTTCCTGGTGTTTGGTCAATGCTGCTGTCACAAATCTGAGCCTCTGGATAGAGGGTGCACACAAAGTATTTGTCTGTGGCATTTTGCAGATCTGCCATTCGACAAAACTCCTCCTCTTGGGCACAACCTGGGAAGCAAAATCATGAACAGTTACAAACACAAAGATTCCTTTCCCTCTCTGCTCCTCCTCATGTTTTCAGAGCACATAAAGCTTTCCATCAGCAAACAACTAAAAGTGAGAATTTCAATATCATCCTATTAATTGTGCAAATTAATTAATTTAATTAATTAAATGTGCAAGAGAAAGAGGGATACATTCTGGCTCTAGTGGCTCTGAAGAGCACGTTTATCTGGAGAGCACAGTAAAGGAGTTCCAGCACAGCTAATTGGGAAGATAAATTCCCCAGCTGTGACAAGCATTACTCCAGTGCATTGGTCTCTCTTTAATATTCTAATTCATAAAGATCTCTTCCTTTTTTAGTAAATCTGACATACAAACTGTACAATTGTAAAAGAACTCTGCATCAGTCATGGTCTCTGACAAATAAAAAGGACAATAATGTCTACAATGTCTTAATAAGTTCTTACAAAAACTATTTCTGAAGCATTCAAGCATCACACAAAATTAAACATAACTTTCCTAGAATCAACTGTTCAAGGCTTTTGCTTATAGCAATTTGTTCTGAAGTTTGCCCTGGGGTAATAGTGCAACTTCAGAAAAGAACCAAAGCTGTCAGGCCCATTTCTTAATTACCATGGCAATGGCTCCTGTAATTATGTGTGTTAATGCTTCATTTTAAACAGGAGTAGCTCTACTGAGCTCTTTCAGTGATGTTTGTGCACTGTTTAGTACTCTTAATTCTGACTTACTCGTAGAGCTAGAAACTTCTCCATTTACTGCATTAAAATGTAATTTATAATTAACCAAAAATATCTGCATTTTACCTTCTTTTACCACTATGCCACCTCTCTGTTTGGAGTGGCACACTTCAAGAACAGCAGAGCATTCCCAAGCTGTACCTTTGACTTCTCTTACCCATGGCAGGGGCACCCTGGTGCTGAATTATGGGCACCCTTTCTTTCATGGCAGACAAAGACTGTAAGGAAGAAACAGGTGGCCCCACTGGCAATTTCCATGAAAACTTTAGGAGTTGTCTACAAAAAAATCTCAAAGTCCAAAGTTTCTACTCATTGTTATTATAACACCTATTAAAAGATTTTAGTTAATTATTATTCCCTACAGAATAACAATCTCCATGATGTCTTACGTGTGAGACACCAAAGCAGAGCTTCCTCAGCTGAGTACTTCTGCCTGAAGACCCAGTACTGCTGGTAAGGGAGAGAAGAGCTCTGGTCACTTCCTATCAGGCTGTTGTCCATTAGGTAGAAAAGATCCTTTGTGGAATCTGAGATACAAACAAACAAACAAAGAATCCCACAAAAAAAATTAACTATGATCTGGAATGAATTAAATTTATTTATATACAAAATTCTGCCTTTCACAGTAAAACAGCTGCAATCATTTCGTAGGGCTAGAATAATCCAAAGCCTGCTTTTAATAACACAACTGTCCACCCACAGTGACTCCCCTGTAGGCAGTGCCTCCTCTCCAAGCTGCACTGCACAAAATAGCACTGCCAGACTATTTCCAGCATCTAAAAACTAGATGAAAATTTCTGGTCCTAGAAATTAGAGGGTTCTCTCTACTCTGTCATGCAACACAATATCCTAACAGTGAACTATGAGGATTCAGAGGATGTTTGCAATTTTTCAATCAGTCTAGTTTTGTTAATTCAAAATACAGCAGTTTCCCTATATTCCCTTGAGAAGCTTTTACACCTCTCAGTGTTAAAAGTTTTCTTGACAAGCTTAAAACCAATTTCGGTCATTTAACCTCATTTCTCCTAATTTATGCTCCCACAGCCCACATTAAATAACTCCCTTCTGTCACTTGCCTGTGACCTCTAGACATGTATGCTATGATTTATATCTCCTGAGCTCCCTCTGAAACAATCAATCACAGCTACTTTGTTGTTTCCAAATTTATCCCCTTAAATAAGGGTTCAATATCAAAAGAAATGGACACTCTTCACTGACCTCTTACAAATTTCTTCATAAACACTTTCTTATTTACCAAATGCCATCAGCAGGTCTCATCCCAGTTCCAACATTGTGAGACATTGTGTTACCTACTCTTACATGCAGTGAAATAATCAGACAATAATGAAAACAAGGAGAAGACATGCTGATGGTTGTTGTTGAAGTGCTGAAGCACCTACTGACATGCTGGAAATGCACTTTAGCTTTGAATTTTCTATCAGAAACTAGAAAAGATATGTTACCCTGTGTTTTATAAATTATTATCAAGTCATTATAACTCTGTAGACATTTTCCCAGATGTATTCATTACTTCCTAAAAAAGGTAACCTTTAATTCCTGTTACCTCTCAAGTCATAACTTCAGCCTTCAGTGCCTCTTGAAACAGCTGGTGTCAAAACTAAGACTTAGGGATGGAGGCAAAAACTGCATTCCTTGCATAACTGTAGGTTTTAATGATATCATCAGCCCCAGCAAGGTAAATGAAGAACCCTGAGGGCTGCACTCATGCTCTGGCAGGTAAATGCAAGATAATTTCACCCACCGCATTAAGTGCATTTTTTTCTCTCTCAATTTTTAAGTCTAGACTTTAATATACTCCTAACTGTACAGCAGCTCTGCTAGGTAAATGGGTATTTTTAGTTTTGTAATTAGTTTAGTTTACCTTCCTTTCCATAAGCAAAATCAGCAATACACTTCCTTTTAGGACTTTGCACATGTTAAATCATGTGCTCAGACATTCATCAAGACTCCTCAGAAAAGATTATAATTCATTAAAGATGAACCATGGTGCTCTCAGCAAACTCCACTGCTCACTTTCTCTTAGGATTGTGGTGCTGAAGGCCCAAATGAACTCCTAACAGTAACTTCCTAAAAATCATTTTGGACCTATACTTGATTTCAAATAACAAAGAGCAAGCCCAGGAATGACAAAGGAGCTCACAGGACCCTCACTGACATCATGCATGGAAGAAACGTTTCTGATTGCAGTTTCATCCTGGTTTCTCAATGTCACAGGTACCCAGGCCAAGGATTTCATTCCTGGGTTTATGTGGAATTTTTTCTCTCAGCCAATAATATTTCCTGTCTCTTCAGTTCAGTAAGTCTGAAAGAACAAGTTTCACATTGAACATTTTAACACTTTCATTTCCAGCCTGGCCTGAGAAGGTAAGAATCATAAAGCCAGGCCTACATTTTGAACATCTTTCTCAAAATCTGTATCAGACTTCCTACTTCAGAGAAATCCTCAGACCTTTACAAAGCCTATATCATTATGAATATATGGAGCAATATATGATATTTTCTGGTAAAATTCTGCACCTCCTCTCTGCTCTCTTGTGCTGCCTTCTCTGCCTGCTCTTGCTATAATACCTGATAGCACAAGATCATTTTCTGTCTTCAAAGCAGCAGCCTCACACTCAGAGGTTTTCACTCGTGTGACCATATCAGAGTCTGGAATGAAAGAGGAATCAAAGAGCAGAGTCATTCCTTTTATCTTTCTTTCACAAGACAAGATAATCCTCAGTTCCCAAAATTTAGCAAATACATAAAGTGCAGCACTCAGGAAAACTCCTTTGGTAGTTCCACCAAATGTTGAATCAAGAATGAGTAAAACCATCTCTGTATAGCTCTGGGGAAAACCTAAACCAAAATGCATTTTTTGGATGACAAAAGTAAATGCCATATCCACAGTCACTCTGCATTCAGCATCAGTGCTCTGGAGGTTTTGTACAATTATAAAGCACTATCAAAAATCAATTGTGCATGTCCTGCCATGTACATGGTGAGATTCAGCAGGAAAAAAATGCAGTTATGTTGCTAATAAACATAACTCATGTAATTATGCATAAAGTGCCAAATTATTATGGTGCTTGGACACTGATGGGACAAAGGCAAGTGTCTTCATGATATCATTTTCAAGGGTATTAAAAGTTATAAATTATGTTCTCAGACACAAGAATTTACCCAAATTTCATGAAACTGACAGAATTACTCCAGATTATGTAACCCTGCCAAAATAGGCTTCTGAGTTGTGTCTTAATTAGGGCATCATGAAATGAAGTGACAATGACATTTCCATTATAGAATAGACATCTGCCATTCCCTACAGTTCAACATAAGTTTTTGTAAGAAATTCTGTGAGATAACTTACCTCTCCACAGATAAACTTCCTGAAAGGTAGTGAAATTTCTTTCTGCCTCTTCCACGAACTGAGAAGCTAATTTAAAAGAAAAAATTGTTAGAATAGCTGTTTAAATTAAAAAGATATCTTTTAAATGCTCAGAAATTGCATAGAAAACACATCACTTTAAGTACAATATAAAACTCTAAGTAAGAAGGTGTCATGGGGCTAGCCTGGGTCAAGGGTGCCAAACTTTGCTCAGTTTCCCATCATTGCTTTTACCATGCAGGTCTGGGTATCTCCCTTTTTATCTTTGCTCCAAACTTTACCTTTCTTTCAGATTATTGGCTTGGATCTGCCTGGATTAAATGCTGGGAGTATTACAGAGTGACATACTAAAGACAGTTTGAACTTTCATTAATGTTCACGTGGCAGAATGTGAGAGGTCCATCTGTCTAGCAATGCTTCCAGTCAGAGAATTCTTATTTTCTTGTGATATGGATTTACTTGAAAAAAGCACAGGAGTACAAGAGCCAGCTGGTGAATAAGGCAGAGTCTGTACAACAATTAAAGAGAACTAATGTAAATTGAGGTAATTCATTGACATACTTCCTGTGAACACTTGTCCTCCCAGGGTAAAGGAAAACCTCTTCTCCTTCTCATCATAGCTCACACCATTACACATCCCTCCTGTGGCTGAGGTTGGTGCTGGATTCCAACCTTTGGCATTGCAGAGCAGCACGTCTGGGGAGCTCAGCAAACTGCACAGAATGGCACCTGTGGGCAGGCAAAGACACAGCTGCATCACTGCACTAATGCTTTGCACCTACCCAAGCCCCCCAACACTTTCTCTAAGTGCCAACTGAGCCTGTGTCACTGTGAGAGGTACCCTTCAGTATTTCTACCAAAGAAAAAACCCCAAATAAGCCAATCAGAGCCATATGTTCAAATTTGAGTGCTAAGGTTAGCTATCGATACCCAAACTAAATATCTGTAGCCTGTTTTTCAGAGACTTCAGGCACATATTATTAACACCTAATAAAATATCACTATTATCTGATTATACCCAACAATGTTCTCAGCACTTCACAGCACCACAGAGACACATCCAATCCTTTGATGGTCTTATAATCTCAGGTTCTGAACCAAAAAAAGCACTTACATATTTTTGCTGCAATGGTTTCCTGTACTGGTACCTGATTTCAGTCATCCCAGGCCTGAATCTCCCCCAGCACTGTGATGTGAGTCAGGGGACCAGAGTGTTTCAGGCCACATGCTCTGCCTCAGTCTGTTACCATAACTTCCAGACAATACTCAGCTTTTGCCTTGCACTTGCTGTCACAGCTCAGGCATTTCTAAGGTTTTACAATGCCCTCTCTAGTTTTTTCTAATGGACTGGGTCCACAAGATACTGAATATGCTGCCTTTTCCACCTCTTTTTTTTCTTTTTAAGCAAAATGCCAGTCCAAGTAATGCATTTACCTGCAAAACTGATCCAGATAGTCACCTCAACAAAACAGATATTCACCTTCTATACTCACAAGTAGAGAGAACCCAAAATTTGATGGTAAATGTATAGAGAAATGCACTTTACAAGATGATCTAGAATATTGTGATGCAAAAAAAAAAAAAAAAAAGAGATGCCAAAACAGAGAATAATTTTCTGGAAATATTTTCTTGACAACTTCCACAGATATTTTGTGACAGATTTTCAGAGATTTTCACAGATTTTCTTAAATCTAGGATCAGTTTCCACTCCAAACTGGAGAAGTGCTTGTCACAATGCAGACACTAGCACATGCCTGGATTTCACAGAAACATAGAATATCCTGAGTTGGAAGGGACCCACAAGAATCATCAATTCCGATTCCTGGCTGTTCTTTAAATTCTTTACATAGTGCTCATCTTTAAATTCTTGAGGCATGTCATTTAGAATTTCACATTTCCTACAGGAAATGCATCTCCAATGGGAAAGTCAATGCTATGTGAGCTTGAAGCTAAACCACAGAAAGTAAGCACTGACATAAAGTTCTTAAACTTTATTTTGACATAAAGCAAAAACATTTTGCTGACAAAAATCTGGTTGTGCCAAAGTCCCACTTCTGCCAGACTCCATCCATCCCATCCCCATGTGCTGTCCTAAACAGACATCCAGACCTGAAAGATTTTAGCATTTCTGAGTGCAATATAACATTACTCTGTTTAGCACAATCTTTTCCTGCTTTGAAAAGGAAGCTGATTTTCATTTGCACCACGAGAACTCTGTCTGGAGGCACCTTCTTAGCTCCTGCATCAGTTGAAAGGCACCAACTTCTGGCAACCAAGCTGTGCTATGTACAGAGATGTGTTTTCAGAACAATTTATCTCATACAGATGTTTATCATCATCCAGATGGAGATGTCACACACACAGAGTATAGACTGAGTTAGAAGAGACCCACAAGGATAATTAAGTCCAATTCCTGTCCCTGCACAGGACAGCACCAAGAGCCACATCATGTTCCCAAGAGCATTGCACAAAAAGCTTCTGCAACTCTGTCAGGCTTATCCCTTCAAGATGTCCATTATGTTCCAAGAACAGGTTGCTACCTCACATCTTTACTGCTCCAGACCAAGTCCTGGGCATTACCCAAACCTTGACAACACCAAAAAAATGTCAGCGATGACATTTTCAAAATGACAGGCTGCTGACACAGGTGTGATGTAAAGCTGGGTGCACTGTGTCCAACAATGACCTCTACTCATTTAGCATTGGTTTCCTCCTGCAGAGCCCTTTCCTGTGCAGTCAGGCAGTACCTCCATCCAGCGGGAGCTGGCTCAGGATGAACCCATCACAGCAGGAGTCCTGGCTGCACTCCTGTCTGCAGAGCAGCTGAGCATCAGTCTGGGATGTGGTGGCTGCCGGGAGCACCACGGAGCGGTACCCGCCCGACAGCGCGTTCTGGAAACCAGTCCTCTCAAAGGCCTTGGGTCCAGAGGAGCTGAATTCCTGTCCTGGGGAGACAGAGAGGGAAAGGAGCTCAAGGGGAGTTCAAGGAATGTTTTTGAATTGCCTGCAGACTGGAGCTGGTTGAAAGTTTTACGATCAAAACTCAGTTTTAAAGTCCATTTCTGGACTTTGAGTTGCAGAAGCAAGATTAGAACATCAAACGATGTGGTGCCATTATTCCTGGGTAGCTGGTCATAATGTACTGCCAGCAAAGAGATCCTAAACTGATCTATGCAGTAAGATTGGTAATATTCCACCTTCAAGCACTGTTAGTAATGCCCAGATAAAAATGAAATAAATTTATCTCATCTAAAAACTAAAATATATAGTTTGGCTAGCAAATATATAACTGCATCTGCAATTACAGCTTCTGCTGAGTAGAAGGGCATGATTCATAGAAAAGTACAGTAGGTCTGGTATCAATAAGATTATACTGATCACAACAAGCTCAGGGGACTTGTCTTTTTTTTCAGGTGAGACTTAGATCTTTTATGTTTATTAATATTAATAAACAGTGACTCAGAGGTTTGGATAGAAGCACAAAGAACACGGTAAGAGCAGAGAGTTTTGACTCAAACCCTGCAGCATTTGATTATCTTGCTTCCAGTTTGGCATGAGGCTTAAAACTGGACACACAATGGATGTGGTGCTATCAGCCACACTCAGGCCATAAATAAACAAATAAATAAATAAATAAAATTTGTCTTGTGCATTCATTAGTTCAGCTGAAATATGGGATTCATGGAGAGCAGTTTACTTCTTGGCTGGTATATTACTAGAACAATTCACAATCAAAAGTAAAGTGAACTTAAATTTTATATAAGCTGATCATTAATAATGCCTTATATATTAAAGTAACAAATTTCTTAATAAAGAGAAATTTTAACACAACAGAACAGAATAGGAAAATATATTGGACAGAATTTGAGTTTTTATGGGACCAGTTGCTGGCAAAAGCCATCAAAAGGGCTTACAAAAATATTTCTAATTTCTAGGGAGCAACACAGGAAAGAAAGATTTGCTGAAGTTTCTGGACTGTCAGTAAATGCTGAGCTCTTTAAACTATTGTGTCTTCTTAAACAAAGATGCTCTCCACATTTAGTCATGACCCTCTACAGAGGAAACTACCAGCCTGGACACAGAGTCAGATTTAGGTGAGAGTTCACATCTGGTACCTCTCTTCAAATAGACCATGGGTGCTTCTCTCCCTGGGTTCCTGACACGAAGCAAGCAGCTGAGGCCACCAATGCTGGTGGCAGCAGGGTTCCCCAAGACACCTTGCACCTGAGACAGAAAACAAGCAAGAAAAATAAATGCAACCTAATGGATTTCCTCTCCTAAAATACATTTTCTCTACTAATAAACTCATGGGGAGCAATGAGCACACACAAAGGTTATCACAGCACAGCTCCATGTGGACATTTTTAATTCTCTCTCATACAGACATTTTTTACTCTGTCAAACTGAGATCTCAGCTCCTCAATGCCTCGCTGCTGCTTAAAGTAGTGAATAGCAAAATAGTGCAGTGATAAAGAGCACACAGTTCAAACCCTGGGCTAGAGGAAGGGACTCAGAAAGTACAATTGTTTCAGGTGACCTGTTACCAACATGGCTGCTTCTAGTTTGGACTATCCAGATTAACCCTCTTTTTAAATCAGCCTGATATCCTATCTGCAGGAGCTCAGCACTCTTTAGGAGCAGCTGTGTGATGTTCCAACCAAACACTGAGGTATTCAGATGACATTTTTGGAAACATCTGGGTGTAGCTTCTTTACCAACTTGCAGGGATTTATTGCTGCCATAGGGAGCAGCAATGTCCAAGGGGTCAGGAAACAGCCTGCCTTTCTTCTGTGATCTTGTCTACTTACCTTGAAAACACAGCACTGTGATAAACATATATTTTTAAATATGATCATCCTTACCAATCCAGAGATGGTGCAGTTGAAGTTGACTTCAGCAGTGCTGTATAATTCACAGAGCACTTCAGCACCAGCAGGAGTTACAGCTGCAAAGCCACAGGCATCTTCCCTCTCACAGTCTGAAAAACAGGAAAGAAATTTTAAGTTTCCTAGCACTTCACATGCAAAGTGTTTGCTACAAATTCCACTGTTTACTACCACTTACCTAGATTTCCATATGTCTATCAGACATTAATTTAGTTAGCCAAATGAACTTTAGTACACAAGTATTTTAATATAGGTTTAAGGATTTTACATTTAATTAAATTCATGGAAAAAGTTGTCCACCACCTGATGATAGAAACAGCTGAGACAGGTCTAACCATGCACCCAAATATTTAAAGTCTGCTGGACAATTTTGCCCAAGGCAGGACTCTCATGAACCACTTTGCCAGCACATCACACCTGCCTGATACAATAACCCCATGGCAAAGAGGTTGTGACAGATATAGGAGTTATAGGAATAAGGGAAACATCAAATTCTTCAATTGTGCTGGCTGCCCCTGCAGCAATCCCCTGGCCACTGTGAGGGAGAAACAGCCATCCCCTCCAGATTTAGGAGTGGCTGAAGATCCTTCTGCCCTTACACATTCACCATTAACTTACTCCCGCAGCTCTGCTCGTAGCTCAGGTGAAACACTTTCCAAATATCTATAGTACAAAATCAACAACTTAGTTGAAAAAAGCAGCAGCAATGCAAGCTGAGCTATCTGACCTTACAGGGACTTAGGGAGCGAGAGATTAACCCTCAGCCCTCAATGAGACCTTCAGCAGAAATATTTTGTAGTTGTGCTGCCATTTACATAACTCGTAAAGAAAATACAGCTATGAGAGAGACAGAATCAGATTATTTGGCAAAGGGGTAGGGTTTCTCTCCTGGATTTGTTCTCAGACTCTCTCAGTTCAGTGACTTGCTTTTGAAGTCCTCCATTTTCAGTAGAAGATGCAAGAAATCTTACAGCATACAGACAGCATGAGCTCATGCAGGAAAATCATTCTATTAATAAAAGGCTTCACATATTCAGTTCTTAGCATGAGAGGTGATGGCTCCAGCTAGACCGTGGCATGTGACACAAAGCCCCTGATTTGTCAGAATTTTGATATGTGCCTTACAAACTGGACATCTGTGCTATTACTGCCAGGGAGTTTTACTTAGAACACATCCCCTCTGCCTCCCTTCACAGCCTGAGCTTTAGTAGACACAAGGTGAGACTGACTCAAAGCACCTTGAAAGCAGTGTGGTGATTCCTCTGGGTCTGAGATGATCCTGAACCTACTTAAACCAGATGAAATATAGTATATAAACTGCAAGACTTGACAGATGAATATCTCTGAACTCCTTATAATACCCTTCTGACGTAAGTAAGGATGATTATTCCTATTTTATGTGCCAATCAGGTAATTTGTGAAGAGGTAAAAGCTTGCTTTTCATGTGTCCTGAACACCTAATCCTTCTTTTGTCTGCACATCTGCACAGTCTGATGAATGTTTCCTGGTTTAAATCTCGGTTCTGATTCTTATTGCAAACTACACCAACTGGCTTTAAAGTCAGATGACTTGACTGAGGTGATATGTAAAGTCAGAAGACTTCTTTCTGAAAGAAACATCAATCTCTTCCCTGAACCAAGGTCACCAAAAGTTGTAAATATCTTGCAGTGAATTGGTACCCACCTGCAGAACATATAGTTCATCTAGGAACTTAACTATAAACTCATCATATAAAAAGAGTATTATTTTCCACAATGGTTAGTGCTGTCTCTACAGCTTTTCTCAGTTTCCTCACCTGAAATGCACTGAAAATATGTGCTTTGCAGGTCTCCCCCAAATGACTGAGACTGAAGAATTTGAGCTTCTTCTGAGCCATAAATCAGGCTGGAGGCAGGAACTCTTTCAAATTTTCTGAGCACTAAAAAAAAGACAAGAAAAAACCTCAATCAGGTATTATTATCAGTTCCCATGTTGCAAACAGACAAAGAATTTAGGTAGAAATTAAGCCTAAAGAATTCAGTGGGGAGAGAGGCTTGCTCATTAAATGATGTAGCATAACCTCACAGATAATGCAGGAGACAGCTGGCGTGAGGGTAGAATTTCTGCTTTGAAAAAAAAAAAGTGTCACAAGATGTTTTAAAAACCAGTTAGCCAGGAGTGGGCTGGGATTTTACTTTCCAGTGAGGCTTCTCTTCCAGCAGCAGACCTGCCATCTCTCATTACTTGTTCATGGCATTGAACCAACTATTGAATCAAAGGGGGAACCAACTTTCTACAGACCAGTCACAGAAACAAGAGCCAGCTCCAACAGCACTTGGTTGGAGAGGAAATCCAGAAACACAACAGCCTGATCTCCACTGACCTCAGGCCTGGGGCTATATCCAAGGTAGTATGTCCTACACACTGCTTTATTACTCCTGTGTTCCACTTTTAACACCTGTCACTTTACTGACCAAAGCCTTTTCTCTGCTCCCCTGCACTGGACCCACTCACCTGTGTGTGAGGAGTCTGACAATGAGCACTGCTCACACGCTGGGAAAAGCTCATGGGGTCTGGAGAAGCAAACCCCAAAGATCACTAAATGGGTGAGGAATCTAATCCAGACTCCAGAGGGTTTGGCCCTGGCTGTGCCCTGAACAGGATTGCAGACTGGGGAAGGGACACACAGTGCCACCACCACCCTGCTGAGGCTGCTACTGCCTGTGTTACCAAGGGCTTGGGCACAGTGTGCCCACAGGTTGATACAGCAGTACACTTGAGTGAGCACAGCACATTATCCCTGCCCATGGCAGGAGAGTTGGAAGCAGAGGATCTTTAAGATCCCGTCTAACTCAAGCCATTCTGTGATTAAGAGAAGAACATGGTGACTTAGCATCATCCCTAACTTCTCTAAAGGCCCCAGCTGAAGGCAAACCTCGGGCTCCTTGCAGCCAAAGCCTGGCCTAGACCTAAAAGAGGTAAAAGCAGGAGCTCTGGTGTGATCCCAGCTATGGGAGACATCTGCACAGGGAAGAGCTGGAAGCTCAACCCCTCTTTCCCCTGGGCTCATGGGAGCAGAGGTCCAGCAGGAGGAACACAGCCCTCACTCCCTGAAATGCTGGATAAACCACAAAATAAAATTCAGGCACAAGTTCTTAAAATAATCATTTGTACTCTTATAGCAAAAGAGTCAGGGCTAAATCAGAAGCAAATGTCCACTGCTGTCAGGGCTGAGCCAGCAGGTGCTTTTGATAAAACCATCATTTCTGCCCAGAAAAAACCCACATGGGTTTGTCAAATGCTTAGCACAAGAAAATCCTTGCACTCCAGTTAGGATGGGGACAGGGAAGAAATGCAGTGCAATCAGAAGTGAAAGTTTTTTGCCTCCTAATAATACAGGGCACCAAAATAGAAGTATCACCTAACTTCTGCACGAAACTGAATCCCTTCTATATCTGCAATTTGCAGTGATACCTGATTAAAAGCTGCCCTCATTTCTATTCCAATATTAAAGTTTTTAAAATTACACTCTCAAATGTTTTTCTTTTCTTCTGATTTTTCCCCCTAATTCTGTCTTCATCCCACTCCTCCATTTTCAAGAGAAAATCTTTCTTCTCTATTTTTCTCCCATATTATTGAATACAATATTATTGAATACAATATGTATTGAATGCTATAATATGGGAGAAAAGTAGAGAGAAGATAGAAAGTGTAATGAAACAGTAAACTGGAAACATTAAAAAATAATAGAAAAACTGCCTTTTTTAAATTCTTGAACTTTGTTTTTTAGTACAAAGACAGGTAAAAAAATTGTAGTCATAAAATCGTTTCATAGGCTTAGTGCAGAGCAGAAATTCTCTATCTCACTTATTACTAGAGCAAAGCTCTGGGTCCTTCTGTTGCTGTAATTACAGAATGATAGAATGGATTAGGTTGGAAAGGACCTTCAAGATCACCGAGTCCCAACCCCATATAATAAATGTTGAGTAATAAATATTAAGTGTAAATGTTAAGTGGCCTAAAATATAACAAGAGACAATGATCGGTTGTTACAACTTATTCCTCTGCATTCATACAAGGCAATTCTTAAAAACCAAAGACCAGCTGTGTTTTGGTGACCCTTCCCAGGTGCCTGGCTCTTGTCAAAGCAAGAACAGCCTTCAGGCTTGCTATGTGCTGAATTCAATTAAGGGAAATAGTAGAGACAGGGGAAAAAGCAAAAATCGAGATAAACAATTTCACTTCCCATTATGCTTTCCAGAAATGCAGTAAGATCTTTAAAGGAAAAAAAAAAAAAAAAGAAATTAAATAAGCCAGCAAATTATTATTGAAAAACCCAAGCAAATAAATGGATTTCTTAGGTGTTCATGGGGCCCTGAGCAAACTGATCTTTTAGGTGGCATCCTTGCCCTCGTCAGGGGTGCTGGAATGAGATGATCTTTAAGGTCCCTTCCTGTCGCCCTGAATTTTTAGTGTGTTGTGTTGATACTTAGTAGAAAAGGTTCTCATAGATTTTATGTAAACATAGTCAATGTTTTGCTAACTAGCCAAGGATTGTTTTGTACCTTTGGTATTGTTTGTCATTCCTTTCCCAAGGGTGGAGAAGGATGATGGACTGTCTCTCTCACCTATGGAATTGGAGAGGTGGTAACCTCATTGTCCAATACACAATTGTCTGTGAAAGGGTATATAATTGTAAGAATAAAGAGAGGCTGGGCTCTTCTTCTCTCTGCCCAGCCTTGGTGGCTCTGACCTGACCTGAGTGCCTGATTTCTTCATGTCCAACCGTGCGACACCTTCCAACACAAACCATTCTGTGATTCTATGACACATTGTTTCTGTGGTTTTAAACAGTCATAAATGAATTTTCAACAGTCATAAATACTTGTAGTGAGATCTTCTAGCATGATCCACAAAACCAAGCACAAATATCTACAACTGCTCCATCCTGGACAGAGTCAGAAATGCCCAAGCAGGAAGGCTCATGGTAACAGGAAAATTAAGCTCCTGAGTCCTCTCTGCAGAGAAACATCCCAACTAACCCGTGATGGAGAGCAACAGTGGCTTTCACCTTGTGTTCATAACTGTGATCAGACTCTGAGTATGCTCAGAGGAAAAAAAGAGCTATTTTAACTGAATATAGTTTTGCAACCTCTTCACAAGTGAGGGCTTTACTTTTCACACTCCTTCCACTGATCACACGTCATGAGATATTGTCTAATTCAAAGCACACCATGACATCAGTTTCTAAACAGAATATTCCATTAAATTCAATACCAATCATATGATAGATGACTTTCTTTGGTTTTTCAAGTTTTTCATCCTTGAAAACCAGCATTTTGCAGCTGTGCTCAAGCAGAAGTAACCTCCTCCAGCCTGTGAGGATGTGTTCCCCAAGTCAGATACCTTACAGCAGGGGCCCAGAGGGTGATGTTATGTTGTGGCTGTGAGGTCATTGCTGAAAATAGTCTGTTTCCCATGAATACATAGATGAGAGATAATTTTAAAAAGAAATTAATAATTCTTTTTTCTCATCAGCCCTCTCATTATTCTTTTGGGTTTCCAAGCAGAGAGCACAAGGTCAGCACACATCAAAAGCTGGCAGCCATCTGAGAGTGCAGGAAACCTGCTTCTCTCTCTTCCCTTACTAGAAATAACTTCCCCAGTGTAGTCAAGAAATGCAAAACTAAGGAGGAATGTGGCTTAAGGCAGAGGCCACAAGTATGGGAAAGTGAATAACTACAGGACAGTGAATACCCATAAGCTGTGGAGTGATTAGTCTCTTCATAAGGAGGTTTCACCTATGTGGGGTCACAACATATCCAAAATATCCTTCTGCCACTTACCCAGACACTGGTCATCTGTGAGGAGATCCTCTGTTTCAGTCCAGCCCAGTGCTGCTCCAAAGCTGTCAACACAGAGGGATTTCTTGGTGTCAGGGTCTTGCTGGGAAGGTCTGTACTGGCCATCTCCATCACACTGCAGGCCCTGCTCATTGCTCTGGCAGGAGGTGACACCTGGCACAAGTGAGCAAGGAAAGGAAAAAAGATGCTTTGATGATGCTGTCACTGGGTTTCACAGAATGGCAGAGGCTGGACAGGACCTCTGGAGGTTGTAAAGTCAGAGTCCCCTGCTCAGGCAGGGCCACCCAGAGCTGGCTGCCCAGGGCCCTCTCCATATAACTTTTGCCCATCTCCAAGGACTCCACAACCTCCCTGGGCAACCTGAGCCAGTGCCTGGCTGTCCTCACAGCAAAATCATTTTCTGATGTTCAGAGGGAACCTCCTGAACAGCCACTGGTTCTGTCAGTGCAGTAGGACAATGTTTCAGTGCTGTGGGACAAAAGTCTCATTAGCACAGCAGAGATTTCACTGAAAGTTGAGCCAAGATTTGTACAGTGTTTCATGCTCTGGAGCATGGTAGTCTCACTGCTTTGTTGCTATTTCAATTTGTGTTTCAAACATTTTTTGGATGCTCTGTCATACACCAAATCTCTGTTGATGTATTTCCAGTACTGTAAAGCAAAGTGCAGAGAAGGAACTGTATTTTCATACAGGTTTGTTCAGTGACTGCTGCAGTGGAGCTGTGGAATGCTGTGAGCAATGAGAAGAGCTATCACACCAATTAATTCAGAAAAACTCTTCAGACTCTGCAAGGAGAGAGCAGGGAATGAAAGAAAGTAGGAAGGTAATGTGTAAGCTGGCCTTTTGGAGAGGGCTGGTGCTGAGGTGCAGCACAAAGGTAAAGTGGAAACCAGGCAGGGAGCAGATTCATTAAAGAAAATTGCAAGTGCAAGTTTTTAAGCCCTAAGGAGCAAACCTTTAAGGACACCAATCCAATACCTACCCAGGGAACACACATGGAAAAGAAGAATGACAACTGTAGGCAAAAGCTAATTGATGTAGGGATACATTAAAATACAAATGGGAGGTTTATCCCACCTAAGAGAACAAAGAGGTTGAAAGAGAGCAAAGTAGAACAGATACTCAATGACACTTCCCAAGAAAGCCATTCTTGGTACTCTTATTTATATCTCAATTTTGTATATTATGATTATGTAGACAAAACTGAATTTGGACCTAATAACCGATTTTCTGTATAGAACTCCACGAAAAAAAATCATTTAAGCTGAATTCACCAGCATTAGTGAACATTTCAATAGTTGCTTTGTGAGAAGTGTTTGTATTTGCAGGGGAAAGAGCTGCACAAAACAAGACTATTTTAGTGTTCATAAAAGTGACAATAAATCAATTGCATAAGAAGTTTCTCACTGATACTGAACACCCAGATATCATTCCTGAGGACAATGAACACGTCTAGAGGAACCACAACATCCTGGATGAGACTGACCACTTGTTTCTCATGCATTTTTGGTCAAAACACCAGACAGTTTGTACTTTGTAAAATGCTTTTGAACGTATGCAGAAGGGATCATATCCATCCAAAAACCCCCAAAGGGAGGATTTAATTTTTTTAAAAAAAGCTTAGAGATGAATAACAAAAATTAGTTATTTGAAGCCAGAATATAAAGGATATGGAAAAAATGAGTCCAACTTACAGTGATCAGCACTGATTGCCCCATAGGAGTTGGTAGTTTTGCCCACAGGACACTTGATACAGAAGGAATGTCCTGTCTGAGACTGATAGTAGCCAAGAGGGCAGGGAATGCATTCATCGTCCTGGAAATAACTGCCCGGAGGACAAACAACTGCAAAGAGAACAATCACCTTCTTACTGCTTTGGAATTCAACCAGTTCTGGCATTTGCACACACATGTGTGGGTATATACGCATGTATATATATATATTTATAATGCTGATAGATTTGCTATAGGCTTCAAGCTCTTAATATATGGATTTTTGAATGGTATAATAAAGTAAACACTCCTTAAGTGATCATTAAACTCACCAATGACAGGAATATAAACTCTGATCTGTTTTTCTCAGGTCACCTAAACCTGTAGTGCACATGAAGCTCTTTGGAAAGGCCAAGCCCAGGCCTGATTCCCAACTGTCAAATCCATTTGTAATAAGATGATGCAGGTGGATAAGTTGTGAAAGAAAACAAAGGAAGACAAGCTACAAAGAGTAACTTCTAACACCACAAACAGAAACAGGAAGGCTCTGAGGAGCAGAAACTCTAAAACCATAATACAGAAATCCACCATATGGTAACACTTTTATTGAGAATTCCTGGTAAAGAAATTTTTGTTAAACATTTCCAAACTAAACAGTAATGGCTGGATTAAAAGTCACTAGCTGTGCACATGACAACCCAAACACAAAACAAAAAGATGTTCTTAGTGATGTTCTTAGTCAGTATCTATATAATTTGCAAAGTAATCAGGAACAATATTTCCAGCTGACCTCTTGCATTTTACAAAGAAAATTCTTTGTCTTCTGAGATATCATAGAATACTGTCTTTCTTTCCAGAGCATTCAAATGAACATTAAAGCAGAAGAGTCACAGACATATTTGCAGGACAATACCTCTACTTGTTATTTCACAGCTGCTTTCCAGATGTAGATTTCCTTCAAAACACTATCAAATGTATATTTTGGGACTTTGACAAGGTGCAAAACTTTATTTCTGTTCTTGCCCTGCATCTTGACAGAAGTTTAAGCTTCCACAAGAGAGAAACAGTAATGGAATATTGGCCATTCTCACTACAGCCCATATGATGAATTGTTGTTCTGGCCAACACACCAGAATGTAAATGAATTTAACTCATGGGAGCACCTAAATTATAATAGACTAAAAAGACAGTTAGTAGAAAAAGTATCATATCTTCCTTCATCTGCTGTAAATAGTCCAGTGGGAAGGATACAACTCTGAGATTGAATTTTTCTTCCAAGTACATATCAAGGCAATTACTTTGAATAAAACACATATCTAAAATCAATTACAGAATGTAAAAAATCCTGGATCAGTCAGAATTCTCCTTTCAAAAGCACATCATTTAATACACAAGAGTGTCTGATATGTTTTAAAGACAGTTTCCAACACATGCAAAAAGCATAATACTCATGGAACAAGAGCAGAAATTAAAGTGAAATGAGCAATCCATGCCTACACTGAAGACAAAATGCAATGAATGAGGAGGGTAATTAAGCAATTAAAGTTTAAAAAGAAACAAATTAAGCTTTTCAAAGCATTCTCCTGTCTTTTAGTTCTAGTCACAATGTGAAAGAAACATCTGTGTCTCCTATCACATTCTGAGCAAAAAAAATTGCCTTTCATTTCACACATTGGATTGACAAAGGGACACAAAGAACAGTAAAAAACGTTGGTGCAGAATCACATTTTCTAGACTATAACCCTTGGAGGGACATAATTTCAGCTACACACTGACACAATCACAGAGGTTCAGTTTGACCCTACAAGTGAGACAAACCCCTATATTGTACTTCTTTCAAGCATTAACATTAATACATTTAACAGCATAAGAAACTAGAAAAGAGCTTTCCACCAAAATCTCAGAGCTAAGTGTTACCACTGGGACCAAACTGTGTAACCCAAAAGCAGTAAAAAATAAATTAAAATATTAAAAAAAAAAACAAACCCAAATAAGTTTAATCCCTTTCTCCTGCACGTGAAATCTGGAACCTGCTCTCATTTTTATCTGGACTCAGGCTTCTGTGTACCAGGGGAACAAGCTGCAAAATCCAAGCTAAGGAGCAACCCACTGAAGTGATTCACAGGGATACCAGCCTTCACAGCAGCCTCAGCTCTCACTACACCGAGAAACCTCAAAAACTGTCCCAACTGACCATTGCTCAATGCTTGCACTGCTCCTTTTCCCCCTCCAGGGTTGCTGGAAAACTTTGGGATATCAGATTCTTGATATAGATTATTAGAAATGAAGTCTTGAGCTGCCAGTCAGCTATAAATCTAGCCCTTTCACATGGGTTATGTTATGCTCAAAGCAACTCTGATAGAATTGTCAAGCATTTGAAACAATAAAAAGAACCAACATAAAAATGTATAGTAAAACAAAGCTGATTTACAAACAGGTGTCAGGTTTTCTCCTGAAATAAATGGGGGAGAAGGGTTATGTCCCAAAAGTCCTGGACATTTTCCAACTCTTCATTTTGACTCATACCTTAGCAAAAGAAAGTGCCCTTCCTACTATTAAAATTCAGATAAAATAAAACTGTTACCCCCAATTCTTAAGGAATTCTATTCATAGATACCTGTGGCTTAACATAACTGAGACTAAGAAAAAATGTCATATAAGAAAAACTAACGTATGACAAATGTTACCCATTTTACAGGCAGACAAACATGAAACCAAGGTACAATAGATGCAAACCTAAATAAGCAGATGACTGTAAGGAAAATACAAGAGATGAAGAGGCAGATTCATAAGTTGCATGTTCATACATGAAAATAAGCTTATTGAGAACATTAGAAACCTGTCACTACTGATCTGACCACACCTCCTGAAGTAAAAGCAAATGACATTGAGAGTAAAATAAAACCAAACAAATCAAAAAGATCAGAATTTGAAAACACAATTTTTATTTCAAGAACAAACTGGAACAGGAAAGAGAAGAAAATCAAGAATCTCTGCCACCCTCACACAACTTTCTTTTCTGTAGTAACAGGGAATACTTCTTACTAATTGTCCCTATTATTAACAGGGAAACAGACCCAGACAGGATGAAGCAGTAGGATATACCCAGAACCTAAATTCCTAAGTTCCCTGCTAAGAATAAAATATGCAGTCCTGCTACACAAATCAGTGTCCAGCAGCAGGCACACCATGACAGCTTAGAGTATGAAATCCATGTCAAAGGCTGGAGCAGAAACTGTCTCCTTTTCACATTTCTGTGATGTCTGTTCTACTGAGTGACATTTTCCACAGCTAGTTGGTTCAAATATGTATGAATTAACTCACAAGGCAAGTTAATTCACTGCTTCCCAGAGGCCTTTATGCCTGGCAGGCAGTACTTGGCAGAAATATCCAATTCTTTGTAAGTTCTGCTCTAAGTGATGGATTCTACTTAAAAAATAATTATACCTTTAAGCAATACAACACTACATTTTGTTAAGTAGCTGCAAGTTCTTATGGACTCTGGACTCAGCAGGAATTAATATATTTTTTTTCTCCATATATTTAAATAACCCAGATGTGAAGTGTTTCAGACTGTGAAGATGAACTGAACCTGCAGTCAATTTACCCTTAAAGGTCCAGGCTGGAAACTGCAGCAGTTCAAAAGTGGTTCATCCCTTGATTACCTTACTCAGGCATTAGGAAACTCTCTGAACTTAGAGAGGAACACCACACCAAGCAGGGAGATGTTTTTTTCACACATTCTGATTTGCTTCATAACAATGAAGTGATGAATATCTGAAAATATTCCCAACATTGGAAAACTTATCCAATATCAGGTTCTGTTATCTTATACCTACAAGTGGTACATCTCTCCTCTATTCCCTAGATTAAAAAAGGCCAGATATAGTGAATACATCCCAAACTGGCATAAATGAGACGTGGACTTTTTGAAGGTAACTGGGACAACAAGAACAATCAGGAACTGAGGGAAGGTTCGTATTGATAGGAGCAAGAGTGGGGCTGTTAAGGCAAAGGCACTTTGGCAGCATGACCTGGTACCAAGGACAGGTTGGCACAGCCACGGGGAGGTGGGGAAAAGGCAGGTTTGGCAGCCCTAAGCAGGACACTGAAAGGCAGAAAGGCAGCCTGTTCCAGGGAATCAGACTAAACAGGAGGAAAGAAGAAAAGAGGGCAGAAGTGCAGCTAGGTCTGGGTGTTGGCCAGCATCAAAAAGGCTTCCATCTGAGCTGGCTGGACTTGGCCCAGGAATTCACAATCTCAGGACTTTTGCCATTTCTACATCTAGGTTTCTATTCCAGGTAATCATTATCTGAAGCTCTTGCTAGATTATCTCTGTGAAATCCTCTTATTGAAGATCGTGTACATTACAGAATGACCTTCTATTACCAGCCAGATCTAAAATAATCCCCAAAAATATTTACAAAACTTTTCATAAATTGTCAGTGCCATGATGCCTATTTCCAAGTCATTGGTTCAACACAAGGACAGGACAGTAAGCAAAGCACTAATTCCCATTTCTCCCACTCACATTGGTGCCTCACACCTTTCAAATATGAGCCTTAAACACAAGTTCAGTGATGACTTTCTAATTTCAGCTTTATTCTGATTCCTGATAACATGTAAGAATGGAAAGCTAAAATTAGACATACCACATCCTTGTGAATTAGGGCCTGCCTTCCCAGGAGATGAAATTCTTCGGAACCCGCTTCTGCAACCGAGCTGCACACGGGGAGACAGATCAAACTCCTCATCCCGGGGAAAATCAATGACAGAATCTGCTAGGAACTGCTTGGAATCCAAATGCAGCAGAAAAACACCATCCTTAATCTCTTTTATAAATGCTCCAATGAGATTTTCCCCAACCATTGCATTTTCTAAAGAGGGGGGAAAAATACAACAAAATAGCATGAAAGACATTTCCATAATATGGGAATGGATAACCACACAGAAACATATGATGAACTTGAAGTTAAAAACAGGCAGATGCAGAAATACAAGCATGTTAACAAATAGCAGACCATAATGAATCTGTACAGTGTCTATCAAATTATAGTCTCACTTTGCCCACTCTGTTTAAATACATCCAAAACCACCTCAAACAGAAGGCCCCAAAGCTGCCTTAGAAGGTAATGAAAGTTGGAACATAGTGGGAGATGATGGTGCTATGAGTGTAAAAAGAGAGCAGGTTCTGCTCTGTCTCTTCTGAGGTCATACAAGCATTCCCTTGAAAAGTTGTTTTTGTACTATAGGGAATTTGTAGTGTGGGGAGGGTCAAAAAGGCAATGCCCTCAAAGAGGAACACTTCCAAAAGAAAAGTTGAATATAAAACCAAATACACTTATACTTTGATTTACTTTGTGCAAACTGCCTGAATATTCACAGAGGCAATGGAATATTAGATAAATATAATTCAGATTAGATATCATTTAGATTAGATATAAGGAAGAAGGTTTTCACAGTGATGGTGGTGAAACACTTGACCAAATTGCCCAGAGAGGCTGTAGATGCCCAACCCCTGGAAATGTTCAAGGTCAGACTGGAAGGGACTCTGAGGAACCCACTGAGTTGAAGATGTCCCTGCCCATGGCAGGGGTGATGGACTAGATGACCTTTAAAGGTCCCCTCCAAGCCAAACCATTCTATCATTCTGTGTTTTGTGTTTCCCTTAGAATACGGAACAGGGTAGATGTAAACAATATCAGACTGGAGAGCCAGGAACTACAGGACCACTGCAACTGCCATCTGTGTTGTGATGGACTTTGAATTCAGTTCTGATCAAGCAAAAATTGCTGCAGGACACATATCCCCAAGCCCCAAAGTCAGAAGGAAGGACAAATGCAGACAGAGCTATTTCTGTTTAGTGCTGGGAACACCATTCCAAAGTAGTAAAACTGGAGAAAAGGTCAGACAGAATCACCAAGGTTGGGAGAGACCTTCAAGATAATCTAGTCCAACCACCAACCCAGCAGCACCATAATCACCCCTAAATGATATCCCCAAGTAACACATCCAGATGTCTCTTGAACATTTCCAGAGATGGTGACTCCACCACTTCCCTGGCCAGCTTATTCTAATGCCTGACCACTCTCTCAGTGAAAAAATTCCTAATTTCTAATCTCAACCTCCCCTCAGATAACTTGAGCCCATTTCCTCTTGTCCTGTCACTCGAGACTGGGAGAAGAGACTGACCCCCACCTCCTTCAGGCAGTTGTAGAGAGCAATAAGGTCTCCCCTTTTCTCCAGGCTAAACACCCCCAGCTCCCTCAGCTGCTCCTCATCAGACTTGAGCTCCAGACTCTTCCCCAGGTTCACTGCTCTTATCTGGACATGCTCTAGAACCTCAATGTCCTTTCTGAAGTGAGGGGTCCAAAAATGAACCCAGGATTCAAAGTATGGCCTCACCAGTGCCGAGTACGCAGGACAATCACTGCCCTGGTCCTGCTGGCCACATTATTCTTGATACAGGACACTGTTCTTGATATGTCCACAGAGGGCATTTGAACTTTTATTTTATTTTTAATATCTTTTATTTTGAAGGAAAACACTGACTGCTTTAAAAGAAGTTCCTTACACCATCCCTAACTCTCATGGAAACCACAGCAAGGATCTGCCAGTCAGTGGTCTCTGCACAGTTGCTCTAGGATGTCAGAGTAAGGATCATTCTTTAGTGTCAAAGGTAATGCAATTAATATAAAAAGAGAGAAAAGGGGAAAAAAATCTTGGAAGGAATTATTTAAGTTTTTGACAATGTGTGAGTTGTGTTTCTCTGAGTACAATGAATAGAAACACTTTTCCACCACTGAGGACTTGTCCAATGGAAATTAACATCTGTGACAGATCAGCTCACACCTGATAAAGTGATTTTCAATCCCAGTTAAGGCAGCTGGGAGAGGCAGTCCTATCTGAAAGAAACATTCAGTTATAGCTTCTTTCCACTGTGTGGTCACAGCCTGAAAAGGGAAATACATCAACACCAGAAGCTCAAAAACACAACACCAGTGTTATAGAGACATTGAAGCAAAACAACTAAGAGCAAATCAAGTTTGAGCCACAGAAACATCACAGGAAGAAAAATTACCAATATCATGTAAGTCAGGGAGAGAAGCTGTTGGGATGTTTTCCAGCTGAGTCCTCCACGTGATGTTGACTCCCAGGCGATCCACGCTCAGGCATTCCACATAGACAGAGGAATCATCACACACAGAAACTGAGCCAGTTTTTCCAAATGCATTTATCTTGAATTCAGAATTAAGTGAAACCACAGTTAGTCAACCTGAGAACTTTCTGGTTCTTGCCTTGCTCTATTCATTAGCACTGTGCTATACTTAAAAGTAACACTGTCAAAAGGGGCTGTAAATACAGAAGCAAGAAAATATGATTTTAGCAAGTCATATACTCACTGTAAGAGTAGTCAAAATAGTCTCTTCTATTGAAACAAGCTTTTAATAAATATTGGGCTGATCTGATATGATTTTTACAGCTGGAACTAAGCTGATCAGCTGATGTGGTGTGAGACTAAACTTCCTATTTTCCCACTCATCCATAAGAAAGTGCTGCCAATCCTGACAGATTTCATGGCATATTCCATTCTTCCAACTTTCTCAAACAGGCAAAGGTCTACGTTGTGCTTCACCTTTTTTTTTTAAATTTTTACTACAAAACAAAACCCAACCAAAGAAAACAAAAACAAACAAAGCAAACAAAACCCACCAACAGTGGAGGATAACGAATTTAAATTACCTGGAGGTGACACAAACCACGAGCTTTCAACTCATCTAAAATAAATATCTGGAATGCCTGGAGTAATCCAGAATAGTCAGAACTACATGTCTTCTCAGGAGGCAGGAGTAGTTGAAAGTGTGTTTGAGCTTGGACTGTCTGAAATAATTGGAGCTCTAAAAATGAAGGAGAAAGAGCATTTAGTAACCTGACTAATGAGGAACCTGAATTTCAGAGTTATTTTGAGAAAAGACAACATTGATCTGATCTTCTCATGTTGCACCAATAGCATCTCCCCAGTTTTAGGTGAAAGCACTAGAGCTGTCAGTAGTAAATAAAAAGCAGCAAGACACAAGTTTGATAAATATATGTGTTGTACATTAGAGAAACAGACAAGTGATACACTTAATAATGAAGAGATGTTTTACACTGGACTCACAGAAGGATAAGCACAATCTGGATCATTACTGATAATTTTGTATAAGCCTTAGCAAATAGGAACTTTCAGAGAACTACATGGAAGCTGACGTTATGCCAATACTTAGAAAAGAAACAGAAAGACAAGAATTACTGAGCTGTCTATTTTCACTTTTCTTACACGCAGTCATGAAAACACTTCTATTAAAAAAATAAATAAATGGTGAAAGCAATTAATACTAATGCAAATGGGCTTTTGGAAACCCAGCTTGTCAAACTAACGTTACATAAGTTTAAGGAGATAATAAATTTGCAGAATAATGGCATTGCCATGGATGTCTACAGGAGCTTTCTGAATTTTTGATAGCAAACCCAAGCGATGCTAATCACACAAATTGACGACGAATCTGCGAGCTTATCGGTCACAAAATAAAAATCTATTTAATCAGTTTTTAGCCAGAAAAAAAATGTAAATTTCTTGTCTCCCCTGGAGTGACACTGATCCCAGGCTTCAAGGAGGGTTGGTTATCTCAGGTTCAGCACAAGAGTCGTTCTGTCATTCCAGCTCCAGATGGAGCTGGCTCTCATCCCACCAGGCTGGACAAGCAGCAGAGCTCCCCCTCATTCAGCTCCTCTGCAGACCCTCCCTACATCACATACTAGTGTCACAGCTGTAACACAATTCCTAATCCCCCACCCCAAAAATGAGGATGAGAAAGTCTGGAGAGCTTCCAAGGAGAATGGTGGATGGGACCAGAGCACACAAACCCCTGCTCCTTCCTGCTAAGCTTCTCAGAGAGCATTTAAAGAGCTGATTTAACCACTACCTCTAGATGTACACATAAAGAACAAGAAATATTATTTTTGAGAGTGAGGGTATTTATACATTGGAACAAATCACTGAGTGTTTTTGGTGAATTCTCCACTATTGTGAAGTTTATTCAATTGCCCTCTGATGTGTTGGAATTTTTTTCTTTCTCCTTAAAACCATGCTCAATTCCAAACACAAATTACTGGGGCAAGTCCTTGGCTTACAGCAAACTTTACAGCAGATTGCCACACACTCCCCTCTGTCCCTACAAAGTTATTCCACTGCCATCATGCAAACATGGAAGTTATTTCATAACATGCTACAGAAACCTTACAAGCACAGAAAGACAGAAGTCCCAGTCTGAAATTTAAAGTTTAAAAATATTTGCATTTGGAATAGAAGAGTTTAACCCATTCTGAAGACTGATTAATGGGTGTAACCTATTCTGGAAATGAAAAGTAGCTGCAAACTTGGCAGGAAGACCTGCATTTCTCGAAGTTCAGCATTGCTACAAATTGCCATTTTGATCAAAATGTATGTCTTTTTAAAAATAATTGAAAAGGCCAACATTAATATCCAATTACATGGCTCTGAATGGACATCTAATTCTTCCAAGATTTAAAGTGCCATTTTTTTCTTGAAAGCAAAATGGTTTGAAAAATATCATAAGTCAGCCAACAAATACAACAATAATCCTTTAAACAGACTGCTGCTAAAAAGATGCAGAAGTAACAGTGACTTGATTATGCAAATAAACAGTCAAGTTCTGCCAAATTCAAACATCTGGTGCTCATCTGTTCTTCCAGGGCTAAGTAGTTCCATCAGAATCACTTATGGTGCCAGCATCTTTTAACTAACAAGAAAAATCTGCATATAGATTGAATAGCTATTTATAACTCTATTATTACAGGCAAGAGGGACAGCTCCTGGCATAGGGGCCAGCCAGGAGCAAGAGGTGGAGATGGCAGAAGACAGAACACATCTCCTGCACCTCAGTGTGGCAACTCCCCTGTAACTGTGCTCGTTACTAGCTCTGTGACAAAAGCTGGGTTTTTTTCCCTGCTCTGAGCCCTTCCCAGGCCCCACCAGATCAGATCAAATCAGAACAGATTAGATCAGGTCAGGTCAGACATACTCTGGCAGGCCTGCAGCAGAGGGGCAGCCGAGACCCAGCGCCGCTGCCGCGTGTCACACTGGGCTGAGGTGCTGGGAGTGGCGCTGTGGAAGCTCTGGCGACACACGAGCTGGCACTGCTGGATGCTGGAAGCTTGCCCAGGGACGTTCTCACAAAGTACAGCTCCATTGGCAACTGCTGAGGCACCAAATGGCAGAGCACACTGCGGACCTGCAGGCACAGGAGAAAGGGGATATGTGTCAGAGGCGTGCTATGAAGACTTTTAGGAAAAAGTCTATAAACCCCTCATATCCACAGATTCAAACCTAGACAGCACGCTGTGCCTTTCCCACTCATCAGCTTTGATCTGGTTTGAGGTCAGCTTGTTTCAGTTTACTGAAGCTGATGGAAAGACACATATTGACTGTGATGGGTAATGCATCAGGTCCAGAAAGGGACGTGCGTGGTTTCTAGGAACAGATACATTTTGAACAGGCATGAATAAATTTGAGCAGGAAATGAGAAGGAGATTTCTAACCAACAGCAGAACAAACCTTTACAAAAGATATCTAGTGGAAACAGGCAGGGCCAAACAAACCTCATTTCAGTTCCCTTTAGACTGAAGTTTGAAACATTTGAGTTCAGGAGCTCATGGCAGTCGTGTCTTCAGCAGCACAAAGATTTCTAGTTTCTAGTGACCAGCAGGTGAGTATATACATTATATATACACCTATTTATAAGAAGTAGTATACAGCTTTGGAATTGGAACAGCTTTCTCTATCAGCACACTCAGTATGGGTACAGTCATTCAAACCCTGCTAGCCCACTGTAACAGACTATTATAGCAGGCTAATTACAATGATAATTATTTTTTACTAATCAGTACATGCCAAGTGCTTCACTCAATATTAGCCAAATCCCAACATAATTACTAAATATATCCAGTAATAATTAAACACTTACAGGTTCCAGAGCTACAAAACATAGGAAGAAAAAACAAGTTCCTCACTTATAAATAAATACAAAGAAAAAGATGTTATCATATTCTACAACTCCCTTGCCTGGTGTATATACAGATCACTTTCCAAATTACAATGCTCAGATCAGTCCTAAACTTCCTGATCATTGGAGGGAGGCAAACACTGATGATGGTTCAGGTCTGAGAACTCTCCCCCTCCCCTTCTGACTGAGATATGAAGATTAATTCCATAATTAAGCAACCACTTCAGTTAAAGTATTGAAAACCTTGTATTAAACTTTCAGTTAAAGTCTTAAAACATTGCAGGATGAATCTACAGTGTGTGTAGTACATCTTTGTTTTTCAACTCTGAGCATCTCAATGCCAACAAAAAAAGCTTTCATATCTGTCTCTCTGAATTGCCAAATGCATATTTTTGTCCACGTCTGCTTTATAGAAATCTTTTGCAATAACTCTGTAAATGGGGCCACCACATTCCTTCTCTTCACTCATTGACTCTGTAGCCAGACTCTTTCTCAGTTAAAGTGGAAACCTGGCATTCTTGCTTAACAAACTTCTAATAAATCTCCCAAGGTTTTAGGACCAAAAGATATCTCTGTAAAAGAGATAGTAATACTTATCCTGGACATTAAATTGCGTCAATATAATCTTTATACAGAGTATGTAAAAATCAGTCTGTGGTTTCTTAATTGCTCTAACACATTTCTATATCCAGCCAGTCATATCCAGTCTCAGCTGAATGGTGCTATAATCTCTTACTGCCCATTCAACTGAGATTTGGTGAACCAGGGAAATAACCAGCCCCCAAAACAGAAGTGATCAATGGTTTCCTGGTGTGGTTCAGAGGTTTCAATTCACCATCAGTAACTTGCTCATTTACCCCTCTAGAGGTGCCACTTCATTTGTTGTTTTTGTCAAGCCTGCACCCTTTAGTCATTGTCCCGTTTCTTGGTCCTGTAGGAGTGAATTAGAATCCAGCTGAATACTGACAGTTCTTTCATAGGTGTTTCCAAAGATTTCCACAAGGAAATGAACATCTCCAGGACCTTCTCTGGAAAACTTTCTCTCCTCTATCTGTACTCTGAGTTATGGGAAGTGGGCATGAGGATGGGAGATGTGTGTGAGGACAGCCAGGGTACTTGGCATCATCTCTCCATCATCAGCTAGAAGAATTTGGATTCTATGTCCAGTGGAAATTATTAAACTAATGAAAAGCTCCTGGCATGCACTGGGCACTCTGAATTATTACTTTCTGTTTACAGCTGTTTGTTCTCATGCTGGAGGAGAAATTTATCATTTTTTTCTCACCACAACAGTTTATTTTGCTGATAGACAAGATCCCCAAGGTACCAGTACAGTACTCCTTTTTCCTGAACTATTAGTAATTCCCAGGACTAGACGCATAAGGCTGGGTAGACTGAGAAGAAAACTAACTTTTGACTCTTTATTTTTACACAATAACTAAGTTGTATATAATGAAAAGTTCCATAGCTCATTCAAAATCCAGGGAAAACACTAAAGATTATTTCAATCTTTAGGCAGAAAATAACAAATAGCTTCCAGTAAAACCATGTTTTCACTAGACTTTTAGAGCAGTTCTCCTTCCCAGTTCAGTATTTTAAAAAAGAAAGGTCATTAATCACAATTAGTAACTATTTTATCTATGAAAACCACAGGATGGAGGCATTGTACTTGTGGGCAGCTCTGCTTGTCTGAAGGGCTAAAAACCTGCCTTGGATGTCTGTGTTCAGGTGCCTACACCACCCTGCTTTGGAGCTCATCTGCTCAGAGCTCAGTTGGCATCTCCACACAACACCACAAGCACAGGGCAGATACAAACATGGAGTTTTCTTCTGGCTTCTCATAAAATCCCATCCTCAGAACTCTCTATCGACACAAGAGAGTCCACAGAAAACTATTTCCAGGTTGGCTGAGCAGTTACCTAGTTGATAAAAACCTTGCAGGCAATAGGGTTGACATGATCAGGTATTTTATAAGAGAATTGTAGAGTAATTAAGTTTGGAAAAGACCTGTATAATCATTGAGTCCAGCTATTAACCCAGCACTGTCAGCTCCACCACTAAACCATGTCCCCAGGTGTCACATCTATTCTTTGGTGGGTAAGCATAAGCATGTGTTGCTCTTTATATGAGACTGAAGGAAACTGAAGCAAATTCTTTTCATGGGGTCTTGTTTCCCTAAATTTTTTTCAACCCTTCTTCCCCAAAACAAACAAACAAAACACCACCAACAAAATAACTATAAAAACAGCAGTGTCCTGCAGACACCAGCTGAAGGTTTTCTTTTTTACATCTCTACTTTCCACTAATTATTATATTTTGGAGCATAGCCTTGTAGAAAGTTTAATTAATTTTGCTTCACTTCAGTGATGGAAAAATGCATAAAGAACATTGCAAATTAAATTCATCCAAATGTCTCCCATTTGGATATCTCACTGGAAACCATGAGTGAATTCCAGTGCTTCACAGCTCTGGTCATTCAGGAAATACTCTGTGAATATGCAATGTTTTGGCACATCCTTTTCACAATTCTGGTCACAAGCCAAGAGTCAGAATGGCAGAAGCATACATTTTTCAGATTTTATTTTAGTCAGCTGAATGGTTTTTAATCCCAGAGCCAGCTCAGACTGGAGCACGTTCAAGTTTGCAGCAAGCTGTTCAGATTGGCTTTATAGCTGGGCTTCACAGCTCAACTGCTTTGATTCACCTAATTTTATGAACAAGTAAAAATCAAAGATCTTTTCCCTTCTCCTTTCAGGTACTGACAAAGTACCTGAAGAAAACTGGACAGATTGCCCAGGCAGGTCTGAAATCTCCTACAACACAAAGATAAGCACGTTGCTTGAGCAAAAGTCTCTAAAGGTCTGGGGAAATAAGATTAAATTTAGCTAGGGAGTGGCAAAATTTAGGATCCGGGTAAAAATTCAGGCTTGGATTTGCTCACGAGTAAAATGCCTGAAGCAGGAACTCACTTGCACATTCTGGTCTTCCTCCAGTCACTCGTGTCCCTGGCACCTCCTCTCCATTGGCAAAGACACACCAGCAGCTCTCCTGGTCCTGGCTGCACTGCACAGGGGAGAAACTGCCCTTGTCCCCCTCACACTGGGGGATGAAACCTCTGGCAGCTTCCCGGGAAACAGCTTTGGCCTTCAGCATGTCACAGACACTGGGACCTTCAAAGAGAGAGAGTCTTTGCAAGATACAGAATAGAAGACAACAAATTGACCTGAAGACTTTACCAGCAGTGCCTCCAGCCTGTTTTGTTGGTAGGAAGATAGAAGAGTGATCTCAAAAACATAGATAATTTATAGCATTATATAAATGGGGAATTTTACTTCCACTAGGAAAAACCCACATTTTGTCTAAAGATTGAAGTGCAAGTGATGTAGTTTTAGAAAAACAGTTGAAAAAATGTTATTTATTTTTAATTTAAATATATATTTTTAAACAAATGTGATGGTGTACCATTTAGAGGCTGATATTTAGGAGGTAAAAAAAAATCAAGTAAAAATTTAGTTTTCAGTAAAAATTTTTGATCAAGATAATTTTAAATGCAATTATATGATCACTTACATTTTAAAATAGTTAAAATGGTGGTAAGAAATCAAAGACTAAAAAAAGCATCAGTTTGCCTAGACTGGTTTATTTCTGGGGTTATGAAATTAAAGGGTAACTTTAATGTTGCTGTGCTTGCATGTACCCTGTCACTGAGGAATTAAACTATGGGCCTCCCATGTTTCACAGGCAGCACTCTGGAAAGGAAAGTACATATGCTTCAAAGCATGAGGCATCACAGGCAGGGGGCAGAGCATTACTCACACTCAGGATTGCCATCCAAGTCTTTGCTGCCACGCTGGAATATTTCTCCTGACACAGGATCCACACACCAAATATCTGTGTCAGATCTCTGCAGCACAGTGTATTCTCCTGTCTAGAAAGAATCAAGGACCTGTCATTTCAGAGTAATGTATTTTAATAAAGACACACCAAAATCCATACACCAAAGATTGGTTAAAATGCTTTATTACATTTACATGCATCCATTAATACAACATGTTGAAAAGAAACACAAAACACAGTCTAATTTAATAGACAGACTAGTCCCTTAGAGAATCAAGAATCAGTTAGGCTGGAAAAGACCCCTAAGATCATGGAGTCCAACCATTAAGCAGGATGTAGACTAAAAGTCCATTGAGATGAAGTTCTGATAAAATCCTAGTTCTAAACGTGTTCAAAAATGTGCAGATGTGGTGTTTAAAGATTAGATTTAGTGGTGGACTCAACAATGATGGGGTAATAGTTGGACTTGATCTTTGCAGGCTTTTCCAACCTGAATGATTACATGATTCTAAATGCTAATGATTCTATGCCTGTCTCTGTCCTGCTCGCTGCCATATTTTGCGAGCACCACAGACTCTGTTTTTTGGGATATCTGCACCCAGCTCCCTCTCACACTGTCATTCTCTCACAGACCCCCAAATGTCAGTCAGTTAAGATGCCCCTTTTAAGCACAGCTCTGCAAGAGCACCAGGCAGAGCCAGCCTGTGGGAGGGAAGCGTGGGCAGGCACAGAGCTTCCTATTCCCAGTCTCCATCTCAAAACTATTTGAATTCTGCCTTCTGCAGGGCAATGCCTGCTGTTAGTTTTGTCTTACCCTTTTCTTTCGGGTTAAGAGAAATGCACAAGGGGTGCTTAAGGAGCAGGGACAGGAAGTGTACGTGACTATGGCAGGGTGTAAGCAAAACTGCTTCCTCCCTCAGTCATGTTAAATCACCTCAAGGCAGCTGGGGATGATCAGATCAGCTGTAGAGGTGTCCAGCTTTGCACTGCTCTGTCTCCAGCTGGAAAGTAGGGCATTGGCTCGAGATCGCTGACATGAAGTCTGGCCTGTCAGAGGGAAAACATTTTTTAAATAAAATCAAGTTTCAGCTCCCTCACACATCTGCATTAGGCACTGCTGCAGCCTCAGGCAGGCAATTCCTGATTGGTGTTTGATGAAACCACAGAATGGCTGAGGTTGGAAGGCACCTCTGGAGACACCTGGTTGGACAACTGGTCCAAATCCCCCTGCTCAGACAGGGCCACCACCAGTAGAGGGTCCACTCTCAAATCATACAAGTCAAAATCACACACAATCAAATTAAATGAATTAGCAAAATAAGAATATAATTATTTTTACTTTTCTTGCAATGGTTAGAAGCCAGCCTTACTTCATGCACATCATTTTAGAACTTCCAATAAATATTAAAATTTGCAAGAACAGGTAAAGACAAATATTTGGGAAGAAAACCCAACTGACATTTGGGAAGTTCTGCTGAGCGTGAGACCAGGGAATCCATGACATAACGTCCTCTCTCATCCACACACCAGCAATGACCTGGCCAGGGAAGAAAAGCAGCTTTATTTCAGATGTTGTACTGCAATGTGCTTTGTTGCATACTAGGAAGATGAAAATTTTCATCCTCAGCAGCTCCATAGAAAGGGTTCAGTAAATCTAAGTCACAGCTAACTCTGCTATCCAGGGGTAGATAGACCACACCTGAGAGCAGTGGTGCAAATGGAAGTGCAGCAGCTCTGGTGAGAATCCCCCCCTGCAGCCCTATCCTGCAGCACATCATCTACTCCCAGAAATCTGGCATCACCCACAAACTTGATGAGAGTGCACTCCACCTTATCATCCTGGTCATGAGTAAAGGCATTAAGCAAGACCAGTCCCTGGGCCAACCCCCAAGGAACACAACTAGAAGGAAGCAACTGAATAGCTACTGATTTTTGAGCCCCAATGAGCTGCCAATTTACACACATCTTGTAGATCACATCACCTTCCTCCAGTCTGACTTCTACTGGTTTTCTAAGTTTTAATTAGAATTCTTAGGGTATTTTTGTTTTGTCTTGCTTTTGTTTAGTTTGTTTTTGTTCAGACATCCCAGAGTGTCTTGTTAGGAATTTGCTCACCTGTGCTCTCATAGCACTGAGTTGGCTCCCAGTTTCCCAGGCCATCACACTGAGGGATGTAAGGGAGAAATCCCAGTTGTGCTGCTTCCCCAGCAGAACGTTTTGAAGCAAAGTGACTCTGCCAGTAGAAGTGCAGGACTATAAAAAAGAAATAAAAGAAAGCTACTAGTGCCCAATATAGGATCTATTAAATGCACATATTTGCAAAAATCTGTTCCCTGTACTTCAGAAGACAAATTAATAAATAAATTTAGGTACATAAAGATTGGTAAGTGCCCAAATTTTATATTTGCATTGTGTCATATATATGAGACAACTGAAATCAGTTCTTGGAGCAGCAGCTTCATGACCCTGATTAATTACACCTGCTGAGCTGCACGTGCTTTTCAGCAAAGTTTCAACTGACATCAAGAATTGCCAGATTCAGGGCATGACTCCATTTAATTCATCTCTCCTCTCCCTCCCACCCACCTGACCATGCAGCCAGCTGGAGAGCAGAGTCACTGCCTGACAGCAGCTTTTGGGAGATCCCTGCCTCCAGCCCCTGGGGCCCCGCAGAGCGCAGGAGGTCACTGTCCATCAGCTGTATCCCCTTGGCCAGCAAGAAACTCTCTCCAAAGGCAAACTGGGAACCATTTGAGGCCAGGATGAGCTGCTCTGCCTCCTCCATAAATTTCAGGGCTTCCTGCTTCACACCTTCACATATACCAGGACCTGTACAAAAAAGTATACATATGAGGAGTATATTGACGACTTCCATCTAATTCCAGTAAATATCTGCATCTGAAAACTAACTGGTCTTTTAATTAGCATAATCTGTTTTCCTCTGAAATCAGTTTTGATCTTCATAATGAAGCAAGCAAAGGAGACTTGTCAGTGGTCTGCTTTTTAACAGCAAGAGTCTGAGAGTGTCAGAAGTCACACAAACATTCTCCACATCCTGGGCCAAAGGCTTGATGATTTTAAGTTAAGTCTTTATTGGTTACAAACTGAGTTAATACCTCTCTACAGAACATTCCCTCAGTTGCTGCCATAAAAAAATGTGGATAATCAGAAGTGAGGGTCAGAAAGGGAAATGAAGGTATATCCCATGGGTCTGAGTGGCAGCTGACACTTGGCCTGTCCTCTCCATACATCTACTGACCCAGAAAGGGCAGTTCAATGCACCAAACCAGCTCCATGAAAGCTGCTCCTCCAAAATAATTCTGTTAATCTGCTTCATCTCCTTTATTCCCCACTTGCCCACAGAACTGGAATCTCCACCAGTTCATTGCCCTGTCTCTTCTTCCCAGCTGGAAAAATACAAAGTGATGAGAACAATTTCAGTGATGGCATTTATAATAGGCCATCTGCTGGAGGAACCCCAAAGAGGGCCCAGCACCTTTGGAGGAGGTGCCTAGACAGAGAGCTTACTGAACATCACTGCTGGCCTCACTCTCCTCCTGGTGACTTCTAGGGGATAATTGTAACAGTGAAGAAAATCCCTCTTGCTTCATTTTAAGGCATTCTTGAAAGTCATTTACATTACAGTGTAATCCTGATTTTTCGATACAACTCTTCACTATCCTTTACCATCTGGCTAAGTATCTTCTGCAAAAGCATTAGATGTCCAAACTCCAAATTATAAAATCTACACAACCTTGATGTGTAACTTTATTCCTCCTTAATCCCAAAGCTCAGCCACCACTTATTTACCAAAAATGAGTTATCCCACTTCTGATGTCCAACGATAATGGCAGTGCTGACGATCTTTCTGACAAGATATTGTCTGCTGCTTCACAGCAATTGAAGGGACTTCCCTCTCTTGTGGCATAAAATAAAAGACCAGAAACACTCCTACTTACATGCTCAAAATTGTTACTTACATGCTGGAACCTGGTTCACTCCTGTCTTTGTTCCTTCCAGCTCTCCTCCTTTGCTGTCAGCACACCAACACTCACGAAGTTCAAAGTGGCCTAAAGGAGCACTGAAATCAGTATAGGGTCCTGGGTAGTAGCTCAGCTGCTCAGTCAGAAGCTGCCAGAATGTGTATGGGTCCAGCAAAATGTTCTCAGATACACTGGTCAGGTTTCCTTCCAGCACTTCAGGTGGGAGATCCGTGAAGGAGGAATACATGGAGAACGTGGGGAAGACATTCTGGTGCCCAGCTTCATACAAAGCTTTTACAAAAGCTGAAAAGCTTTCAGAGGATGCCTCTTTATACCCAGCTATTGTGTTCAATAGATCAGCAATGGGCAGGGGGCTGCCCTCATTGTTCTCTGCAATCCACCTTTGGTACCACTCGAAGGCTTGCTCAGGGGGGCCACTGCACTGCACCTGCCTCCAGCCCCCCTCAGCATCACACTGAGGGAGGTGCAGGCTGGACAGCTCAGGCACAGCACTTGGATCTGACAGCAGGAGCTTCACAGCCTTCAGAAACTCCTGACCAGCTGCTACTTGGCAAGCACTTGGGCCTGGGAAAAGAAAAACACGCACATCTTCTGAATGCACTGGAGATAGACAATACCCCTACCCTCTAGTACAATAAACACCACTGCTAAAACTTGGTCACTTATCCCAATAATAACAACAACATTCCTGGCCTAAGATACTAAGAGGGCTTAGCAATATTAAGGTCCCACGCTGAAGCAGGGTAAGATTTCCAAAGGGATGTGAGCCCTCAAAGATGAACACAGTTTTTCTAAATTTTGTGAGAACATTAGGTACTTGCAATCATTACTGGGGGCCAGGTGCCACTAAATGCCTTCCTGAATCTGTTTGCATTGATCAGATATTTTCAGATACACTCGGTTATCAGGTTGTTACTTGTTATTCAGCCAATCACTGCAAAAGCAACCATCTGAATAGTGGGATAATACTGATATCATTTCCCCTTGGACTGAACCAGAATCTTAAGACTGTGTGTCCTCTCTTCCTACACTCTTCTGAACACTGCTGCTGAATACAAAAATAACATCCCTCAAAATACTGGAGTGACTTGGGTTTGGAAGCCTTTTCTGCCATCTCCAGAGCCAAATTTCACTTTGCCACCAAGTAGCTCCACAAACTCAGCCAACCATAGGAGCTCATCTTCTTTTAAGCACCAGAGAATTCTGAACCTTTTTATTTTGGACTGTGCTTCAGATGAGTTGTTAGATATAAATCCCCTCTCAATTCAGATCTTTACAACAAAGTCCCCATTACTTCTGCAAACTGCTGTTCAAAGGAGCTCCCTCACTATGCACAACTCTCAACTGCTGGACACTCTGCTATTCCTCCCAAAATGAGGAGCAGGCTCTCCTCTTGGTCAACTCTCCCTGTTGATGTGCCATTTTCAGTTCACAGAAACTTGAAAGACAAATATTCACAGTCTAAGTGCTTCCTTCTTCCTTCATATTCTATAAAGAAAATGGCAAGGAGAGGCAGTTCATAGTCTATTAAACTGATGTGAAAAGTCATTTGCAACTCACCTTTTTGGCCTTTGACTTTGTGATACTTATGAGAAACCTATCTGCCATTAAATCCCTCTCCTATGTCTGGAGTCCTGTGATATCTTACCAATTTGAGGATATATTCTTGAGCTAAAAAGGCTAAATCAAGTTCATAGTTCTAAGGAAAAGATGAGCCAGTGACTGTGCCCAGGTGACTTGGTCTGGAGATAAAAGGGCTTTTTCACTAGGCAGGGGTCACATTCAGTCCCACAGATGCTCCAGGTCTCCTGGGCATCCTGGATGTTACACACTCCAGCTGCACACTAAGGTAGGGACACGTCAATGACACGCTCATTAACCAGGCAACACCTCAGGCTCCTCTGCTTTGAGTGTGCCCACCCTACACCCTAACCACCTTTAGGACTTGGGATATCAAAGTTGACACACACTGTATTTCCCATTATTCCCCTGCCACTGTAAAGCTGGCTGGCTTTCCTGTTAGGAGACATTTGCATACTTCATCTGTTTATTTCCAGATGTAATCAGATATGAAGAAAGAACCATGGAATTCCAATACAAAAGAAAGCATCTTTAAACTCCCAGACCCAATGACTTACATTGCATCGGCTTTCCAGCTTTCCCCTTTATTCCTGGAATAGTCTTGCCATTCAAATCAACACAGAAGCAATTTGTCCCATAACACTGGAGTGGCAGAAAGTCTCCATCCTCAGTACAAGAGGGAATAAAGAGATCTGATCCTGCAGGCAGGCTTTGCTTCAGGTTTTTCAGGTTTCTCCTTTGCTTCTCACACTCAGTGGGACACCTTGGGTGTTTGCCTTGACGTCTTGAGCCTGGAACCTCCTTACCCAAAGAGTCCAAACACCAGCACTCTCCTGCATAGCACTGAACCTCCTCATACCTCCCCTCCTTGGTGCATGTTGGAACAAACAGGTTCCCTGGCTCCTCATCACAGCCTCTGGATCCCAGTGCTAGTTTCACCACTTCACCTAAATCTTCAGCAACGCTTTTGGGGACAGAAATTACTTGTTGAAGAAAAGTAAAGAACTCTGGTAGTTCCAGGACAGAAGAAAGGAATTTCATCAGATTCTGATTGTCCTGCAGAGTTACTGTGCGGCCAAAGCTGCCCACAAGAGGTTTACTCAAAATGGAGCTGCCCTTTGATACCTCCAGTGAAAATGCCTCAGCTGATTCCAGAGGCCTTGGCCATTACCCCTCTCTGACACATCCTCCTGTGGGAAAAACTGGCCAATGCTGTATTTCCCACTAGTGCCAAGTACCCCTGTGAAGTTAAACTGGATCAAATTCTTCAAGAACCTTCCTCCAAAGAGGTTTTCTTGGAAACGCTTTGGATTGGCAGTAAACTGCAGTGCCACTTGAGCCAGTTCCCTCGAGGGGAACATCCCCGTGATGGCTTCACTAAGGGTGGTTTCTATCTCAGCAGTCTGGCTGGCAAAGGAGCTTTGTGCAAGTGGGGATGACAATCCAGAGTCCAGAAACAGCTCCTTGAAGGAGGGAGGGCAGGGTCTTGAAAAGCCATCAATTTTGTCTGACTGTTTATCTGGCGTGGAAAACAAATTGGACTGACTGAAGTGCCCAGCAGGGCCATAAAGGAGCCTCGACAGGGCCCGTCGCCGCTCCGAGATGCACGATTGTTCCTCACCTAGAGAAAGATTAAAACAATTAAAAAAAGGAAATTTTGGAACCTCCAGAACCTGTAACTTTTTCAAAGAACTGGGGCAGAAACAACATTAAAGTATAGATTAAACTGCTTCTCAACTATGCACCATGCAGATTGTTAAGGAAATTTGAAATGTTAGTGTCTATGGTCTACAAATAAAATTCTCCAGTCAAGACCCAAAACAAAAGAAAACATTTCTTCCCCACAGCCAAGTTCTCTGATCTGTAGTCTTTTACTGGTTCTGTTGTTTCCCAATGTAAATCCTGATCCCTGTTCCTATGGCTGAAAGAATGTAAAATGTCTTTTCCATATATTTTAGCTCTCTAGTAGGACACCTGCTGCTAATAAAAACCTCCAATGATTCAGGTGAAATGTGTGAACCTAAGAAGGAAAAATAGATTTTAGAAGAACAGAAAGTTATTTTAAACAATGCCCACTAATGAGGAATTTATGGAAATTTCCTAGCTAGATTTTCAGTTTTCTAGTGAGGTGTTCATTGAATGAGGTTTGAAAATGAAATGTTAAAATTAACAGTAATAGAGAGCTAAGGACTAGACAGCACTCATGAATGAGCTCTAAGAGAAAAAAATCCAGAGTGTCAACAAAAATAGTCAAATGTCAGGGTATTGAGAGTACCAACAGTGGCTCTGGGCACCCATATCCTGGGCTAAGATGTCACAGGTGTAGCTCTATCCAGCCCCATCTGTACACTGATACACAGGCAGCAACAGCTCCTGTTAGGAGCTCCAAGTTAGGATGCAACACATCAGTGAGAAAGGATTAAGTTTAGGGCTCAAAAGACAGCAAAAAAAGAGAAGACTTGGTAAATATAAAGAGACCAAGAATCAGACAGACAGGATGGTTATGGCACTGACTGCATCTCTGGAATGCAACAGCATCTTAACTCACGTGCCACACAGTCACCTGTCCTTGAAAAGCAGCAGAATTATGGAGAAGGGATGCAAAAGTAGCAGAACTATAGAGAAGGGAGGCAAAAATATTTTGAGGACAGAACAGCTTTTCCAGCATGAGCGAACATTCAGCCTGGACATAAAAATATGAAAAAATCTTTTTAAAAAACAGTATTCTCCACATCATTCACAATAGACAATTATTATTCAATATTTCTCACAGTACAGAGAAGTCCAGATGTAGAGCACATAATTATGATCACGAAATTTATTGCCAGAGAGTGCTAGGAAGGATAAAAGGTTAGAGGGCAATTAGGAAAATCCCTGGAAGATAACTCCATAGGGGAGGGATGAACACAATGATCTGGACTCAGCCTCCAGTCTGAGGCATCTTCCACCTGCAGGAGGATATTTGGAAGCTATGTGCATTTTCCATGTTTCTCACTCATTCTCCCTCAGCATCACTGCTGTCCCTGTAGGGGACAAGATGGATAAGCAGCTTTAGTCTGCTCCAGCACAGCCTCCCTTGGGCTCCCCACTCCATCTCCATTTATTCCACAACCAGGCAATATGATAAAGCAGTCACAAATCCTGTTAACAGTAAGGATAAAAGCTGGGAACCTAAATAGCTGCTAAAAAGATAAGCAAGTAATCTGATGCTCTCTGACTGACGTCTTTCTCACTCCTGCTTTTGCACCCTTGTCGTGCTCTGCAGCTCCTGACAAGAGCTCAGGGTCTCTTCCCAGAAGTTCCTTTGTAAAAGAACTTCCTGTAGGATGGGCCCCTTCTGTTTTCAATGCTGGCTCTTGGTTAGAGGCATGAAGAACATTCCTCGGAGGGCCAATAAGTTAGTGTAAGCCACAATTCCACAAGAACAGTAATATGAAACAAATGTAGGATCACAGGTCATAAACACTCTCCCCTCCTATCACTGTTGAATCAAATCAAAGCAGAGGAAGAAAGAATAAACACAAAAGGCACTGCTGGGGTGAATCTACTGTAAAAGTCCTGAAAAGAAGCATGTCCCTATCAGGACTGCCTGGTGCTCTGACTCCTCCAGTGCTCACACTGCTGAGTGTGAGAGCCAAAGACATTTAAAAAATCACAGAATCATTAAGGTTGTAAAAGACCTGTAAGGTTATTGAGTCCAATCATTAACCCAGCACTGCCAGGTAAACTGTGTCCCTAAGTACCACATCTACATGGGTTCTGAACATGAAATAAAACAGAGCAGAACTGAAGGCACACACATGACACGTAGCTGTCTGAAAAGACTGCAGCTATAGTCTCATGAAATACCTTCTCAGGAGTTAATCTGCAAAACCTCTGCAGAAACTTTTCCTGCTTAAATTTCCTGAGCCTGCCAATAAAAGCTGCAAGCAGCCTCAAGTCATTGCCCCCCTTTCTTCACCCCCACCTCAAAAAATTATCAGGAGGGCTCAGCAAAGCATACTCAAAGAGAAAACAACCAGTCCAACATATGGCGAGGCCTCTCAGAGGTTCCCTCGCAATATCCTTGGTGATCAGCCTCGAAGGCACGCAGGAGTTCTCATTTCACAGTAAGCCTGTGTGTGCCCAGAGCACTCTGAACACTTGGAGCTGTGACACCTAGGGCAGATTCCTCCTTTTTTAGCTGCATGGGAAGCTGTGCTGTGTCTCACAGACAGAGCAATTGCCTTCCCCCCAAGGCAGCCCCCACATTAAGACCCTGCACCCCAGCCCTCCAGCACAATCCTGAATATTTAGGTAGTGCACTCCAGAGAGAAGGTTTTTAACTTTCCTCCTCCCCTCCGGCCCCTGGACATTTCTGCTGTCATTTCCATTTGGGGCACTGATTTGATGTGTATTCTCTGTGGAATCTCTCAAAGCCCTAACCCATACACCTTTTCTGAATTGTTTGTTGGGTGGTTTTTTTACAAGATTTGGCAGTTTTTATGACAAAATATGCAGTGACAGAGTTAGAAAAAAAAAAACCAGTCAGAATGGGAGATGAAATTCCACAGCATTTCACCAAAGGAAGGAGGTAAAACACAAAATCACCATCACTTCCTTCCCTATATTACCCCAGATATTGTCACTTGATACCTCTGCTCCTGGAGTCAAAAGCCAGATATCAGAGCTGCAAAGAAAAGCCTTGCTGCATGCAAAAGTAAAAGGCTAAAGAAAGATCATAACAGAAAATAAAAGCAGCATGACATTTAATAATTTATTAGAATGTGACTCTTAACCATAGGGAGGTTTCAGGATCTTTGAACACCAGAATCCGTCAGACCCGAGAAAGGAGCTGGTCTCTTCTGTCTCCTTCTCTAAAGGCACTGAGAGATGGGCTCATTTTTCCTTTGGCAAATCTCATACATACCACAGGCTGGGGGTTGTCCTCGCCTGCTTGTGCCCGGGAGCTGCTGTCCCTGGGTGTTCACACACCAGCACTGTCCCTGCTGGTGGCACTGCACGGGCGCGTAGCCCCCGCCGGCGGCGCAGCTCGGCACGAAGGGGTGCTGGAAGCGCAGGGCTGCAGCTCGCTCAGCCTCACACCTGGAGGGGCCTGAAAGGAAAACACTGGGCCTTAAGCAGGGAAAGTTTAACGTTTCAGAGCCACCTCTGTTTGATCCCATTGTTTGCCTATTTGGGAGGGAAAAAAAATAAGGAAAAAAAATTGAATTTTCTGATCGTTTTCAGCGGCACGTCAAGTACCAGCTCAAAATGCGAATTCTCCATCCTCTTTTCCCATGAAGAATTTGCCCCACGGTTTTCTACTGTAGGTATTAATTTCTGAAAATTAAACAGAAGATAAAACCTCAACACATTTTTCAGCCATAGTTGCAAGCAGGCAGAGCAGGAATATCTCTCCCAGGGAAACATGCTGGAGGCTGGGGGAGCTCTGGCCCTTAGTGCAAAAGCAAAGCTGGTCAACAGAGACAGATGTGCAGCTTGGGGGACTGATGTGAAGGCAAACATCAATGTTTCTGAAGAGAATAAGGCATTGTTCCTGCAAACAGATCTCCACCTGACTGTGGAGATTTGGGCTGAGACCACCCCATTTCTCTATTTCTCTCTGCGGGGGTCTGAAGATCCTATTCCTGTCAAACTGGCTTTAATGGCAGAGAGGGCAAAAATCCATCAAGTAAATTTCCTGGAGTATGATCTCTCCAATACAGTACTTTACCCTCTGAACAGAAATTTTGCTTGTTTATATCAACCTGCAATCCTACAGCCTAAGCACTTCTCACCTTCAAGAACTTTCCAGCTACACCCAGCCAGCTGTGTGAGGCAGTGAGAACACCGAGTCAGAGCAACCTGTTCATCCAGGGGACTCTGCCAGCTTTCCTAATTTAAGTGGCTTTGGGTGACAGTGTGAGAGCTGTGTAAGTCACGGGAGCATCCCCCTCGGTGGCTGATGAACGAGGTCACATCTCCATCTTGTGGCTGGTACCACTTCATCTGTGCTGACAGCTGCTGCAGCCCTGGCTACAGCCAGAGCTAAGCCAAAGCCACTGTGCAGTGCAGAGGGAAGATGTCTTCAAGTCTCCCCAGAAGGATCAGCTTGCCCCAAAGCCAGAGAAACTGTGATTATATGGCCAGAAGACTGACATCAGTATCTGCTCAATATTTCTGGCAATGCAACTCCTTGGTGAGAGTCAGACAGCAATGTCAGAGGAGTCTGGGATTTTGGATGGGAGGATGAAGTCTCACACAGGAGATTCAAACTCTCCCCAGCCAAGGCACTTTGCTCTGGGCGCTGGTCTAGGAGGGAGGAGGTACCTGACCTCCTGTCCTGAAGAGTTCATAACCTGTAGGCAGAGAAACTCTCTCCCCATGTGCCTGCCCTGACCAGGGAAGGAATGAGCCCAAGGGCAGATCCAAAAGTTCAATATCGCTGGCCAAGGCTCCACAAACTCTTGTGTGGCCTCCTGGGAATGGAGTGTGTTGTGGTCAGTGTAAAATCCTTCCTGCTTCTGAGTGTACAAACATAAATCAGGGAGCATTTTCTCAGGCTTTTAATTTAATAAATCAACAAATCCATCTCCACAATCTCAGAGTGCTGTGGGTTGACCCCAGCCAGCTGCAAGGTGCCCACTCAGTCACTCTATCACTCCCTCTCCCACTGGGAGAGGGGAGAGGATAATATTGAAAAAGACTATCAGGGTAAGAAAAGGCAGTTTTATTACAGTGGGGAAAAAATAGAACAAGCAAGCAGAGAGTTGCGCGTGCAAGAGCAGAGGGGAAAACAATCAATCTCTACTTCCCATCAGCAGCGATGTCCGGACACTTTCTGGGAAGCAGGGCTCCAGCACGCGTGATGGTTGCTCGAGGAGGCAAACATGGACCAGCCCTGAGTGCCTCCTCCTCTCTTCCTTCCTTTCTATATCTGAGCTGATGTCATATGGGATGGAATATCCCTTTGGCTGACTGGGCTCAGCTGGCCTGCTGGTGTCCCCTCCCAGGATCTTGCCCCCCCCATCCCCTTCAGTGGGGGAAGGAATGTCACAGGGACAGCACAGCTTGGCAGTAGCCAAAACACTGCTCTGTTATCAACACCAGCTACCAAAGCAAAGTACAGCAGTGTAAGGGTTGTGAGCTTTACCCCAGTCAGACCCAATACACAGGGCAAGAGATATGGAGAGTTCATGGGATTTCAAATAATGTGATCTGCAGGCATGTGGGAAAGCATTGATCAGAGGACAGGTACAATCTGCTGGTGAAGAATGCACAGTGCAGAGGATAAAAGCCAGCTGCAAGTCAGGGACCTTGATTCTTGCATTGGAACTGTGATATTATATGTCTTTAGAGCAAAAAACTCCTAGAACAACTCTCCCCAACAGCAGCTGTCACATACAAGCCCCAGAACTGCCACCTGATTTACAGGGTATCTCCTGGGTGCTACTTACACCTGAACTTGCCAGAGGTGGCCAGCTGGACCCCCAGGAATCGCCTCTGCAGGATCCGATGGATGCTGCTCTCCGTGAAGGTGCGGGCAGGCTCCGGCACCGAGAAAACCGTGTCGTAAACTTCATCAAGCAGCAGCTCCAACCCTGGGAAGGACAGACTTTTAGCACAGGGACTGCTTTTACAACAGAAGTCACCCTTATACCAGAGTAGCAAAGCTGGGAGACTCTCAGGAAAAATAAATCCAGTCCTCTAAACAAGTTAAATGTGAAGTTATATTGCATAACCCCAATGCACCACACCCTGCACCCAGTGCTGGGTGCCCAGGCGCCACCTTTATTCCTTGACATCTACCAAAACAAGCAGGAGAAACATCCCATAACTGGCTGTGGGCTGTAGTTTTGTTATGTTTATCCTCCAGCAAAGAAATTCATGGAATTTTGGAAATTGACATTACCAAAACCAATTACCAGTCATTTTGGTTGCATGTTAAAACCAAGACATTCAGTAGTTTCTCTGAATGCAAACTTCTTACTTAATTAAGTTGAAGTTCTTCTTACTTAATTAAATGTTGAAGTTCTTGTCTATCACCTAAATTTCAAGCTATTGTGCTTTGTATTTTTTCCTTAAAAAAAAATTAAAAATCACAACCTCAGTATCTAAGGAAGGTCTGGAAATTCTCAACCTCCTCATTCCTCCTTGCTGAAAAAAGAACATTCTTTCTTCTAAAGCACCCCACCAATTATTAACATGCCTAAATCCTGAGATCATGAGAGAAGAGGTTGTCCCTGCCCATTGTAGTGAGGTTGGACAAGATGTTCTTTAAAGGTCTTTTCCAACCCAAACAGTTCCATGATTCTTCCTAAGAAGAGTTCACTCTTCAGGCCCTTTATATTCCCCTGGATTTGTTAATAAGACATATCAAATATGACAGAGCTTTCTAGCGTGGGCAGAAAGTGGACATCCAGAAATCCTATTCCACATCCCAAAAAGGACAGGATTAGCTCCCAAGTACCAACTCCCCTTTCTGCTGACTGAAGCTCTGCTCCAAAGGGTGGGATTTCATTAGAGAGTTCCAGCCCTTCCCATGGGCATTACACTGGTCACAGTGGTCTCACCACTTGTGAGATTGAAATTGAATTCCAAATGGATCTGAAGACCGATAAGTTGTTATTTTTCCTTTCCTTTGGGAATTCAACACCACCCAGATTAAAGGAGAAGCTGCTGGAAGGCACTTACCTGTGTCTGCCAACTCCCTCCCCAGGCTGTCCACACAGTAACAGTACCCAGAGATCTCCGGGAATGCTTCCCTCATGGAGCTGAATTTTTGGAAAGCCCTTGGGAGCCTGGAAGAACAAGTAGGGTGCTGTGAAGAGCCCAGGGAGGCCTTTGATATAAAAAAGTATCAGCTGTTTCCTTCCTGATTTTTTTAGGAGAAGGATGTCTGGGGGGCACAAGGCCAGGACAAAAGGCTTTGGTCTCCTTTTGGCAATCAGGCTCTGACATGACCCAGATCTGCCGTTTCAGCAGGGTATCAACTCTCCTGCATGCAATTTTTTTCTAAACAAACACGGGACAATCTCCCTTCAGACAGATTTCTGACCCTTCCTAAGCATGTACCCAGCACCTAACATTCACTTTCAATTCTGTTCTTATCTTAGGAAGCCTGTCAAAGAGTGTAAAATAGACAGGCGTTGGCTTAATGTTATTACAACACCCATTCATTAGCTCCCTCCACAAATCTGCACAAGATGGCAGAATGCCTAAAAAAACAGGTTGCTTCCCCTTTCTTACATGCCATGTACAATTTCTGCACTGAATTAAGTACAAAAGCTGATAAAAACCTTGCTAGTATCTTTCATTTTCAAGGCATGGCTGAACAGATTAAGGAGAAGGAGGAAGGGATTTTAATGTGCTATAAGACTGACTTTGGCTTCTGGAGATCAAAGAGATGGTTTCCAGTGTAATATTCTAGGAGTGACAACAGCCAGATTCCAGCAAAGCAATTATTTAAGGAAGAAACTTAATAGGGTTGGAGTTGGAAAAACCATAATAAATGTCATCTTAACTGACAGACATCCTTGGGTTTCTCCAAGAAAAAGATAAATTTTCCTAGTTTCAATCTGCCAAGTTGTAAAACAATCATATTATTGTATGGACACATTCCCTTACCCTGAAATATTATAAAGGTCTGGTGTCCCAGCTGCATGTTGCTTATTTGGAAAAACTTAGCAATGGGGAAGTAGGATTTTCTGCTCCACACCTTCAGAGAGTTACACAAATTAGGTTTTTACCAAGGAAGGACACTCAGCAGTAAGAATATTGGTGGATTAGGCATTGATTAACTGGGAAAAAGCAGTTCACAGCCACCCTGTGAAGCTGTGACCAGGCTCAATTCAGTGACACCCTGCAGCAGCCTCAGGGATGCTCCTGGATGTGTAGCCTGAGAGCAGCAATGAAATGCTGGTCTGGCTCAGAGCTGGTGCTCAAGTGAGCAGAGCAGAGCAAGGGGCCTTTGCCACCTCCAAGACTCTGCCTGTATCATAGAACATTCTGGGCTGGAAGGAACCTTAAGGACTATCTAGTTCCAACCCCACTGCTGTGGGCAGAGGCAGCTTCCACTAGACCAAGACACTCAGGGTCCCATCCAGCCTTGGCCTTCAGCACTCCTAAGGATGGGGCATCCACAGTTTCTGTAGGTAACCTGTGCCAGTGCCTCACCACTCCCACAGGAAAGAATTTCTTCCTAAGATCTAAATCTAAATCTACCCTCTTTCAGTCCAAAGCCATTGCCCTTTGTCCTAACACTATATGCATTTGTTAAAAGTCCTTCTCCACCTCTCCTGTAGCCCCCTGTAGATAATGGAAGGTGCTATAAAGTCTCCTGAGAGCCTTCTCTTCTCCAGGGTGGACCCTCTCAAGCCTGTCCTCATAGGAGAGGTGACTCCTGGGAGCTCCACCATCTCCTGTCAGGAGAGCTGAAGATGTTAGTGCTTCCACAGGACATCAAAGCACAAGCTTGGGAATGCACAAAGCAGCAGCACCTCTGCCAGATGAAGGGGCTGTAACCTGAGAGTTGTCCCAGTGTAACCCAGCAGTGCTCCTGTCTCAGAATTTGTACATCCCTGTGCAGTGCTGCTTTGCTCTGGCAAACATCTTTGCCCTTCCACACCTTCAAATTAAAAGTCCACTGACTCCCTCCACTTTGGATTGTCAAATCCTGCTCCACTGCTGACAGTGGCATGCTGAGAGAGATCAAAATGTCACACGTCAGGGCACAGAGGGGTTTCTGCCAGCATGAAAACAATACAATTTAAGGTATAAACACATAAATAGCATATTCCTATGGTCTTCAATGGACACATGGACATAAACAGCTTGGGGTATTTTAAGACCTTTCAGCCCCCCTGGATTATCATGCATTGGCCACTGCCCAGTCAGGAATATGATCTGTTCTCTGCACTGCTCATGTTCTTTGAGCTCATCACCTCAGCATCTCAATCTCTATCTGAGTGAAACAGGCAAACTCTGCATCCTGCTTCGTTCATCCTCAATGTTAAGAGGTCACATGCACAATTATTCTATTTTGGGGCAGATGTGTAGCCACATCTTGTCATTCTGGTTGTTTTTGTACCAAGTTGAGAGTAAAGCTAAATAAATTACAAACAGGTATAAACTGGGCCCACAAAAACAAGAGGGCAGAACTTTTCTCACCTTATGTGGAAAGTCCACTTCTTACCACATTTTTACTTTTCTCAGACTCTTTAACCACAGCCCTCAAGATGAGTAGCAATAACACAGAATTCCTCATTTATCAGAGCCAATCCAAACCACCTGTGACTACATGTAAGTTATGGATAAATTTACAATGTCTCCATGTGTTTTAACAAGAACACTCACACTCAGAAATACAGGAAAACAAATAAAAGTGAAGTTGTTGACCTTTTCTTCAAACTATGAGTCTCTGCTCTTGGCTTCCAGCAAAGACAACTCACTACTGATTATAGCAAGAATGTAAAAAGATCTCCCTTGACTTTTGACTTTTTGATAATTCCCATCAATCTGCTACAGGGCATCCTATATGGCTGCCCATCCAGGCAGGACCTGGACACAATCCATACAAAATAAGTAACAGCAGCCAAGCCCGCAGGGTGAGGCAGGAAATTTGAGCTCATCTTTCTTTTTGGAAGTCTCCTCTTTGGGAAAGTCTTAGCTCTAAACTTCTGAGTTTCCCCATTTGTTTTTTTGGGGGAGCTTGTTTAACATACTGCCTTATTCTGGAATATTTATGAAGGTCTAGGGAAATTATTTGGAAAGAGAGTTAGGATGATATGTCCAGATTTCAAAAACCAGTCTGTGGAACTAAAGAAAGTTGCTCCACTGGTTCCATATGATCATAAAATATGGGTTAAAATCCCTGTTCAGCTACAGTCCTTTGCTGTGGATCTCACCCCTTCAGCTCCACATTCTGCCCTGGTTTGGGGAAGGAATAATGACACTTCAGGCAGGAGTGGTGTGAAAATAAATATATTAATGATCTGAAATACTCAGATATGATGGCAATAGGTTAAGCCAATGCCATAATTAGAAGGTAGACAGCTGGGACTGAAATGATCCTGCTGTGATTAATTACATGGCATGGACAGAAAATAAATCCAATCTCACAGGTCTTTGCAGGCAAATCTCCCAGTGGGAGGAAAAAAATGTCAATTTAAAGCATTGATTTCTTCACTGTAATTGCTTTTTTAGCACTTCAACACTCCACAGACCAACAAACAAAAGAGCTGGATTATTTTGCTCTCGCCAAAACAACCTCTCCTGAGCTCTGACAAATGTGCATTGTGGATTCAGACCTGCCTTTCAGTTTTATTTAAATTAAAAAAAGAAACCCCTCCAAACAGAAAAACTGACATTTACAATAAAATGTCTTTGCTGCTACAGAGCCAAGTCACAATGAGATGCCATGTTTAGTGCACTGCCCTCCACCAGGGAAACTGGTGTTGACTGAGGTGCCAAATCAGTGGCTCTTCACAAGACACTGAAAGGTTTCTCTGGAGTGCCTGAATATCTGCACCAAAACAAACTCCTCTCCCATCAGTTCCCCTTGCCCATCCCTTGTTCCTCCATCACAGTCTGAACTCCCAGCTCCTGCACAGAACAGCAGCTTCCTGCCCCCACAGACAAGGATTTGATCTGGTGTTCTGAAGCATTCCCCAGCCCCCTGCAACCACCTAAAGCCAGATGTGCACCAGCGCAGCTGTTCATCACTTGCTGGTTCACCCCTGTGAGCACCCCTGGCACTGCCTAAATACGTAAGAGGTTCTCATTATCAGACGGAACTTCATCTTTGCATGTTGCCACTTGACCATCTGCTTTCATCTCCCATATGGAATTGTCTTTCCTACCTCATGTATACATCCAAATTCCTCTGTTCTTCCTGCATTTATCTCATTTGCTGTTGTCTATCTCAAAAGTAGCCCTGGCTACTTTTCCAACTATAGATCACAATGTTGTATCCAATGTTGTGCTGTGTGAGGGCACACCAACTAGACTGCAGGGATGGAATATCTTTTTTTTTTTTTTTAATCAGAAGATTTAATTCAGAAGAAAAAGCTTTTTTCACTTGGTCCACTCTTTAACAGAAAATATCATCATGTGCAGCTACAGAATAAGGGCTTCATGTGGCAAAAATGACAAAAAAACAGTCAAAAAGGTGCCTTGAAGGGGTATGCAGGATTGCCTTCCTGATTCAGAAGGCTGAGCTCTTACCTGTTGTAACTATGAACAAGATCAAAAACACTCATGTCTGTCGTGTTGACAAACTTGCACTGCACAGGCAGAAACTCTCCATCTGCTGAGCACTGTGGTGGGCTCTTCTCCCCAAACCCGTGCAGGATGCGACGGTCTCGGATCTCACAGCTCCCTGGACCTAATGGGGAAAAAAGGCAATGTTTATTTGTGAATTAGCTTCCCACAAACAGCTGAATGGCCACCCTGTTGCTCAAAAGGGGGTTACATTCACTACATTGAGCAGGGACACTGAGGTGCAGCATCTTGTTTTTATGAAAAGCAGGGAACTGGACTCAATAATCTTATGGGTCCCTATTCACACCAAGCCTTTCAAACCTACAAACCTCACCATTTTGTGGAGTATTACTTACACTGTGCTGGCTTTCCTCTTTGTCTGGTGCCATAAATCTCCATTCCTTCTGGATCTACACACCAGCACTGCCCCAGCTCCACGTCACACTGCACCTCATCAAAGGCCCCCGAGTCCAGGCACTGAGGGATGTAGGAGATGCTGCTGCTGTTGATGTATCGGCTCACCAAGATCCTCTGCTTCTGCAGCTGGCAAAAGGACAAGCCTGAAGTACAAGAGAGGGGCACTGTTAGAGGAAGGTTCTTGTTGAGCACTGAATCATTTATTGAGGCAATATCTGAGTTTTCTCAGAACTAAAAGCTCTGAGTCTGACACCCAAGTTGCATGAGGGCATTGATGGACTTGAGGTTATGAAAATTGAGATAGAGAAGCTCACCACAGATGGGGTTGAAGCTCTCCAACTCAAAAGCCATTACACAAAAACAATCTCTCATTCACAATTTATCTTACTGGGACCTTCATAAATACAGACATCCAGGTGTATCAGGTTTCCATGATAAGCCCTGAAGAAACTATAGAACTTCCACTTACCACAAACTAGAGTCCATTAAAGTCTGGGGCTAGCCTATTCTTGATTTCAGCAGTTCAAATGCAGATTTAAATGGTTCTTTACTCAATCTGAGCAAAAATAGAAACTTTTTACTTACAAGATACAGGATATCCATTCTGTTTGCTGCCAGGAACCTCAATACCATTCTCATCTACACACCAACAGGAAAGACCATTCCTACTGCACTGGACTGTCCTGAAGAAGATCAACAAGTAACATGTTTTATTTTGTGTGTGTAGAGTCCTCTCTCAGTACCAGACAGAAACAAAACCATAAAGCAAACCAAACCACGTCAAACACATTAAAATCACAAATAATGGAACTGGTAAGAGCTGCATTTCTGGTGACTCTGATCAGTGGGAATCCTTAATTCTAGTAATTCTCTGAACTCTTCAGGAACTGCAGATATGTGACTTGAAGTAATTGAGGAAGGAAGCAGATTGGACAGAATCCTAATTCTCATTACCTGAGATTCACCATACATTTTGACACGATTTCTAAGTCAAATCTAGAATGGTCACAGTTGCCACCAGAGGCAAAAAACAAGATAATAGAGAGAAATTACAATCTGTGCTCAGCCTCAGCTTTAACTTGTTAGCTTCTTGCACCTTCAAGCAACATGCTGCTCTCTAAACCACTGTTCTCTGTGTGCTTTTCAGTTCCTTTACTGCCTTTAGAAGGAAACCTGACTGTGCCACTAATGAGGGTGGATAAGTTCTCAGTCACTTGGCTGAGCTGTGCCAGCTGGCACAAAAATTCACCCATAAGCACACGTAGGAAGACAGCAAACTGCACCATACTGCAAGCTGCACCAAGTATTTAACATGCAAATAACGCTGCCAAGATTAGCCTGTTAATCTTAGATTGACCTCTTAACCCAGAGATTATTTCCAGCAAGAGGGAATTCATTTGGGAGAGGCTGATTCTGCAAAATGCCTCAGTCAAGTCACTTCAAGTCTGCTGCACCTCTCATTCTCCAGTCCACTGATACAGAGGCTCTCCAAGACAGGCTAAAACTTTCATTAGTAATGAAAGGTCACATCATATGGCAGCACATTAATAGCAGGGGTTAATTACCTGAACTGGCCATCCTCTGAGCACTGAGGAATGTAGGCTTCTCCTGCTGAAAAAGCCTTTTCCCTCTGAAGTTCGCATGGACGCAAGGGTTGGGAATCAGTCTGGTACTCTGAAAACAGCAAGAAGATAAAAACCTAAGAGTGGTCTCAGCACAAACCCATTCTTATCAAAACTCTTTTAGTGCCAGTGCTGCAGGGGAACAGGCCCAGGTTCAGGGGTCCTCCCTGGCTGTTTCCCCATCACTCCTTGTGTGCATTTCCATGTGGGAAAGCACGGGGAGGTACTGAACAAACCCTCTGCTCTGCCAGCTGCTGGACGGTGGGGATGAGCATGAACCCTTTTCCCAGGCCTCTGTTTAGTTAGTCTCAGCTCTGTTCTGTACTGGCATGGCTATAATTTTCTGGTACTTGAGGTTCTTCACTTAGTTGTGCCTATGACCACAAAAGAACCCTTTGCATAACCACAAGCATCACTATTAGAGTTTCTGAGTAATTATTCTTTATTGAAGCTAAGTCACTCACTATTTCACCAAAAGGAGAGGTATTTCTTCCCAATCCCATGAAAGATTTAAAAATAATCAATTTCTGGCAGTAGCATCAGACTAATTCATATTAGGACCACTCTCAATTTTCAGTGGGGCAAATTATCAACTACTGAAACCACCGAGCAAATTTTTAATGCATTCAAAGCTGCATTTGCTGCTGTTTTAGTAAAATGATGAAATTCATTAAGTTCTTTTTCACAGAACGGATTAGTTGATCCGGCACTTTCCACATCCTCAAAATCTGATTAATGTCATGCTCTTAATACCACTGAAGAGTTTACAAAAATACAGCAAACAAACCCACAGGTACAGCAATTTAGTCCAGACAGCTCCTGTGCTTCTAATGCTTCTCAATCACATCTGTTTCTGTGACTTTTTACTGTGAAAATTTTCATGAGACTGCAAAATTTCAGATGATCTCATCTCTAGACAACAACATGTAGGCAAAGCTCCCCATTTTCACCTCAAACGTCAGCTGCTCTGGGATGTGAGGAGATCCCTGAGCACAGTGATAGAGAGGGTCCACCAAGGCATCTGAGTTAAACGACTAATTAATTCAGTGATTCAAATTGCTGGTTGTGCAGGACTATCAAACTCAGGCCAAAGAAGTGGGCGCAGCAGACTATTCAATAACTTAAGGTTCAAGCCTAAATTCAATGATGGCACCTACAAGAAGAAAATGTGATTGAGGACCTTCACAACCCTGCAGCAGCACCATTTCTTGCCTATGCTCTAGCCCTTGAGAAAACGTTTTATTTTTCACCCAAAATCCAGGTGTCCAAACTCAGGTAAGCCTGACCACTTAAAGATCCTTATATTTTAGTGTTTAACCAGGAGCTCAGCCTTAGTTTGCACAGCACACAATAACCAGCTACGTTTGCAGCATGCAAGATTCAAGATCATTATACATTTGATGAGGACAACACACAGAGCAGCACAAAGATCAGTCACCCTTTGACACAGACAGAGGAAAAGGACAAGTGTACTTACCAAATATATTGGCTGTTGCTACGCTAATCAAGCACCAGAGGGTACAAAATGGGATGGAGCCCATCTTGCGACGGGACAGCCCCATCCCCTTCTCTCCCTTCTGTCCTTGAGGCAGCTCTGTGCACCCCACAGAGCCTTCACTGCTCTCTTATAGCACCCATCACGGGGATGGACTCACTTCTGTGCTGCTGGCTGGGCACAGAATGGGGTGAGTGACGCACACGATTCTCCTGAGCACCCTGCAAGAGGCCCCTTGAGCTGGAACTGCCCTCCTGGCTCTCCTCAGCCAGTTCTCATCCCCGCTCCAGGGAGCACCACTGAGCCAAGTGGCAGCAGGCACCGTGGGTGGCAGGGGGGCTCAGTTATTCCAACAAGTAAATCGAGCATATTGGTGTGACCCTGGGCACAGCTCTGGCTCCCACCTGTCCCGGGGTGCAGCCAGGCTCTGTGCTCCATAATGGAATTGCACATTTTTGCATTCCCAGAGATGTGAGCGTGCTGAGGGACAGACCAGAGTTAGAGCTCTGGCCACTGCCCATCAGGAGTGAATACAACCCACAATGTGGTTATTTATAAAGTGAAACAGGATGGATGCTGGTTTCCCTCACTGGCTAAAGTGAATTGAGGATCAGAATCAATTACATTCCATCTTTTGCATTCACTCTCATTTGTACCACGCACTTTAACACAGACAAGTATCCGACAGGAGCAGCTTCACTTCTTGGACTTTATCCTCCAGCTCTAGGATCAGTATGACCATGAAGCTTGTTAAGTCAAGCTTTGTGGTACTAATAACATGCAAGATCCTCAACCTAAAACATATAAAAAATATTATTTCCTCAGTTCCAGAGTTTCATTTGTTAATTAGTCACCTCTTTCAAATGTGAGTCAGCATTAACTTGCAGCAGGAATTATGAGAACTCACCCTCACTTGTGCAAAGGTGGTTGGACAAATTAGCCCCAAATAATTACTTAAATAATAACAGCACATGTTGGAAGCTGAATTTGAGTTGATTTCAATAAAATGTGAGAACAGCACTCTTGTTTGTGATTAATGGGTACAAGACAGCCTAGAAATAACACTGCTGACAGTGTCCCACAGACTACGATTGTGTCAGCAGTGATCCAAGCATCCTCCTGTGTTGGCTGTAGACCACTGCCATGCCATGGTGTTTGATGGATATGGCAAATATGATCTCCAAGAGCAGCACAAGCTTGCTTTAGCATGACTAGGCTTTTAAAAATGAGTGGGACTGTATTTGGAATTTACTTTCAAGCAATCTATTCTGGACTTGAGCAAAGTCAACAGGTTGCAGAAAGATCAAGCTGGGAAAAAATGAAGAACGAGTCCAGTGTAAATGACAGACCAAAAAAAAGGCAACCTTTAGAAGCAGAAAGTTGACAAATCCTGTAACAGCCCTGATCAAGCAGGCACAGAAAGAAACTGAATTTCTGGATTAGCATAGCATTTGTAGGGATACATCCATGCAGAGCAAAAGAATCCAACTAAATAACCAGTATTAGCACCAGCATGGCTAAATCAGGAAAGGAGAAAAGTTTGACCATAACATGTATTCTGACCCAAGGGTGCTTCAAGAGCCTCAGGTTCAGGTCTGACCCCTGCACAGTGGGGCAGACCCAGGGGAGCAACAAGAGAGAGCCCAGCCCAGTGCCACAGACAGGCTCTGCAGGGGCAGCAGAGTTGGTGCTCACAGGTACTGTGATGTCTCCAAGCCAATGAAACATATCCAGAGTGTGCTGGGGGTCTGTGCATGATACTGATGTAGTCCAATTTTTTAAAGTTATTTAAAAAGTGCCATTCAGGTTCCTTGCGCAGCAAATGGGGAGAGGAGCTCAGTAAGGTCACTACTCACTTTCCTTCTTCATTCTTTGCTGCAAAAGGCTGATAATGGAGCAAGGCAGATTGGAAAGCAGGATGTATCAAAGGGCTATTATTATCAGAAAGAAGCACAAACTCACAATATCTACATATTGCTGATTCCCAAGGTGATGTCTATTTCCTTCAGAAACACTCAAAAAACAACCTATGGACTACTCAAGTTGGGAAGAACAGCCAAGTCTTAAAAGTCTCTTAAAAAACTAAGTGAGAAACAGAATTTTGGCAATTGGTATCACTTAAACCACTTCTAGATGTGCGTCAAACCAAGGAGGGCATCTTGGTACATGCACATTCAAGGGGATGCAGGAGCCAATGGATTCAACAGGAAAAAAAGTTATTTACAAAGCAATGTGTGGAATTCACATTCATCAGAGAAAAAGAGGCACTTGTCTATCTATGGCTGGTCACATACAAAATAAGAAAAGCCTTGAGTAACCTTCAGTGAAGGGACAATGGTATTTATTGGTACCTCTATTTTTAGGACCTGAGAAAAGATGGAGTAACATCTTAAATTAGCTCACCAATGAAGAGCAGAAAAGGAGTAAATGGAAAAGGTCCCTGTGGCCAATACAGCCTTTAAACTATCATGTCTTCAAAATCATTGCTCTAGTGCTGGAAATGAGGGTTTTGTTTTGTTGTACCCACTGGCAAAAGCTATCAAACTATACTACAAACTAGAACTGTTGGGGGAAAGATAAAGGTCAGTGAGATGAGACACTAAAATCACAAACCTCAAGGAAGAAGTAGACATTTATTAATTGTTCTAGTTTTGCATACACTTTCTTAGCAGAAGAGACAGTTTGTGTAACTGCAATTTTACATATTGAAAGGCCCAGGGATAAATGATTCCTGTATATAAATACACAGACATCTGTAGCCACAGAAAATTTACTCCTACCCCAATAAAATTTGAGCCTGAGAAGTCAACCTCAGTTTAAAAAAAGAACTGGAGGGAGCCTCCCAAATGAGGCAGCGAATTGGAAGCAAAAATATTAAGAACTGAAAACATTGTGAAATTATGCTTATCATCATTCATTAATAAATCAGTTCATTTATTTCAAACAATAAATTGTTTTTCTGTGTTAAATCAAGCCCCAGTGTTGGACAATCCCCTCACACATTTAAAGAAAGCTACATAAAAACAGACTAACACCATTTGTTACACTTACAGATAGAGAACTAAGGTTTACATTCAACACATTTCTTTCCAAGACCTTGTGAAGCACTTATCTCTATCATCTCTGATTAAGTCCTCATGTGATGTAAAATTAAAAGATGCCAAGATGACAGCCTCAGATAATACGCTTTCCAGTGTATTCCTTTTATACATGACACATTCTTCAAACTGAAAGAACGACAGGGAAGTTTCAGTGATTTCCATGCTAAACTTGGCTAGATCAGAAAAATGGGCACAGGACTTGTCAGATTTTAAATTATAATTTACCATTTGGAAAAGTGCCTTTGGTGACAGAAGTACCTAAAGAAGCCCATGTAAGAATATGTAAAGTTGCATTGCTCCCTGCAGAAATGGACCATTTTTAGGACAGGTAAAATGGCTTTTTTCCTTACTTAGTCCTTGAAGATAACACAGTTTTCCTCTATCCAATAGTACCACAGTGATTCCAGGTAGAAAAACAGGTATTTTATTCTCACAACACCTGGGATGCAGATTGGTTTGAAACCGCAAATAGGAGCCAGGTCTGCAAGTGCAGTGACACGCAGGATTTGCACCTTGAATCAATTCAGTATTTGATAAAAAAAAGCTGAGGCAGTGAGAAAAGTCACCAGCAGTCACACAAGGACAGCAGCAGGGTGCCAAACTCTTGGTGGTGGTGGGACAAAACTGCTTTGGGTCCTTTCAATAATGCAATATTTAACCTTCTCTGGACTAAAGGCAATGGTGTAAAGCCGGTGGAGTCAGAAAGGAAGTTAAAGGACAAAGACAGCTCCTGCCACACAACACAGCTGGGAATCCTGTAAGCCACCAATGAAAAAGATGGATTAAACTAGAGGAACCCAGCTCTGCCGAGTGACTTATAAAACTAATGGACCTAAACATTTTGGTAAAGGGACCTGCAGTTAGCCAGAAGTGAAAGACACATTCAGGGAAAAGCCAATTTGCACGGAGATTTCATAGTATGTACAGATCTGATATCCTATTTCTGCTGCAGATAAGAGTCTGGGCTGGCCAGATGGTTGGTCTGACTTGGGAAACCTCTTCTTCAGAAAGTCTGCTAATTAGAGAAAGTATTTCAGTGTGTTGCTCCAAGATCTGAATCCAGTCTTGTACCTTAAGTGTCAGAGCCTGCTCTGAGACTGTCTCTTCAACAATGATTAAAATGTTTCATAATTAAAATTTTTAAGTTTGTTACATTTATGATCATATGTACTTTTCCTGTGAACGATTTTTTTTTTATGTCTGTATCTTATTGAGATTGTCCTATTTCATTCTTGTGCTGCTTATCATTTGTGTCCTTGTCCACAGGATGTCTAAAAGGAGAACTTCCATAGTATTGTTGGTTTATTTTCTACCACAGTGTCTTCAACAACTTGTGGATGATATTAAAATAAACGACTAAAAGTGAATGAAAGTTACTTTATAATGACATTGTACAAAGGCACAGGTCTGCCTACAAGTTGAAAGACATTGACTATAAAGAATAAAGTGCATTGGAAAACTCAAACTCTGAAATTGTTAAAACACCAAAATAATTTAGGAACAGGAAAATCTTCTAATTACTTTGCCACATATATTAAGTAATTCAGTACTGTAAATAATTTACTGATTGTATCATTTGCCTACAGGCCAAAATACAACCGAAGATTCCCTCAATCCTTGCAATGTAGAAAAATGAGTATCAATGACTGCACATAACCTAAGGACTACAGGCTAAACATGCAACTGAAGATTCCCTAATGCTTTAAACATATGCAAACACTCACTAGCTCACCAGAAGAAAAGTCCATGGAATGGGAGCCCAGGCACATAACAATCTCAACAGACCTTTATTGTGAGTATTAGAATGCAGTCAACATTATTGCTATTATAAAAAACAAATCACAGAAGGAAGTAATTTGCTTCTCTCATAGAAGATTTAATCATAGTGCAGTGCTGCCTCTCTCAGAGTGTTTAGTGACAATACACTGACGCACGTGGCTACAGCTGAACGGAGGAGGCTTGGCCAGTTTTCAGGAAAGGAAGACAGCTGTTCAAAGCAAACAGCAATTGAACTAGCTTTAGTTATCCAGCCCATGGAGTAAGGGAAGGGAACTTCTGTCCTGAATGATTTTTCATGCTAGTTCATTGTCTCCATGCGGTCTCCAATTTTTCATTTGGGTTGTTCAGGCTGGTGCAGAATGGCTGCCAAATGCACAATCTGCACTCGGTGCAGTGTATTTTCACCATCGTTACATGCTCTGTATTTGTTTTCCATATACAAACAGATATACACATAGTGTATAATATTTATTGCTAAAGACAGACCCCCACACCCAGTGCCCAGGACATAACAAAGTATAGTAGAAACCATTACTGAAGCATTTCAAACAGCCTCTACAAAATCCTCACCTAAAGCCATATACAATCAGTACAACAGAAAAAAAACCTGTGAGCTAATAAATGTGAAAATAGCAACGGACATTTCAAAAGTGATTAAGCCTCAGACTTTAATAAGCACTGAAAAATTAAGGTGCATATACTGAAACATTTTTAAGCAGCAGAGCAAAAACCTACAGTTCCAGTGTTCTAAGCCACCCTGCTTGCAAATGAATGACAGCATTGCACACACCCCCTGTGCACACCAGCACCTCCACAGAGCTAACAACAGGGCAAGGCAGTTGGGATGGCCTGATTGCTCTTTAGGCTGTGAAGCCCCTGCCTGCAGAGTCCTGCCCACCCTCCACTTGTTGATTTTTACACCAAGCTCCAGTTAAGTTCAGGATCTGTTTTATGCCTTTTAAAGTTCCAGTGAAGAAAAATGGTTACAGTTTCCCTTCAAATACAAAGGAAAAATAGTGTGGTTTACAACATCAAAATACTTTTATGATTTTACTGTAATGTTTGAATGACTTCTTTGCACCCCAACCCTCAGTTTGGTAGTGCTGGAGCCCAACAGTGCCAGAGGGGATTTGATGTAACATTAATTCAAGTCTAGTTAAGTTAGAAGCCAGACAGGAGTAGAGGGACATCACCACTTGCATAAGACAGAAGAGGCTTACTTAAGAAAGGCAGCAAAAACACCTGGAGATTTTGATTATAGTGCACACACTCCAACTGTACACAAGTCCCAGGACACTCCGGAGGCTGTGGATAAAAAAGCCAAAGAGAGCTTTCCCCATGACTGCTTCCCACAGCAGCCAGGAAGAACTTGGCATGAGAACAGAGGAGTGACACCCTCCAGGCACCTCAGAAGCCAGAGTGCAGAAAGATGAAGAACAAAAGGAGAAACAGATGCAAGCTGCAGAACAAACATGAGCACATGTGGAAGCTCAGAGACAAAATTAAGAGAGGCAGTGGCTGTCAGCCATACAAGATAACTGCACCCATGGCAGAAGTTTCACTTCTTTGCCACCCTGCAAATACAGGAAATCTATCAGAAAACTGCAACCCATCTTCTTTGCCTATTTGAAAGAAAAAGTCAGGCTTCTACCACTGTAAACCACTCCACAGCTGAACAAAGATCTATGCTTCTAAGGCCAGAATATCCAAAATACGGGCACTATTCAACCTACAGCTACCCAAGGAAAGGGTTAACAGGAAGCATCTTCCAACCCATTCCCTGTGATATGACCTGAAGAATGTCCATTTTGTAACCAGAACGTGGCAGCCCCATCATTTTATACCAGACCATAGCAGCAACATCACATTTCATTTATGACTGCAGTACTGCTGTCCTGCTGCCATCACTGCAACTGAAACTCAGAATTCCTGATGTAGATGCCTTCAGTATGGTCACAAGTAGGAGCAGGCGTTGAAATGAAATCACCCTGATACCTCCATTAAAAAAACAAACAAAAAAACCCCTAACTAACCCTCAGACAAAAAGCTGGGCATTCAAAGGCTCCAGAAGTTTGCCATTTAGCTCTGTGAAATCACAGGAGGCATCTGTAAAATGGCATTTCCCTTTTGTCTATTACTATTTAGAACTCCTATTCAGTGAAAGAAGGCTGCAAATTTAAACATTTTGCCTTTCTGTGCACATGTATCAAACAGTCCTTACACTGCTATATATAATTTTTTCCTCAGAGAGGGTCTGTCCCCTCCATCAAATAATGCAATCACAATTCGCACCCCAGTAAATGATGTTGCAAATAGACTGAGTGTGCATCCCTGACTTATTTAGAGAGGAAGCAGGAAGACAGATGGAAAATTATGCCTACAGGAATAAGATTCTCTCGATAAGGCCAACGAGGAAGATACATCGGTAAGAGCCATATCACACTGGGGTTGACTGGCACACGAGCAAAGCAATCAACTGTAAGTTACATTCTGTGCAAAACACTTAGCATTTTTATGGCACTTGACTTGTGTTTAAAAGAAAACCTCAACAGCATCCCAAATCTTTGAATACTTGAGAAATTGGGGTCAGAAACTAATGTCCACATGTTACAGACCAGCACCACGACTTGAGAAAGCAAACTCAGACAAGTTTGTGAAACATTTGAGCAGTACACAATGTATCATACATAGCATGGTCCGCACGGACACCGAGATTGTATTTCTTAGAAGATATGAATGCTTGCAGGAATTTTTATAATACATGACTACACAATGAACATAAAAAAATACTGAACAGATTCTTTTTGTAAGCACAGTCCATCCTGAACAAGGCAGGATCTTGTGGGGTAAAATTACATATTCGTGTAAATTAAGAGGCCATTACACATACAAAACAGAAGACACATTAAAGCTGCAAGGGCAACTTCAACTTTGACCTTAGGATTTCCTTTTCAGGATACAATTCCTCCATCTCTGTAGTAAGAATAAAACCTCTGTCCTTCCCCCTGAACCCTCCAAGTCCACCTTCAGTAACATTTACAATTATATTACACCACACACATGCACACACATTGCATAATATTGCTACAGTGTATGCTGTATAAATTTTGTAAATACACTCCACTTTGTTTCAAAGTAATTCATCTGGATTTACACTTCTCTTATACAGTACACACAGTACCACATTCAAGGATATGCAGCAAGTGAATAGTCTATAAAAAAGTCTCACATATCCAAAAGCAAGTAGGTCACTCAACTATTCATGTTCGAAGCAGTTATTTAAGCATCAACTATTTAACACTGAGTATTTATTAACAATTGCTATAAAATGTCAACAACTCCACAGCTCTAATGCTCTTTCTGCATTATGGAGTTGCCAACCATTCCATAATTCCATACTATCACACAGCTCTATGTCTCCTGCAAGTTTGATGTGGGAAGACTTCTTAAACAGCAACTGCTCTGTAACAGGGGTTTACATTTTGCTTTGGCCATCAGGAGTGAGAACTCACTTCAGGTATGACAGACAGAGAGGAAAGGTCAGGGTAGGTTTACTTTAGCAATGAACCAGCCACGCTGCTTTCTTTCTCAATAATGGTTTTATCATGAAAGTTCAATGCACTGGTTGCAAAGTCTTTCCCAGACAATCCATCTTTGGCACATTTTTCAGTTGTATGCATCCTTAAAAGGCATTCCAAGATTTTTTGATGGTCTGTACATAATAACAATCACTTCTTTTTTACATTTGTATGTAGATCAGGAAGAAAAGTGGAAAATGTAGAGTATGCAGAATAGTTTTAATAAACAGTTTTACATACAGTACCTTACATATAGAACAGTGTGTTTGCAAATTTAAATAATTTTTGAATGTACAGTGGCTTGTACTCTTATCAAAAGGTAAATTCAAGTTTACTGTCTATCGGTTCTAAAATGCATTTATACAGATAACTAGAACTGATAAACAGACATGAGGCATAAAATGTTCAAGTATCTTAATGTCCTCAGTTAAATAGCCTCCTTTTAACAGTCATATTTTACAAATTTCAAAACCTGTACATACATTATTTTCAATTTTAGAAACTGCTTGTTAAAAGGTAATATGAACCACCAGTTCTCGTGGTGCCTATTGTAATAAAACTAGACGTGTAGATAGAAATGTGCATGGTATGTATACATGTATACACACACAGACACGGATGTAGCACTGGGTACAGCGGCAACTTATCAGCACAGGAAAAGTCCTGGGCTCAAAATCCAGCAAGAGCTAACAGAGCAAGGAGGTTGCCTTTGGTTTCATGACATTTCATTCACTGAAGCTGAAAAATTTTATAAAAACGACTTGGATAAGGTATCTTGTGATTTTTTTCCTCTAGTGGTTTAGAATTTCCACAGCCACAGACGGTTTTGCTGCTCTTGTCATTCCTCATCCCCAGTGAGGATGGTGAAGTTTTCAGAGGGCCAACACCAGAATAGAGCTACCCAGGACAAAAATTGTACCTTGATTCCTGAATACTGCTATAGAACATAAAAAAAATATAAACTAGATACAATTTTGGATGGATTTCTGGCACCGAGCAGAACTTTGGAAAAAAACCTTTGCCTAAGTCACAATCAAACTCTCATCCCAGTGATTTTAATATTATTTGGCACATCTGACCACTATTTTCCACTTCTGTTTTAAAGGAGCCTAGGGGTGCTGTTCTAGGGATCCGTATTTAAAAAAATATTTTAAAAGGGAGACCATGACAAGTAATTTTTTTCAAAAAATCAAAGCTAGTATGTTTGTTTTCCTGAACATTCGTAAGAGAAAGAGACAATCTAAAAACCTTCCTTGTAGAGAAAATACAGCTTCTCTCCATCTACCTTTCATTAGCAAGATAAGAGGACTGCATTTTTAGTCAGCTGAATTCTGCTAATTTAGAAATGTTTGTCAAGGGTTTCAAAATAGTAGCATTGCTCTTCATAGAGTTTTTGTTTGTTGAATTTTCTTATATCTGGGGATTTATTTGTTGAACATGGTAAAATCCTGAGAAATTGACATTTCTCAGTACATTGTATATATTTTGAAGCCTGGGAATTGAATATTCATATTTTCAATAAAACAGATTCCTGACTCTAAACTTCCTCTCTTCTTTCTAAAGCTTCAGGCTATTAATGTAATCAGGAAAGAACCAGATAAATGCTCAGCTTTTTGCTGTCTTCCTGTCAGTCTTGTGGCTAATAAGAAAATTCACTGTAAAGAACCTATTTTTACTTCTTTATTCTTCCTTTTGTCATACAGAGCAAAGTGTTGCTATTTGCTGTACTTTTCCCATGTCGATTAAGAGCTGTTTGATACGTCGCTTGAGCTGAGGCAATCTTGCCAGAGGATCTGGTGGTTCCAGTTCTCCAGTGAAATCAAGCCAGCTTTCTAAAACTACAGAAGGAAAAGGAAAAAGTTGATTAGAGCAAGTCTTTGAGAAAGAGTTTCCATAAAAATTAAACTTTTCTTTCTTACTTTGTCTTTCATAAAAAGGGAAAATACACTGAGGCTGTGATTTTTATTCAACAGAAGAAATTTTGTTAGGGAAACACCAATTCTGTATTTCTCTTGAACAATCCAATCTTCTGATTTGATTGTTGCTGTTAAAAGGTATCTGGGAGTAAATTATACCCTTGGCTCACAATTTACCCTCTACACACATAAAAGCAACTTCAGTTCATGGTCTAATCTGACAGTTCTGTAACAGAAAATGCAACCCTTAAACACAAAGCTTGCTTCTGCCACTTTAAAAAGCTCCTGTGGGCAAGGTCCACATTACAGAATGGTTTTCCAATCTTCAGCAAATGTTTTCAAGAAATTTCTCTGCTTGTAGAAACAGAGAAGGGAAAAGGTCAACCCTGTTAGTTTAAAATCACTGCCTAGGAAAAGCAGAGATACTGGAAGTAAAACTGCAAATTGAATTAAGACAACTTTATTTGTTAAAATATTAATTAGGACTCCTAGGATTAGACTACAAGCTCCCTTAATTAGTAGTTTCTGTGACTGACAAGTCATAGACATGTGCCACAATATTCTCATACACTATAATTTCATTCAAGTTTCCTCATGAGACTGAATTGTCTTCATGAAAGCACTTGCTTGCTAATACACAGAAAACAAAAGTTAAAGGTGCAATAAACTCCATTTTTTCCCCCCTAAATATTGTCACTTACTAGAATGGTGGTGAGAGAAGTAAGATGTAGATTTAATGTGAATTATAGATTAAGTTTGTTTATTGTCAGACAGTGTACATACTTATACTACTTTATGTGTTCAAGATATTATTTACTTACAGAAGTTTCACACGGGATTTTTCTTTAATTAGAGCACTACATTATTATCAGAAGGCTACAATAACAGTTTTTTTTGTCAAGTTAATCTTTGGACACTTACAACTTGTTTTTAACTTTCATGTCTCCCTTTCCTACAACTGTCTTGAGAATAACTTTGAGCAGAGGCTTAACTCTTGTCTATAGAGCCTAGATTGCTCACTTATACTTTATGTTTGTACAGCCAGAAATGACCATTTCCCAACACTAGAACAATCAGGCAAAAATCACTCCAGGCAAAAAAGGCATCAACTTTACGATCCATATCTGAACAAAGACTAAGCAAGTCATCTAAGCTTTCTGAAGTCTGAGCTCAGGGGTTCTGAGTGCTTAAGCTACTTTATTGGGCATCGAAAACTTGTGGAAGGGGGTGGGGAGATCACAAGTACAAGCTCTGCTTATAATTTTGGGACCCAAATTTGAACAGAATGCTTAAAAATCCATCCTCAGTGCCTCAGATCACTGTGAACACATTAGTTATGAGAGATGCTGCTACAGGTACATTAACAAGTAATCTGGCAATGCAGTTACCATCAACTTCTTTTTCAATCAGGTCCATTCTGCTGGTGACTTCATTCTGTACATTCTCTATATGGGTGAGGAGATTTAGCTGCCATTGAAGATGTGTGTCCACTTGTTCTTCTGAGCCTTTTCTTTCATTACAAACAAACACAGTGTTTCCTTCTGCAGAATTCTTCATAGGAGCAACAGAAAGAAAAAAATTGCCATTTAAGATTGTTTTTTGCTTTGGTTTAATTTCTGGTGTTGATTTCAATATTTGAGTCACACGATAAACTCTGCTGGCTTAGAACTGTACTTCTGTATACATGACAAAAAGCTTACTCAGAAAGCCACATACCATGACACATCAATAGACTAAACCAAACAAAATGCAAAATCCACATAAATAAGCATCTATACAGTTTGCCTCATTTCGCTAATACTGAAGTTTATCAGCTCAAATATTTTGTTTAATGCAGTAAGACATATTGTACTTCTGTGCCCTTTTTATACAAATAGCAACATAAATCATAAAGTGGTGACCTGCATGGGTCTACTGCCACCAAAAATGTGCAAAATCCTAAGGTTTGTTTCCATGGAAAACTCCCTACAGTGCAGAAGTACGTAAGATATCAAGAATCACTATTTTGCACAAATAAGTTGAACACCCTATTTCACAGAATCCCAGGATCAGGTTGGAAGGGACCCCGGTGGGTCACCTGGTCCAACCTCCCTGCCCAAGCAGGGTCATCCCAGAGCACATGGCACAGGATTGTGACCAGATGGTTCTGGAGTATCTTCAGTGAGGGAGAGACTCCACACTCTCTCTGGGCAATCTGTTCTGTTCTGATTAAGACAAAAAACTTCTCTTCCTACCTGCTACGACCCCATCTACTGTCCAAGCCCAAGTCTGGGGCAGAACTGAACATGTTTGGGGACAGTTACATTAACAGGCAGAGTTATGCAAATGTAATATCTGAGGAAGATTGACTTCTTGAAATAATTAGTACCTTCACAGCAAGCCAGAGATAACACACAAGCTCCTAATCTTTCTGTATTTGATGTTTCCGCTTCGGAATGGAAGCAGACCAGATTTAATGAGTTAAAAATGCTCCACATCTCCAGTAATTAGCAAGATTAACAGCTTCCATTTTATGTCCACTATGACTTCATATCCAATGAAGTTCTTTCACTATTGAAGATTTTATTTTAAGGACTAGAATGGCAGAGACATGTGTCACTCCATGTCAGTTCACATCAAATGCCAGAGCAAAGAATGACTTTAATTGTATTAATACACTTCTCTGAAGAGCTCAACTAATTTTCCACACCACAAAAGAAAAAAAATGGTGTTAAGTCTGTTATTAAAATATTTCCTTCTCCAGTCACGTATAGCAAGAGTGAGAAGAGAGATAAAGAAGAAAATAGGAATGGATGGATTTTAAGTTACTACTTAAGCAAAAAAATCCAACTTTGGTTTTAAGACTTAAAATCAATTAAAGAACACCAACCAAACAAATAAAACTCTGACTGACCCACAGGCAACTTTATTAGCAAGTCACATGGGACAAGTGTTGTTAATATTCATAATGCTTATTAACGGAGTTAAAATTATTATCAGAGATAGATTTTATTTGAAAGGTGTGAGAGTTTTTATGCTTTTATGATATTTAAAATCTCTTCTCTGAAGACATCAGGTTTGTTTCCACAGTGTTTTCAGTACTTAAACTGTTAGTAATTTTATGAAAAATATTTCTAATATAAGTAAGAAATGACCTATTCCTTACAATTTTCAGACCCCCTCTAAAACCACAGGAATACCATTTTTCCCTTGCTATATAAGGATCCAAGCCCATAATTCTAAAACCAAAATCAACTTTCAGTTTGCTTCAGTAAGTTAGAGAAAATTTCAAAGCTAAGTAGCTGAATATCTAAATAACATCATAAATGTTTTTTTTTTCTCCTAATGACCTCTATATTTACTCAAATGGCTTCTTGAAAAAAAAAAACCACAAAATCCAACAGTTTGTCCTCTAAGCTATGGGATCAATGTAGGCAATCAGGGAGTGATGGCAGGAGAAGAGTACAGGATACAGCTCACGGACAAGAAATAACAGGAGGTTCAGATGGGGAAGGCTCATGCTTTCAGAAGCAAAACCATGGAAACTAAATACCATTTTAAAGATAATGCATAGCCCAAAAAGGGACTTGATAACAGTCACTCAGAACACTATTTGTAAGAGAAACAGGAGTATGTAACAGAATTGCAGATTAGGGTAAGACAAAACAGTAGGGAAAACCAGAGTATTAAAGGTTCTGAAAAACACTAGAAAGGAAAATTCAAACCCCCAACTAAACTTTGACAAGGAGAGGAGAAAAGGCACCTTAGAGAGAAGTCAGATCATTTAAAAATGGTCTTTCAATGTCACTTTGTGCAAACAGGTTCATGGAGAAACCAAGGAGAGCTTTTCCATTCCTATCATGTTAGGCAGAAGGCCTTATTTTAGTATCAAGACTGACTACTGGAAAGGTGATCAAGGGGTCCCCAAAGAAGAGAACACTCTTAAACCACTCTTAAACCAAGAAGAGGTCAGTTTGGGACAGTGTCAAACAGAGAGCACCTAGCTTTTTAGATATATGCCTGAATCTCTGAAGGAAATATTAGCTTTCATTGCTCATGTGTATTTTCCTTTAATTCTAAATGTCTTTATACTATTTACAATGACAATTTAAACTAGAGTTGGAAGGCAAGTGTATTCGACACTGCTACTTGTCTCCTTACTATAAACCTGAATATAGTCATGCAATTCAGCAAATTTAGCATACAAACAGGTATTTCTAACTAGAATGAGCCAAAAATTCCCCATTCAGACTATACAGCTTACATGCCACATTTAGAACTAAAATTAAAAAGGAAAAAGATGCATCATACTCATTTCTTCCACACCAGAAACTGTACTTCAAAAGGGGGATGAGTTGAATGATTTATCCTCACACAGCTGATGTTGTAGAAAACAGAAAGGTTTGGTTCTCTTTGGTTTTTGCTCAGAGAACTGTTCACTAAAACCAGATTAAAAAGTTTCAGACCTTTTCCACCAAATAATGGATTCAAACCAGTAATGCAAAAATGAGAAAGAGATGTTTAAACAGCAAAATATAATCCTGACTAAAAATGTTTCATGGGAAGAAATATGCAATACAGAAGACTGGATAGCAGTATATGAGGTGAAATTAGTTGGTCAGTAAATTATTACTTGTGGAGGGCATTCTAGGTAGTGTTGCTATTAAAAGAAGAATGAAGTACAATAATAAACACTACTAAAAAAACTCAGTTTAACAAATAACAAAAACCCCCTAACACATGTAGATAACTGAATTGAGAGGAAAAGGGAAACCTGTCCCATTTTTCTCACCTTGTAATAAACCAAGTAAGTTCTGTTCCAAGACCCTGCATTTTAAGAACAGGGCTTCTTTTCACTCAAAACAGTAGGTTGAGAATTGTGTTTTAGCATAGGCGATACTTAAACCATACTTTGTATTTCATACACCAGCTGAAATGCACATACTTCACCTGGAACTATTTCAGTGATCCAACTTTGCTTCCAGTGATTTCTGCTGACTTATTTGATAAATATGTCGACTTACAGCAATAAACATTTTTAAATACCTGTATGGACTTCAGTTTTATCAGACTGAAAATACTTTTCCAAATAAAATTTCCCAGATGAAGAATGATACTTACCTGCTCATTCATGCCATCTTTAAAAGAGTACTGTAAACAGTTTTTATTCTCTGTGTGATATTCCTGATCTTCCTCAAAGCTACTTGTGTCTTCGTCATCTGAGCTCATAGGGTCAGTGACTGCTTTGTAGTCTTGACTAAAACTCTGTGGTTTTTGGTAACTGTGCTCACTTGTGATATATGTTTCTTCCATCTTCTGGGGTATACTTGGTGGCTCTTTATGGTTTTGACTATGACACGTCCTTTCAGTTGGATTAACAGCATCCTGCAAAGTCACTAATTTTTTCTCTACTCCAACAGTTCTTTGTTCTTGTTCTTTTCTCATCCCTGAATAAGCCCAGAGATGAAGGTCTGGGTGATGCTTATTTCTGAAATGAAGGGGAGATAAAAAAGCAAGTTATAGAGAACACCACTTAGAGCACGGAACTTAATGAGCATCCAATTCTCCTGGATCTTAGCTGCTGATAAACACCATTATCAAATATGAACTACTCCTAGGTCATTCATCAATTTAAGATAAATCTAGAATGTACCTTTAACACAAAATTTACCAAAAAAAATCACCAATATTCCCAACAAACCAAATCTGCTTGGATGTTGAACACCTAGCTCCCACTGAAGCTGAGAGTACTCCATATATTACACTTGAATTATTTAAAATACCATACAAGAAAGAACTTCAATGTGAGAGAAATGCGTATGGAATGATGGCAGTCTCTGCTACCTGAATATATAAAGCTGGAAAATAAACCCAGGAGTGATACTTACTTCAGTATCCCAATCTTCAGCTGCAATCCATGCAGTATTTCAGTCACCCCATACACATCTGCCAGTAGGTGATGTGTTGACACGATCTTTTTGGCATTAAGATGAGAGTAGTTCTCTTTCAGAAACGACAATCCACACATGTGTCCATTGTTTAGCCACTCTTTGTCATAGAGATATTTGGCACTCCACCTCTGTCCTGGGGTAAGTAATAAACAAATTGAGGGCCATCTAAAGCCACAGCAAAATTATAATTACAACTAGAGTGCTATAATTATGTGCTGTACTTGCCTAAGTATCTCCTAACATCCATGAAAGGATGACTTAAGATCTTGTTATTAATATACTAGAATTCAGTTTTTGTGGATTAAGAAGAAAGTCTTAAAACTTAGGAGAAAAAAATAAGCCTGAAACCTCAAGACCCCCCTAAAAGGCATTTGAAATTAAAATCTAATTGCACCTTTGCAATCAAACTATATGATATTAAGATCTATACTGTTACCAAAATAACCACCAAAAAAAAGGTTTACATTGGCATTTTATTTATCTAAGTACTGCAACTTACTGTTTTTTTTAAAAAAAAAAGAAAGCCTAAGTTACCAAGAGAAATGTTAGAGCGTAGATTTTATATGGACATATCCAAAACACCCAGTTTGTTTCTAAAAGACAAATGTTTTGCTTCAATACTGAAGCCAATATCTATTTATTAGAAGCCAGGAAAAGGCTTCAGGAAAAGCAGATATTTCAAAGTTATCTGACAGCAGAGCTCTTATACTCTCCTTTGAGGTGCCTTTCACCAGACTTGTAGAGAGGCTACTGATGTACGTGGGCCTCAGGTCTCCCCTGCTATGTCTTAACCCAAACAGCAAGATTCAGTATTCAGCTAACACTTCTACAGTAGCTAAATAACTACTAAAAAACTCAAACAGATTAAAAAAACCCACATCACGAAATAAAACCAAAACACCCACCCAAAACTAGAAGTGCACAATGTTAATTATTGCAATGTTAAAGTTTACAACAAGGCACCCAGACGGACTGACGGCAAATCTTACACTTGATTTCAAATCATACTATCATAGACAGAACAAAGAACGGGTTGATGGAAGCCCTCCATACCTTTCAGGAGAATACCCTGTCTATCTCCTTTTTGCCCATTATCCCAATACACTTTAAAATACTGACATTGAGAATGACTTTTTTCTCCTGACATAGAAAGAAAAGAAGCAATGGTTAGGAAGGGAGAGAAGATAAAAATTAGGGACACAGACTCTGCATAGCAGGGGAAAACGAAGTACCTAATACAGTGCAGGGAAAGGCACAAGACAAATTAGCTGGGTTTAGTAAGAAAAAGCTGGGCTGCCCAAAGAGACACCACACACAACTGTCAGACAAGACTCTCTACCACCAGTTTCGATTCACACTGGGGCATATGGAACCAGCTCTATTTTCCTAATATTTAATCTCAAAAATAACTAATAAAAACTCTGCAAACAATTTTCATATCTCACTGCTTAAATTTAGAATGAAAGCAAAATTGAGGTTATAGTCTCATTGCCCTTTTGAAACAGCTGGAGTGCTGGATATTTCACCAGAAGACAGGTATGTGCATTTGTATCAATTGTCAGAAGAAAATACAAAAAACTTTCTTCCAAATTCTTTAGTTTTTTCTCCAAATAACTATTAAGGAAAATCGGTTTATCACAGAATTATATTTAAATCACCATCTTCCTAATCAAATGCATTCAGTTCAAAAGTAAATAGAGTTTTTCTAGTTATTACAAATTTGACCTAACTATCTGAAGTTCAGCATATGCAGTTTGTGCACTATTGTTTACTATAAGATGTGCTAGATTTTTCCATATTTTAAATATTCAGTTCCACACTTTTATACAGTTCTGGACAAATGCAAACATTATAAAATTGCAATTGCAATGAAATGCCACCTACAGCATATCTGAGTGTACTGTGGTACTGAGTCCTTTTTCTCTAAGAAAATATTTAAATGAACAAGTGTGATTCCAAGTGTTGGCAAAACCGATCCCTGAACAAAAATGATTTCTTTAGAAAGGCTTTCCAGACTACACCAACATAGAAAAGTGCTAAGGTTTGGGGGGAATTAAGTTTCAACAAGTAAAACAATGGTAACTGAGATCATGGATAAGATTTAGAATAGCTGACCATGATGTTGCTAACACAAAAGTAAGTTTCTGCTCAGAGCCAAACTTAGAATCACTTGCCCCAAAGAAGCGTTACATATAACACAAACAGACAAAGCTTGAACAATTGAAGCAAATTCATAACATCTCTGCAGGGCTGCAGATAAAGGTGGTTTATCCATACCTGGTGGATCTCTGCAGATGTAACAGATGTACTGCTCTGGAATGCTGTCCTCCAACAGTCCCATGCATACACTGTGCTGCCAACACAAGCATTCTTCACACTGACATCAGAAAAAACAACAAAAGCAAGAACTAAAACTGAGACAAGTAGATGCAAAATCTCAGAAGCTACTTCTTGTATCATCAAAATGCAGAGAACAGCAGTTTAATTTAAATAGCTGGTTTGAACGAGATTATTTTAGTTGGGCAATTTGTGTTTGGGTAGACAAAGACATCAAGCTAAAAAAAAAAGCTCTAGATTTAAAAGTTACCTCAACCACAAACTCCAGACTGGAAAAAAAAATAAACTGAAGATGTAATATTAAACAGTATTTTATTACAACATTCAGTATTTTAGCACCTACATATTTAGTAGTGAAACATAAGACAGGAGTATAATATTATAGTAAAGTAGAAAGATAATGTAATACATTACAGCATAACAGTGAAAAGTAGAAAACTCTTCAGTTTAATTATTTATATTTACAAAGCATCTCTCCAGTGCGCTAGAAAGATGTGCTTTTAATATCGCACCAATGGAAAATCTAAAAGAAAAAGAAAACGAAGAGAAAATGAAAGAGGAGAAATGAGAGAATAGGAGAGCAAAATAGAAGTGGTAAGACATGAGAGCTTAGAAAAAGCAAACTGGCTGCTCTCAGTGAGACAAGCATCAAGAGGAAAAATCATGCTGCCATTGGACTTCAAAAACAGGCAGGAAACTACATCTTATAAAGATACTTCTCTTTCTCAACTCTGTGCTTGTCAGTGTTTTAAATATCTGCTGGCTCACTGCTGAAAATCTCTCCTCTTTGCTTTGATATGCCTTTGAGCATCAACCTGTTCAAAACATCGAAGTCCCCTTTCCTCCCGTCACTACAGCTACAGTGTCCTCTCCTGTCTCCAAAGATTGTTATACCAGTCCATTTTTCCACATTGTTACCACAGCCAAACTCCTCCATCACTCCTGCACACAGCAGGACTGCAAGTCAGTGTGTTCCCTGAGACAGCCTGTGTGCCCTTCATTTCCAGGGCTCTATCAGTTGCAGAAGAGTAAATCCACTAATACATGACAGCCCCACTTGTTTCCTTTAAACCTCGACTAAAAGGCTCCATACTGTCAACAGGGACTGTATCACAGTAATAGTTGAATACAAACCTGTTTTTTGAACGGGAAGTTCATGACCTTTTTAAAGTTATTGACAACTGAGTTCTTCCTTACTGCTTTCTGCATCTGATTTAATCACTCCATTATAAATTCCTTGAGAAAAAATTGACTTGAAATTGCTCATGGATGGGAAATGTTCTCCTCATTGGAGTACAAAGAAATAAGCAGCAGGAGCTGCAATCCATCAACACCTGAACGCTGTGCAGACATGGATACTCTTCTTCCCTTTTATCTATACCAAGTTAAGATGTAAATTCTCAGCAGTTTCTAAAACCTGGTAGTGACATCCAATGTGAGAAGTGCTATTCTGAAGATGAAACACACATCACAGTACTGATAGTATTTAGTGTCTGCACAGGAGACAAGCTGCACACAGAGGAGGGACATTTACAGTCAGCAGGAGAGGTTTCTACAAGTGATACTGCAAAGCACAAGGGCCAAACCAGGAGGGCTCCTATAACCACGATGGTCTGGGGAACAGAACCAATGGTTTGTGTGTGGCAGAGGATACTTTATTTCAACTTTATAAGCTGGCTATAAAGAAAAAGGTTACAAGTTTGTCCTATGTATCAAATTGCCCCATCCTAGAGCAACAGCTCTGCATCCACGGAACAGAGCCAAATCAAGTGCAGAACAAAGAAGTATTTTGTTCTTACTCACTTATGTACAGCTCTCTACATAATTCCCGTCTGTGACACAACGAAAGGGCACCTTCACAAGCAAAACATTCACATGTAAAATATAACTCCACACACCAAACTTCTTTACCTGAATCATAAAGCCATTTTCTTCATCAAGTTCACAAATGCATCTAACAATTTCATTGAGAGCATCATCTTCATCCTGAGACTCTTCAAAGTTAGTTGAATCGAAATCCTGATTGTATTCGTCACCACTAAGTAACAAACTCTCTGTGGAAGAATCATCCAAGAACTCCACATCTGAAAGGTCTAATAGAAATAAATACATGTGAAACTGTGTGTGGAGACACAAAATAATTCACAGAAATAGAGGGAGTTCTGACAGCTAAAAATCTTCATCAGTATTACTAAAAAAAAATCACTCTCAAACACACTGCTGTGTATGAGATTTCAAGATGAATTCTGCAAAGTGCCTTTAACATGCTCTCCTCCTCAGATGCAGAGCACAACACTTAACCAAAGCAAGTACAATGTAGAACAGCTTGAGCAGTGTAAGCATTTTGATTTAAATAGATGAAGGATAAATCAGTCACCATATTTATAGCTACAATCCCAAACATAAACCAAATTATTTCCTTTCAAATTGTCTTTCTTACCAAATTAAACCTATAAACTCAAATTTGCTGTTCATTCAACCTACTTTCTCCACTAAGGTCAACGGACAGGATAGCTCTTGGGTACTGGTAGGAAGTGTTCTTCTCTGAGAACATGCTGCGCAACGTCAGAGAGCTGCCCGAGGACCGCGTCAAGGGAGAGGAGCACCTGTCCAGGAATTCAACAGAACTGTCTTCATAATCCGAATAATCTGAAAAGTTAAAAGAAAAGAAGTCACTCTTACAAAAGTAAAATTTATAACAAGTCCAAAAAAAAATTGTGTATAGATTTTACTGCAGCATTATGCTGACAAGTAAAGAATATCAGCGCTGAGGTATAAGGATCATGAAACTGCTTTTTGCATCTGGATTTAAGATTTCTATTTGTTGAGGCATTGGACATACCTTCTTCTCATATTTACAAACACTTGATAAGGCTCCTAGAAATTGGAACCTAATTATGGTACCTCTGCCAAGCTTCGATGTTTCAATACAAGCTGGCAAAAAGACCAAAGGAATAAAAAGATGGGAAAAAAAGAAAAAAATAAAAGAAAACCCCAGTTCACAGCAAACTGCCTTATGACCACAAGAAGATAAAACCAAAGAACAATACTGGGCACATACCTAGCATTTATCAGTATCTTCTTGCAAATACTTAGATGGCTTCTCAGTGCAATTAAGAAGCTCCAAATAATTTTTAAGTAAAATAAGAAATTGAAGTTTATAGCTTAGAATTATATTTCTCCAGTATAAAGATTATGAAGTACACGAAACCTACAATATTGCACTTCACACTAAAGCACTGCATGATCTGGAAGCATTTTCATGTTATAGCACAAATTTTGGACAGAGAAATACATAATCCACAAAACATAATCCCCATTTGTCAAGGCAACAGACAAGACAGTTATAACAGAGACACCAACCTCAGCTGTTAAGGATTAACTGTCAAAGAGAGGGTGCATTGTATACAGCAAACACTGAAATTTAGCAACAAACTAGATACTGGAATAATTTTAATGTCCAAGCAAAGTAGGTAGGAAATGTATACAGAGCTTCAAATGAAGACTTTAAAGAGATGAGAACAACAAGCATATATTTTTGAGGAAGAAAAATATCCAAGAAATATGTGTGTCTATCACATAGAGAAAGACAATAAATCCAAGAAAAAAAGAAGTCACAGACCAAGTGTCCTTTTCATATTTAAGGCTAAAACTTACTCTTGGACATTCCTGAAATTTTACATTCATATTGTTTATAAACAAGTTTTACTATCTAATGCTAGGAATACACTGGGTGGTTTTATTCACTTTAAAAAAATATAAATTGAACTTACCATGCTGTTTTGATTTCTTCTTTTTTTTCTTCTTCTTTTTCTGTTTTGGTTTATGATCTTTTTCCTTCTTCTCCTTTTTCTCCTTTTCTTTTTCTTTCTTTTTACCTGAAATAAAAATTAAACAAATTAAAGCAGCTTAACCTAAACAAGGCATTCAAAATCAAGTGCTCTAGTTGTCTAGTCAGATCAAAATGATTCAATTAATTTACCTGGTATCTTGGGCCCATCTCTTATTAATAGTTGGTATAATGGTTCAAAGAAATCTCATTTGACAAATAATATTTTATCATTTTAAGTATTTCCAAGTAAGCAATCATGGCAGAAAAAATACAGCAAAGTACACAAAATACGTAACATCACATAAATAGCTTATAACTTCTATTTTACTTACAGTTTATTAGAAAAAGATCTGAGCAAGATAAAAAGCTTTCACAAGTGCAAAATTCCCAATTATAAAGGTTATATTGCCCCGAAATCACATTTTAGGCCTACAGAAAGACATTTGAAGGAAATTTCAGTATCACAAATCTCCTGCTGCTGTCAGCACTCTGCACTATACAGTGGCATCCTCACAGAAAACTGATTCTGACTCCAATTTGACACATTTTTACGCTGCAGTTCACTTTTAACCACTTTGAGTATAAACAGGAGGACAAGTATTTTGACTCAGAAAAATTCTTTTTATCCTGTTAATTCTTCCCAGACAAAATACAACCCACATTTTCACTCCATAATAATTTCTTAAGTAATCAGCAGTGAGACAAATAACAAGGAAATTTACTCTCTACAAAAAATAAGCCTCAAATCCAGGATTGTTTCCTGCACACAAATTGGAGCAATCTTATCTTCTTGGGGAACACAGAGACAAAACTTTTACCTCCTGGAAAAACAAGGCAGAATCACTTTTGAACTCTTGCCAGTCTCTAATAATTTATTTTATTTTGAACACAGGATAAAAACAGAGTCCTCTTAATTTATATTTTTTTGGCATTAAATTGCCAAATGTTTTGCTAGTAACCCATTTGCTCCTCCCATCTCAAATCTGACAGTACAGTGAAATAACCAGTAACTAAAAAAAACCCCAATCAAATGAAAAACCAGAGGCAGCAGGCCTCTCCTAGGTTCTTTAGGATGCTTCAAATTCCTTGCTATGCACACCTTCATTTTATCTTACAAATTATTCTTCTGTTACAAACTTGTCTTATACATAAAAACTTTTTAAGACATTAACAAACAAAAATGCAGCTGGGTTTAGGAAATATTTCACGCTTTTACATTTGCTCTTCAGAGACATGAAGTGTTAAAGAATTTTTCTCTTTTCCCTAAAAATAATATTGCTCTCTGCATACCGTATGTTGAAGAACTTTTCTCTTCCAGTTTTCCTTTTCTTTCCATTCTAGCTGCACCTGCAAATTGAAGAATATATGACATAAGGCCAATGTCTGGCTGATGACCTAATTTCTTGTAAAAGTCATTAGACTGTAAAAAATCCTAATGGCACACAATAATAAGAAACATACAAACAATACAATTATTTCTAATGTCATTTTACAATTATTTTTATTGTCTAAAGCACTGAAAACAAAAAGTATCGTAGTTTACCAACTTCTGAATGCTTGTCCTTCTCAATCAGATTCTTTAATATTTTCTCCTTCAGACTCTCAAAGCATTTCTGCTTTATAGGCACAGAGCACTGTACCTCTGTCCCTTCAGAGCCCACTGATGTGGAAGACCTCTTTTTTTTACTATTCCCTTTGGATAACTTGAGACTATTGGTTAAAGGCATTTCCAGATGCAAGGCATGTACATGGGATGAGGGTGCTGAAAACAAGAAGATGGATTTACTCGGCATTCTATAAGGATTGCAGCCAGCTAGGGCTGGGTCAGATCATTGAAATGTTAATATTGGTCATACCATTATCACACTTAACAGATAATTACTGTACATGAAAGCCTAGATCTTAGTCTTACATACAAGACAATACAAGACACAGAAGTTTTCTTCTTGTATTTTGGAATTTGCACTCCCTTTTAAACTTCCTGTACTGGGTAAAGTGCACTTTTGCTGACACTTTTAAGCCTTTTTGTTTCCTTTTTTTTTCACTGTAATAGGAACCCAACACAAGAATAATAGCTAAAGGTGCTGGTCCTGTCAGCACCGTTTAAGTTAATGCTCCATTATGTTAACAGAGAAATTAAGCTCTGGTACAACATTTTTAGTCCTATGTATAAAACATTTCTGCTTATTGATTTTTTCATTGATTTTAATAATATTTAATTCATTTTCTTTCACTAATCCACATTTGAATAAAATGTAAAAGTACTGTGATTTGTCAGAATTCAGCATCATATACTGACAATTCTTATCTTGTACTATTTAGAAAAGTTCATTCAGTGAAATGTTTACTATATTTTTAGCTCTTTATCTGATGCAAGGTAGGAAGTAACAAACTTAGAACAAATTAGAATTTTCACTGCTAATATTTATAATAATTTTTAAATAATCAAACTAGAATAAAAGTTATTTATAATGAACATTATTGAGGTAATTCAAAACTGTCTATTACTGTGCCCATCAATATTGTTAGAGCTTCAAGTTTTATCTAACTGTAATTAGGAAAGCTTAATTTTCATCAGACCCTTGAGGACATTTTAGGACCATGCCACGGCCGTATTGTACAAAAATGCAGCTCTGTGAAGTCATAAAGGGCCCAGGTTTTTCCAGTGTTTCCAGCTGTAAACACTTGGAGGCACCTATTACCTTTGGTGTCTCTCAACAGAAGAGCCCAACAGAAGCATTAGCATGGAAAAAAAAAAAGTCCCGAAAAATATCTGCTATTGGCCAAGGTATTCAGCAAGACAAAATATGGAGCTGATCTGGAATGCATTCAATAAACAACAATGACATAATTCAGTAAATTCATCAGTCATAAAAAGATTCTGGGGGAAAGGCAAGAACACCTCAAACCTTCCCAGTAAGAATAGACCAACCCAATTCTACTGGGATACAACACAGCTTATACAACCCCTATTCTCACTCCTATGAGCCTTGCTGGGAACACAACCAAAATTCCACTAGCAGGAAAGCTGAAGGGCCAGCAAGAGCCATAGAAAGTGGTGCCTCACCCCTCACTTTTATATGCCATTTGTCCCCAGCTGCAGGAGTGCAATCCAGGCAGCAGCAGCTGCTCAGCTCCGTGTGCTGGCTCCTGCCACACGGCACGTGCTGCATGATCACACCCAAGGCTACCTGAGTGTTTGCACTGCCTCAAAACAACCATCTCACCTAAGTTCATAATCCTTCTAAGACTGATTCAGGCTCTTGCCTTTGTCTGTGTTCCAAGTGCATTTGGCTTGCTGGAATATTTATCATTGACACAAAATACTATCCAAATTATTCCTTTCTTGGGTTTCCTAATTACCATTTGTCTCTGTTAGAGGACCGAACTGCTCTGCCATCTGTAGAGCAATAAGTATATTTTAGCACATTAGTAAAAGAAAAAAGTGACACTTTCCCACATCATCATGCTATCAACGTCTTGTCTCATTTCTAAAAAGAGCGCAAAAGGATCACCCAAATGCACGTAATTCATTTAGGTCACTGCCATTTTGATGAAAAGATGTGAGAACACTCCATCCAAACAATCTCAAGAGAATCTCAACATTAGATGAATTAGTATTTAAACTTTATTATTGTCCTGACCTGACATCCAAATATGATTTAATACCAACAGCCACAAAACAACGAATTTCAGTAGCTCAATAATTTTCAACACAAGCACATCTGACAAAGTAATCAGTAACTGTTTGAGGGAACATTTATACTGGGCAGAGATCTGTCCAGTCAAGTAAATACCCTTATCTTGCTGTCAGAACTCTCCAAACTGCCTTGCTAAAGCAACCTGAAAATAGAAATTGCTATTATGCCTGTATATATTGAAATGTTATTCTCGGCTTTTACTCTTCTTCATCGAAAATAATTTTAGATTAAGAATCTTAAATTCTCAAATCCTACATAAAGTGTTAAGGCTTGCAAAATCTACTTTTCAACTGTGCAATCACTATGCCTTACACATAACCACAAAATTAGACAAGGTAGTCAGTCAGAAGGGCAAATAACAAATACAACCAGAAAAATACTAGTTTCTTTATGGAAATACTATTTTTTTTAACTGCTACTTCTAATTGCAATTTTATTCCTGTTAAGGAGTCTAGCCAGCCACCTCCCACACAGTGAATGTGGGAGGTCTGCAGTTAACACTTGGCACAGAGAAAGACGACCAGAGATTAGACTTGGTAAACTACTGATTTTGTCACCATTCCAAGATCAATTTTATCACTAGAAGACTAATTTCAGATTAAAAAGAAATGCAAACCATAGCATTCCCAGTCCAGTTTATGAAATGTTTCTAGTGCTACTTTTCCTGTTATGGCACAGGGGAGTGACACAAGCCTCCTCATGCAAGTACAGGCACAGGACAGAATGTTGTGCCAAAAGTACAACAGCACAACTGGGCTTGCAGTGGTACAGCTTATTGCAATTCATCAAGCTCAAATGAATTGTAGCAATCTGAAGCAAATTATTTTGTTGACCGACATTCTATTTCATGGCTTTCCATGTTTAAAGTAATATCATAGATATCATAGAAATATATCATAGATATATTATCTGAATTAATATACAACTTAAATCATATTGCAATAGAATCATTCTGGTCATGTTTAATTTACTGTTTTGAATTCCCAGTGTATAGGATCAATTTTATGTCTAAACAGACTTTTAATTGCATTTCACACATTAATACTGGACCCTGCCCCAAATGATGTCTTTATGAAGAATAAGCCCATGAAAAGGTTCTTGCTTGCCTCACAACCAGCCCAAACTGGAAACTTCAGGGCAGAGATTAGAATGGCAGGCATTCAAATTAGGGAGTAAATCTGACTATTAATAGATGGTTGGAGTAAAACAATAGCCCCAAAGTAACATGAGAAAGTAGCAAGATGAACAATAGCTCATCCCTCTTAAAAACAAGGTAAACCAGTAACATTGGCAAGAATTTTTAAAAAGTGACTGATCTAATTTTCTGAAAATTTTGTACATCAGTTGTTTCTTGTTCCTGCTGCAGTAAACTGTTACCAAGGCAATTATATAAAAGTATGCAATGTTTTTTTTCTTTTAGTCTTAAATGCAAATTTCTCCCATATAGTTAACTTAACATTACCCTACAATAAAATCATCTATAGGTGTCAGAACAGGAAATAACAGCTAGTGATAATATTGTTATATTAGCATTACAAATATTATACTGTTAGAGCTGAAAGTGTAATAATATTTTCCTTTTATTTAAACTTCAAAACCCAGATTGCTTGCTGAAATTATGTTTGCTCAATATATAACAGTTAAACTAACATAAATGGTGCAGGGCTACAGAAACCAAGAGAAAAGATCACAAATCTAAAGAAAAGCACAACTACAGAAAGACCTGATCTTAATATACTCAGAATGCCAAAACTACTGTGTTTTGCAAGTATTCTGATTGACTGAGGATTTAAAGTCTCTGAAATGCTAAAGTGACCAAAGGCCAGTTATCTGCATTTTAAGCAATATGGTAAATGAGAGCAAAGATTCTTTGTTAAGTGTGTGCAGTATCAGCTGATCACAAGTAGGACTTCACAATAGTTTAGGCCACAAAGCTGATACTCAAGAAGCTGTTGGGCTACATGCTGTAACCCACTGAAAACTTCTAACATTTGGGCAAAAATCAGTATGAAAGCTCAAGACACAGCTCCATTTATAGCATGAAGGAAAACTGTAATACATGAAAATTAGGAACAAAACAGACGTGTCTGGAAGGTAAAAAACCAGAAGACAAAAATGTAGCTGGCAGGTCAGTTCCTTTAGAGCTTATAACTCTTAAAATTATATAGATGTGAAAAAAAGGCTCATTAAGATTCATACACAGGTATAAACTCTATCCTCTGATACAGGTTGCAAGCACTTCCAGCATTCCACTATGAACTCAAGTAGTAACAACAGACAATTTTATAATGGAATTTTTCCCTGACACAAATTGTGGATGTCACATAACTTTGAGTCATTAAATAAAGGTGTCTCTAAATGAAACTTATTCCTTCTTTTACAGCTTCAGCTGTGGCCAAGACCAAGACCCAGCTCAACAAACAGGTCCAAAGCGCACTCCTGAGAGCTGGGTTTAGAACCGGCTCACTCTGCCCTGAGCCAGGCCCACGACAGGAGTAGGCAACTTCCAGCATTACCAGCTATACATAAAATGAGCCAGAAAATGTATCAGAGAGGGCGGAAAGTTAAATTTCTAGTAACTGAAAACCAAACAGGAAACAGATGGCTGTTGGAACCTGTTGCTTTCTTCTATGATCTTGTACAATGAGTGGGCAAATACACATCTCCCAAAAGCACTTCTCTTAGTGGCAATAGACATGACATAAAAAGGACTTTTATAGTAGTAATTTTCCCAGGAATCTACTGCTATGCCATGTATCAAGGGCAAATGAAGACTGTTACATGGTTTCACTCAAGTAATTAAGTAATATTTTAATTTTAATATTTTAAAAAGCTTAAGTGGTGATTCTCTAGAGATACCCATAGCCCTTATTTTGACAAATTAGTTTAAGAGATTCATAGATCAACAGACAATGATATAGTTTAAGTGTCATAACTCTATCTTCTAAGGTCATGCTGTCCTCCCTTACTATCAATCACATTTATCAAAAACTTTCCAAGCAAAATATAATAATTTGACCTTTTCCCCCTCTTCTTACTTTTCTAAACAATTTTCTCATGAAACAAAACAAAAAATAAAACCAAAAAAAGGGTTTAAAATAATTATTTCTTGGAAGCCAGTTAAAAATGGTATGATATCCACATATGAGACTTATTTACAAAAAAAATGACATGAACACCTGGTATCCACTGGATAAAAACATCCCAGTTTTAGGGTCTGCAAAGCACTGTGCCAATCCTTCCCCAAATCTCTTGATTACCTCTATCCAAGTGTTTCACGTAAACCACTGTAGTCAGCATACTGTTACAAAGGGAGAAGCAGCACAGAGTTGCAGCACTGGGCTCTGTGCTGAAGGTCACCAAGTCTATATAAAACCTTTGGAGGATTTTTCAGAAATATTTTTAAGTAGTATTTTGTAGCAAGCGAAGGACAGAATTTCCAGAGCAAACATATGCAAAGCAGAGGAATGCTGATTGTCACTGACAATACCATTGTCTTAAAGCTGAAGCCACAAATTAGTGTGTTAGTAAAGACTTCACAAATTATTTTTACAACTTTTAGCAACAGCAAAAATATTTTTGAAATACTATTTACTACATTCCACACTCTCAGATTCTCCTTAAGGCATGTTAGAAGTGCCAAAGCAGCTCTAAGCCAGTGAAGACAAAGAATATGCAGATGAATGGAGTCCAGAAGAGAAGCAGGTTTTTGAGTGTGCAGAAAGGAAAATAAAAAGTATCTCCTCTTTCTGTGGGATTGAATACACACACATTTTAACCCTACAGCTATAAATCTCTCTGGTTGTATACTGAATCTCTTTACCTGACGCTGTTGTAGCTACTCTTCCATCAGTTACTGCTTTGGAAGAAAGATATGTAATCATCTGAATATCTTCCTTGTCTTTACTGGGATATTCATTACGGAAAGTGGATTCTGCGGATAATGGTGCTGCAACTTCCGAACTACGGCTTAAATCAAGAGGGAGACACGGTCCACGCTTCTCAAGTGACACATGAGCAACATCAGGTACTACATAAAAGAAAAAATGTCATATTAAAAAAGATACATGGGTCCAACAAACAACAGTCTGGATTGCAGCGTTACATAACATAGGAACAGCAAACAGCTTTAGCTACAGCAGTTCAAAATATCCCATTAGTTGTGAACCACAAAAGGTCTAATTTTTATGATTCAATTTCTCTTGGGCAGTTCTTTATTAGATTAAGATACATTACCCTCCAATTTTGATGACTGTTGGTTTTGACCACTGATGGAGAACACTTTTCCATCAGTAACTGAAGAGGGAGAAGAAACTTTTTCTACAGAATCATCAGGCAAGGAGCAAGTGGCTAAACGCTGTGATCTTCTTCTCCGTTGGCTATGTTTGTAGGATCTAGGGGAATTCACTGGCTGTGATGGACCTAAAAAGAGATCTTTCAATGTTCATGAAGCAGAGAGATAGACCATCATCTTACCGCAGCATTTGAGATCTAAAGATGGGGAGTGCTTTAAATAGCTCTTAATTGCAAAGCTAGTAATCACAGCAAAACTGGTAAAAGTAATTACAAAACTGTGACTACCAGGAGCAAAGAAAGGTTTATGCTCAAGACATGATTCTGGGTTTTGCTTATTATAAACTACTAGGGCACTTACTTCCCCACTGGTAAAGGTGGTTGTTTTAGGCAAACAGTGCATTTACAGTAAGCAACCCTCCCCATAAAACCCAGGCAGCAGGTTACTTATAATGGAAGGGGGCAATAGGATTTAACAATAAACAGAACAAATGGTCACAGTTAAAGATCTAAAAAGTCATGGATAGTGTTAACACAAAACTTAAAAAAATAGTCAAAAACAGTGTTTAATTTTATATCCCACCTCCTGCCTTCTGCTAACCTGATATCAATACCCCAAATGAAATTCAAACACACACTGCCAATGCACGGCACAGTAAGAAGGCTCCAGAACTTTATACTTAACAAAAAAAAGGGGGGAGGAGGATTGATATAGGTTAATATAGGCCTGATTCATTAAAAACAAAAAACCCACACTCCCCTACGCCTCTCTAATATTATCCAGCTCCACAAAATTTTGCCTTAGAAAAACATTTACAGTGCTATCACACTGTAAATCGCTGTCCTCTCCTTATTGTAAGCAGTTTTTAGAGTCAGATATACAGATTTTAAAATTAAGAGACAGCAAAACTAACTTTCCACTAGAGGCAGAAAAATCTCAGAAGCCAAAGATTAAAAGAGAACACTAACAAAATCTAAGCTACTAAGTAACCAAGTTTTAAGTTAGCAATTTTTAAAAAATATTGCTACAGAGAAGTCCAACTTAATCCAAAATATAAGCATGCTCCAGGAAAGCTACTTACCATTGCTCTAGGGGTGGGGATGGAAGGCGTATTACAATATGGATGACTGCTAATATTTTGTGGGGACAAAATACAATTTTTACCAATGTGTCCTGAATACAGAAGGCTGCATTTTCACCCCTCCCTCTCCCATTCATTTAAAGTTATCTATGAGCAAAGATTAAAAAGAAACTTATAAGTGAAAATACAAAATCAATGTTAAGGGGAACACATGATGCAGGTTGAGTCTTCCATCCTCAATCACTATACTAAAAGTGAAAAAAAAAAGTAGCTTTTGACTTACTAAAAACCTGCATTTATGTTAACCTTTGGCCTCATCATTAAATGTTCTTTAGGCAAAGAACCTGACTGTAAGCAACACTAAAAATCTAACATAATCTCAAAAAAAAATTATAGAAATACCAGAAAAAATAGTCTATTCAAGCATGCAGCATAAAGCTTTCCCTATTCTTCTGATAAACAGTATTTTCATACTTGGCAAATCAGTTACACATGTTAAGAAGCTGAACACCCATGGGATTTTTCTGGCACAAGAAAACACAATTTTTTATATTTCTCCACCACAGATCTTATCTCGAACCCATCTTCTCTTTCACATCATGTTTGCAGGAAAGATCACATAAGGTGACGAATGGCACAGCCAACAGGTACAGAATGACAGCCTGCTGAAGGTGAAGTTTCTCAGAGAAGGAAAGGTCCACACCAAGGTGTACGTCTTTTCTTTTTAATGAATCAGGCCCTTTTCAGAAGGGAGGTTTGATTTTTCCTGTATCACTGTTAATGCTAGTGAGGAGATTTAAGCTAGAGGGAAAGCCAACCCTTAAAAGCCATGACTCTATAAATATCAATATATTATTTAAATGTGTTATTTCTGGTAGAGTAATTCAAATGCCTTATTATGTGACTTGACTTTTAAAATAGTGATTTAAAATTCTCCCACTTGGACATTTTATTTAAAGCAGATTCATTTTTAAAAGCAATAGCCATTTACAACCAAAGAAAATTTCTGTATATCTCTTATAAGTAGTTACGGTATTTTTTTTAAAATGTCTGTGCTCACTAGTTTTATTTATCACAGAAGAAGGAAGCTGAGAGACCAGCGTCAAATCCTCGACTTGTATTAATTCTGGGGAAAGTGGTGATTTAGGGGGCTTTATACACCCGGAAGAATCTCCAGATTCTTGTTTGCATTTCTTGCTGCGAGCCTTTCCTGAAGACAAAGTTGAGGATAACAGTGCAGGTTTCTGAATGTTGGCAGAACTGATAATATCAGCTTCATTTTTTTTCTGACTTTGTGGTTTAGGTGAAATCTCCTGAATAAATAATAAAAAATTGATACTTTTATTTCAGTTTCTTCGCTGTAGTTCTTGTATTCTATTTTGATCTTTTTAAAAGCAATTTTAGTACTCAAACACATATTAAAGCAACATTATTTTAAGTACAAATGAAGACTGTTTAAAATGCATCACATTAAATTTTGGTTTTTTTAAAGGAGCACTATCAATTATTTTCAGTATTCAGAATGCTCAATTCTTACTATTTGAAATACCTGCAAAAAGCCTGAATATAGAACTATTTCCCTCTATTCCCAATTTAAAAACACAACAAAGTATTTTTAGTTTTCTCTTTCATCTTCACTGTCAGTGCAGTCTCCAAGTATAACCCAGAGAGCATCTGTTCCCAGCCAGAACACACACACTGAGGCACCACCACAGAGCATCTCACACTGGAAGGGACCCAGAAGGATCCTCAAGTCCTCCTCCCTGCTCCTCACAGGGCTGCTGATGCTGAATCATGACTGGGAGTGTTGTCGAGACAGTCCTAGAACTCTGGCACTGCTATGAGCAAACAGTCTCTCCTCAGAAGACTGCAGTTCTATAAAAAGTTGCCAAGATTTTCCCTACACAGTCATTTCCCCAACAAGAGGGAAAAAAGAAAAAAAAAACAGGCAGTTCCTCAGGAAAACTACATTTAACAAGTAATTTCTATTTTTGAGAACCTGAAAAAATTGATAGTGCTCCTTTAAGGAATGTCTGAAACAATGAAAAGTTTCCAATACTGAGCACACTCTCACAAAACCCCTTTCAGTGCTGGGAGTCTGGATTTCACCACATTATATGATTGTGAAAACATGAAGAAATCACAACTTCTAGCACCACAGGGTTAAACAGATTGCTAACTCTCAGGGGAAAATGAGCAGATAAAGAGTTAAAATAGTTTTTGAAGGAAAAAAAGTCAACATATAATGTATCTTTCAAAATTCCTCAATTTTCATCCTTCTTAACACAAACAGTACTATTTTTAGACCGTTAGCATGCATTGACAGACATTAGCATTTTAAATTTTTCACTGGAAGTTCTTCCTACATTACCAAAACTGTGTATGTGTTACAACTTGCCTAATAAGGGCAAACTACAATATCTGAACATGATTTCTCAGGCCTGTCTCCCTTCTCATCCCAGTTACATCATACAGCGTAGCACCATCTAATAAAACCATAACTAATGAAGCAGAGAGGTACTTCTGGAATATGTGCACCACTTTATCGAAACTACAAACATCAGATCTCTGGTGATTTGAGGGTATTAGTGAGTTTTGTTATAAATTGCAATTTTATTTTCCACTAGAACCTTCCATGTTCCAATGGAGGAAAACAAAAAAAAAAAAAAAAACAAAACAAAACAAAACCCCACAAGTGCACATTCTATGTCTGTAAAAGGGTGCCCCTGAATGCTACATGAACGGCTCGCTGGGAGTGTCCTGAAAAGATCCGGTGCAAAACATCCCATTCAGCAGACATCACTTCTACCTTGAATAACTCCATTACACACATACTAAGTGCAGTTTATTCATTTAAATAAAATATTCCATGAACTGTAGAGTATACCTATGCTGGTTATGTGAGGTATTACCAGAAATTAATTAGAGTCGTAACTTGTAAATAAACAATTTTATTGTTCATCTTCACAGATGTGAAAGACATACTACAGCATCCATTACTTTCAAATTACAAAGTTATTTAAACAAGATTAAAAAAATTAAATTAAGATTTTGATAAGGTGCTTAACCTTTTAACAGGACAAATTAACATTAAAAACCTTAATGAATTAATGTTATCCATCTAATCAGGTCTTGGTCAAAAGGAAATATAACATGACATACCCTAATACAATTAAATAAACTACTGTATCTGCAACTAATCGTCTGAGGTTTTGGGTTTAAGACAACTGTAAACTAAAAATGTATAAATATAAACAAAAACTTGCATCAACAGAGTCAGTCTTCGGCTATTGGCCTGAATATTTCTACCATATTCTGTATTACATTATTAAAAAAACCTACAAGATATTTAATCCATTCAATTTTATAGCAGTAGCAGACAAAGCCTCTAAGGAATGTCAGCTTCGCTATCGGAAAACCTTTAGGGGAGGTTTATAACTCGGCCATTTTAATTTCATTTTGGGCAGGAACTCAGTGAAAAAAGCTTTGAGCTCAAAAAATTTCCTCCCCACAGTCAATCATTTAAACGTTTGTGAGGTTTCTGGTTTTAGTTAGATGCAAAGGAATAGGAGAATTTGGGATTGTAGATGCCTCTTTAAAGGAGTTTAATAATTATTTCCAAAAAATGAGGTTTTTCAGACCATTAGCATGTAAACAATGACAGAGACATCTTGTTTTTTTGTAGCTGATCAATAAAACAGGAACAGCCGAGTTACTAAGTCTAAGAAATAACAAAAAGGTTATAGTAAATATGCACTGCAGTTTATACTGTTGCATACACAGTCTATGTAAACCACAAAGTCCCATTCACCGCAATGGGATTCTGCATGGCAAGATTTACATTGTAATGATTCTCCCAAAAACAACATGCTGTAAGCCATTTCACAGTTTTTTGCACATTGAAAATATCACACACAGTAGCAAGAAAATCATAGCATCTTTAATATGCAAAAATTTGAGAAATGGAATGTCATGTCAGTACACTGTAAACCTTTATGCAAAATATCGGTCAATGCATCGGCACCACAGAGGCTCCGCCGGCCCTGACAGTGACAGCATCAAAAACAGAAAATCAGGTTCCATTGACTCTCATCCAATGCAGCATCAATGGAAAAACCAGAGCAATGCAATTATATATCAGCTCGAAAGAACCAGTACAACCAAAATACCAAATCAGGTTTGGGGTAGGGACTGTTCATAGAGTGTGCCGAGGCTAAGGAACAGAAGTGCCCGTTAGAGAATTGCAGGCAGCAAGGCTACTTTGTTCAAATGCTGCTGTTAAAGAAGAATGAAAATGCATACAAAAAAGCTGTATTAAAACTACATTAAGGCTCTGATTTAAATAATTGGAAAACAAAGATGTCCTGAATCAAGACTACTGTTCATCCTTAGCTTGCTTTACCATGCTCAGGCACTCAGCCCTTTTTAAATGCAAGAAAATGCATAACTCGGAGTCAAGCAATGCCTGAACACAGTGCAATAAGCCAAAGACTAAATGGCAGCCTCCAGATCCTGCCAATATGCAGGTTTAAAAATCAGACCCTTAACATTATTTAAAAGTTTCTTTTTTGTATTTATTAAAATACACACCCTTGCAAAATGTATGGCTCATTGAGCAGTTCATAAAACACATACAAGCCTACAACACCAAATTCTTACAATATAAAAGAAACTTCTTTTAAAAGAAGTTCTATGTGATGTCAAAAACCCTGTTTCAAACACAAATCAAATTTGTGCAAGGGCCTGTTTGTAAGCCAGTTGTCATTCCAGCTAGAAAACTGGACCTTGGGACACTGGTCTCCTCATATTTGTTGCACGGAGACTTCATTTTATTTTGTTTTCTGTTAGTTTTCTAACACAAAAGCTCATTATTGAAATTCAAGTCAACACTGTGTTTAGAGACAATTAAATTCCATACTTCTGGCTCTGCCAGAAATGTAAACATAAGATAAATTTTCAGTTCCCTGTTATATCTGAAGGGGGAAATTTTAATGTTGTAGGTACTACATCTCCATGGCACACTCCAGTGGGAACTTTGCAAAAGAATCAAACTCTACCATTTCATACCTGCTCCAGGACTGGAGCTGTTTCTTTGTTGCCTTCCTTTTTTTCAGCACCATCTGCAACAACAGCTTTGGATGCCAATAAACCTTAGGAGAAAAGTTGCAGATATTTTTAGTTAGAAGCACCTTGCAATAAGAATTTGTAGAAAAAGAAAGCAAAATATTGAGACAAGAAATACAAACTGCATAAATCTACAACATGAGTCCTTCTGAAATGGCTCCACACAAAGCTGAACACTTAAAATTAGAAGAAACAAAAAGTTCAAGGACATTCCAACAATGGCATGCTTATATAGGAAGCATTTCTTTGGCATATTTACTGACAAGATGAAAATTATCAATTCTAAAATAAAACCTTGCCATCCTTCCAAAGCCCAAGCACTTGAGCTTTAAAACCAAATGTATGATACATAAGTAAATTTTGAAATCAGAGTTATTTACAAAACTTTTGTCTTTCTCCCCTTTCCAGTCCTTGAGAAATTCATATCAGAATTTATATTACTACTTCTTAACTCTAACACATACAAACCTTTCTTAGACATAATACAAGGGACTTAATTTCCAAACAAATATTCTCAGCAGTGGAGCTCCCAAATTACCTCAGTAAGATGAGCATATGGGGAGCAAATAATATATTAGGATATGTACCTTCATTCACAAACTTATGTACAATACCACTACTACAAAAAATCTGTAAAGACAAGGCAATATAAGCACAAGAAAGCTTTCTGTCAGTGAAGCATATGGCAATAGCTTCAGTTGTACCTCACACAATAACTTTAATTGCCTAACAATGCAGAGACAGAAGAAGTTCTACACCATTGAGAAAAAGCAGAACTGAGAAAATGTAAAAAACATAACTCTGAATAAAAATTACTATTATAACCTCTGGGAATATCAACATTGGTAGTGAGGAGTTGAAGTCCTCAAAAATAACTCTACAAATTCAGAGGGAATTGCTATTGCATTCTATCAAAAATTAGATATGCCCAAAATTAATTTAAGGTGCATAATGCCCAAGGAATTATCAATTAGTGAAGTCTGGGCTCTGAGGAACTGTTCAAGACATAAAAACAAAACAAAAAAAAAATAAATAAATAAATTCAGCATTCAACAATAAACACCAGGTAGTTAATCACATTTACTATTTATGCTAGATTAAGTTATGCTTTAGTTTAGATTAACTGAAAAGCAGAAACTTACTTAGTCCTATTAGATAAAAACAAATTAAATTATCAAGTAAGATTTTAATTTTGCATTAGACTACATAAAAGATTTAGGTTTAAAGGACCTAAATAAACATTTTAAACTCAAATTATCCTATTTAAATCAAGTTGCAAAAATCGCAGCGCTCTTTATCTTGGCAATCATGCATTTATATCAAAAAGCATAAAATGATTTTCAAAATCAAGTGAAATAGAGTTTCAAATACAAAAAACAAACAAGCTACAGTTTACGAGGAAGCATTTGTGGTTCAATAAGCCACAGGTTGCCCAGAGAAGAGTGCCCCATCCCTGGGAGAGTTCAAGGCCAGTCTGGATGGGGCTTAGAGAAAGCTGGTCTAGGGATAATGCTGGAATTATATGACCTTTAAGATCTCTTCTGATCCAGACCATTACTTGATTCTGAGATTCTCTGATTTTTAGTTCTAGCTAGGTGACCCCTGCTCAGAAATTCAAGCCATTAAATGAATCTAGATTCAGATCTGTTAACATATAATCCTTATGATTTCCTTCTTCTCTACCCCATGAAGTATTTTTCTAATCAGGCACCATGCCTGTAGGAAAAGCAACTTCACAAGCTACTACAAACCAGCACTAGGGGTTCACCATCCTGTCTGTAAGAGCACCTAACAAACCAGGAGCATAGAGTGGCACAGTGAACCAGGAATGTTTTGATCTGTAAGCTCACCACAGATGTTATCTGGTTTTAGGTAGCAACACAGCAGGAGAAGATGTGGAAGTAAACATTCCAAAGGAGGCAAAAACTGATTGGAAGATGACATTAATATGTGCATAGTAGGAGATACTCTTTACCTTTGGGAAATGTAATTTCTACCAGTGCTGGTAGCAAAGAAGGGGCAAAGGAAGCAACTTTATTTTGTTGAATGGTGAGCAAGTAACAGCTGATGCAGCATTGGGCCTTGTGGAAGACAAGGAGACTCTTCCACATCAAATACTGAATGCTGAACTGAAATCCAGGAAACAGTTCCCTTCAAACAGCCTCCTGCAATAGTGTTTTGCGCTATTCCCCAATACAGCCATAAGAACCTGGTAAATGTTTTCCTAACAGCTACAATGCTTTGATTATTTTGTAGCTGCTCTGATGGGTACACCAGCATGTTTCCCAACCTTCCTTCAAATCTAAACGCTTGTGCTGGAGACAAAAATGACACAATGCAAGTGTATATTGATATACAATATATTGTATATTGTATATACAAGCATTTAAAGCATAAGAAATAAATATGTGGCAAGAAAAAGTTTGATCATTAGCAGTCACATTTTCAAAAACGGTTACAAAAATTCTACTATGATATGAGCTGCAGAAATGTCTTAATTTGAGAACAGATACACGAAGTATCTACAAGGCATGACAAAGCTCTCCTTGTAGTTCAAGGATTAATACACTTTCACTGAAAGGTAACACATCCTCTGCCAGCCAAGTATGTCTTGTGGAGACAGACTGTTTTTAAAATGGTAGCACAGTCAATGGCTGCAAAATCATGCTTTGATTATTCAGTTCAGTCTGTATGAACCTGTCTCACTGCTATGATTCTCATAATGCTCCTGAGGTAACAAGAATCTACCCACAAGCACAGGCAAATACAATTTCCAAAGGTAAAGGTTTTTCAGCTGGTGTTGGTATTTTCTGCTACTAATTGCTACTTGAAAGAAATAAACAGAGCTCTAAATATACATCACTAGTCTCTACATCTTATATTACTACTGCTCACGGCAGCAATTAAATTGGAACTTAACTGAAAATGTATGCAGCATGGGAAAGGAAAGTAGAAATGGGCTGATAAATTAGACATCCATTAACAAAACCTGGAACCAAAGAGGGAGCTTTCCAGGGATGACAATCCTGGAGGTGGAAGATGGGTTTCTCTAAAAACTGCTTTGTTTGTATGAAAATAACAGATCCTTTTTATCCTTTCTTGGATGAAAAACTGGACAGTGGATAAAAAGCTGGACATGAGCTGCCAATACTTTCCTGGGCTGCATCAAAAGCACTGGGGGCAGCAGGGTGAGAGAGGTGAATCTGCCCCTATGCCCTGATAAGACCTGTGTCCAGCTCGTAGGTCCCAGCACAGGAAGGACATGAACCTGCTGGAGTGAATCCAGAGGAGGGACCCAGAGATGGACAGAGAGCTGGAGCACCTCTCCTGTGAGCAAAGGCTGAGAGAATTGGGATTGTTCAGCCTGGAGAAGAGAAGGCTCCAAGGAGACCCTGAAGGGGGTGTACAAGAGAGCTGGAGAAGGACATTTTATAGGGGCATGTCATGATATGATGAAAGGGAATGGATTCAAACTTAAAGAGAATAGTTTTAGATTAGATATGAGGAGGAAATTACCTCCTGTGCTGGTGGTGAGGCACAGGTTGACCAGAGAAGCTGTGGATGTCCCATCCCTGGAAATGTTCAAGGCCAGGTTGGATGGGGCTTTGAGCAAGCAGGTCTAGTGGAAGGTGCCCCTGCCCATGGCAGCAAGGTTAGAAGTAGGTGAACTTTAAGGTCCCTTCCAACCCAAACCATTCCATGATTCATATAATTTTACTTTTACTGATTGAGAGACTCAAACAGAACCACTCTCATAAGACAACTCACTAAACATCCTCCATTGCAGACCAGTGAAAAGCTGGATAAGCCAAAACAAGTACAAAAAAAGGTCTCACTATGCAATTTAGCAAATCAGGTTATTTTTGTTTTGCAGAAACAAGTAAGACTTTTTAGCTACTTCCAAAAAAAACCCCACCAATAAAAGCCCCTCTCATTTGTAGCATAGAAAAGTTTACCAGCCTTCACATGAAATATTATTGACTAGAATAAGGAGTGGAATGCATTTCTGTCTTACAGTGTGTCCAAGGGCTCCTCTGCTAAGGGAGGGACTTCACAACTTTTTTCAACACAGCTTTTGAAAGGTATCTGATACTTTCCCAGCACAGGTACAAACATAAGACTTTATCCTATATACTGACAGGACCAATGCTAGCAACACAATTTCCGTATTTGGAGGAATACAAATTGACATAATTTTTTCACAGGGAAGTATATATCTATTAAATTTTGGAATAAATGCATTTCTCAACTTCTAAAGATAAGATCAATTATTCCATTTCCTGTTGTATAGAATGTATTCTATATTAACATTGCTGTTTTCCACTAATACCTTTGAGCAACAAAGGTAGGGAATGAATGCCTAGACACTGAAAAAAAAGAAAAAAATCAGATCTTTATAGCTGCAATTTACAGGGATGTATGTTTCTAAACAAGAAATTGTTTTTAGCAACAATTTCACTTCATAAAAAAATCTTTTCTGTTTCTCCACAGCTAACCACAGCTTTAATTTATAGTGGTAGTACGCAATTCATGACATTCTTAAGAAGTTGTACAAACCCCAAATTCACCCAATAATGGAGAAAACTCTACAGCTGGAAGTAAAACACGCTCAAGAAATTAATCAATTCAGGATGGCTACCATCCTAAAAAAAACTAAAAAGACTAACAATTTATGAACCAGGTAGATTTTACCATTTATGGATTCGTTTAAAATTCCACACAAGTACAGACTGCAGTGACCATCTGCCTCATGAATTTGCTTCTATGCCATCTACTTCAGCGCCTTCTTTACAAGCATGAATATTTCACTACGTGAAAAAGGAACAAAGTCAGCAACAAAAAAAGTCTTTTACCAGTGATCTTGTTTAGACGAGCTCTCTTTGCCTGAAATGAGTTCCCTAGATTACTTTTCCTCTTGTGTGATAACGTGCTCTCTGCCTGCACAAAGGCCATCTTTGGAACATCCACTACAGGAAATCCTACTTCTAAACACAAGAAAAACCTCATTAACTCACATTTCATACATGCACATCACCCAAAATACTTAAATATTTCAGAGCTGCTATTAGAATAATGTAAGAAACTTTAAATGCTTATCAAAAAGAAAAATTATGCATTCGAAGATCTAGAACACATACTGAAACAATAAATGGAGATTATCTCAATATCTGTAATTTTTACTGAATATTATGAAAAATAAGCATTAAAGACTTAAAATGAACATATCTGATCAACTCAGATATAGTTTCAAACATCCCTGAACATGGATATATCATGCATATTGGAATTTTTTTTTCTTAAAACATGATCAGGGATTATCTCACAGGTAAGAGAAAGTGCAGGAATAACAACCAAACTAAACTGTACAATGAAATCATTAATAAAAAGCTATGTTCTGTTCTTGATAAAGCTAGTCAGAAGTTTAGCACAAGGAGTAAATGCTGACTGGATTTATCTGATAAAAACAGTTTCTGAACCGATTACCATTATGTATCAGAAAGTTATAGTAATAGCAAATGAGACATTTTCCTCTAGAAATATTGGTTACTATTTAATTGCAAAATTAGCAACAAGAGTTCAACACTATAGAAAAACCAACTTTGTATGTATAGAATGTGGTTTTACCAAATGTGTCACTAGATGTAGGCTCCTCTTCCTTTTTTTGGACTTCCTGCATGATTGTAGAGGTTGAGGTTTCTTCTTTTTTTGAAGGGACTTTTAGCCATTTTCTGTCCTCTTTATCTTTATTGCTGTTTGCACTGGTTCTAGGTTTACTTCCTGCTTTATTCTTGGCTGCTGCAGCAGCAGCAGCTTTGACCAAAGCTATCCAATCCTCCAAAAAGGAAAAAATGGTGAGTATTATAAAGTGCTTAAGACTCAAACACAAAATACTTGTAAACCCAGCGAAGTTTATCTAGAAATGTTCAAATGAAATTAAATTTCTTTTTATGGTTACTACTCAAAGAGTGGTAAAATTGTGTTTTCCAAATTGCCCAAATAAACTAGAAGTATTATTAGTATGCCACATGGATAAAAATAAAAAAAAATCTTTTAAAAAAACCACTGTATATTGAATTCTGGCTGTACACATTCCCTGTTAGACTACTTTTTGTGTCATTGCTTTCGAAACCCAGGAGCTCCCAATCCCAGAAGACTGACATTTTTCTTAATCTTCTGGCTCTGAAACACACAATTCCATAGCTGTTGATCTATTATGCAAAGCTACAATCACCTCAAAGCAGTGTCCAGCTACATAGAATTCCTCCTGAACTAAATTGATAAAACAGGGATAACTCCTATCTCATGACACCTTTGTCTCTAGAATAACTACAGACTCTTTTACTCTTTTTGTATTGCATATTACAGGTTTCACTCACTCACAAAGTACTCTGTAATATGACTGAATTTCACAATCTCTATTTAAGGCAATAGAAGTGTCATTTTGCATAATTGCTTATTTTGACCATATGGAAACATTCAAGGGGCGAGCAATACATCCCAATCTAATCTTTTTGGCATTTAGACCAAGTCAAGCCACCCTCCAAGCCAATGGTGACAACTTCCTAGGCTAAGCCAAGCTCTTTCCAGTAGTTTAGAGTGATGAGGCTCCAGCCTTATGTCTCCTGAATGTCAGGAATCAATATGACTGCAAAAATTGTAACTTGATCCTTTTGACCAATGTATTTTTTTCAATTTTCTATAACATCAAGATACAGAATTCTTCCATGGAGAAGTTATGTGCAGTATAGAAGGGAGTAGAAATGATGAACCTGTCAGAATTAAGCACCTGAGTGCTCTGAATTATAAGTACTACCACACACAAAAAAACCATGAAAAAGACTTTTTATCTAGTTACCCATGAGGGCTTTACAAATAGTACTTTTTTTTTCCCCAACTGCATGGAGACTACTTTATTCAGGAATATCTCCTTGTTGTTATGTCATCACACGAGATACCTAACATAGCTTGACTTCACAAATCTTGTTCCAATGCAACTTTTTCCCCACTCATTACATATTATAAGTCTTTCAAATTTCTATTCTGCTGAGCGTTTCTTTGCCTTCTTTGACATACGAGGAAATCATAACACAAATACAGAGTGCTAATCCTCCCTGCGTTATGCTTTTCCTTTTCCACAGTTGAATACTTTTAAATCACTGCTTTAAGTTATGCTTCTTCTTTGCACCAAGTTATGTACTTAAAAGCAACAACGGTTTTGATTCCCCTAAGATCAAGTGTTCCATGTCCACGCTGTCAGTACAAGATGCACATACACTAGCCAGCAGCAACGTTTGGAAGCACTTTGGCAATGCTCACACAACAGGCAACTACTGAGGCCACTTGGCAACATGCCAGGTGACATGCCAGCACACACGAGCGTGTCTAAGTGCCAGCTGCACAGTCAGTCAAAAGCACACATACCTTTCTTGTGGCCAGCCAAAACAAGCACACCTATTAGCTCCAGTCCATCCAGAGCCTTGCCCATCCAGCAGGACAAAAAAAGGATTGAGCTATTTGTGGTGGTGAGGAATTAGGAGACATGAGAGGAGAAGTCTTACACTGTACCCTGGCCAAGGGATGAAGACGATCAGTAACATGGCTGGAGATTGGATTTTATGATAAAGGTGGGAAGGGGAAGTAGTGCAGACTGCATCAAAATAGCTTCTAAAGAGCATTCTAATTTTCAGTCAAGCTAAGCGCCGTGGAATCAAAAGCTTTCAGAAGATATCAAGCTTCAAAAGACCACGCTGAACCAAGTATCCTGTTCTAAGAGCAGCTGGTGCAACATGGAAGGGGGTTTTGTGGTTTACTTTGTATTTTATTTCACTGTTTGGATACTGTTCTTACAACACAGAGGTTACAGGAGCAGGACACATAACAATGAAGCAAACAAAGGTTGAACATTCAGAATCCAGAGAAGAGAAACATTCATTATGGTGACAACTATACTTTTTTCTAGATTAACATGTAAATTTAAACTCAGTGAAGAGAATCTTGAGCAGTTGAGATGGACAAGATTATATCAAGAGATTCCTTCCAACTTAAAATAATTTTGTGATTCTGAATTGTTCAGAAACTCTCTGGGTCCATTTTTGTCCTGGAGTAAACATACAGGCATTGAACTGACACAACAAATTCTTACTTTTTAACCTTGAATTCCTGGTGAGTGACTGTGCAGCAGCACAGCTCCTGACATGTGAAAATTATTTAGCATCTAAGATGCTAAGGTGACTATAATTCTTTTGAAGAGCACATGAATGCCTTCAAAAAGATAAATATCTGTCTTTTTCAGAATTTTTGCAAAAAAAATTAACTAAACCATTGGAGAACAATAGTAGGATCCTAAAGCATAATAAATTCTGAAATCTGTCTCAGGCTATACATACAGACAGTATGATGTCTATCCTACAACCCTAACAGCAGGGCAGTAAATATCCTAGATATTACAGAAACTAGCTACAAATTTTAATAATAGGACATTTTCCCAGATCATACAAAGCCAAGGGAACGAATATGAATACATTAGAAATGAATAAAGTAAAAGCAGAGTCCTTCTAAGAGAAGTTTTCCCTACTTTTCTTTCGTTTCCTGACATTGTCTCTCTATTGGAAGTGGTTGTGTAACTCTGAACCAGTTACTCTGCGTCATCCAGCCTGATTTCCCACTTCCCTCAGTATCTCACTTCAGTGAGCTTCTCATTTACATATGTAACTTTAAAAAACATAAAATAAAATACATCAAAATTGTGTATTTCCTTCTTTTTCATTCTTACTAAAATTCATCTTTCAAGTAAATTGAGAAAACTGACAGGAGAATAGTAATGGCCAACAGCAGTTAGAAAACAAAACATTACTTTATGACCACTGAGGAAAACTGTCATTATGCTAATTAGATTCACTAAATCAAAACATAGGAAGTTGCACGATCAAGAAATACATCAGCAGAAATTACCCAGCAGCCTTACACATCAATTGGCTAAAAAACTTCTATTTTTAAATATTCCTTGTTTAACCTTAATCTTGCAACAGTGGGAAGGCAAAACCAGAATAATTTCCAAAATCCAACCCTTGCGTCAATAGCAGAATTCACACATACATCGCTCTCCCTTCACCTGCCTACAACCACCACCTTTTTGCTTCCCCACAGTACTAAAGATTCAGCTGCTTTTTCCTCTTCTGTCACATCATAACTTCCAGCTCCCACACATTCATACATACACATACATAAAACATGAATCTATTGACTGGCTGATTCCACATCAAGCCTGGATTCCTTACCCTCACCTTTCAATTCTACACAGTCTGCCCCACCTACATCTTGGCTCACATTGTCTCCTGTCACATCTTCTTTTTTCCTCTGGCCCATTCGCAAATCCATGCTTTTTCCTCAGCTTCCTCTTCCTGTGTGCCAAGTCCCCTCCCTCTCCTTCAAATCCCTCCTCAAAACTCACTTCTTTTGGTTCGATTTCCGTCACTAATCTCAGCTCCGGCGCTATCTGCTCCCTCTCGCGCGCCTGATTACATCGAAGATAAAACAAAAAACATGAAACAGAAAAAGTAAGTTATCCAAATACTTCATATGTGCTCTCACAAGGGCAGTCTCAATATCCCTTTTTCCCCTCTCTCTGTACTACGTTAGTCACAGATCTGTGCGATTTTGATTAATTTGTGCTTATCTGAACCACAGCTGAGCCTCAGGACTCATTGCACGGAGACACACAAATATTTTCCACTCTTTAAAAATTTTGCCTTTCCACCCTCACAACTGAGTCTTATTAAAACACACTTCTGCTGCAATTCAAAAATAGTTTGAGTGTTATAGCATTTACATGCTCTTCCTTCAAGTCACACTATGCTCAAATCAAAGTATTAACTAATCTCTATCTCTCTCTAAGTAATTCAAATTCTGCATGCTTAGCACACACCTTTCACAAAGATCTTAAAATTTGTTAAGTTTATTGATGTACTAGAACTTGAAGTATTTCAAGCTTACACTCATCTCTGGAAATGTATTTTTTAATTTGGAAACACACAACATAGAAGTTATAGGCTTAAACAAAGCATGAAGTGTTTAATCTGACAACTCTACCTAATTTTTCAAACCAGTTTACAGTCTTTGCATTTTTGCAAGCTTTACATAAATTTTAGTAAATATTTTCTTATAAAATAAATAATGCAAAAGAACAAAAACATCCATGGGAGTTTGAGGCTTAGATAAAGCTCAGTCTCAGATAACTGATTTTCAACCAAATCTTAGTTCATGTTTTTATTCTGAAATAACACAAAAACACTTAAAAAACCACTTTCCCATAGCACTGTATGCAGAAAAAGTTGCAAGAAAAATTATATCTTTGCCTTTGAAAGCTACAGACCTTCATGCTTATTTCTACTTTTGCAGGATTAAATGCTACAAGTATCAATCAGCATTACAGAAAGCACAGTTGGAGGTGTTCTTGAATCCAGACAACTTAAAAATTCTAAATCTATCTCAGAAATTGTAAATTTGTCCCCCTAATTCCATCTCATGATCTCATTGAAGCAGCCTACATTCAACTCCTGAGATGCATAAGTGGCACCATAACTCTCAACTACTGAAAAAAATTAAATAACAGATGAGCTGGACTGCCACCAAACAAGTCTGGACAACATAATAGTTGTGAAGTAATGGATTTACTATTTTTTTTAAAGCTGAAATTCCCTGTGGCCTAAGAGTAGTAACTCGAGATTAGACACAACATTGCTCCCTAGAAAAAGCACAGGACAGAATCAGGGAGCTCTTTCCACTGTCACAAAAGGCTTATTTCTTTTCAGTCACAACCACATTACCCAAGTTCTGCTTTTTATGAAGTAAAATGGAACACTCAAGCTTCCTAACTTACTGTCATACTGACAGTATTCCTTGAAATAACTACACGCTGGTTCAACAGAGTTACTGTAAGACTGAAGCAAGGAGCCAGGGCTAGTGTGACTGCAGATTTCAGTTTGATCTCCTTCAGGAAACATCTTTTAAATAATGTAGTGGTGTCTGCACTTAGTTCCAGTGTCCCTTGCACAGAGGATCAACCCTCCTATACAGCTACATTTACCCTGCAGGCCAGGATGTGGAGATGCTTTCAAGCCAACTCATTTATTCATCTGCCCTGGTCACAATACGGAATGGCTACAATGGTAATTACAAAATATTTGAAGTTTGTGAAGTGAGGAATATTCTGAAGAAAACTAAGAGCAACTAAAGACCAGTTTTCCTGGGTTTTGTTTCAAATAGCAAATAGTTTCAGTGGAGTAATTTCTCATTAAATATGAAAACACAGTTACCATGCAAGATAAATGCAATAGCATTTGCACTGAAAGCATGTAAGAGTTTTCAATGATGCTCCCCTTTCACAAGTAAAGACAGGCCTAGTGACTAAACCATGTCCTCTACTTCACAGTCTCCCTCAACTTCTATTCAGCATCTCTTCTTTAACAGCAACTGGACATTCTAAGAGGCCCAAAAGTTCTGATATAGGGGGAAAAAACCCCAAAGTCATGTTAATAAGAACACGTGGGCAAAAAGTTCTCATAGTAGCAAACAAAAGACATGGGCAGAGGGTGGGGAATAGATAAAATAAAAAATTCAGCAGCACAGACTGCTGACAAGCTAAAGCTTGCTAAAGCTTTTTTCCTGAAAGGACACCAGAGGGAAAAGTCATTGGATGTCCCCGGTTTTGTAAACCCCATAAGACAAGGCTTTGTGACAAGATTAGTTGGCAATGGAGTGTCTAGCAGCCAGACATTTCAGAGAGGCAAGGCCACTTGAGCAGCACAATCTGAGGCATCATCCATAAACTGGTGAAGCAAGACAGGGCAGGGCCTAGAATAAAGACTAATCTAAAACTAGTCGTGCTACTGACACTTTTACTGCTTGAAGATATGAAAAAGCAAAAAAAAAAAAAAAAAAAAAACAACCAACCAAAAACAAACAAAACAATGAAAACCCAAACAACTACACAAAACCTAACAAGCCAATTACTTTAAGTATTCTTACCTGCCCTTTTGCATCCTCTGGCATAGATTTGATATGCATCCTTTTAAGACATCGAATGACACCGTCATAGAACTGCACTGTGAATGTTCCTAGAAATGATTGATGGAATCACTATGAGTAGTTAAGAAAAAAACACACCTTGTTACTACGAAAGCTTTTGCATGTTGCTTTGTATGACAAGAGTAACCAGGTGCTACCAACAGTTAGGATCAAGAAAGGAACAAAAAAACATAAATGAGGGCTTCAATGAAACCCTGCTTTAATATTGTTACTCTTTGTCCAGCTGGGCAATTTCAAGTATGTTAAAGCTATTGAGTCACTTTTGCTCATAATTCATCGAAATAATTATGTAATATTTAAGGTGCCACACTAGGGAAACAGTTTAATTTACATCCAAATCCTCATTTGCTCTAAACTACAGCAAAAATTTCAACTTCTTATGTTCATTAGGAATTTCAGCATTGTGAAGTATTTGATCTGTATACCACTCCTACAGATCTGTGTTCTTTTATTTCTCTATTTCGATTGTTTATCTTTAATAAACAGAATTAAAACAATAATAAAAATTCAAATATAACATTAAGTCAAATCAACAATAGTACAGAATAGTCCTAAGACTGTGCACAGGAGCTTCTGATCACTGAAACAAAAAAAAACCACTAAAAAACGCATTAAAAAAAGCATTTTGTCTTCTAGGAGTAACTTCAGTTTTAAAATTTCTCAAAGACAAAAGACAAGCATTTTACTAAATTTGATATATAGAAACATTTTCACTTGCTATTGAGGCAGTGAGGAAAACTTTATAGCTATATCACTTTTTTAAGCAGACTAAATCTACAGCACAGCATTTGCAAGCAGACCTTACCAATGGACCATACACGTGTACATACCCTCTTTATTAATTGCTTCAATCTTTGCAGGGTAATATCGACAGTCTGTCCAACGAGCTAGGACTTCTTCTCCAGGTTTAAAATCCTATTTTAAACAAATGTAGTCATTAATATTTAAATACTTCAGATTTGGTTTCCTAAAAAGAAATAAATATTATGTGCTACAGAGATTTAATGTAGGAAACAAGTAGGGCAGTTTACAAAAGTCAAAGACAAGATAAATGTGCCACTTACAACAAATTCTTCATCATCCTTCAGCCCCTCTTTCCTTAGTGCTGGTCGCTCCAAAGGTCGCAACCTATTGCTGTCCCAGTAAATCCACTCATCGTAGCGATGGCTCCAGCGTTCAAAATGCACCAACATCTTCCCCTCTTCATAATCTATCTTCTCAATTCGAGATGGATACCTGGAGTGGTAAACACAGACTGGTAAGTCTCAAAGGTTTGTTTCTTGGTTTAGATACAAGAGTGCCTACATGACCTTTACATGGGAAAGCTGAATTAACACTTTGTACTGAAAACTCTCCAAGCCTGAAAAAGGCTAAGTAACTGAATTGATAGGATAACATTTAGTTCAAGAATCTATGCACAACAGTGAAAATTGGAATCAGGCAGAAATCAGCTCCTTCTGCCCTTCACAGAAGTATTGAAACAGGTTCAAAAGTGCAAGGAAATCTCCTAAAAAAAAAATTAATTACATCACTAATTTTTTTACCAGCATTTGTATTAGGGCTGCTCTAAAGTTAACAACGTGTATGGAAAAGAAAGACAACAGGGAAAAGGACAGCTGCCTTTAACTTTCACAACCTGTTTTTTTTGTAACCAAGTGCTCCTGTGGAGCAATAGTAAAAGAGCAGAGCTTGACAGACCAATTTCCAATCTTACTGCAAATTCCTTAGTTGCAAAGGCAACTGACATACACAGGAAACATGTCAACATAATCAATTTCAAGTATAATCGCTCCAAAATACTGACTGTGCTGTAAAGGAGTCTCTAACACTATGTTCTGATTAAAATATAAAAGTTTTCAGGAAGTACAGGATTTCCTCATTTCTTAGTGACTTGACCTGCACATTAAAACAAAAGGTGTCAATCTCTATTTGCTCCTTCTTTTCTCCTGTCCTACTTCTTCAACTGCAGTCATGTATACAGCTTCCCAATATTTAAATATCTCAGGAGCTGCTGATTAAGAAAATCCCTCTGATTTTCTAGGTTACTACTGAGCCACATTTTACCCTCACATCAGAATTTAGAGACAGTACAAGCTCTTGCTGCATTTCTCTCATCCATATATTTCAGAAATGCTAAATATTTTTATACCCATTCTTTAGGACCCCAGCTTTTTTCTCACTGAACTTCAAAAAAACCCCACGAAGTCTGAATCTAAAACTGAAGACTCTCATTTGCCACTCCACTAATAAAATCTTTTTCAAGATGCATTTCCAAGTCTTCTTTCAAAGAAATAAGATCAACTTCTCTTCCCCCCTTAAGTAGAATAACAACAATCTAACAAGAATGGTGAAACTGATGATCTACTACATTAAAACGGAATGTAAAACTCACAGATCAAACCAGCAGCAACATTCTGGTTTAACTGTGAGCAAAGCTTCAAGAAAATAAGTCAGCCATGAGATGGTTTTCCTAAGCCCTGCCTCTGATTATACTTTCTTTTTAAGTCCATATGCTGCTATACTTAGAAATTTTATTATAAAATTTCTAATTTTTTTGATCTTCCGGAGTGTTCCAGTTTCAGACTTAAAACTTGACACTAAGCCTCAGAACAAGCAGGAAGAGGAGCAAAGCAGAGGAGAAAGTAAAGTTACTGTTACTACAGCATGTGAGAAACAATGTTACCTACAGGAGTTCCAAGTAGAAGGATGATACAAAAGGTATTTAACAGAGGGCAAGAAGGAAAAACACCAGAAAAGAAACAGGAGATAAAGTTCATTTTGCAGCAATCAGAAATGAGAGCTTGTCCTGGAGTAGCACAACGGAAGCCAAGAACGGTGATGCCCTTTCCCAGTACAATTGGAAATTTTAGGTTTATCACATGTGATGTCTTTTTTCTGTCTTAGGAAATAAAGGCTCAGACACAGTGAAAGGGTTGGGGGTTGTTTACCTCAGTATTTTATTAGGATCCCGTTCGATGGCTTCTGCCGTCCAGGTAGAACGCGTTGCAAAAGCCCCGTCCCCCCAATCGAGTGTACAATTAAAGACTCTACACATTAGCATATCTACCAGGAGGGCCCAATAAGGGGCCTGGGTGGGCTAACTTCTAGTTTACAAAATCTGTCCTATTAGGAGACCTTGAGGGCTCACGAAAACAGGGTGTTTGGTCTCTAATTCTACGTGGCTTCAGGGGTGTTTAGTCTACCGGCCTCCTAAACACCATGAAACCAGGCTAAACTATCACCTAAAGCATCACAAGTGTGCATGCTGATACTTGTGAATATAGGGAACAGTGTAAGAAGTATTCAGGAGAAAAAGCAGAAAAAATCCCTCAGGCATCCCATGCCAGCCACCAGTGATGGTTGTTTCACAAAATTCAGAGCCAGCCAGCTGAAAGAGAATTCTCCTTTTCCTACACATCTCCAAAGCAAACACACTGTTCCCATTATGGTGCATCCCTATAGCAGTTCCCTTGTTGTGGCCAGGAGCTTTTTCTGGTCAGCAGCAGCCAAGCCACCATTCCAAGCACTATGTGAGAAGGCAACAGAAGGGATAAACTGGGAAAACAGCACTGTCCTGGAAAGAGAAAACCAAGTACAAGGGCAAAGTAAAATGCAGAGTAGTTTAGAGACAAGTACTTCTAAAGGAAGATAATTATAAAGACGATTCAGCAAGCCTAGAATCAAGACATTAATATATATACAAAATCAAAAGAGAAAAAGTTAGCATCAGTTAATAAAAGAAGGTGTGCAAAATATTAATTCTCATTAGAGATCACTTTAGAGAAGAAATGAAGCTCAAGGTATTTATAGGTTGATTTCTCTTTGCTAAATACAATTTCCACTATCAAAGTCTTTCTAAAAGTCCATGATATGTCCTTAGAGATGGAACTGCCCAACTAATATGCAATTGGTTATTAGGCAACATAAACATAATTCGTATTTAGCAACCAGCTATTACCCTCAATATCCACTAAATTTAGCCACACATTGTGCCACAAATATGTACAAACAGCTGTATTTCACAATACTGATCCCACAGTGGAAGAGAGCAGAACATATGTATTGCAGAATTTACCCTTGCAAATTATTCCCTGCACAGAAAGATCTTTCTGGTGGTTTTGTACTTTACCTGAAAAGAATCAATTTCATAAATTAAAACGATTAATATGAAGATACATATGAGAGATTAATATCTCATACACTTCAGGAATTTTATGCAGAAGTTCCTTCCATCACAAAGTGACAAGAAAGCATTTGAAGAAATACTGCAAAGAGGGATACAAATATCATTCCTTATAGTACCAAAACACAGTAATATCTAAGGCCAAAACAACTTTCCAATCAGGTTAATTCCCCCAGCAAGTACACCACACTAAGTCATCACAAGGAAACTGTTACACAAACACATTGGCCAACACTTCATCAGCACGAACCAGAAAAATATACTCTAAAATTTGAGGCAAAAGTCTTTACTTGTCACAAAAAAAACCCCAAAAAATCAAAAAAAACCCAAAAATACCCAACTCAAATAGACCAGCACATTGAAATTCAATAATCTAGGTGTTCCTTTTATGGGAAGAAACAATATTCGGCAAATCTTGGGTGTGCTTTTTCAAAAGGTGCTGGAAAGAGTATCTAGTAACCACAAACGAAGTTTGACAAGTTTCAAGGGGGCTTGTTCTTATTTTTTCAAAGAGAGAACAAGAGAACTGTTGTTAGCTGATGTTACCCACCCAGTTTACACATTGCATGCCCTCCACTCTCAGGTTCCAATCTCAGTGATTCCAACTCATTAGAATTATGCAATATTTTTGGAAAGCCTCAGAATTTGATATGGCTTAAAAACTTAAACTATGAAGCCCTGGTCAGGCAACAACAGTGTTCTAACATTTATACAATAAAAAATAATTGAAAACTTCCACTTCACTTCTTGACAGTGTCAAAAAAAACCAAAAACAAATCCACCAAATATTTTTTTCCAATGCACTCAACACAGATTAACAGCCACACAGGCAGCACTTCATTTTTACATCATCCTTTTAACCCTTCAAAAGTGATCAAAAAGTGGTGAATTGCCCTGTGAAATGGGACAACAGGCATTTCAAAATGTAAAAAGAATACAAAAACATTAGTAAATTTGCCCAAGTTTGCACTTACAAAGTCTATAAACACAAGCATACTTCTTGCCTTTGCAGCACTGGAATAAAAAGTGTTTCCTTCTAACTCACAGAGGATATAAAATTAAATACCCTCCATTCTGCCTTCTCACAAATAGTGTTCTAGTGTCTGCAAAAAACATTTATTTCTAGGTGCCCACATTTATTATATATATTGTATTATATATAAAGCAGAGTCTACACCTCCCTTTCAAACACCTGTCAGGCAAGCCAGTCAACTGAAATTCAAAGCAAGGACTGTACCAAGTCTCAAAGTCTTACAGGGAAAAGGCTTCTTCCATACTGAGGGGGGAAAAAAAAATCCACCCAGACAATCAAATATACCAAGAGGAAGTACTGTTCTTCTGACTACTAACCTATTTTAGAGTGCTGTTTCCATTCCAGAAACAAGGGCCATCTATCTGCACTTCATTACCTAACTTAAGAGTTTAGATTGAGCAAATTAATAAAGACTATGGTCTCAGAAAAACAACAGGGTTTTTTTCAAATCAGTATCTGCTGCTTACAGGACAACCATCAGAGAGCTAGAGCCAAAACAAAACAAAACAAACAAAAAAAAAACACAGAAAAGCATTAAAAAAGGAAGAGATGCATCTTTAAATACACCAGCTTTGTAGGGACAGTGTCCTACTTGTGGGAGTTGACAGCTTAAGAAGTGTCTCACACACAGACATGCACTTGCAGGTACGTGCAGCTTTACTGTTTTTTCATTTGCTGTGTCAGCGAGAGGCAGAAGAGGGTGTATGCACATGTATCAGTTTTTGTATGACATCACAGGGGAATTCAAACTGAAAGCAACCTCAGAAAGCCTCTAGTCCAACCTCCCACTCAAAGCATGGTCAGCTATGGCAACGGGCCAGGTTTTCCAGTGTTTTATCCATCCCAGTCTTGAAAAACTCCCATGATAGGGACTCTACAAACTCTTCAGGCAACCTGATCCACTGATTGCTTGAGCATCCCAAAGGGGAAAAAAGATTCTCCTTGAACCTAGTCTGAATCTCTCATTTCAGCTGGTGCCTGTTGTCTTGTCCTCTAACTACCTGTGGGGTTTGGTTAAGTCTTGTTGATGTAGGTATATACAGGTATTGGAAGGCTGATAGTGGGATTTCTGAAGCCGTCTCCAAGTTAACAAGTCAGTTCCTCTCTCTTCATAAGTCATACACTCCAGCCCCTGCTCATCCTAAATACGTAATAATTTTCTATTTTATCATTTTCAATCCCATCTCGTTTATTATCTGCTGACAGATGATCATATCAGTTTTGATTAGAGCAGCAGTTCATAGTTTGCTTTAGTGAATTTAAATGGAACAAGTGGTACAAATTCTTTATGCAAGAGGATCCCCTGCAACAGCATTACTGCTGTACTTGATAAAGCAGCAATTGCAGTTGCCTCCACAATAAAGCAAACATAAACAAGCTCATTGATAGCCTGTCTTTGCTGACCAGTTTGACCAGGCTTTCTTCTTCTGTGTCATGGTACAGGACAAATGACATTGGTCATCCAAACATGGTCTGCAAAAGCTTCATATAAAACCACAGGACTTTAAAGCAATAAATTGTCAAGGTTCACCAGTGAGGTCTCAAAAGTTTACAGAACATAAATAAAACACCAGATGCCACAAGTTCAATTTCATCAACTACTACACAGTTGAAAATTTAAGATCTGCAAAAGTACCTCAGAAAACAAAAACATACTTTACTGTATTTTTTCTTACATCCTCTAGAAGCCTTTCTTGATTAACATTTTAACTAGCCATGATCATTAGAAGACAGCAAGCTTTCAGAAAAATGGAGAAAAAAAATTAAACCCCTTTCAAAGGCTATTTTCCAGCCAGCATTCTCAATTTGTCACTTGCAGAAAGACTGAGCTAAGCAATACCAATGCTCTTCAACTTGGCTTTTGTTAAAAAATAATAAAGAGATTTCATGTAAGTTCAGCAAATTTATTTTCTTTGAAGTATGTATTTCTGCATGCAAATGAGGCAAATGCATACAGATTATATATAGAAGGAATTTAAAAAACATCCACCACCCCCTTATGCAACAGAAAGCCAACTAAAAAAAATCCCATAGACTATCATTGCAACCCTTGACACCCTAATAATAGCACAACAGTAGACTTTCTGTCACAAGCTATTTAGTTTTGTATCATTAGTTCATTCTGTATTACTAGTTCATTTGAAGTACAGTCCTGTTTTCATTGTTACTGCAACTACTAGATTTTGGTATTAACTTTCTTGCGTGTATGGCACCACAAAAGTTCACGTGCACTTAAACTTGACCCGGGTCTACCTGGTGGTGGATGATGAATCAATTCCTGCAAAGTTCAGGATAAAATCAACTCTTCCTGAAAACAACCAGCAAGTCAGCTGCAGAGCTTGTGACACAGCCCATGCCTGACAACCCAAACCTAGACAAGAACTCCATCCAGCACTGACATGCAACCCTTCCCTGTGAAAAGGCTGGGCAGGTCTGACACAAACTATACACTGGATATTCAGTGATTTTTTTTTTTATTCAATTAAGCTATTTTTACATATTAATTTTTGTTACCTGATTACATTAGCCAACTATCTCTAGTCACAGAAGATGCTATGAGAAGCTTTATTGCTCTATTTGGATGTTCTCCTTATCCTGCCATTCAGTATCAGTATGCTGAAAACTCACGCTACAGCAACAGGTAAGAACAGGAACAGTTCTATAAATGAAATTCTTTAGAGTCTTTATTAAGACAAACACTTTTCCTATAGTTAAAATCAAAGCCCTACAAGTAAAAAGTTTGACCCAACTTTTTATACAGCGCATGTAACTACTGGAGCAGACAAGTCAATAATACACAGACTTCTCTCTCACATCACTTGGAGTTAACAGGATCAGATATTTACAGGAACATGCTGAGCTCTCCAGGAATGCAACAGAAAAGCAGGTACATCCCTCTACATTTCCTAGCCCTAATAAACCAGAGAGCAGCAAAGAAAAAACTTCTGAGTAGAAGCATCAACTACTTCTGTCATCTACTTTAACAAAATCAGGGATTTTTCAGACTCAACTAGCATGGCCAGCACATATCAACAAATTAGCCCACTTGCTTTAATAAAACTTTTACTAACAATTTATTATATCAGAACAGCTCCTTTCACAATACACATGCTGTGCAGCACAGTCCTTGTGCCCACAACTTCCATTTTACAGTCTTTGAACTCCCAATATGCCTGGGTGGTTGCAGAGTCACAGTTTTAAGCACTTCATTCGTCCAGCTGTTTAATACAAACACAACTGTACTTGCCTATCCCATGAACTCCAATGCAGGATGAGGTTTTGTTTTTTTTTTTTTTAGAATCAGTTTTGTGAACCTGTCAAGTGTGACAACTGAACACAAAACAACTCCCCTTGCATGCCTTCAAATGAAAACAAAAGAAGTCTTTGATCATGAAGTTTGCCACACTGACACACCGATCACCTCGGCCATGACACTGAATTCCACACTTCTCCAGAAAGGCTCTTTGCTTATTACAGCTGCACAAGCCACTAAGAGCTAATAAACAAAAACCCATAGAAAAGTTTAGCTCCGTTTCTGAAGAGAGAGTATTTCCCTAAAAGCTAACAGTTTTAACATACTTAGGTCGAAATTCATAAAGTACATGTGTGGAAACTGTCAATTAATAGGTGCATTGATTTTTATAATCAGTTATCAAAGCACATAAACTACACAAAATAATTATGCTCTCAGCAAATACTACACAGTGTCTTGCATACCATTTTTGTAAATAGTCCAGTGCCTCCAAACGAGCACCAATCTCAAATGTGATTCCAGGACGATTTGGAGGCTTTTTACTCATCTTGATAATGTCTTTTTCACCACCTTTGAAGGAAGGAAAAAAGTTGCATTAAAACACATTATGTTGTTTAAAATGTGTCATTGACACCAAATATATTCCAGAGGGTGAAAAGATGCAAAATTTTGATCCTGACTTGGCATTAACTGCTTAGTTTACAGAAACACAGTCAAGTTCCCCTGCAAAAGCATCAAAAAACATTCATACATACTTTTATTCAGACTTCTTTCCCTTCGAAAAAAATCTATTATCAGTCTTAAGTAAAAAAATAATAAGAAAAATACCGTAGCACTCATCTCTGGAACTGTACTAAACTGTAATTCCCTGACATCCTCTTGGAGCAAAATTCTAATTTACCTACGGTCAACACGTGTGCTCTCCTCGGGTGTGAAAAAGGCAAACCAAGAAAACTTACCTTACCGAGAACAGATAAACATGGCCTAAAGGACAAGTAAGATGAAATTAGCACAAACAAAAATAAACAAAACTCTATCTTGAGTCCTTCTATGCACTCTGGAGTGGCACTCATAGCACTGAGTTTCAGCCACAACTGGCTTCTAATTTTATTTTCTAGCTCAGCCACTATCAAAAAAAAAAACCACTTCTCCGTGCAGCTGCTGTCGCTATCACCGTGACTTTCCGCCGTGCTCCCTGTCCCACCCCAAGCTCACTTGCGGAGCGGGAGTGCCGGGATGCGGGCTCGGCGCCTCCCTGCCCCGCACCGCGGGGGCAGCGACACCCGGTCCCCCGTTCTGCAGCGGAGCTCCCCTGCAAGCGCCGGCAGCGCGGAGACACAAAGGGCGCAGCCCAGCCGGGCTCGGAGCGGGAGGGCCGCGGCCCAGCGGGGGCTCAGCGCTCGGCACCGCCGGGGGAGGCCCCGCCGGACCCCCGGCCGCGGGCGGGGCCCGGCGCGGGCAGAGCCGCGGGCGCCGCCCCGCCAGGCCCGGGCGCCGTGCGGGAGGTGCGGAGCCCCGTCGCCCGCGCTCCCTCCGCATTCCCCCCTCGCTGTCCCCGCGCCCCGCCCGCGTTGCCGGCCCTTACCGCCCGCTCGGCTCGCACGGGGCCCGGCGCGGCTGCCGCGGGGAGTCCGGCACGGCCGCCCCTCACCGCCCCATCCTGCCCGCGCCCCGCGCGCGTCACCGCCGCGCGACGCGCCCGCCCCCGGCACGTGACTGCGCAGGGGCGGGGGCGAGCGAGACAAAGAGCGGCGGCCCCGGGCCGGGACAGCGACAGCGGCGCCCGCACCGGGCCCGGGACACCGGCACCGCCTGGTACCGCCACCGAAACACGGAGAGCGGGGCGAGGTGTCCGGCGGAGGGAAAAAAGGTGTTTAGTTCAGGGACTGGAGCATTTCTTGTATTGGGAAAGGCTGGGGGAGTTGGAGAAGTTCAGCCCCAGAAGAGGGGCTGAGAGGAGACCTCGTCCCGGAGTGTCTGAAGGGAGCGTGACAAGAGGATGGATCGGGCTCTGCTCGTGGTACCAAGCAATAGGACAAGAGGGAACGGGCAGAAACTGATGCACAGCAAGTTTCACCTGAATAGGAAGAACTTCGGTGTGCAGTGACCGTGCAATGAAACATTGCCTTAAAGAGAGAGGGTGTGGAGTCTCTCCCCTGATTCAAGTGGACACAATCCTGTGCAATGTGCTGTAGAATGACCCTGCTTAAGCAGAGAGGTTGGACCAAATGACCCACTGCTATCTTCCAGCCTGACCAGTTCTGTGCCTCTGGGGTCTGTGATTCTGTGAGAGGGAGAAAAGACTCAGGCCAGTCACTGAGATGGTCCTGGAGGTGCCACAGCCTTGTGGCTGGTGGCCACAGGACAGCCCCAGCCAAGCAGCAGCCTCACAGTGGCCTCTCTTTGCTTGTTTTTTACCCATGAAACCAGCTTCATCTGACCCACAGATTTTCTCACTGTTATTCATGCCAGCCTCCCCCCGTGCTGCTGAGAGCAGGCTGAGTGAGCAACTGGGTGGGTGCTTGGCAGCTGGTGTGACCAGCCCACTGCCGTCCCTGTGACACAGTGGCTGCTCTGTCGCTGTTTGCTGTGCTGCTTATCACTGTGTTCTGCTCTGCCTGAGAGACCTGTGATAAAGGCAGTGACCATGAGCCAAGTCTAGCATTTGGCCACTGCATTGCTGCCATCCCAGTGCTCAGGGAACGATCTCATGGAGACTTTCCTTCTCTTCTTCTCCAGGACAGATCTTCCCAAGCTTGTCATGGCAAGATCAGCATCATCACATCCCCGCGGATGTGATCAGGAAAATAAATGTCAAGTTTCCACCAACTAATAAAAAGGCTTTCCTAGGCATAGTGTATTTCTGGAAACTGCATATTCTGGATCAGCTTGTAAGTCCTTTCCATTAAGTGCCCTTTAAGAACTTTTCTAAGTGTATTGAGTTTGTGTGGCAAGACTTTAGTGGTGGGGCTTCTGTGAGGAGCTGCCAGAAGCTTCCTCCATGTCCACCAGAGCCAATGACAACTGGCTCTAAGACAGATCCACTACTGGCCAAGGCTCAGGCCATCAGTGACAGTGTTTTGTCTCTGATGGTAACTGGTGAGTGATCTCACCAGCTGTCCTTATGGGAGACCTCTCCTCTTGCCCTAGAAGCCTTTAGTTATATTTTCTCTCCTCTGTCCAGTTGAGAAGGGCAGTGGCAGAGTGGCTTTTGTGGGCACCTGGTGGCTCAAGCCCAAAAGAATAATAAATAACAGAAGGTGAAACACAATACGCTCTGTTTACCAGTGCATCCTGTTGTGTTGTGCAAAACCATCTGATGTGGGAAGCTACTGGGTGGAGCACAAATCATGGACCAGATCAATTAATTGGACTTCTCTGGATGTTTGGGGGATGTACCACAGACTAAGGGAATGACATTGGTGCATTTGACACAGGACAAGGAGGGGGGTTGTGATTGATGGTGATGTTGATAACACACCAGTGTGGTGGCTGTTGCTGAATAACACTGACACAGTGTCAGGGCTCACTTTTTTCCCCACTCATCTTCCCCAGCTAGTAGGCAAGGGATGGGCAAGAGACTGGGAGGGACAGAACTGGGACAGTTGACCTTAATTGGCCAAAAAGATACTCCATGCTATAAAACAGTAACCTCAGCAAGAAAACCTGGGGCAGAAGAAGAAGAATGTTGGGACATTTTTCTTCCAAGGTGACCATTGATGAGAGATGGAGGGGTATAGGTCTGCTGGTGGGAAGTGCTGAGTGCTTGCCTTTGAATTGCTTGGGGTTTTTTTTGGGGTTGGGTTGTTTGGTTTAGGGGTTTTTGCTTTCCTTCATTTATTAAACTGTCCTCATCCAGATCTGCAAATATTTCTGGGGGTGCTTATCAACAGTGACTGAACATGAGCAATCAGTGTGCCAAGAAGAACAATGGCATCCTGGCTTGCAGCAGACAAAGTGTGGCCAGCAGGACCAGGGAATTAAACTGTCCCTCTGTACTCGGCACTGGTGAGGCCTCATCTTGAATCCTATGCTCAGTTCTGGGCCCCTCACTGCAAGAAAGACATTTTGCTGCTAGAATGTGTCCAGAGAAGGGCAGCAGAGTTGGGGAAGGGTCTGGAGCACGAGTCTGATGAGGAGCAGCTGAGGGAGCTGGGGGTGTTCAGCCTGGAGAGAAGGAGGCTCAGGAGGACCTTATTGCTCTACAACTGCCTGAAAGGAGGCTGTAGCCAGCTGGGGGTTGGTCTCTTCTCCCAGGCAACAAGTGATAGTACTTGGAAAAGGCCTCAAGGTGTGCCAGGGGACATTTAGATTGGATATTAGGAAAAAATTCTACACAGAAAGGGTGGTCAGGCATTGGAACAGGCTGCACAGGGAAGTGGCAGAATCACCATTCCTCAAAGTGTTCAAAAACACATGTGGACGTGGCAGTGGGGGGCATGGGTTAGTGGTAAGCAGAGTGGTGCTGGCTTAATGGTTGGACTCAATTATCTTAGAGTTCCTTTCCAACCTTAATGATTCTATGAGTCTCACTTTTGTTCTTCCCATTCTCTTCCCTATGCTGCTGCTGGGGGAGTGAGCGAGTGGCTGTGTGGGCGTTTGGCTGCTGTTCAAGGTCAACCCATCTGCTTCATTTAGTCCCCAGGAGGCTGCCTCCCACTTGAGGAGTCTTTATAGACAGACTGTTCACTAGGATATTTTAGAGTATTTGCTATGATATTTTTTTTCCTCCCTAGCTTTTCCCTTGTTACCATTTTCTGGAAGGTGGTGGCAAACAGAAGAGACTGAAGGAGGAAGGAGGCTTGAAGAAAAGCAAAGAAACAAAATAAGGAAAGAAAAGAATGGAAAAAAACCAAAAAAGCAAAGGAAACAAGAAGTTTTTTCAAATTTTTTAATTAAAAAATTTACTGCATTCATTTGAATTCTCCATCTCTTACTACGCTTAGTGTTATTTTGATGCAAGCTTTGGTTTAAAGGGCTTCTTACAGGATAGTGAAGGTTGTTGTGTAAGGAATGAGCTCTCTTTGAGTGGCAATGAATATGAAGCATCAGGATAGTTAGAAAAGTGGAGGTGCTTCTGTCCAAGGAGAGGGAATGGGGGAAGATAAAAGAGGCAGTGAGGATGGGGCTGGGTACATGGGAGCCACTGAATCTTGTTCTGCTGGAGGCTGAGTTATGCCGTGATGTGAGATGGGCTCAGAGCAGTGTGTGGCACCTTGAGCATCACCTCACTGCTGAGGGTTTGGGAGAGGGAGGCAAAACTGACAGGAGATGGCAGAGGCACAGCAAGCCCCAGGTGTTGATTAATATGGACTAGAAGCACATCTGTGCACACAAAAGAACAAAGGAGGAAAAGCCCATAAAATCCCCAGCCCTGGCAGCTCCCAGGAGCCATCAGCCCATCAAAGGCCCATTTCCACAAGCTTAGAGGAGCACAGGGACAAATGGCAGGTGGGAACCAAATTAAAGATTTAGAGGAAGGGACACCTGATGCAGGGTGCCATGTGTGACTCCTACCACACTGCCTTCAGAACAGCATTAGTCCATTTCTGGTCCAGCAGTACAGGGCAGCATTTCCTTGCACTGTTATCAAAACATTTAGGAAAACAAGGAGCCCCAGCCAGTGTCCCCATGTCTTTGCTGCCATTTCCATCCCTGCCCTGCTGTACCCCACAGGCACCCACAGCCCCTGCTGGCCCTGGCTTGCCTATCCCAGTGCCTCCCCACATCTGCCCATGGCCCAAGACCCCGTTTCAGCTACACTGTTCCACCATAAAGCCAGCAAGGAACCATTTTGGCCAACACATTTTTTATATTCTTTTAGCACAAAACCATATCTGATATTTAGTCTTGTCTCCTAGGAAAACAGGGCCTACATGGCTGCATTGCCTGTCTGCCATCCATTTTCCATTTTTTCACTTACTCCTGAAACTTCTGTCTTACTTCAAGCTTGACACAGAGAGAGACATCACAGTATCCCGACCTTTTCTGTTAAAATGCTCAACTGGGCAGGGGAGGGTGACTGAGTTGACTTCTCCATGATGGAAAGACTCAGTGGTTATTTTCCTTCAGACACCAGAGCATGACAAGACAGAGATGCAGGAAAAGAGATTTCACTGTTTCTGCTCCTCACAAGATTTGGTGTTTAATCTTGTCACGAAGCATGTCTTCAGCTTCATCATGAATATACAGGCCATAAATTGGTAACCAAACTGGATGGGAGATTTTATATTGCTAGTCAGTGACTCACTGAGACTTGCAGGGGGGGAGAGAGGATTTCATAATCAGCTGAGCATGAGCTCATGATGTGCTGTTGATGCTGAAAAGACTAATGCAGTCTTTGCAAAGCACATGCACACGGAAACACAGAGTGGGAGTAGAGGGGTGACATTATCGCTGCACTTGGCACCAGTACGTTGTTATTAAAATAACTTACTGTTCAGAAAACCCATCCAAAACCTGGAAGGGTTCAGGAAAGGTCTGAGAGAATGATCAAACACCTGGGAAAAGAAAGATATTATGGTGAGAAACCCAGACATCAATTTATTTATTTTGCCATTTGTTTTTTCGTGTGGGCGATTGGGTTAGTCCATAAAAGAACTACTTTAAATGTCAGCTATTGCAATTGTGAGGTGACAGTCAACAGAATAAAACTTCATTGTTGTTTTTACCCTTATTATAGTAGAAAGGTATATTTAAAATTACTGCTGGTGCTTGCATTCAAATAGTGTCTGCACAACCTCAGTCTGACAAACTTGCAGCAGCACCTCTGCCCTGCTCTATCCGTCTGCATCAGCAACTTGGTTGTGGTCTGGCTCTGTTCTGTCATCATCTGTTCTTTTCCTGCCACTTTCTTGGTCTATTTTGGCTCCCTATCTGACATCAAGCTGCTATGACCCCCTCTTCAGTTCCTCTGCCCTTCTTCTTTCATCCCACAAACTCCCTCCCCTCCAGAAATTCCTCCCTCCTTCTGTGAAGGTTTCCATTATCTCACCAAACACTTCTCTTTCCCTTTTAAAGCCCTAAATTTTCCAGATGCTGGGAAATACCCTGAAGTGGACGAGTTTTGAAGCATCTGGCCTTGTATGAGGAAAGAAAGTCACTAACACCCATTGCCATGGACACCATACAAAATAGTAACCCTGTAGGTTTGGGACATCAAACCCATCTCTTTCTAATTTTGAAAAGTACTGATCTGGACATTTTTTACTGAATTGCTTACTGGTTCTTTGCAGAGTACCTTTAATTCTGTCAGTGGTTCCTCTCAGAGAGAGGGCTCTTTGCTCACAGGTGCTGTGTTTCACTGCATGCTGGAGAGGTGTCATGAAGCTGTAAAACAGAAGTAAGGCTCCCTACTGGCTGTATTTTAAGGGTGAAATACAGTAAGGTAAGAATGCTAAGGAGTGAGACCTGGTAAATCCAGGTGGGTAATGAAATTTGCATTAAGCAAGTGGTTCTGACATTAGTGAAAGAGTTCCAAATCCACTCAAAGAGAAGAAAGAGCAAACATTGACATCTGTTGGGTTAAAGGAAAACCTTGAGGCAGAAGTTGCTGCTCACCAGTGGTACCTGCTGATGCTCTGCATGGCTGGAAGGGAGCAGCTCCCTGTTTTGGATGCAGGCAGCTCTGCTGTGCCATGTTACAGCCTCACTGAACCACTTTCTGTGTATCATTTGATATTTCTTGGGGGCACATGGAACATTCAGCACACCATGAATATTGTTTTGCAATGAATGTTAGAGCTCTTGAGATGTATTTGTGCTTTTGCCTCAGAAACAGTGCTGTGCAGTGTGTCACCTCTGCCTTTCATATTGCAGCCATATTTCTTGGATGGTGTTTTGGTTTTAGAGGAAATTCTGTAGATTGGAACTCATCAGTAAATATTTTACTGAATTTTCCTTTAAAGCCTTGATGAGAGCAGTGCTGAACAAAAGTTGTAGTAATAATACCTGCTCTATGCACTGGTTTCCTAGATTATTTCCATATGAGAGTGAAATACAGCATACACTTTATGGTGGATCAACAGAGCACTTGACTCACAAACACATCCCAGTGGGAAGATTTCATGGTCTGCATTTCTGAGAGCTGACCTCTGGGTGGACAGAATTTGCAACTTGTCCAACCTGGTGGAGTCCAGGAGTGAGAATGAAAAATACACATCACATCCCAGCAGGAAATACCAATCACTTTGTAAAGCTAGTGTGATATTTTCCTGTCTCCTCTGTCATCCCATGTAAACTGGAGTGTCTTCAGGGGCTGAAGGATGGTTGTTGATTGTGAGATTAGCCCTTTGTGCCCAACCCTGCCTGTAAAATGCCTATAATGCATTTGTTCACCGGAGCACATGTTCATGGTAGGAGTCACTTGTTTCTTGGTACTTGGCCATTGGGTCTGTGCTGGCATCACATGGGCAGGTTCCTGGAAGGCTATCAGAGTCCTGCTCTCTGTCCTTAATTGCCTTGTAGGCCACATTCAAATCCTTGATCTTTTTGCAGTGCTGGATGGCATCCAGGCTGTAAAAGCACTCTGCCTCTAGGGTGTCATGGTCTTCCACTGGATACTGAGGCTGCCTGTGCCATCGCCTCTCCCTAGCTATTGAATTAGTCCAGGACATCGCTTTCAATCCAGCTAGAAACACGAGTTGGGCATGGGCAAGGCTGGAAAAATTGCAAACAGTTCCAGGAAGTCCACAGGCCTCACAAATTTAGACTTTACTTAAATACTGGTATACAAGCAGAAAGGGACTCAGTCAATGTCAGACTACAGAGAGACAACTGATAAGGTGGTTGTGTAAAGACAGGCATTTTAAAGAACATTATTAGAGTATCACTTCAGTTGTTACTGGTCTTCATTTATGCTTTAGTAGGATTTATTATAGAAATGACCATGATATCAATATGATCAGTATTTTTCCACTACTGTTGTCTCAGGAACAGTAGTACCAACATCTCTCAGGTATAGATTTTCAGTATATAATAAAGCATGCTATGGTCCTTTACAATCATATGTTGGCCAAAAGCCTTCACTGTGCATCAGTACAAGACCCTCTGCTCCATGTAGATCACATCAGGGCTGTCACAGAAACCACCCAGGTTCTCAGGTACAGTGGGGAGCAGCAGATGGCTACCTCCAGAGGAATATTAATTTCCATTTTGGGACTCAAAATGTCACAAGGAAACCCACAACCAAAGGTGAGATTTTATGTGTCTAGTTAGAGCACTGAGAAGGTCCCTAAAGCTGTGTGTATCTACGTGGCCTCTTCAGCTTTTAACCACCAAGGTGCTGCTATGCAGGTGGTCTGTCCAGCATTAGCTACAGTGACATGGGAGACAAGGAATATGGGCAATCAAGGCTTCTGCATGTCTTATGGGTTATTCCTGGGTTGGTCACATAGTGACATAGGTTTATACCCTTTAGAGCTGAGAGTCCACAGTGTCCCCACACTGTCCTACCTGCTTTAGTCCCTGTCCTTTCGCTCTCAGTCTGTGTGTCCTAAAATGTGGCATGTAGATTTGTGCTGGAAGTGTGATGACCTGTGAGCTTAGGAACCACGGGTGGACACCATTGACACGTCACCTCAAACCTGTTCCCACTCATTCTCCACTCAGACTAGTGATCTGTGCATTAATATTTCTATTCTCTGCAAATAAGATGCTGCTGGAGCACAACTGGCCCACAGCTGACTCTGTCCTGGCTGCTTGTAGTCACTGCAGTCTGCAGTGTGCTGATTCATGAACTTTTGTCATACTTTGTAAAATTGAGTCAGACAGCTTTTAGTACAGATTTGTGTGTTTGTTGCTTTTTTTTAGTGTTCCTACCTTCTTGTTCAGTAGCAGTCAGATCTTCTTGTGAGGAAATATATGAAGAACTCTATGAGGACTCACCTGAGTTCTATTAGAAACCTTGACTATATTCTGCTTTGGTTGATAGATTTGAACCTCTTCCTTTAGTTTTCTTTCTCTGATAAAATAGGTTTTAAAGCAGTATTTTCAGATGCAGGGTGACAGAGTTACAGATTCTAATGGAAACACTTCTTGTATTTTTCCCATGTTTACTTTTACACTGCTCTCATGTCGTGATTTGGCATTTTCCCGTGTCTACATCTGGTTTAGATACCAAGGAAATTTCTCTGTAGTACCATATAATCAAAAAGCAAGGAGATACAACACAGACTAGCCATGGCTTTGTACAGAGAAATATCATTGCACATCACAGGGTTACTTGATTTAGATCCTTTTTAAGCACTTCTTGTCTATCTGGACTGTGTCTGTGGTGCAATATAGAGGTAGCTGACATAGTCTTATTGCAGGTAAGCTCTTGAGATCTAAGCAGTATGGGTGTATCAGCAAGCTCAGAGCTAACTCCAAATTTTACAGGTCTATTCATTGTACTCCACCATGCAAACAAGAAATGCCATTTTTTGACTGTTTTTCAGGAACAATTAAGCTAAAATAATGAATTTGGGGGAAAAAAATCAATCCTGGAACTCAGAAACTCTCTGATGGAGTGTGATGGGATTTCCATCTGATAACATTAAAAATGAATTTGTTCCACTTTAAGGTAAATTAATCTTTGTTCAGGCTAATTAATCTTTGTTCATACAGCTGACCTGATAAGGTTATTAAAATCATATATGATGTGACAGCTCTGTAATCTGCACTGAAATGCTAACTTAATGCAGGATCAGTTTTTTCTTAAAGTTGAAATAAAATGTCTAGGTTTGAGAGAATTTTTTTTTATTTACCAGAGTCCCTCAAATACTGCTAAGTGTTTCTGCTGCATAAAGAAATGCACTTAGCTTAAAATGTTATCATTCACAAAGGTGGGTTTAGTTTCACCTGCAGCAACACTGCAGGCAAGGAAAATTTCATAGACTTCATTTTGACCCAGTTGGGCTGTTCAGAGATTCTCATGACCAGCCCTTCCCCTGCTGGATTTTTTAAAATTTTTCAATTAATTTCCAGATATCTCAGAAATTTTTTTTTAACTTTTGAGTATTATATAAACAATATTGACACAGATCTGTGATATAGGAAAAATGGTCTATTTTGATGGTCACTGAAACTGATGAACAATTAAAGATTGTCAGGTTTCCAGGAGGTTCACAGAGAGTTACAGAAGCATCACATTACTCTCAATTACGTTCAATCAATAAGCTCTCTACTCCCTCCACCATGGCCACTCAATTCACTCTACCAGGAAAATACCCTTCCTGAATTGTATGTTTATCATTATCAGTGCACTGCATTGAGTTGCAAGGTTATGGTGTATTATGTGCTAAAATATCTGCACACTCACAGAGGAGCTCAGAGGGACAACAGTGTGGGGGAGGGAGCCCAAAGAATTCCCTGCACCCAGCTATTCCCATTCCCAGCCCATCAAAGGCCCTTCTGATCAGCCAGAGGAGCCCAGGGGCACAAAGGCAGGTGGGAACCTGAATTAAGGATTTCAGAGGAAGGGACCCTTTGTCTGCTGGGCCTTTCCCAGGGCTGTCCCAGAGGAGTGTCAGCCCTTGTGGCCACGCATGAAACCCACCCAGATGAGTCAACACCAGAGCACCTTCGGGATTGGGAGGAGCTGCTGCCTGGGCCGTGGGACACTGTGGGTTGGGCTGTGTCTCAGTGGGCTGCTGAGGACCTGGGGAATCCCAACCACCTGTACCTGTGTGTGTGATGGTCTGCACCACCAACTGGGCTCTGGGGCTGTGGCTCTGGGGGCTCAAATGTCTGGGTGCATGCAACTGGTGAGCCTGGGATCTAGGAGCAGCTGTTGGGCAGGAGTGCCTGAGCCCAGCTGCTGGAGGGGTGTGCACAGATGTGTTACCTGTGCGTTCTCACTAGTGAACCTCTGCACTGTTCAGCCAGAGAAGTGGGAAGGATGAGGCTGTTGGTGCTGTGTGAGTGCTCTCTCTGTCCCTGTTGCCTGTGTGACCAGCTGTGTGTGTGTAAATGTGTGGTTATAACTGCACTCCGTGCATGTCCCTCCGGGTGCACCTGCTCAGGCTCAGTGCTGCTGGCACCCCAGGCACGGAGCTGCCCCAGCCCCACCTCTCTCAGACTGTCAGACCCTGCACAATCTCTTGCATCAAAAGCAGAGTGAGCCTGGGAGAAGTGTAGAAAGAGGGGTGGTATTTCCTATCGTAATTTCTAATTTCCTTCCTTTTGTGGGCTGAATGGTAATGTGTGCCACAGGCATGAAACTACTGCAAGTAAGCTTGTTGGCGTCCTCATTTTGTAAAATTTGAAACCTGGTTTGAGGTTTTTATTGTTGTGATCGGGCTTGTGGTGGAGTGGGAAATTTGAGGAGTAACGGGATAAAGAACAAAAAAAAGCTGTATATAAACCCCTGTGTGTATTAACTATTATCTAGCACTCACCTATTAAATATTCACCAATGTGCAGAGTTTATGCATCAAAAGCTTGTGGAACAGTGAGTTTCAGGTAAAAATAGCAGTGATTAAAAAAGAAAATACCTCCAAGCCTAAATATGATATAGACACAATATATTTTAACTATATAGACAAACATGAAATGCCAATGTCTTTCAAAAAAGCAATTCAAGCTTGGAATTAACTGCTGCCTGTTGAGAAGAATAAGAAAATAAACCAAAAATATGCCCAAGGAGTAAATTTGTGTGTGTACAGAAATTCTTCTGTAGGTGACCTAGTTTTAAAGATCATTGGGAATTTATATTCATTGCCTGTAGAGAGGCAGGGTGGCCAGGGAAATGCTGCTGTGATGAGGCCCATGCATCCATGGAAATAGTGTTGGACTAAATTTCCTCATTGACATAATTCCACTAAATTAAAAGAACTGATGTGAAGATGAACTATATCCCTGTTTTCATGTTAGAGTAAAAGGATCATAAAATGCTCATTTTAGTTTAGCTCACAATCAGAAGGTCTTTTGCAACATTCTAATTGCCTAATTCCTATTTTCGTTTCCTTTTCTGGGAAATGAGGTTTTTACATTCCTTTTATCAGTGGAAGTATTTTTCCTTCTCCACGGGAAAAAACCCCACAACCTATCATCAAATCAATCATATTTTACTAGATTTATGCTCTCATTTTCGTCAGTGATACATACAGACATCAAGAGGGAAACTGCTAGATCATTTTATCTGTTTGGAGATGAAGTTTTACCCCCTAAGGCTGTACAATTCTTCAGCGCCAAGCAGCTGATTTATATTACTTTTGTATGTAATAGTTCTACAGCCAAATCCTTTTGATTGCCAGGTTATCTTATTCAGGCTCCATTTCTCTTATACGCATTTGACTTTATTTTTTATACTTTCAGGTATGATGAATGGATACCTTACACAGTATGAAGCATATAGCATGCAACAATGAATATGTTTACAAATGACTTTATTCCTCTCTCCTTTCAATGGAATTTATGTTAACATCGCATGGTATATATTTGCAATAATTTTTGCAGCTGTGAAACTTAGCTCTGAACTCTCACCAAATCTGTCTTCTGTACAATAGTGCTTTTGCAAAATGTATTGTTATTATTTTTTTGGTAATTGGATCATTTTCTTACATCAAAGCCTGTCACGCTCACAAGTGTTTCAACAAATGGAATGATTTGTATACGCAACCTGAAAGTTTTCTGTGTGAGGTAGAGGAGCAAATCTGAAACAGAAATCTGTGTCACTGATGAGAAAAGGTTCCGTCTTTGTTCTCTGTATGATCGTTGGAGCGAGACATTATTTGTAGTGGTTCTTCTCTTTCGCAAGAGCCGGCAAGAGCGTTCGCTGGGCTAATCTTTATCTTTGCTTTGCTCTTCAGAACGAATGCTTCTGATGTGAGGCTACTTCACAGGAAGCGTGACCTCACTGCAGCTCTGTGCCGCTGATTGCACGGGCTGTTTTCAAAAGGAAACAGGGACTTGCTAGAGCTGCCTTTGCGAAGAGCCAGGGCCGAGCTCTCGCAGGCAGCTGCTCCAGGAACAGCCTCCGCCAGCCGTGCCACGGGCTCTCGGGCTGATGAGGAGAAACCTTTTTGCACGCATGTGTTAATTGTGAAATGGATTTTCCAGGTTTGAAGGATTTTAGACTTATTTATCTCTTGATATATTTGTCAGCTGAGGCATAGCTAAGCTTTGGATTCATTTCTGTGCTGTTCTTCAGGAAGTTTTGCATTTTTGTGAATGTTGCTACCATTACCTGCAGGGAGAAGAGACAAAACTGCTCTTTAAAAACAACTGATATGTGTGAACAAATAAAACTCTCTTTGTAGGCACTTGTGTTTGGTAGGTACAATAGAATAAAACTGGTTGCCTGGGTTTCAGCTATTTAAATAGTTAGCACTATATTTTGGTAGGTACTAATGTAAATATTTAGATTATACACTGAAGGCGTAATTGGCTTAAACACTAATTTGATTTTTGGAGGGAAAGGTAGTTAAAGCTGACTGGTTTGGACAGTGACTTTTTGTTTATATTACAACATGAAGTTTTGTGTGTTTTGAAATCCAAGGGGGGGTTGTTGCCTTAAATTTTATTTGGATTCTTGACATAAAATGTTGCCACATTCACCTCAGATTCGCTTTTAGTGAGATTTCATAGAGCTGTTGGCTTTCTCTCATGCCACAGTTTAGAGGTGCTGTGTTGATGGCTCATTTTGTGGATTACAGATACAGTAACACTGCTCCATTGTTCAGTGGTGGTTGAGAAGCTTTGTTTTGTTATGTCATTACTATAGCTTCTCATGCTATTAATAGCCCAGAAATAGGACTGAATATTAAATGAAAGCAAAACACTGTGCAGCATTGTCTACAACACGACATTTCCATGTTTTCTCCATCATTGATTGAATTATTTTCAAGAACTCTCTTCATAATGCATGAGCCAAAAATTTTCATGATCAAGGGCAGCAAAAAAATCTGTTGGACTGCCTGTTCTATGACTGTTCACAGAAGCTTGATACTGTCATTACTTAAAATAGTTTAAAAGCAAGTTACAGCTGCTTATTAACTGTTCTTGAAAAGAGGGAAATGCCTTGCCTGCCCAGTAGTAAATCTGCATGTGTAAATTGCTCACTTCTTTTTATAAGTAGATGTATATACTCTATTTTATCTTAAATTTTATTTCTCTGGAGGGTGGCAAGTAAACATCCTGCAGAGACATACCTTGCAAAGTTATGAGAGGATTCAAATGAGGAACAGAAGGACTGCGGTTTGTTCTGCCACTGTGATCAGTATGTGTCAACACTTTCTGGTGAAAGCACTACCCCATAGGAAAGCTGCCACTCTTAGACGTTACTCTTTTTTAGATATTGCTACTTTATATTATCATAACTGAAAGAATTGCATGCATTACAGCTGTGCTGTGGGTTTCAGTTGCTGGAAAGTTTCACTCTCAGATTATTAAAAAGTTGTATTAGGTATAAGTGATCCTGAGATACACTACTATATATCCTTTTCAAACAAATTTGCCCTAGAATCAGTTACTTTTGCCTGAGATCACATCATAACTGATGTGATATATATTGCTGATACTATTATACATGTCCTAATTTTCAAACAAGACAAAATAAAACACCCTTCTGTTTCTTTTCAAACTCTTGTATAGATAATCTATATTCCCTGTTACCCGAGGGTGTATGAAACAGTGCTTTTCAAGATGTATGAAACATAATGTATCAACTCCAGGAGCAAATAAATTTGGATACATTAGTCAGAGTTTTAATAAAACCTTGTGGAGGGGGTCTTTTCTGACTGATAAAATTTGGGATTTTGTTGGTTTTAGTTTGTATCCAGATCTACAGACTGCTTGTTGAGTCCTTCCTGTATTTTTTTCTAGAGTTTGAATGGGTTCTTTGGTTTTGAATATAAGATTTTTTGCACATTTAATAATCATGCCTAAAATAAGAGAAATTATTTCAGGAGGTAGTTGTATGTTAAAAAATAGCCCTAATACATGTCAAAATATGAAATACACCACTGGTTCCATTGTTTGTACAACTTGCTCTGTGGCGTTCTGATGGGTACTTCTTGATCTCTCTGTACCTTCCCCCAAATTCTTTCAGTTTTCTCCTCCTCCAGTAATTTTTGCAACTATTAGAACATAATTTGTTCATAGTAAAGTGATTTTTTTTTCCAAAGGGTAGAGAAACAGTATATATGGGACCAGGGTAATAGGACTGATTTGTAAAAAATACTCTGAAGGTTTTACTTCCCTTCTTTCATCACCTTGCCTGAGTCAGCCTTCACACCCAGCCTTTGACTGACAAATGAGCTCCAAAGGAGGATGAACAAGATTACTGAAGTGGAAACCCTGACCTTCGTGTATCCTTTGCCTCAGCTCATAACTGAACATAAAAAAATAAAATTCTCTTATCCCTATCTCCTCTCAGAGGTGAAGGATGGGCATTTACTAACAGTGTTGTAAGTCTGAAGCTCTAAAGATTCAGGAGAGACAAGGTAATATAGGGAAAGATCATATCTTTTATCTTTACATGTAATAACAGATATAAATTCTCCCTATGGATAGCCCTTGCTCATATTTTGTAAGATGATTCTGTCAGGTGTGGAACATCTAGCAGCACTTTGCACACTTTAGCCATGGTAATCCAGACAAATCCTATTTCCTTAGTCTCCTGCCACAATGTTACTGTCAAATATTTGTCATTGTAGCAATCCCAGTGCTTGTTGTGCTGTGTCTGCAATTTTCATCTGAAAAATATAATGTAATGGTAATGGTGGCCTTTCTATTCTACTCTGTATCTAGTTCCAGTTCAGGTGCTCGCTTTGGCAAGAAGCAGATTTCTGGTAAAACACCTTAAAATTACTGCAGTTATTGTATTTGTGTCCATAACTATTTCTGTCAAGTCTGTTATCTGGGCACAGTAGAGGTATCTGATTTCTGTTTGGTCTGATTTTGTGCTGTCTTGGTTGAGATGAGTTTCCTATAAACATTAAGTCTTTCCCCAATTCTTTCATATGTTTTATCTCCTTTAATTCTTCCCTCAATTTTCTTTTCATTTTCAGCTTTTTTTTTTTTAATCTTTCTGGTATGCACAAGGTACCTGTCAGTGAATATGACAATGATTCCTTCTTATTTCACCTTTGCCTCTGCAGGTTCAACACCATTTAATGGTGAGCAGAGACACAGCCTCTCAAGACGTATTTTTCCAAGGTATTAAGGAAAGTTACACTTGCTTAATTTTATTTTTCTTTCGGTGTAGATTTTGTAAAAATCCCTTTTTGACCACTGAGAATTGTAGTGCTGATATTAATTTAATTACTACCCTAAATGGAAGTTCAGAAGTACTGCTGTGGAGGCTGGAAATACTGGCTTTGCAATTACAAGGTTTTGGAGTATCTCTCTTCCATCTGCTTTTCCCTACACTGAAATTATGCTATCTCTCTGTGACATGCCATATGGGGTAGTTAAACCTCCTACTGAAACACAGGTCAGACACTAAATCAATCCAGTGTCTTCCTTTCTTTCCACGATGTTACTGCATGGCAATTTGGAACTGATAGGTGTTGAGGGGGAAAGGTATAACCACAAATTCAGTTTTAGCTGAACTAAGTACAACGTCTACAGCTTTTAGATCCTTTCACCTCTGTCACTACTCACTTCTATTTTAAACACCAGAGGGTATATTTTTCTGTGCTGTATTTCATCCCAAAGTCAATTGTGTTTCAGTGCTGGATGGAGCTATCACAATGTGTGGGCTTTATCTCATGTTGTTCCAGCTGCATGGGATTCTAGGATTTGTGAGAGCTAAAAGTCATGTATCCTTAAATCTTCACTAAATATGGCTAGGTTATAAAAAAGCAAGTAAACCCTGCCTGGCTCACAGGCACCCAGCTTGTGCCATGCAGAGGAACTCAGAGAAGCAAAATACTGGAATGCTTCTGATGGCTCCATGTCGGTGTAGGTCTGGCAGGACTCCTTGGCCAAGAGCACTGCCAAAGAAACACACCGAGCACTTCTGAGCTCAGGCTGGCTCCATGCTTCAGGAAGTGCTTCCCTGGCATGTATCCCTCCTGTAATCTGAAGCTCTGGAAAATGTGATGCACACGTCAGCTGGTTGAAACCTCCTAGTACAGAGTAATATCATTATATCCCTGTATTTTAAATCTATGTTATTACCAGCCCCCATCAGCCGGGAATGTAAATTCATTACTATTAAATCATGGGTTTGCTCTGTCCAGACCTTCTCTAAATTAGATGCTTTCATTTCTCCTTTTCAGTTTTACTTGTGCCTTTTTGGACGACGATCCTGCCTATGAGTGCTCCACAAACCCTCTGACAGGCTCCCTTCCTACGTGTCGCCGCAGCCCTCGACTGCTTTCTAATGGTTATTATGTTTTGACAGAAGACAGTTTTCTGTCAGATGAAGAGGGCAACATAACGCTGACACCATCCCACACAAGTGTTACATATAAAGAGAATTTAGTTCGGTAAGTGAACTATGTGCAGATTTTACCCCACGTTGGCGACTGCCTCTACATCTCTGGCCTTACCTAGAGGTGTATCTGGAGGTGTCTTTGTGTCTGTCTACATTTTGCTTGGCATAAGATCAGCACTACTTCTAAATGGGAACATCTCAATTGCTTTGGAGAGTGCAGTGAATGAAATAACCTGATTTTCAGTCACGTCTTACTATCCAAAAACTCTTTAGTGCACAGTTGTTGCTATAATTGAAGTTGTGTCCAATAAAGAAAAAGGAGAGAGCTACAGCCCATTTTGCCATTGGGGTGTTACTCTGATAAGGATTAAGAAAAAAATTTATATAAGTATCTTTGTCTAAAATGCACATACATATATATATAAATAAAAAGGCCTGGTCCTGGAATTCTTACTCAAAGAAAAATATCTCTTGATTTAGAAGAACAACAATTTAGGAAGGTATGTAAAATGTAGTTCAAAAAACCTGGAGTTCAATGGATTCAGACTACTCCAAATAGGAAATAGCAGGGTGAAAATCATGGGTAGCATGAGACACTTACAGTACTATCAGAGACCAGGATTTCTGATATCATTTGGTACCACAGTATCCAGTACCACAACAGCATGATCAGTCCTGCTGTTAATACATTCCCTGAGATATTGTGGTATGCAGCAGCCATTCCTGGTGATGTGCCCAGGGTCAAGAACAGGGCTGGGAGCAGCACCCAGAACCTGGTTCTTTCATGTCATTCCTGCAAGCTTTAGAGCTCTGTCCCTGCTCAGCAAGAATAATTAGCTCTATTTCTTGGCAACATATCTTTTCTTTCTAGTGTATTCAGGCGAAGGAAGAAAATCCGTCGCTCTCTTGACAGCTTGTTCAATCTCAGTGCCTCCAGCTCGTGGCTCAGCTCCACCATTCCCAGCAAGATGGATTTCTCCCATGTAGAGGATCCTTGGCCTGATGGATGCAGTAAACTGGAAGCCAGTCACAGTGATATTGGTAAGCCCTGACCAGGTACCTGGTAATACAACATTGCAGCCTGTGTTTGCAGACTGGGTATCTCTTTCTGGAAGTTTTGCAGGTGTTGTCTGCCAAGGTGTGCAGCTAAAGAACAGAATAAACTACAGATTTCTAAGGGATAAATAGAGTTCCTGACATTAAAATTGAGTATGAGTCTATAAAGACCTCTGTGCCAAAAAGTCATTTTTTAACTGAATTTGAATGCAAAGTCATCACCAGGAATGTTTGTTCTGGTGTGATTAATACCTGGCACTGCCTGCTTTCACCTGGCTCTTTCAATAACTTTGTCTGTTCTGCTCTATGCAGTTTTGTCTTTACTCTGCATATTTTCTCCTGCATACATTTGGATCTGCCGATTGCCTACACATAACCATTTGGAACCTCTCCTGTGATTCAGTAATTAATTCCTAAATTCATTAATACAAGGTCTCAGAGCTCTTATTTTGTGCAATCTCAGTTATATGTGCACTTCTTGTAGGTGATTCAGACTTTTCTTCTGAATATAATAACCGTGTGTCACAAAGGCAAATTCCAGCATCTCGTGGAGCATTTCTCACCAAAGATGATGAGTTTCTTCAGTTTGAGGAACCATTCTGTGCTTCAAAATCCTGCCCTTCATTTATGATAAATGCAAATGAAGAGACCTGGAGCAATGCAGGTATGTTATGTTCTTATTCTGGCATGCCTCATTTTTAGAGTGAAGTGAAAATATATTAAAAATATGGATCTGGCCCCTTGCAGAACAGAATTTATTTACTAAATAATATATTTTAAATGAATGATTAAAAATAATAAAATCATAAAAATTGGTATTTAGTTGATTCCTGCCCCCTGCTCACAGCTTTCCCTCACCCATTTTTCAGATAAAAAAAAATAGAGGAGTGAAGAGGAAAATGGAGGAAAGGGCACAGGAGCAAAAACTGAAACAGGCAATTATGCAGAAAGACTTGTTTTCTGAGAGCATGGAGGGCACAGTGTTTCTGTAGTTCTGGGGGAAAAAGACTCCTGAGAGACACCCAGAGCATGAAAATTAGGTTTCTGCTTTGAATCACTCCAGGCAAGTTCTCTTTAAAAGCAACTGAAGAGACTGGTCTCACAGGCTGAAGGTAGCCTTTGCAAACACCTCCTGTCATATATTTACTTTCATTAAAACCCATTATTTTCCTGATTTTTATTTTAGAATCCAGGACAATGCCAAATGTCATTTCTCAGATGATTGCTCTGATCATGTGTTTAATTATTTCAGTATGTACAAGGTAATTTTTATTTCTTTTATTTTCTATTTCTGACATGAGTGCTTGCTTCATTTCAACTGGTGAATAAAACTTAAATTAAGGGTCACATTTTCAAAGTTATATGTATCTTACTGTGAAAATATATTTTCATATGATAGTCGATGCAGGCAAATATCTGAGTTTTATAGATATGAACAAAAATAAGAAATATGCATGCAGATATGAAAGCAACTTCATCAAGTGTGCTTTGACAGGGCTTTGGCAGGCTGAGAAGAATCAGAATGGATCCATGTCTTTCTAAGACGGATTTCTCTTAGTCTGAATGCTGAGGTCTTTCTTTCCAGGAGATTATTTTCAATAGTTTACATAATTTAAAGTTTCAGATTACAGTTCACCTACCAGAGTTCAGAGAGTTCATCTGCAAGAACCCTTCCTCCTCCTCCCCCCACCCAGGCTTCACCTCTTTTAACCCAATATGCATTTCTTGCCTTTTTCTAACCTTTCTGGTTATTATGTTCTCAGATATTTTCTGGGAGGACTGTCTGCCACTTTGTTGCTGATGATTTTAGTTTGTAAGTACAGAATTTCTTTATTTTCAACTCAATTTTTTTTACTAAGTCACATCTGAGGACCAAATTCTATAATTGGGTGTATATCCATGGCTCCTTTTGATCCTAATAAGAGCAGTAAATGGTCAAATGGGGACAAATGTAACCTTCAATCAATTACAGCATTTGGCATTTTAATTTCACAGTTCTTTTGTCCCAAGATGCTGCTGTGTCATCTTTCTTCAGTCTTGATACATTTTTCAAAACAACTAAGTTTTGGTAAGTGGTTCCAGTGTCATGTGATGAATAGAGGAATTTAGAAATTTTATATTAAGAAGAGGAAGGAGATTCCTGCTGTTGTTTTCATGTCATAAGATAGCAGGTGGGATCTGAAGTTACTGATGGAGTATTTGGCTTTTCCAGTTATTGATCTGTATTCATAGAAACCTTCTGTTTATTTTGAAAACCTACCTTTTCATAATGTGCAATAAATGTTGTAGCAGAAAATGAAGGTAAACCTAATATGCCATAACATGAATCAGAGACAGACCAACCAGTGTAATTTGTGATTCCAGAGGTGTGCTTTCAAGCCTTGCACTGAAGTCCACTCCCAGGCCACCAGACCTAGCCTTTTTTTTATTTTAGCTGGAATAAATAAAACCAGCTAATTATGATGCTCACCACATCACCACCTCCCAGGGACTACAGAATTGATATAATTGGGCCCCTCTAACCCAATGCACCATTAGCTCACACAAAGGCCTTTATGCTGAGAGCAAGTATGGATGTGCTGGATTTATGAATTGCCATTCTTTCACCTTTTTTGCACCACAAATTTCTAAATGTCTAAAATATAAAATGCTTCTAAGACTAAAAGGTTTGGGCTTATATGAATTTTTATAGGGTGAAAGCGAAGCTCAAGAGGATCTTGTTTGTTTTTGAAGCTGTCAGGGTTCAGGAGTTCATTGTATGCCAAGGGCAACATGACAATCTGGCAGACCTCAGCCTTTAAATTGGGTACGTTGGAAGTTGGAAACAGCAAGGCACAACTTGGACAGCCCTAGTGCAATGACAGTCTCACTTTTTCACAGATGATCTATTAGTTTGTTGCTGTGTCTCTAGTCCCTAGAACTCTGGTTTTACCAATGCCACCAGACCAGGACCAGTGTGTTGCACGCACATGCCCCAAAGTGCTGCTCTCCCTCTTCCTGAATAGCTTAGCCCTGAGTCATAACAAAGCTGTTCTTCACAGGAGAAAAACACACTCTGAGAGGTTTTCAGCAGCAGGTATACGGAGAATGCCTCTTTTATACTCATCACAAATGAGAAGTTACCTGCTCAAACAAGTAGTCCTGCAGCTTCACTGAATTTGTCAAACAGGGCCTACTGATAATATATACTTATTATAAGAAACTGCAATTTAAATTAAGACATACAAAAACGTATTCTTCTTTTTTCCCCCACAGAAAAAAAAAAAGAAATAAAGAACAATTGGTAAGTACACGTTTAAGTTTAGAAAGAATTCCATATTTTTGGTGATGAGTCCTATTATGAATAGGGTTCAAGCATACCAGAAAGGTTCCATGAACTTTTCATTAACAGAAGGTTTAACTGCAGGAGGACCCTTGCAAGTTTTCACTCCAAATTACTCCACTTTGATGTCTACAACTCCTTTTCTATTACATTTGGATTATACGTCTTCTTTCTATTGTCTGGCAGCAGTGTCTAAATAGTATAAGCTGTTAACAGTTGCTGTGCTTCAGCCCAGAGAAAACATGTTCTCCAGTAACAGGTGAAACAAATCTTCCTTTTCCCAAGTGTGAACTGAACAGCAGGACCAGGTGCTGTGCTTCTCTGAGCTGGTTGCATTCCACTGAAGCAGTGAAGCAGCATCAACATGAATCGGTCCAGAATATCTGAAAAACACTTAGACATTCTTCTATTCCCTATTCTTTTTCATTCAAGCCTCATCCTCAGACTACAGTTTCTGTTTATCAAGCGTTTCTAAGCCTTGCTGCTGCTCAAACTCTTAAAACAAGAGCACTGTACAAGATTTACTTGTACTTGGAGCTGGCCATCCCAGTCCTGGCTCTGTTATTTCCTTTATGTCTTTACTTTGTAAAGATAAAAATGAAAAGAAGGAACCAAGTGGAGCTGTGCCCAGTTTATGTTCCTTATAGTGTGGACAGAACAGCCTTCTTCATCAGCTTCCTGGTTGAGTGCAGTTCAGCTTCTGAGATCTAAAGGCATCTGCACAGCTGCAGACACAACCTGGAAAACCTTTCAGTCAGCTCTTAGAAGGAGGGTGTTAATCCTGAGAACAAAGCATCTCAGAAAGGAGTGCAGGCATTTGATCACTTTCCCTATGATGACAAAATGTCCTACTCACAGCATGCCAAGCTGGGATGAACGTATGACACTTTTTAAAGTCAGTGGAACTGTTTATGTAAGGGCTGAAACACCAGAGCTTGAAAGCTGACTCTGGTTTTGAAAACCACTGTCAATGTTAACCAAAGCAGGTACTACAGGATGGAGTAGAGAACTTGGCACTTGTTGCATGGCAGGACTAAACTAAACACAGATTGACACAGGTTACTGTGAGACAGGACCTCCTACAGTTCAAAACAAGCTTGTCTCTTGCACTTTGTAAAAACTTACACAGAAGTAACAACTCTGCTTTTATCTTGAAATGAGTTCAATAACAGTTTTCATTTTTCCTCCTCCTCAAATTTATTTTCATCAGCTCTTCAGCATCGAATTCCTGAATACCTCCTTATGGCCATGGTTATATGTTCCTGTGGGAGAAAAACCCAACAGATTTGATAGTATTCTTCTTACAAAACGCAATTCATTTTAGCTTTATTTTTCATCTGGTCAAATGTGAGGCCTTAGCTCTTGGTGACTACCTGAAAGAAATCACGCAAAGAAGTGTCGTACCTGTAGTATTTTATGTTGGTAATACAAAGTGTTTTGTAATTCCTGTCAAATATTTTTTTATAAAAGTGATGTTATCCCATATTTTATATATTAATTTCTTGTAACAACATGGTATCAAAGATAATGGATTTGGATAGTGGCTGAGTACCTGTGGTAACTGATATATTATGTAACTAAAATAGTATTTATAATACTGATCCTCATATTTACTTGTAGTTAATGCACTTGAATAATATTGTGTTAAATAATTCCTCTTCTTTATTTAAAGTACAGAGACAACTGAGAGTAAATATCACTATGTAAAATATGGAAATATTTTGTTGCCTATTTTATGCCTATTGTAAAAGGTCCATTACTAAAATCACTTTTAAAACTAAAGGGTTATAAAGATCTTTAGTGTTTAAATAATCTCCTGAAATAATAATCTGGGAAGTTAAATCCCATTCTGAGAGAAGTCTAAGACTGCAATTGCCCTGCAGTCATCAAAGCAATTATGCTGAAAACTAGAAGAGTTCACTGTAAACTCGTTAGTTCACTGTAAACTATTGAAGAAAAATCTGACTGAGATTGAAAAAAATGGCCTAAAATAAATTGCTATCATCTGTCTATTAATAAATACAAACTATAAATTAGAATTGTTCTAATCTGGAGAGAGGGAACTCCTGGAGCATTTTCACAATTGGAGACCAAGGACTAAAAATAAGATTCTCAGGATCTGTTAAGATCTGCCCTCCCTGATATTCATCAATATTGAATTAACAAAGTTCTAGTCAGTTACCAGACTGGTTGGCTTTGGCAGTTCCCTTCCATGTATTCCAATGGACATTAAAGCAATCTTTTTTCTCCGAAAAGAAGTACAATCATATGTTTCTTCCTGTTGAACGAAAAATTGAAGCTAGGATTTTTCTGATGAAAAACTGAAAAAAATTTCCAACCTAAATGTGTAAATCCAGACTTTCAAAGGTAATGAGTATTTGCAGCTTCTGTTAACTACAGTATCAAGCCTAGGATAACTGTGGAATGTAATTCTCTCAGAGTAAAACCACTTATTGATTAGTGATTCATTGACACATCTACAGAGAAAACAACTAAAATTTTATGGTTTTTTGTCCCCAGTGGCACCTTATTTAGAGAAGGAGAATCAAATAGAAGTGCTGAGGTGTAGATTTATAACCCTCTGTGTATTTTTTCATACAATTTATTGCTTTTTAATATATATGATCTTTATCATTACACCTTGTCTTATACTCTCTTACTTCAGCTGTGTTGAGTTGAATTTCAGGGTCATTCCTGAATATATATCATGTGCTTTATAGGGGAAATGTTCATATGGAAGATGATAATATTGATGCCATTCCTTACTTTACAATGTTCCTGGTCTGTGAGCATGGCTGGTTTGTAGTTATCTTGAAAGCATTACTCATAGAAGCCAAACCATACAAAGATTAACATCTCTTATTTAAGTTTTATAGAATAAACTACATGGTACGAAATACAGGTTATGACTACTTAGTCCAAAAATCTACTTTTTGATGCAAATCTACTTTTTGATGCACATTTTTATGAATTGGCTGTACTGTTTTGTGAACCTATTTGCATATTTCTATATACACTGACCAAACTTACTTCATTTATATTAGGGTTTTTTTATGGTTTCTCATGCTGCTTTTTTTCCCCCTATCTCTGGCATTTCCATATCAGTAAAGTTGTTCCTCTTCTCATTTCTTCATGTATTTGAGGGTGTTTTTCAGTAATGAAGATTATTATTATTATTATTATTATTATTATTATTATTAGGAATTGCATATATTTCAGTGAAATTGTTTTTTGTGAGTTCATGTCCTGCCCTACAGACTGTGTGCTCTTTGGGGGAGGGTTTTTTGGTACTTTAGTGCAAACATAAAGCCTTGTTTTGTACCAGTGACTACATTACTTGGCACCATAGAAAAATAAAATAAAATACTTGAAAAAAACAGTAATTCAATAGGAAATAAATATAAATACATAGGTTCAAGTGCTGAATGGGTATCAATAAGCTGTTTTACACCAGCTGAAACTGAGCTGCAGCATTTCAACAGCTTTGTCCATGGATATCAATTTGTTGGGATTGGAGCACTTTACCTGAGTGTATATATGGACGAAGTCAAGACATGTTCAAAATACTGCTCATGCACTGTAATAATAATTCTATAAAGCTTATTTTTGTCATGACATAGAAATATATATTGTGTTGTTTTACACATTTAATTAATAAAGTTGTAATGTATTAAAGTGGTAAAGTGAATTTCTTCAGGAAAGGCAAGCCAGAGGGGACTTTTTCTTCCTTCTCATCTCAATCGTCCTGTTTGTGATGTGGTTCTTTACATTATCTCTGGCATATACATTGCTTCATGCTAGGATTTCATGCTTGTGCTGCTGAAATCTCTTGGTACATAATTTAAGCGGAAAAAAAACTGTATGAAAATGAAGAACACAGCAAATAACATACTTCAGCACCTAGCTTTGCCCTGCGTGTGCCAGACCACCAGGTGAGGACCAGTGTTGCAAACACATGCTCCAAAGTGCTGCTTACTGTCTGCCTGAATAATTTAGTCCTGAGTCATAAACAAAACTGTTCTTCACAAGAGAAAAACAAACACACTCTGAAAGCTTTTCAGTCACTGGTTACAGAGAATTCTTTTGTGCTCATCACAAATGAGAAGTTACCTGCTCAAACAAGTAGTCCTGCAGCTTAACTAGATTTGTCAAACAGGACGTATATAGATACTGATTAAAACAAACCATGGCTTAACTCAGGACATAGAGGTACAAGGGTTGGGAGTGAAGTTGAGCTGGGGAGAAGGGAGAAATAAAAGGAGGCTTGGGTTAGATTTGTCATTATTTCTCTCTATCCAACTCTGTCTAATTGACAGAAAGTTGAATTAATTTTCCCAAGTTGAATCGGTTTTGCCCATGATGGTAATTGTTTGTTGTCTCTGCCCTTATCAATTCATGAGCTTCTTGTGAAATTTTCTCCTCCTCTTCTGTTGAGGCTGGGAAGAGAGAAAAAAAAGCTGGTGGGCACGTGGCATCCTGCCAAAGTCAACCCACCACATCTTAGTATTTGGCAGTTTAATTAATTTCAGATTTTATATTTCTTTCTTCAGAACTATCATCTAGAATCTCTGAAAAAGGGATGAACACCCTCCCCCCTTCTACCAAATAACACAGATAGGCATTTCAATGTGATACAACATAAACACAGGGTTCAATGTACTGTACACAGCGACAACAGGATTTTTTCCTTGTTTGAAATTGAATGCCTTGATTGTAAATTCTGCTCCCAAGTAAAAAATAATATTACTAGCAAAACAGTCATTATTTGAAGAGGCCTGCAATTTGATAAAAGTGTGTAGGTAGCAGAAGCAGTGGCCCTTCTCTAATGTCTGTGATTCTGTGCAGGGGCCTTGGGCCGCAGTGCTGATGTCCAGCTGGCTGTGTAACCCTCCCTGTCCTCTGAGTGGAGTTGTTATTTATCCAGTCAGATAGGCCAGGACAAATACTATGGAGTTAAAGTGCATAAACTACTTCTGCTCCTTCGTGTCTCATCATCTCCACAAACTTCAGGAGCCTTAACTCAATGACACCTTCATACTCCTCTAATCCACAGTACAGGTATAAAGGTGCAGAGTGGCTATGAGGAGTTGCGTTTACATCAAAGGTAAATGGCTAAAGAAATGAATTTGATAATTTTTAAAAATCCTTCTGCCTTATTTAAATTTATAGTTGAATTTTCTGTTAGGTAGATGACTTTTAGGTTTGATTAGATCTTCAGGTTAATAAAGACAGGTAGGAAATACAGACTGACTTTCCTGATGTTGCCACTTTGGTCTGATGACAATTGTGATCCGGAATTGGAACAGGCTGCCCAGGGAAGTGATGGAGTCACCATCCCTAGAAAAATTTGAACAAGGTTTAGACCTGGCACTGGGGGACACGGTTTAGTGGTGACTTGGCAGTGCTGGATTAATGGGTGGACTTGATGATCTTAAAGGCTTTTTCCAACCTAAACTGTTCCATTATTCTAAAATTGTACAAGACTGTGAATCACTGGAACAGGCTGCTTTCACAAACAGCAGAAAACATGCTTTCAGCCCAAAATGTGTGAGGCAAACTAGTTGACGGATATGCAGGAGGAGGACAGAAGTGTCACGCAAAGTACAAGACGTGAGATTTATGCCTGAGGAAAAGACGTTTCATTTGTGCTTGCCGAGGGAAGGCAGCGCCGGGAGCCGCCGGGGCTCCTCCCGGGGTTAAAGCCAGGCCTCGGCACCGCCTTCAGCGCCGCCCGCCCGGGGCCGTTGCTGTGGCAGCGCGGCGGCGTCCGGGAATGGCGGCGGCGCCCCAGGGGCCATGGTGCACAGTGAGTGATAGAGAGCCCCTGAGGGGCCATGGTGTGCAGTGAGTGTCAGAGAGCCCCTGAGGGGCCATGGTGTGCAGTGAGTGCCTGAGGGGCCATGGTGTGCAGTGAGTGTCAGAGAGCCCCTGAGGGGCCATGGTGCGCAGTGAGTGCCTGAGGGGCCATGGTGTGCAGTGAGTGTCGGAGGGTGCCTGAGGGGCCATGGTGTGCAGTGAGTGTCGGAGGGTGCCTGAGGGGCCATGGTGTGCAGTGAGTGTCGGAGAGTGCCTGAGGGGCCGTGGTGTGCAGTGAGTGTCGGAGGGTGCCTGAGGGGCCATGGTGTGCAGTGAGTGTCGGAGGGTGCCTGAGGGGCCGTGGTGTGCAGTGAGTGTCGGAGGGTGCCCGAGGGGCCATGGTGTGCAGTGAGTGTCGGAGAGTGCCTGAGGGGCCATGGTGCACAGTGAGTGTCAGAGAGCGCCCGAGGGGCCATGGTGTGCAGTGAGTGTCGGAGGGTGCCTGAGGGGCCGTGGTGTGCAGTGAGTGTCGGAGAGCGCCGCTTTCCTCCCCTTCTCTCCCCGGCCATCGTCTCCAGGATGGGCCCCGTGCCCTGCCCTCCTCCTGTCCGCAGAAGGGCTGTGGGGAGGGAACTGGGGCACAAGTCTAATGAGGAGCAGCTGAGGGAGCTGGGGATGAGCTTGGAGGCTCAGGGGAGACCTTGTCACTCTCTACAACTCCGTGAAAGGAGGCTGTAGCCAGAGGGCGGTCGCCCTGTTCTCCCATGTGGCAGGATAAGAGATGGCCTCAAATTGTGCCGGAGGAGTTTTAGCTTAGATATTGGAAAAAATGTGTTCCTGGAAGGGTTTCTCAAGCACTGGAACGGGCTGAGCAGGGAAGTGGTGCAGTCAATACCTCTGGAGTTATTTAAAACTCCTGTGGATGTGACATGTAGGGACATAGTTTCGTGGTGGATTTGGCAGTTCTGGATTGTACTCCATGATCTTAAAGGTGTTTTCCGATCTAAACAATTCTGTGATTCACGTTCCCTCTCACCATAGTTGCCTCCCTTCCCCACCATCCCTGCACTCCCCTGGCAGCCCCTACCCTCCTGCCTCTCTTGGATAATTGTCAGCTTTCCCTCCCTGGCAATAACCCCCCATTTTACCTCACCACGTAAAGCACAGGGGTTCCTTGCCTCTCAAAACAGCTCCTGAGAGGGCCAGCAGTGGGGACTGGGGTGGCCCAGGTGGAGACCCCTCCTTGTGTGGGGCAGCCCCTGCAAGGGGAGATGCTGGATGGGATGGCTCATGTCTAAGCCCAGATCTGTCAAATGTGGAAAAACCCCAAATGAGGTAAAATGCTCCATACTATTACTTAAGAATCAATCATCTTTTACAGGTACAGCAATATGACCCAAAAGACTTGGGTGCTCACACCTTTTACTCATGAAAAAGGAGTTCCCTTCCTCTGTGATTTTTCTTGTAATCTGTTTTGATGGTTTATTATCACTGGACTGCCAGTCCCGTGCTGGGCTAAAACAGAGCTTTGGACAGGAGCTCCTTCTCCCTGCAGGAAGCTGGCAGATGCCCTCTTTGAGCAGGCACTGCCTGAAGGAGAATGACTTTATCTCCTGAGCAGCACAGCATGAATTTGAGTCTTAAAGTAATGGTTGCATACTTCACTTTTCTGAAATGCAGCTTCCCCCACTGTCTCATGATACACCTGCAGCTGTCCACCTGCTTGTTCTTTCAATTTCTTTAATGTTATCCTTCATTTCTGCTTCCTTTTTTGAGTAAAACATGTAATTTTTGGAAGTCTTGGCATCAGAACTTCAAGATCTGTTCTCTCCACTTGATTGATGCCATCCCTTATTTCTTCCTGTGTTCATGGGAACCTAGGAGTAGCTGTGAACTCTCAGGTCACTGGTCCAATCTCCTGTTATTGCACACAACACCAGAAAATCTGATTAATGAACTTTTTTAGTGAGTTCACTGTGTTTCTCAATGTTCTGGGGACGCTGGATATTAAAATTTTTATTTAATATTTGTTTTCTCTTGCAGGCTTGATTCCTCATTCCTCTTGAACAAACTATATCTTACACAAAATGTCAAATATTCAGTCAGTTACCTACAACAGAATCCCAAATTCACCCAAATTGTGAATGACTGTCTCTGCTTTGCAAATCATCTGTTAATTAAAGTGGACATTTTTGCAGAATTGCTGCAAAAATAATTTCAATTTTCATCAGCAAATGGAAATCAGGCTGCAATTAAGCTGTCAGGAATAGATTGTATGACTTCATTTTGTATAAAGGATATAGAGCATAATATTGTCACCAGTGTGTATGTATGCAGAGTGGGGAGTATTGTTTTCCTGCTCAAAATTATCTGGAAATAGTGGCACTGAAAAGTCTGCCACCAAACAAAGCAGTAAGCAGACCTTTTTTTTTCCTTTTAATTTCCAGCAGATTTGCCAAGTAACTTATTAGAAATTACAATGTTTTTAATATTTACTGTGAAGACTAAAGTATTTAGTAATGATTATTGCCTTCTTTTCTTCTTTTCTCTGTTACTTTCATCTTCCCTTCAACTTGAACTTGATTATTGTTCAGATGCAACAAATCTGCTCAACGTGGTTAAAAGAGACAAAGACACTTACCTTTGCCAATATGATTTATGTGCAGACAGGTTCCCTCCTTCAATCAGTATCTGTATCTCTACATTTAATTCTGTAAATTAATTCTGTCAGGTGGAACTCTGTTGAGCAGAAGGGAGATTTAAGCCTGGACATCTATAATTAATATAATATATAAACACAACCAGTTTCACCCCTTTCCCAAAGACTGTGGATAGAGGAGCTGCAGTGTCACATGTGAGTTTGGGCTGTATTGGTACATAGTTTGCTGCTCTGTGTGAACATGTGAAGCCATTCCAGGACCACTAATAAAACTGGATGATTTCACAAAACCTCCCTGAGACAAAGAAACGAAAGAGCACTTTTAATTAATGCATGGTAGGAACAGTTTGTTTTCATAGATCTTTATATAATTTTTCTTTTTACTTATTTTTCATCAGAGTCTCTTTGAAAGGCTTGCTTGTCTTTTTTCAGTATTAAAAATCATGAAAATACCTATGCTAACTTGATAAAACCCTGTGGTTTTCCTCAGTACTTCACTGTAGTCCAGCTTGTCTAGGAGAGGAAAATGCTGGCACTTTTTGGTGCAGTGTGCTGGAAACAAAGTTCTAGCATCAGCTCAGGAGTGAGCACTAGTTCTTGCAGAATTTCTTTGCCTTCATTATCCAGAGCCTTTCCACTGTTTGAAAGACTGCCTGGCATTAAATATTACATGATAACTCTGAACCCAGGTCTCTGTTGTTTTTCAGCCACTGAAACTCCTTTGCTGGCTCTGATGAGCTGCTAGTGCCTAAGAAATACCAGGTATACATTTCATTCTACCATAAACATTTATAAGCGTCACTTAGTTATGGCATAAAAAATACCTGCCCATTTTCAGCATTTATCCTGCTTATTTCTGTGCACACTGTGCTGGTGGAAGAATATGATGACGCACTGTAGTTTGCTTCCCCACCACCCCCCGCTGCTGTCTGTGATGTGAACATCTGGCATCTGGAAATAAAACAGCATAAAACACTCCACTGCTTGTCTGCATGAATCAATCTGCAACCCAAGCTATGCTGAAAATAGTGACTGCTGGATTAATTTCTGCAAGGGTTGTATCACATTCTTATGGAAGACTCAGCAGTTTTCATATGGATCTTTCCAAATGTTACAGGTGACGTGATTGTGTTTCACAATAGATGTGGCAGAGTGGGTCAAAGCTACTTGGTACTTGATATCTTGGTAACTTTTCTGGCACATTTTATTTTTGTTGTCATTCCTACTATTTGATATGATGGAGCAAAATATTTTAATGATTTTATAATTTGCTCCTAAGTCAGATGGCAGAAAATGATTAAAGGGAAATATGACATCTAATGTTTCTTTCAGTCACTGAAGATCTTGTTAGAAGACGTGCGGAACATAACAACTGTGAAATTTTTTCACTGGAAGAAATCTCTTTACATCAACAGGAAATAGAAAAACTAGAGCATCTTGACAAATGGTGTCGAGATTTAAAAATTCTCTATCTTCAGAATAACCTAATTCCAAAAATTGGTAAGTCTTTTCTCAGTATGTTTCTTTCCAAATGGATTCACATGCATAATTTTGAAATCAGAAAAAAAAAAAGGATTCTGTTATACTTAAGGGAATGTGCTTCTAAGAATAATTCTTTTCCTGGTTTCTTTATTAAATTTCTAGGAAACTCAGAAATTTGCAAGGGAAATTTTAAATTTAAAAGATACTGCTAAGATACAAGTCACTAGAATATGAGTGTAAAACACCTTTTATGGATTAAAATTTCAATAATCAGGATATGGTTTAAATATCCCATGTTGTGGCAGAGAGACAAAGAGTTTACCATATATCATGGACTCTGATATCATAGGATCAGCTCCTTCAGGCTCATTTTTAAATTCCATTTTCATGCAAATCATATTTTTTTGTTAACATTGAAATAATTTTTATTCAGATAAAATACTTGCTTGTGTCTATGAACCAGACTTTCTGCAACAAAGCCTTAATGGTCTTCCTGCACCACAGGAGAAGATATAATTTCATATGGTTTGGTTTTGTGGGATAGGTCCATATGTTCCATATTGGAAGATGTGGCGCTAATCCTTAGGCTGGAAAAGCTTAGATTCTACGGATATTGTCTAGATGAACAACGAAAAGTTTCAAGAGTTCAGAAATTATATTAGTATATCTCTCTGAAGTTCCTTAAGAGGAAGAAAAAATATTAAGGTTTTAGGAGGAAATTCTGTGCTCAGAACTTGTAGGCAAAACCTTTAAGTTCTCTCGAGGGACTCATCAGGAAACTCTATCTCTGCTGATAACACAGGCATTTCCTAAAGTGAAGGAATCTTCTCCCAGAGAGAATAAGTTTTTTTAAACTGCTTTGTGCTTCTTTGCCCCATCTAAAGAGGGACTAAAATAAGTTGGTTTTCTCTCTGTTAATGTGTCCTTAATAAGGCACAAGATTTCATCTTGTGGCTTTTCTGTGAACACTCAGGCCTTCTTCAGGTTAGCACAGGATAACATATTCAGATTGTTGCTTTTTGGACACAAAATTTTTACAGCAATTTCATTTCTGGTACGAGCAATTTTAATCTAACTGTAGGAGTTGAAAAAGTATGCGCCTTAGTGATTTGTATATTCTTGTAAAATCTAACAGCTTTCTGAGGTAATACCTTAGTAACAAATGAAAACAAAAAACAACCCCAAAACAAAACAAAAAAAAAAAAACAAACAACTAGAACAAGCACCACCAACCCCTCCCCAAACTATAGTGGTGACCAAAAACATTGTCAACAGGGGCTGTCTTACAAAGTATTGAACTTGTGAAGAAATTCTTCCCAGTGGATCCCATTTCTTCCCTGTGTGCTTGCAGAGGACACAGCAGTTCCAAACATGCTTCTGAATATCATAGAGAAATCTATAGGTTTATATTGGCTCTGTTGGGCTCTTCTTAAAGCAAACCTTTATGCAGCTCTCAGATCAGCCCTGCCTCGTGAGCAGCCAGGGGCTTGTCAGGCATCCACTGTGAGCACAAATGGTACCACTGCCTTCAACTCTCATCTCTCTCTCATCATCATATGCACAGACACTGCTGTTACAGAATTACTGCAACAAAAACAGACATCCAAACTAAGCTGCACAGGTTCTTGCTGAGAAATTAGTGTCCTATTTGTTTGTGAAGTATGTAGAAAATACCTCTCCAAGTTCTTAGCAAACTGTGGTAGGATTCATGTCACTGAATATCTCAAGTTTCCCAAGATGGAATGTGTCATTATACTTTTTTAGCCATTCCTCTTGAATTAGCTATGTGTTTTATGGAATTGTGATAAAAATGTGTTTATAACTTTCCTTATTTCCTTTTGCTTTTTTATTTTGTGTTTTCAGACAACTTTTTTGTTTTGTCTTTTTACTAATATTAAAATATTAATGTCCAGTAATGTGATACATATTCTGATTTGTCCTTCCTATTTTTCTGCTTCATTGTTGCTTTGAAGTAAACACATGAAGCCATAATGTCCTGTCCAGTGCTGAAAACTGAAATAATCTTTCTATGTTTTGTTACAGAAAATGTGGGCAAACTAAAGAAGCTGGAATATTTAAATGTAGCTTTGAACAACATTGAAAGAATTGAAAATCTGGAAGGTCAGATTTTGAAAAAAGCCATTTTGCGTTTTCATATTAGAGCAGTTAAGTTGTGACTTGGTGTAAAAGAGTGTGGAAGCCATTAAGGTGCTCATCTGTAGGGGATTCTTGGGTGCAGGGTTTCACTAAATGCTTCTTTGTAGCAAGTACTTCCTACTGCTGAGTTTTTTTCATTTAACTTTCCTAAATGTCTCTGGGTCACATTTTCAAGTCATCTTCAGTTCAGGAATCAAATGTCACACACAAGAAGGTTCTGTGCTCAGCACAGGTTGCATTGAAGGTCTGAGGATTTTTAAAACAGGTTTTCAGAGGATTATTGTTTGATATCCTGTCTGTTTTATCTGTGTTTAGTCCTTTATTCTGTCACTTTTGCACATTTCATGTACAAAATCTGTCATTTTCCAAGATTAAAATCTAAGATTTGGAGTGACCCATAAATGCATTCCATATTACTTGAATAATTTATAACTTGATTGTTTTCTGTTTCCTGATTCTGATTAGGTCAGTTGCTGAATCTTTAACATATCCACATTGACAAAAGAATAGCTAAAAAAAACCCAAACAAACTGGCTGGTGTTGGTTGGTTGTTATTTGTGTGTGTGTGTGTGTTTTAATTTTGTTTTGTTTTTCTTTTGTTTGGTTAGTTAGGTGGGTGGTTGGTTTAGTTTGTGTTTTTAAGTCTGCAAGCTGGTTCGAGAGGATGGCTTAAATAAGAAACAAGCAAATAGTCTAAACCCAAGTTTGAAAAAGTTGAAAAAATAGGTAGTGTAGTGCAAATTTGAGAATTTGCTGAGAAAGTTGCATTTGTTTCCATGCTACTAAATTTTAAATTCATCTATCAGGCTGCATTATTTATTACTGTGATTTGTCATTTACTTAGGAGTTACAACCTTTGGGATTGGCCCTTGCACAAATTTGGGTTATTTAAATCCCCTAATAAGTTGTTCAATGTTGTTTACTTTCTTACAGCTCAACTGTGCATAAAACTTAGCAAAGGAAAGTGGTTACAGCGACGTGAATCAAAGTTGAGCTTGCTCTCAGCTAAACTTTTTACTCTTAGAGTCAAAGTTATTATTCATGGACATGTTATGATAAAAGGAGAGACTGATAAATTAAAAAATCCGATTTTCCAGAGTATTTTGTTACCTAATTTAGAGTTTCTGTTTGTAATGAATTGTTTTAGTACAAACACTTCCTCACCAGAATTTGCAATTTAACCAGTGATGAAGTATTTACAGTGATAGCTGAGTCCACAGAGGCAAAAACCTAACTTGGAGTGACTTTTTGGGAAATCTTATCTTTGTACTTGAATAATATTACCAGAGATTAACTGTCCTCAGAACTGAAACTCATAAGTGATCCAGCTGTCATTAAGCAATTGCATTGGATTTTAGCCATGTGATTGAGACTTAGCTGATGTTACAATCTGGTTTAAACCCAGAAGAGCAAAGAAAATTAGGTCTCTGCATATAAAACAAAAAGAATTTTGAAGGTTCAAAATATACCCAAAAAATGTGGTTAAAACCAAAGGAGGTTAGATATTGGTACCAAAAAATATTTTATTTCATAGTAAAAGGGGCAAAGGGGAAAGGAGGGAGGAGGGAAGGAAGGAAGGGAGAGGGAGGGAGGGAAAGGAAGGAAGGAAAGAAGGAAGGGAGGGAGGGAGGGACAGAGGGAGGGAGGAAGGAAGGCCCCCAGCCCTGAGTTGTTACTTTATGTTGTCTTCATCAGTGAGTGGTATAAGGCCTCAGTCAGGAGGTCTGTTCAGGGTAGAGTGGTCTTCTCTGCAGCTTTTGTAATACAGTTTTGCTAGAAGTCCTTCATGAAAACGTTTAAGTCATAAACTTATAATATTTCAGTCTCTGACAGCTGAGAAGGGGTATCAAGGCAATCAGACTGTTAAAAACGAAATCCAGCTTATCTGAAAATGAAAAATTTAATAGCTCATCTATAAATGTCCACAAAATTTTGATACTGATAAAACCAGTAATGTTTTGGTATTGTGTATTTTATGGAGTTAATTTTTATCCTTTAAATATTGTGAGCTCATAAACTTTAGCTGTGAGTCATTCTTTCACTCAGAAAGAGTCTTGGGAAAGATGTGTTCTGACAGAATGAAACTGGTTTACAGAACACAAATGGAGACAGTTTTATATCCAAGTGTGTACGTGTGTGTGTGTGTATCGTGTACGTTTATGTTATGGACAAACTGAATTAAGGTTTCTTTCAAACAGGCTGTGAGGAATTGAAGAAACTTGACCTGACAGCAAATTTCATTGGTGAACTCTCCAGTGTTGAATCCCTAAAATGCAATATACATCTGAAGGAACTGTTTCTAGTGGGTAACCCGTGTACTGAATTTGAGGGTTATAGACAATTTGTAGTGGCAACTCTTCATCAATTAAAGGTAAGATTTTAAAACTTAAATTTAAATCCAAATAAAAAATGAGTACTATCTATTGAACATGCTCATCCTAAACAAAATAAACACCTGTACTGGGAAAGCTAGTAGACTTTTTCTTAATGTCCACAGGAAATTAAATTCTATTCCAAAGAATAAATGACTGCAATAAATAGTATGATAATAATTGGTTATATTTTGATGGAACCACAATTTTTCATTAACTTTTCTGTCATCTTTATTGAAGATTCTTAAACAAAGTTCTTTTAATTCTTTTTCAAATAAAAATATTGTATAGTTATGGTGCTTTTTTCCGTCATTGTTGTTATATACAATGTATTTTTAAATTATTAACATGATTTCAGAAAGTTGGTGGGTTGTTGGTACCAATCTAACAATATATGCTAAACCTGCAGTGTAAGACAGTAAAAAATTACAAATGGGTGTAAAATTGCACTGCATTGCATTGGCTGTAAATAGATACTTTGAAATTGTGGTTTTATGCTCTGACTGAACTGATGTAGGGATTTCCTGTCAATGAAACAGTCCCAGACCTGAAATACGCTCTCACCATTTCCCTCAGAGAAGCACAAGCACTGCTTAACTTACTAAGAGTAGATTCAACTCACTCAGTTGGCAATAAACTTACACATCAAAAGAAATAATTTTGGGGTGAATCAAAGTCAGAAAAATACCAGAAATGGCTGAAGAGACTCTCTCTACTGTATACTATAATAAGACTGATTAAAATTCCTGGAAAATGCTAAAAGCAGATCTTAGACATACAAAAACATTTTCAGATCTGAAGAGCAAGTTATTGTTAATTCTTTGTAATAAAGTATAACTGACATAGTGCTATGGATATGTGAAAGATGCATTTCTAATTATAGACAGAACTTGATTATCAAAATTAAACTACAATCTAATAGATTTATTGATTTGAATGTGTTTATAATTTCTCACATATTTATATTGATTTTTTTCCCCTTTGGGAAGTATTTGGATAGTAAAGAAATAGAACGTTCAGAGAGGATTAAAGCACTTCAAAACTATCCAGAAGTGAAATGGAAAATCAGAGAACAGGAACAAGCTTACCTTCTCAAAAGGGCCAGAGAAAAGGAAGAGGCTCAAAGAAGGATGCAAGAAAGAAAGAATGAGAAACAGAAACAGATGGACTCTAAGCTTGGATGTGACAGGTAACAGTGAACAACAACAGTTTGTGGGTAAACATCATTCTTTTCTTTCTTTATTCAGAAGTTTGGCTTTTTTCATTAAAGAGTTTATATAATTCCAGTTAAATTTTTGTTCATCTTTATTGTTGACTCAAGCACAGAGTTATTTCTCTTCATGCATGTTATTTATGCAAAATATAATTAATTACATACATAATTTATTATTGACCTGCAGACACAGTTCAATAGAAATTTTTATTCCAAAATTCCAAGTTAAGTTGTCTGGGGGCCAAAATTGTGTAATTAACAATTTCTTTCAGGAGAGCAGCTGGAAATTGTTATTTAAGTTAAAGCGGGGTTCCAGAGAAAGCAGCTGTTCACCTATAATTGCTTTTGCCTTAGCATTATAATATGTGAAGACTGAAATGGGATATTGCCGGCCTTTGGTGTTGATTTTCCTACTTCTTCCACTTCATGTCACTGATATTACCTAGACAGCAGCAGGACTTTTGTCTGGGGTCATCTTCTACTGCACTTGCCACCCATCTTATTTTAATCCACTGTTTCATGATGCTGCCTGCAGAACTTTCTCCTCATAGATCACACCTGTATCATAAATTTAGTTTTCTCTCTCTATTGATAGAGATTTACAGAAGCTTAGAGCTAGGGAGAAAAAATTACTCAGGTGTTAAGATGGCATTTGAGGAGTTGATCATTGCTACCTTATTAATTTCTAGTCTGTTGCTGCCTGATACTGTGAATTCTTAAACAGCACATGAACTGATGGTTTTCTCTCACCTGAAAGTTGTGAGGGTATCTGAAAATTCTGCTTCTGAAATTAAATCTGTTGAACTACCTAGGAGGGTTTCCAGGGGATTAGGTATAGCCATACTATCAGTTCATAGTCAGGTAAATGAAAAACATTATGTCAAAATATGCTTTGTGGATTTACAAAAGAAGCAGAGCAGAGAATGTTCTCCACATATATACGATACCGTTCTTGGTAGGAATTGTACAGTTGTTATTGGGTTGTAAAAATATTATTGCAGTAATTTATTAGCAAGTCACTCTTCCTTCATTTCATTGAGATAATATTTCAGTGATCTTGTGTAGCCCAGACTCCCCACAGGAAAAACCCAATCAGGTAGAAGGAGATGGAAAGCAGGAAGGATGCAGAACAATTGAAAATGATGATGAAGACAGAAGATTTTGGGAGGAGCCCACACCATATACTCCAGAATCTAGATTAGAGACTCACAGATACATTGAAGAAAAACGGAGAGCTAAAGACAAGATAAGGTACTTTTTTGTTTTAATGTCTTTGATGAATTGAAGAAGGAGAAATTTTCAAAGGTACAGAGAACAGGCAGGTGATTGTCTGATATTAAATACTACTGAGAACTGACAGCTTAAATCCCTGTTGTTTATTATAATAAATAATAATAGGTAAAATAACACTGGTCTGTTATCAACACCCTTCCAGCTACTAATGCAAAGCACAACACTGTGAGGGCTGTGAACTCAGTCAGATCCAATACAATAGGCTTATACAGTCTAAATTAAATATTTTGATTGTTCATTTTGTTTTCTTTCATTTTCTAAACTTCATTTAGGTAGTCTTTATTTTATTTTTCCTCTGATAGAGTTTTTAAATACTATTTCTCTTTCAACTCGATTTTATGGAGTTTAGAAGTTTCATTTTTCTATCAGCTGTTTTGTATAGTTCAATATCTAACATTCTGCTAAAAACATTTATCCATAGTGAAGATTGCATTAGGTCAATGCCATCCAGACCATGCTACAAGTTTTTTGTACATTTCAAACACTTTTTCCATGTAACTGAAAAATCTTTTTCTCATACTTTATCAAATATATTTGTCACGAGTAATAAGAGTCTTTCTGTTATCTGTGCTGTTGGACATCGTGAATCTGAAGAAGTCTGGTCCCTGAAAAACCTTTAAAACTTTATAAAGTTGTCACTGGTTTTGCTGAACATGCAAAATAGATGCAGATACTAGCAAAAATCCCAGTATTTTATTGCTGCTGGCTTATGAGCTCCACAAACATTGTAAACAATGTCTTTTTGTTTTTATTTTTTTTCTTTCTCTTTTGCTTATGTAACAAAATTTGTGCCAGAGATTTTTTTTTAGCTGGTTTTTTTAAGGGCTTGCTTTATAAAAGTTTTGTCAAGGCTAAGTATTGAAAAAGTCAGTCCTAGGGAACTCTCCAAGAAGTCTGGAAATGTGCATAACTTGTTGCTATTATTAATTCAAGTTCTAGCACTTCCCTGGAAGGACTGCTGGGAAACCCAGATTCTAGCCAGTTTGAGTTTTGCTGGCTTTGGAAGTGCCTTGCTCTAGTCAAAAGCAAATGTGTTCCAAATGCTTCCCTTTAAGGATTCAAGGAGAGTCCAAATAGTGTTATAATAAAGATAGAATAATTTGTTTCTGGATTTTTCTAATTTTCTAAATTTAAAAGCATTTAAAGAATTTTAAAGTCCTTTCCTGGCTTATTTTGATTTGGTGTTGTGAAAGTTTCATGGTATCTCCTTAAAACAGTTCACATGAATAGATCATTTCATCTGGGAACAGATTATTAAAAGCTAACTGGTGGAAGAATATAATTTGTGAGGTGTTTCTGAGAGCATCTTTGGAACAGAGTGGTGGTTCATTCACTTTGCATTTAAGTGTCAAGTGTAGGAATTCAGGTGTGGAGATTGGCAGGCCACAAATCCCACATAAAAGCTGATTTATATTATAGAATAGTATTTAACACTTGGATAATTGTCTTTCTTAACCAGAAATTGGTTTTATGTAGTCATTCCAGTAGCTCTACTTAAGTGTTTTTATTTCTTCTTCAAATCCATTGTATTTATAATCCAAATCTACTTTTATGGGTTTTTTTCCCCAAGGTGTTCTAAATCTAAAATATTTTATATCTGTCATTAGTGATTTTCCTTTAACAATCGCTTAATCTTGAATTTATAGTAAGAAATAGATTCAGGAACAAAAAAGAAGCAATACATTGTTGTTGGGGTTTTTTTGAGAACTGTTTTCTTTTTAATATGGTGGCTGAAGTGGCCATACCCACTATATTGACCAGCTGAAGAGTGGATTAATGCAATGTGACAATTACAGTGCTGTATTTTTAAAGAAAACAGCATATTTTTTACTTAGGTGGAAGCAGACTTTTCTTTTTCATATTACTGAGGTTCCTTTCTCTTCTTTCCCTTGCTCATAATCTAAACATTTACACAGGAAAACATCAGTATTACAAGTCTTAATGATCTTACTGTGATCTGCTTTGTTTGGGCAGATAAATTTTTGGTAGCTGGTTTATTGTACTGAATGAAAGAGAGATACAGTTTAATTGCTGATAGCTGGAAGTGGATAGTGAATATTAAAGTAATATATCAGTACATCATCAATACATCAGGAATGTGTATTGCATTTTTTGAACAAAGAACACAACAACAAATGTAATATATGCATCAACAAATAATCTGTATGTCTGCCCTTTGGTCCTACTGTATCCTATTTGATTCTGCTTGTAATCTTTTGACCATTAAAATTCTTTTTGCTAGACCAGAACAGTGATTGAGAGACTGATTCTGTTTGGAGGTAGGCCAAACCTCTTCAGTGGGAGTAATCAAGTGATCATGAATAAAAATTGTTTAGAATTGCTTGCCCATACATCAAACAAGTTATCAGTGGCAGCACCTTGTGATGAGTTTAACCACTCCTGACTAGAAAAACATCCCATTTCATGCATTTAAGCCATCCATGGTTTTCTTGTGGTATGCCAGATAATTTGTTATATTTCTGTTTGATAATGAATGTGGTGACATGCAGACGAAGTTATTGTCCATGTAAGATGTGACATTATAAATTATTTGTTCCTAAACTAAATTGTAACCTTAACATCAAATACCAGATAATTCTTACCTCTTGCCATCCTCTTCTTTATTTTTGCTATTAAACATAATAATGCAACTTTTAAACTATTAACCATAAACAATTTTTCTTTCTGTTTTGTTAAGGGAATCAAAAAAGAGGGAGAAAACTCCTTGGACATTGGTCACTGCAGAAGGAAAAGTTCTGAATGTGAATGTGCCTAAGTATGTAAGGTTAAGAGGTTAAACAGTCTAATCTCTCTGTAGTTGATTTCGGCAACTATTTCAATATATGTGACTATCCAAAAATAAGAGGGCTGACAAATTCTTGTTGCAGTGTTATATTCCTTGTGGGAAAACTGCATTCTAAATTCATATTCTGATGCTGGAAAAAGAATCTGTTTTCATTGAGTTGAGTGTTGAAGATTGTTTAGTTTAATATCTTTGTCTGTAAAGATTGAAGAACTTGTTTTTCTGTAAAAGATAAAAGATATTTTAGTCTTTTCCCTTCTATGGTAAAGCTCTTTCTTGGAGCATCTTGCCAATAGTGTAAAAAGTTTAACTGGTTTGGCTGTTGAAGATAAACGTGTATGAGAAGCCACTTTAAATGTGGAAAAATACATCCCAGTAATATTTCTGGACAAAATCATTCTGTCCTCTGATGACAGATGTAAAACTGGCAGAACTGGGAAGGATAATCAGCTTCTGTGGCAAGAGGCCCTGTGACACTTAGTGAGGTCTGCAGCAACAGAGAATGGGGACACAGGGAAGTATCTTGTGTTTGACAATTGACAAAGGCACTTGGGTATTCAGGTGTTCTAGAATGAGTTTCCAGGGATATCAGCCATTGGTTTCACTTGAAACAAACCTTCATTTGCTAAGAGAAAACAGGAAACTGAGTGTAAACATTATTTCCTTATCAACAGTTTCCTATAGGGCCTCCAGCAGGAGACTGGGCTGAAAAAGTGGCCACTTACCTCTCTGCTGTCCTCTGAAGAAGTTTGTCCATTTAAGACCAATTTAGCTGCAAAACCAAATATATGAATATGCTTATCATTAGCATGAAAACTGCTTTTAAATCTTGAAAATTTAGAAATCCTTCAAAGAATTATATGTAGTGTAGAATTTGCAGCAGAACAGAGAGAATTAAAGGTAGCGGAAGAGTTTTGTGTCCTGTTTATTGTCTTGTAGAGACATGTTTAGTCTGTTTGTACCAAGAGATACTTCCCATGGTGTTGATGTATGTTTTTCAGTAAAAATGTGTTGACTGAAAACAAAAATTATATCATTTTCTAATCCAAAAGAGACAAGCCTAAAATAATTAGCATCTTGTGTTAAAACCCTCTAAAAAGCGGAGACATTCAGACTAAATCTCTAGCTATCTTTTTTAGAAGAAATAGAGTTCACTGTTAGTAGCATCCCTGTCTGTGTCACCCGAGTTTTCTGAATTTAGTCTGTGAATGTGCCCACATAAAGCCAGACCAATGAGCATTTTTTGTCATGGCTTCAACAAGAATGTCACAGCTGTTCAAGGCAATCTGGCAGGGTATTGGGGAGACATAAAGAAAGAGATACAAGTAAGCAGATGGTGTTCTCCAAAGTTTTTGCTTCAACTTGGGAGTCTCATGTCCATAAAAATGTTCAAGCTTCTCGGATGTTCTTTTGGAAGGTTAGTGAGAGGAATGGCTGCTTGCTGCTGAGGACAGACTATTTCTCTTCTTCACTTCTAATTAAGACTCCTACTGGAAAATTTTATAATTCTGTTCTCGTGTTTACCCTTCATGTTTTAGTGGATTCTCAAAATCAGTGATGCAGTAAGATGAAAAAACCTGAACAGGAAATAAAGCTATTTTGTATTCTTTGCGGTTTTCCATTAAAAAATACTTGTAAACTACAATGTCAGTAAAGTTTCTAGCAAATTTTCTGTATCAGAATAGGAGAGCAAAGAGTGAAAAGTATATCTGGCAAACATTTTTATTTGAAAAAAATTATCATCCAATCTATTAATATTTGAGCATTTTTCCATTATCTGAACCCAACTTATCTAAATATTTTAATGTCACTGAAATAGCCCAGATAAATTATATTAAGCAAAACTCTTTCATTTTATACTAATAACTAATTTATCAAAAGCTTCTCATTTGTAGGTAATTTCATTCTGTTTTTTTCTCTGCTGTCATACATGGGAAATGTTTGAGCATATGAGCAGAACTTCTAAGTCTAGACTAGATCTCCTTACAATTGTAGTAAGAGATGACATCAATTTATAACTGGTAAGATTTGTTCTCAATTTTAAAAACACAGCCAACAGATCACAAACATGCAGCTATTACAATCTAGAGGCTCATTTTCAAAATATAAAGCTTATAGAATCAAGGATATTATGCCAATCATGTTTTACTTTGGAAATGCACAGACAGATATTTATATTTGGAGCAAATTAATTACTATGAACAAAAACACATTTTTTTAAACATACCGTAAGGTTAGAATTACAGAGTTCTGTGTTTTTTGTGCGTTTTGGAACTGGTTTTTTCTATGAAGATGTAATAGAGCAGACAGGTTTCACCAGCAGATGTCTCTCGTTCTGCATTGACAGAATGAGCTTAATTTTAACTGACCTTCAGCAGACGATTTTTTTGCTTTTTTCTTTTGGTTTGAGTATGGAGAACAGAAAATAAATGTGAGAATGACCTTGGCTCATATGCCAGTATTTTCTTCTGTTTTTAAATGATCGCATGAGATATTGTCTAAATGGTGTTTGTATTAATCTAAAATTGCTAACATTTGAAGTATGCTGTAATGTTTGTTTTTTCACTCCAGTAGTATTTATCCTGGAGGTGTTTCTTGTCATTGTTATTAGGCTTCATTTCTCTTTGAAAGATGATGAAGAAAACAACCAGATCATCTTGGATCTTGCTGTTTACAGGTCAGATTTTTTTTCCTCTTAATTTTTGTCACTCGTAAGATCTAATACACAGTGTTTCAATTATACTGCTCTGTCTAACGGGGACTTTTCAAGAGGAAAACAAATAACATAGTGGATGATGGAACCAATCTCGAAACCTGTGCCAAAGAAGTGAAGCTGAATAAGTCGAAGGCCCTTCAGACTGTTCTGTTAATCCTGAATGGGGACTGTGTCTAATAGTCCTTTTGGGAACTGATGTTTTGTGCAGTCCATAGGCAGGTGTGTTCCACACCTGTTCTTTTATACATGTGTAAAATCTTTTCCATTCTTCCTTTACAGACAAGGGCTGTAGGGAGTGGGTTTTTTGCTCGTTCTTTGGCCCTAGAAGTATTCCAGTACAGTTCATGTACTTCTAGTTAAATTCTTCCCCTCCCTGAGACAGAGTAGGGTAGCCTTCTCCTATTTTCCTTGATTACTGGAAAGAGTCCATGGCTCATGCTAATCCTTGAAATGTACCAGGGCTTTGCATGGGAGAAATTTGGTTGAACCAGGCAAAATATGACAAGGAAACCTGATAACTATTAGATAGTACATATACTCCTAAGCATTACCATGACCTTTTCCATTCTTCAGGGAAGGGGCTGGAAACCCACAGGTTTATCTATCCATAATAGAAACTTGTTACATAAAACCTAAATTAGTTTTATAGTACAGAAATAGTACTCATGCCAGGTGTTCTTTGTTTGAAAATCATAAATTTCCCTCAAAAGAGGTTTGCTCTATGTTTCTGACTTATAAGATACAGATTTTTTTTTTGGAACCTCAGAAAATCTATTCAGGTTCAATAAATTGCTGGATGTACTGCGGAGTCACAGAATCATTTAGGTTGGAAAAGACCTTCAAAGATCATTGAGTCCAACCTTTGACCCTTTATGACCTTGTCAACTACACCATGGCATTAAGTGCCACATGCAGTCATTTCTTGAACACTTTGGGACCCTGGGCAGTCCATATTTTAATAGTCTGTGCTCATTTGTAAGAAATTGAAGACTAAAATATTTGAAAAATTCACCTGTAATGTTGTAAAAGAAGGGAAATGGGAAATACGTACTTGTGCATTCACATGAGTCACATCAGGTGTCACATGGTGAAGAGCAGATGTTAAAGTGCAGCTTTTACAGGTCACACATTTTGTTTGAAAGATATAAAATTACTGTGTTTTCTGGGAATGGCAAGTATATCTGTTCATTTTTTCCAGCAAATTCTGTATAAAAAAGGGAACTTCTATTATAAATTTATTAGTAAAGCCTTTGGAAGGAAAAGTAGCACAATATTTTCACAATTTTAAATAGCATGTAGATTAATTTTCATAGTAATGTAAAGCACTGAACTAACAGACAAAAGACCTTTTTGTTTTCCTCAAGGATTTTGAATTCTTGCAGTTATACAATAGCTGATGACATGGACTTGACAGAATTTAGATATTATTTTAATTGCCATTCACAGGAAGATCATTTGCTTTTTTTCCACAAAACTTTAAATCCTAGTAGTATTTTGGAAAATTTAATAACTGAAATTTAAGCTTGTGCTTTATAAACTGTGAAATATTGCAAGAGCTATATAGTCTACTGTAGATTGATTCATTTACTTATATTTCATTTGGAAGACATTTGGACATTTCTCTACTTGATGTTGATGTGCAGCCAACTTACATACGAGTACTGGTGAAGGGAAAGGTCAGTGATTTCTTACTACATTCATTTCAAATCAAGAGTTAATGTTTGCCATAGTTATTCAGTGGACTCTGGATCTGACTTCCATAAGTTACCAATCATTTAGACTGAGAATGTTCTTTCAATACCAACATCATTTTGGACCACACATAAACTGTGGAAGTCCTAACCAGAAGATGTACAAAGCCTGAAATAAAACTTCATTTTCCTTCTCTCCTCTCTTCTTACTCCCCCCTCGCAGTGTACCATAATTCACTTTAGAAGAGAGCTTCCTAGTTGCCCTAGGCTGGAATTTAGCAATTTCACAATCTGGAATTTATAGCTGACAGAAACCAATGGATGTATATTCTTTTGAAAGGGCATTTAAAATGTCATTCCAGTTTTCTCTGTGGTTTTAATTTTATCATCATTAAAAAAAAATCAAAGTACTTCCACAGTAAACCAAAATTCCTATTTTTAACTGAGCCAACTGCATAAACAAAATTTGAGAATTGCTTTACGTCTAAATAGACTGGATAATCTTTCTCATTTAATTGCTAATGTAAGTCAAGCATCATTTTATAACCTTCTTTAGAAATGCCACTTCAGGAATGGCAGCAGTTCAGGAACATACTTCTGACTCTACTTGTAAGTGAAAGCTATTTAGCATAATTTATTAGGTTTAGTAATACCATACATAAGGTGAAAGGAATTAGACCTGCAGTCCTTAAAATCAAAGAGTGTGATAGTGGTGGTTTTGTATTTGTTCTGTCCATGTGAAAGAAAGAAAATATGTATTTTAGCAGGATGTACTTCAATTCCATGTTGTCTCCTAGCCATTTCAGCTTGTGCTCCCTGAGGAAGTGAAGCCAGACAGCAGCTCTGCTAAAAGATCACAAACAACTGGTCATTTAGTTGTCACCATGCCAAAGGTATGTAAAATAGTCTGAGGAGACATCACACAAAGGTCCTTAAATGTTGTGAGTACTTTGGGAATGTGGCTGAGTTACAGGTAACATCTGGCTTGCTAAAGATACGCAGCCTAGCCTTTCCCATCAGGGCATATTTTCCAAAAAAGGAACATTGCATAAAGACAATTTAATTGCAGAGCCAAACCTTAGTATTTAAAATCCCCCTAAAGGAACATAATGAAAATCAGTATTAATAGAAATTTGTATTTCCTTTACTTTAAACAAAATCAGCTTTTTATATGCTGACAGAGACTATGCAAAACATGCAGTATTATGCAAATGTGTAAGAAGATAGCTTTTTTTAAATAATGAAAATAAATACATACCTACTTCCTTTTTCCACTTGTGAAATAATAAGAGCAAATCAGTTTATTGGCATTTGTGTGGCACACATATGTATGAGGGTTACATATTTTTTCAAATAAAGGGATGATCCACTACTCTCATGTCTCGTATTTGGAAAAAGAGTTGCTTAATTCATTTTCCCTTCATGCTCTCCTTGCCTGGAAAGGATGCCCTGGTCAGCTGTACAGACTACTGTGACCATAGAGCAAGAAGGTTGTGGCAAGATGGTATTTCAGCTGAAACTACTCGGAGCAGATAGGGAGCTGGAAGTTCTAGGGAGGTTGAGTTCCAGAGATGAGAGTGGATTATATGGTGGGGTTCTGGATGCTGAGGAAGTTAATCAACTGCAGCATCTTCTGCTGTTCTGGCTTTGGAGGGTTGGGTTGCTTTTAAGGCCTCTAGGGCTACATCTTACACTTTTGACTTTCAAAATACGGTAATCCTGCCCAGGGATAGTTACAGCAAAAAAGCAATCTTTTGGTGCTCTAGCCTTACCCTTCTTGCCTTTAGGAAGTTTCTCTGTTGTGTAAGGGCAGGGGACATGTGTGAGTCCACCAGAATAAAAAAATATAGCATTTCTTTCTGAAGGAAGAAGCTATTTAGCTGAAATAGTTTCACCTGCTATATGGGGTCATTTTTTTTCTCTGTGCTCTGATTTAATTCTAAGACTATGCATCTAGCAGCTCTAAGTAAAAAACTATTTTTCATCTTTTGGCTTTTTCCATTTGTGGTTATTACCTTCTGTGTTCCCTTCTACACTCCAGTTCCACACCATCAGTCTGTCCCTATGAGGACAGCTTCTCATTGAATTACAAACTAGCATCAAACATGCTGTTTTACCAAGAACTTGAAGAATACTGAAAATTGTACTTACTTGGTTAAGGTACATATTTTCTTAATGTTCAAAATTCACTCAAATGAGAATTTATGCTTTCATATATTTGTTTGGAAATGAGGCCTAGACATTTGCCATTTTGGATAGTGTAATTTTCAAATATAAATGAATAGTTTTGTTTAATAGTTACTTGTCTTTGGGATATTTTAAGTACTGTCAGTTTTCTGTCCTATACCCTGCTTTTATTAATCATACTTCTTGCTAGTCCCGTTGTGGATGATCAATGCCTTAGAAAATGTAAATATTTCCAAGAGTCTCTGGATAAATATTAACTCTGCTGCCTGCCTATAAAGTCATGCCTAAATCAGCAAAATTAATGTTCTCTCTTCATACTGTGATTGAGAACTGCCTTTATTCCATTATTAACTTTATGTTTAATCTACCTTGATATTTTAGCTACACCTACATATTTTACCTAGCCTGAGGTAGGTTCTGCTTCATCTCAGAATACATGATTCTCAGGTATTTGTAAGACATGAGGAGAGAGAAGAGCTGTAGGATAACTGGGTTGATGTTCTCAGCTTGGCCTTGGTTTGGTTAAAACTACTTGAGTAGCTTGGACACAGCGAGAGATGCATGAATGGGATGCTGCATGGTCTCTTTGTTGTCAGTGTATCCTGGAAAGCAGTTTTGCAGAAAAGCACCTGGGAGTCCTGGTTGCCACTAGGTTGTAGATGAGTCAGCAATATCCTCTTCTGTCAAAGAACACCAGCTGTGTCCTGAGCACAATTAGGAGTGTTGCCAGCAGGTGAAGACAGGCCATCCTCCCCCTCTGTTCAGCATTGGTGAAAGACACATGGAGTGCTGTGTCCAGTGCTGGGCTCCCCAGGGCAAGAGAGACATGGACATTCTGGAAAGAATCCAGCAAAGGCACAAAGATGATCAAGGAACTGGATCAACTCTCCTGTGAGGGAAGGCTGAGAGAACTGGGACTATACAGCCTGGAGAAGAGAAGGCTCAAGGGCATCTTATACAGAAGAATACCTACAGAAGAATACACAGAAATACCTAAAGGGAGAGTGCAAAGAGGCAGAGCCAGGCTCTTTTTGGTGGTGCCCAGTGACAGCACCAGAGACAGTGGGCACAGACTGAAACACAGGAGTTCCCTCTGAAGATCAGGAAACTCCTACTGTGAGGGTGACCAGCTGCTTGCACAGGTCACCCAGGGAGGTTGTGAATCCTCCATCACTGGAGATGCTCTGAAGTCATCTGGAGTGGTCCTGGGCAACTAGCTCAAGTGGACCCTGCTTGAGCAGGGGGCTTGGACCAGATGACCTCCTCAGGTCCCTGCCAATCTCCAGCATTCTGTGATCCTGTGAACTTCAGGGATTTGCTGATCAAAGATGGACCTGTGTTACTTCACAGCAATTGCATGTAACAGATACTAACCTATTGTTTACTGTTCAATATTACAGTCACAGAATCTGTTCTCTTCCCCTAGGACTGAAATTGAGTGCTCAGTTTAAATTTTTGGGGTATAGATCCTCTTCATATGATCTTGATCCATACAAATTTTATTATGATTATTATTAATGGGATATAATCTAGGAAGAATGGTATAATGAATAATGATTGACAACAGGAAGGCCAATAGGTATTTTTCTTGCACAATATTGTGGCTGATTTTATCAATGCTTGAGAATACTAGTTTGAGATCACCATCTTATTGGGAATTCCTTTTAGTAGGACAATAGAAAGACTGGAATACATGCAATTTCTTTTAGGCTGTATCAGTGACAAGACAAGCTTAATGACTATATTGCATTGTATTTAACCCTTTTGTTCCTGATAAACAGTTACCAAAATAATTTTTTTGCAACTAGATAAATGGCCTAGCACATTCCTTACATAACTGAAGTGTTGTCAGTCTCCTATTATAACCTTCATGCAATAGTGTCCTAAAAATATCTCTCTTCTCAGTAACACAACAGAAATCTATCTGAATTCTAAGTGTTTTTCACTTGCTTTAGTGAGCTTCTGATAAGATTAATAAACCTTTCACCATTCATCTTCTAGCCTGTTTATAGTTCTCTAGTCTTTTAAAACAAAAACAAAACCTCTTTCCGTGTCTCTCTGATGACCTTGCCACACCACAGATGTTGGAGATAGTAAATCCCACATGAAGTAAAAGAAAGGAATAATTTTCGCATTCATTTCTGGAAACATTTTTTTAGCCGTATTAGTTGCCACTCAACAAATCACCTCAGAATGGGTGCCTTTCTATGACAGTGTTTACCAGCATTTTTGGGAAGGTCATCAAAAGAAACTGAAGGACACAATGTTCAGTGAGATAATACAGTGGCACTTTTAAAGTGTAGTGTTTATACTGCGATAATTCAGTATGGAGATTTTGCATAAGTAAGGTGTTGATAGTGACTACATAGTTGATAGTACAGGCTTCGTGTTCTGGGAAGAATATTTGTGACATGAAGCTTCTCAAATGTTGAACCTCTATGCTCTGGCAGCGTCATCTTTGCAGATGATTTAGGAAAATTAAAAACTGAGAGATTCTTTAATAGAATTTGACTAAAATTGGCATATTAAATACATGATTTCATAAAATGTCATCAGTAATCACACCAGCATTTTAATTACTGTCTGGCTAAAAGCATTGAACCCCAGTGTTATTAACAAGCAGGTTTTATTTAGGGTTCTGAAACATTCTCTGTCATGTTTTAAAACTTTCTTTTTCTTATTTCAGTGAGTCAGAAAGAAAAATTTGGACTTTTGATTAGTTCTTTATTATATTACCAGTCACAAATGAATGCTGACAGCTTTTTATTGGCTGGGCTTTCAAAAGTGATTAGAATTTTAAAGATCAGTGAGAGTTAGATTCCTAAATTAATCTAAAAATAGGAGTGGTGTGTATTATGCGTGCCAGTATTATTTGATAGAATTACATTATATAATTCTCACTTATCTAGGTATGGTAAATGCAGTAATATTTCATTATCATCAAAGGCATGTGGAGACACAGCTGTGGAACCCTAGAAATCTAATAATCCTTCAGCATAAATGTGTTTCAGGGAAAATCTGTTACTCAGAGGAATTCCCACTGTAGAATAAGAAAGCTCTTATAGGGAAAATAAAGGTGGACTGAAAGTATGAATAAAATATGGCTTTCACATATTCATTCTGTTTTCTCAAATACATTCCAGATTTTATTTAAAACATCTGTAGCTAGAATTCTTTCATAATGATCTTAAAAGGGGTGCGTTTTCTGTTTTCTAATTAATCAGAATCATAGAATATGCTGAGTTGGATGGAACCCATCAGGATCATCAGATCCAACTCCTGACCCTGCACAGGACACCCCGAGAGTCACAGCATGTGCCTGAGAGCATTGTCCAAGTGCTTCTTGAACTCTTTCAGGTGTGGTGCTGTGACCACTGTCCTGGGGAGCTTGTTCCAGTGCCCAACCACCCTCTGGGTGAAGAGCCTTTTCCTGATGTCCAACCTAAACCTCCCCTGACACAACTTCAGACCAGTCCCTTGGGTTCTGTCACTGGTCACCAGAGAGAAGAGATCAGTACCTGTTCCTCCTCTTCCTCTCACAAGGATGTTGAAGATCTCAGTGAAGCCTTCTCTCAGTCTCCTCCGGCCTGAAGAGACCAAGTGACCTCAACCACTCCTCATACGGCTTCTCCAGACCCTTCACCATCCTCATGGCCTCCTTTGGTCTCTTTCTCATAGCTTCATGTCTTTTTTATATTGTGACACCCAAAACTGTACACAAAAATGTAAATATTAGAAAAAGTATCATAGAATAACTTCCAGAAAGCTTCATTATATTAATTTTGTCCATTTTCCTATATACCACAACCTTCAAATTTCACACCATTATCTTTCTACTGAGCCCCAAGTAGGCAAATCCTAACCCTTCCCTAAGTTCCAGGGTCAGTTCTTGTCAAGGATGAATGCAGAATCAGAATGTTTCTTCACCATTCTTGATGGTGTGCTCTGAGGAGAAAGTAAGGAGCACGAGTCTCAAGGGGATCAACAGAATTAATTTCTATTGAAAGAACACTTGAAAAGGGGGAAGGTAGAAATAAACAAGGCTTTCTTTCCTTCATCAGAGCATATGCAGAATCAGAGGGGATCAGCCTCTTCACTCTGATTTCCAGAAATAAATGACAGAAGCTACAGACTCTGTCTTTATGTCATTTGGGGTTTAGAATGAAGACTAAATTCACAAGGCTTCTGGAACAGACTGCTCTCAAATCAATTGCATTATGAAACAGTCAATAAAATGAACTATTTGGTGTAGTTCCTGTTCTTTCTGCTTTTAAATGCTTAAGGGATCCCTCTCCCATGCTGTTGTTGCAGAGGGAAAGAGATTCTTTTGCAATGAGATAACCTTTTTGTCAGTAACACATCTCCCAACAAATTGTGGTGGACATGTTTTCTTGGAGAAGGGGAATTCATTTGGACTTTGAACTTATGAATCTGTTTTAGTGAAGGAGCTGAGGGAGTTTGTGGTCACTTGTCATTTGAGTGAGGAGTAGTCCAGACGGCAGCTGATTTTTTAATAAAAATGTCAGAACAAGTGCTTGGACACCAGAACTGAAATGCAATCAGTAATGTGCATTATTAACATGGTGCTAAACAAGATGGCATATATTTAAATACAAGTAGATGTATATTTTTAAATACTCTTTTATATGTAGTTTTATAAATGTTTGACTATAATTCCATTCAGATAATTTGGTTTAACTTGCCTTATGTCTGTGTTTCATGCTGAGTGAAGAGTGTTAAAATATAACAGAAAGAGTAAATGTCACAAGAGAAAATTTATGCAGACGCTCTCAATTTTCTATATTTGAAAGATTATTTAAATGCTTGCGAGCAAAAGTGTCAACTTTTATGAGAATTATGTTTTGTTTATTTTTATTTTAGGCTAAAGAAATAATCCTGGCTAAGCAAAAAGTTTCAGCTTCAATTAAACATTCTGACTGCAATACACAGCAAAAAAACACTAGAAGGTAATTCCTTTTTATCTTCTGCATTAGTTTGGTGTTTATCAGTGTGTTATTCACATGCCAGAATATGTACTTCTTTTATGCTATTGTTGAAAATATGAAAATATTGATTAGTTTAAAGTATGTCTAAAAGCTTTGGATTAATAACCTGTCTGCTGCTGTTTATTAAAAAGTGATCTCCTTGAATAGGAGAACCAAAAAAGGACATATTTTTGCCTATCAGTTTTTTTTCCATCAGCTCATTCAGGTTGTTAACTAGTATATACGAAAACAAAATCACCTACTGAGAATGGCCTCTGCAGAGCTCCTTGCTATGGGACCCAAATCTGGAACCCCTTTAGAAAGCAATGATTTTGAATGTCTCTCATGAATACTGTTATACAGGTTGATCTAGTGCTGTAGTAAATAGGTTCAAAAAGCAATTCTGCAAGGTTTTGTAACACAGATCCATCCTATTAAATGTGATGTCAACTCCAGCTCTTGAAATCTTGTAGTTAATGATTGGCCAAAGCAAGTGAATATCAGTGATGCACTATTTTGTTTTTACCCTTAGCAAGTGCTACTGTAGATAGAAAGTAGGGCTCATGGACACTTGGCCTAACTACAAATACCATTATATATGTTTTAATCTTTCCTTTTCCTTTTAACATAGCCAATGATATTCATACCAGAAAAAGATATGGTAGCAGCAAAGTCCCTTAAGCTGTTTATCTGTTTATATTTGAAGTGTTGCACTTGTTTCCTTGTTTGATTTCATTGTGGCGAATGTTGTTAAAAAGGCTAAGCAGTTAGTAAAAAATGGCATTTTGGATCATGGCTGTTCTTGCTCTCAATATTTAGGACACTGGCAAAATGGTTCTGCAAGAGTCAGTTGTAATTGATTCTACTTTTAATTTCTTATTTCTAGTAAAAATCAGTCATTAACTTATTTTCTTGATGATCTGCCTTATGAGAAGATGATAGGGCACCTGCAAGAAATTGTTAAGGTTATTAGCGAGCCCCAAGTACTGTACCCTTGTACCCTTTCCTTAGGCAACAGTCATTACAACAGTGCATCATTCTGACTACTGAGTATTTCAAATATTTTTAGAAGGTCCAGGCCTAATGGAGGATACTTACTCTCCATTATATTTGCAAAGTCATGGATATCAGGTGAAGTCCCTGGTGACTGGAAAATGAAAATATTGCACCATTTTTTAAAAGAGTAGAAAGGAGGACGCTAGGAACTCGTGACCCATCAGCCTCACCTTTGAGATTTCTACTCTGCCTAGGAATTGGTAGGATTGTTGTGTCTAGAGTGGAGTAGGCAATGTCTCAATCTCTGGATGGACATCAGTGACAAATGGTGTCACTCAGGGGCGCATACTGGGAGCAGGACATTTTCATGTCAAGCACACTCTCAGCAAGTTTGTGGGGGACTCCAAGCTGGGGGTGCAGTTCACATGCCAGAAGACGGGATGCCATCCAAAGAGATGCGGACAAGCTTGAGAACTGGGTTCATGTGAATGTCATCAGGTTGAACAAGGTCAAATGCAAGGTGGTGTACATGGGTCAGGACAACCCCTTGTATAAATAAAGGCTAAGGAAAGAAGGATCTGAGAGCAGCCCTGAGAAGAATTGGGGGATACTGGTGAATAAAAAATTCAACATGAGCAGGCAGTGTGCACTTGCAGGCCAGAAAGCCAACCATGTCCTGGGTGGCATCAAAAGCAGCGTGGACAGCAGGTTGGCAGAGGGGATTCTCCCTCTCTGCTCTGCTCTACCAAGAACCCACCTGGAGTTCTGCATCCAGCTCTGGGATCCTCAGTACAGGAAAGACATGGAGCTGCTGATGCCAGTCCAGAGGATGGCTTCAAAAATTATTAGAGGGCTTGAGTACCACTCCTATGAGGAAAGGCTGAGAGAGTCTGGGTTCTTCAGTCTGGAAAAGCTAAGGCTTCAGGGAGACCTTCTAGCAGCCTTTCATACTAAAAAGATTTGTAAGAAAGATAGGGACAGATTTCAAGGTGTAATTGTTTTAAAGTTAAAGAGGGAAAAGATATAATAAAGAACTTTTGTGTTATGAGGGTGGTGAAACACTGGCACCAGTTGCCCAGAGAAGTGATGGATGCCCCATCCCTGTAAACATTCAAGGTCAGGTCGAATGGGGCTCTGAGCAACCTGATTTAGTTGAGCATGTCCCCTTGCTCATTGCAGAGGGCTTGGACTGGATGACCTGTAAATTTCCCTTCCAACCCAAACCATTCAGTGAGTCTGTTCTATGACTCTTCTTTGCTAAAGGATGGTGCTTTTCCACAGAAGTACAGCTAAATCTCTAATGCATTACAAAAAATAAGTTAAAAAACAACTTCTGAATTAGGAAGATATATTTCCTTAGAAGCCTCAGTTTGCCTTTAGTTTTGGCTACATAGTAAATGTTTTAATAATAAGGGGAGCATGCAAGTAATAATGTGAAATGGTGATGAACTTACGGCATAGTGAACTCCATGGCCTAGTGAAACTCCAAGGATTTGTGTTTGATTTCTATTCAGTTTTAAGTAATTACGAATATGCTTCCTACAGATTTTGAGGGCTAAAATATTACAGGAATATATATCACAAAAGTAGAAGTAGGAAAAGAGTCTTTGAATTACACTACTTTCTAAAAATAGTATGTTTTGACCTCTTTAGCTGAAAAGTCGCTGACTAGCCAGATGTTAAAAATTTGCTGAATAGTTGTCTCTTAGATTACAGAAGAACATTCATTACAGTGATTACACTTGACAGCTACAGATGTCTTAGCTAAATGCTGTCAGACATGTAATCTGCCAAACTGTAACGTAGAGCTTTAAATCTCTTTAACTCTTGTTAGCTAGATTACATGATGATACTGTCATTACTTCTGCCATGTATGAGAGATTTCTCTGAGACTATATATGAAACTGTATTTCAAGCCTTCAAAGAGGTAAATTTCTGTGGAAGGAATTTGACAGACTGATCTATTATATTTACAAAGCTTCTATTAATGCAGTAGCTGAGTGTGCCATTCTTTACTGGAACTGGCCTCACAGTTCAGCTGTAAGATACCAAAGTTGAGTTCTCCACAGCTACATAGAGAAACTTCAGAGGTAGGTAGGAACTGACTTTTTTGAAGTTGTACTGGAAATCTTAAGAGTCAGTTACATAAAATCAACAATCCTGGTCTCACACCTTCAGCTTTAGACTATTCTTCCTTTAGTGTGTTGGAGAAGAAAAAATTAAATAAAACTCAAAGTATCTCTAAATGTAAATATACCCACATTTGAATTCCTCCACTAATGAAAGATTCATAGGAATACAACTTTTATTCTTTCATTTTTTGAGTTTTCTTGTTTTGCTTCTGTTTTGTTTTTTATTACTGTAGATCTTTATACACAGAGAGATTAAGAAATGCAGACAGAGAATGGTTTAATTTGAAGAGGCAAAGGCGTGGCAATTTCTGCAGAATTAAAAACTAATCAGCAAGTTCTGATCTATACACATCTTTTATAATGAAATAAGGAATGTAATCTAGAGGTGATTTCCTTCTTTGTAGTTCAGGCCTTGCAAATCTGACTGCCCTGAGTGTCTTTTCCCTTCTTAGCTATGCAGGAGTGCACTGGATGACCAAGCCAGCGCACACCGTGTAATGTGAGAATTCCATGTAATACATTAGGTTGGAAATATGACTTACACTCTGCTGGAGTCAGTTCTTAATGGCAGTGAATAATGTTTGACTTTTGGCCATTTTTTGTTTTGTTTTGGTTTTGTTTGGTTTGGTTTTTTTCATCTGTATTCTTAAGGAGAAAAAGAAGAAAAATACACTGCTGGATTGTCCACCTCTGTCTGCTGGAGAACCCATAAATGCCTTTGAACAGGTTATCCAGTTTCAACCGGATTTCACTAACTGGGAGAGACATAACATATATTATTAGCTGTAAGTTATATTGAACTTGAGACTGAGAAAAACTGAATGTTTTTAATCACTGTATTGGACTTAAATTCCAATATTTTCTAGCAAACATGTCATGATAACATCATAAACAGAAATTCTTTTATGATTTGCAGTTTCAGTGATAAACAAACATTACTTTTCTTGGAGAAGTCCTTGGTTTTAGTTGAGCTTTTCTTTGCTTAACAAATAAAGACTAAAAGACTGATTATTTCAAAAATTCTCTACAGTTGTCTCACTTGAAATGTAAGTGTTGCTGAAGATGAAATACAGTGCAAAGCTCTGTTTTAGCAGATGACCCTGATATAGCTTGGTTCATTTTGCTGGAGAAGAGGCAAAAATTTGTAGATGTAAGAGTAAGAATCTTTCTTTGGGAGTGAGAAGTTTTAATGTGATTTCCTGAAGCAGTCCTTGTGAAGCATCAGGATACTGCCTTTCCACAGTCTGAATGGCTGAAAATCTCTCCCAGTCTTAAATTCCTACAGCTTACACAGAGGGGTGTGATGAATTGGAAGGGAGAGAACTCCATGTTGTGATGAGAAATACAGTAGAACAAAATGAGTCATTTCCTCAGTACTGGGAAGGGAAGGTAAGATGAGGTCAGAAACTGGGTGGCGTTGCAGACAAATTGATCTGAAAGAACTGCAAGAGGATTTATGTGATCTTTCAGAACCCAGATTCTCCTGCGCCTAAACCAAGCACAAATGTTTCAATGTGAAGAAAGCCAAGTGCGTCTGAAGAGTGGTCTGAATGACAGATGAGTAAATGTGTGCAAAGATCACAAATGACAAGTTAGTTATCAGTTCTATTGAGATGTAATGCCTTTGATAAATACCTGGGATTAGATCACAAATCTTGAGAGTTGAATAGTTTGCAAAATTAATATTTTCTGGCAATAAAATTTGCTAGCTGTCATGAAGACATTGAGAACTTTTAGAATGCAAGTAGTGTTGTATGGAAAAGGAGGAATCATAGGAACTGTAATTCTGTTGGCTTCTTAATGGGAAAGTGTACTTATATATGATTAAGCAACATGTTAAAAATGTTTTTTACTCAAATTAATCTCAAAGTATGAAGTCATTTGCATTCTCATAGAGTCCTGGAGCTAATCAAAGTAGAGGGTGTACATCTCTGTAATTTAACTAATGAGGAGAACAAAAGGTGGGGTGCCTCAGAAGTGATTTGAAAATTAATTTGCACACAGGCATCTGATAATCCCTAACTTTAATAAAGGTGAGAAGGCTTCAGAAATGTTCCCTTCTGGAGAAAGCATTCTCAAGAGAACACTTCAGTTAGTTCCTGATCATTGCAGTCTAAAGTAATCTTTGATTGTGCATATGGGACAAGGACACAAGTCTGAGGGCAGGGATGGACTTTAAAGTTGCTCTCTAACATTCCATAACTTTGAAAATACTTTCTTAAAATAAAGTTATGTTTTCAGTATATGTTTGCTAAGTGTTTAAGGGTTTCAAGTTTAGCTGACAAATTTAACAGTGAAAGGAGAGAAAATAAGATGGTATTATAGCCACATATAGAAATTCAGAGTCAGTTTGCATATTGCAGGTATTGGAGCTTATTTCTTGCTAGCAGACAAGGTCAATTTAAAATGCAGTATCTTGAAGTGGTAGATTCAAAAAAAGGAAAGGGATGTAACAGTGAAGTTGAAAATGTCACAGTGATTATGATTTTCTGTCTAACTTTCCGAAACATGGACACTAGTAATATATACATTCTCAGCCTGATAAACCCTATATGTGAAATATATTTGTCTTTTAGGACATAATGACCTAGATATCATCAGCCTTTTATTTATCAGAACATTTACCACTGATTTGTTAGTTCTTCTTCACTGTTATTTAGTCCCTGAAAAATAAATTTGATTCTACCAGTATTCATGTCTTCCCACTGATTCTGAAGACTCCAGTTACAGCTTCATTTCAGATTGCACACATATACAGAGATTTGAAAGGCCTCTCACACAATGAAAGAGGAATTAATATTCCAGGTACTTAAAAAAACATAATTATTTGCTTAGATTACCTAGTAGATTTTTTCCTAAGCTTATCTTTTCAAAAATTGAGACCGGAGTATGACAAGTGTCACACATTCACCATCCGTTTTTAACATACCTAAATAAATATTTGTCTTTCTCTAAGCTCTCAAATAAGATATCATTCTATATACTGGAATCACTCTGTTTTCTTATTCAAGAGAAGGATTTATTAGTACTTTGTCTAGGGTGATAATGATTTTTTGTCCTGTTTCATTCACAGCGTTAAAAGATTTGAAAAAGTGCCTCTTCAAAGTGGTTGGTTGTGACTCCTAAAGATCTTTGGATATCCTGATACCAGAAAGGAAACTTTCAATCACATGTCAATAACCATATATTCTGGATCAAAGATATGAGAAATCTCTAGCAATCTAAATTTTATTAAAATTCAGAAGTTGAAACAGGGAAATATAACTGTCAAATCATTTAAGTATCAAGTATGGGGATTAAAGACTTTGTAAATAAAAGTGTAAATTGTCAAGAAATACCAAATTATCAGATATGCTGTGTGTCATGCACCAGATTGTTCAGCAGGCTGCTATAGTTAAGCAAAACTTTCTTTATTGTGGAGTCTTCTAATTTTATTCTTTAAAAGCCTAGTCAAACTGTGTGGAGGTAAAAATAGCCTTTCAAAGGGAAAAAAAGTGTCAGGAAAAAAGAATTTCATTTATTTTTGTGTGGTGCTCTGGTGTTTGACCATAGTTTTTTAGGTAAAGAACACTCAGCAGCATGTAGCAGTGCCAAAAACTATGAAGTTCATCTATTTTTAGACCTGATCTTGAAATAGTTTGCAAACACTGAGATTTTCAGATATGTTCTGTAGCTGGTCCTGCAAGGAATATTTTTGTTTCCATAACAGCTATTTTACCTTTGCAAATGGAAGAGCTTCAGCAACAAGATGGTTTTTATTCTGCTAGGTAGAATTATATGAAAAAAAACCCTCATTCTTTCTTCAAAAAATGTTCAGGTGATTACCCTTGACCTCATCAATACCCAGCCTCTTTTGCATAGATTGTGTGATGAGAGCAGCAGCTCCTCAGCAGATTTGTGTTGTAACTGCACTGATTTCAGCTTGAGTCTTGCTATCAGCCAATTGTTGTGTGATGGTAGCTGTGACACCACTGTGAAGCTTTACTAAACAAGTACAGAATGTTTGATCGTGTTCATATAAGTACATAAAAACCCACTTCCTTTCTGGAAAAATTCACCTGTACTTGATTCTCAGTCTCATCTGTTGCCTGTTGCTAACAGACTTTGAGATTGCGTGTGTCAATGCAATTTTGAGAGTGGCTGATGCAATAACCTTTTCATAGCTTGTTGATGTGGGTTGCTACTTATGACACTCACTGTTAATTCATTTCTGGAGTACTGAAGTTTATTCTGCTACTAAGCTATGAGATAGTCAAACTCCATGATTATGTTTTCATGTCTGACAATTTGTACTATTTTAGAACTGTTGAACAAATGTGAAATACCACTGCTAATTAAAATATTTCAAATTAAGGGAAGTTTTTTCTAGCATGTGATGGAAGCACTGGCTGAGCCTAATTTATTTTCATGTTTACGCTTTTTTAGCTTTTTCTGAGGTGCTTCAGATTAGTGGTAAATTACTAGTTTAATGGTCTGAACAGGGTCTGCTCTCTTTGCAGTCTCACCAACAGCTACTGATAAAGTGATTCCAGGTCACAGCACATTCCATTAATTACACAGGAAACAAAAATGCCCTTTACTTTTGGGGGATGAGCATTTTTCAGAATGTTGCCACAAATCGAACACATTTTTTTTCATTAAATAGTATAGTGCAATATCAGAAAAAAAAATCTAGCTTCATAAATTGAAGAATGTTCAGGGTAAAGAAATAAGACTTTTCTTGTATTTGTTTTCATTACTCATAAAATTCTACTCTGAGTAATTTTTGTTTATGCCACTATTTGGAAAAGATTTATGCAGATTATTAAAGCAGGCAGCTTCTCTGACTGTTTTCGGCTAAGAAAAAATGATCAAATTATTTTTTTAGTACAAGAAACTTCTAGTGGCCTGGAGCTGAAAGAGGTAGGTAGGCTGGTGACTGCCTCTTGTGGTACTCCTGCTTTCCTCCTCATAGCACAGGAGCAGAGGGGGAACCCTCCCAAGAGCCTTTCTGCATCTCTCTTTCAGTGGGGCAGAGGCCCATTATTGTACTTAATTTACAAATGTTCATTACTTGTGTTGTCGTCCATAAAATGCATTCTGTCATGACTTTGCCTCCCTCTTTGTTCTAAGGAGCCTTTCTGATCTCCTGGGTAAACACAGTTTTCTCACATCTCTGAAGGGTGAGGCACTGTCTTTTCTAATGCTGAGCTGGGAACTGTGACTCAGTATAAGATGGAGTATGAAGATGTACAAATCATGTTGTAATTTGAAGAAATTAAACATAATTGTACAATTAAATTTTCATTTGGTATTTTTTCATGTAAACAGTTACAAATTGCATGAAAGCAGGTTAGATTTTTTGCATTTAATCATTGAGCTTCTCTCTTAGAAAAGAACAATGAGATTAAATGCTGCAAGACAGAGGGTACGTTTCAAATCTTTGATCATCATATGATGTGGATAAGTTGCCTTATTCTAAGTGTCATCTGAAAGAGTGTCCTTAATAGCAATAGAATCTGAAAATTGTGTTAAAACTCTAGCTTTTCTTGTAATTTAGTTTATTTTTTTCACAATAAAAACCTGGTGAGGATTCATATTGCCAAAATATAAAAATTAGCTGATCAAGGCAGACAAGTCCCTACAATTGTATTTTCTCTCTAAATGAAAGTATTTCTGTGTTCCAAAGATGGACCTGTCACCTAGAAATTAATAGACAGCCAGTATGAAGGAAATGTGTAAAAAGAAACAGAAAAAAAAAGAATTAAAAAACAATTGGATTTTAAAAAAATTCTTACATCAAAAGCCAACCATTTTTACTGTGATACCAGCAGTCACCATGTTCTGATATAAAGGGAATTACAGATATCTAAAATTAACTTTTGAAGTCTGGAGACTAAGGATTCTTTTATATAAACTCTTAGAGATTTTGTATTACTTTTATACGTTTACACTTAGGGTTTTATTTAACAATCAGTTTTCAAGGTACAAGAACTCTTAACCCTGGTTTAATTGGACTCAGTAAAAACCCTCATACCAAAGTCAATGTGTTTATAAACTGGTACCCAAAATAGAGTCATAGAATCACATAATAAATTCAAACACTGAAATTAAGTTTTTTCCATTTATTTCCCTCTTGTCTCAGGAGTGGACAAGTTGAGAAGTTAGAAGTGGATCCTAGTAAATATTCATTCCCTGATGTGACAAAAATAATCCAAGAAAAGGAACGAACTGGACAGGGACCTATAAAGCTCCAATCACAGACGGTTACAGAGATTAAGAAGAGCTGTGTTGATTTTGAAAATAATGAAGATGTTCCTCCCTTAATTTGAAACATTCTGAAACAGTCCCCTTATATGTAGCAAGAATGCTTGTGTTGAATTCATGACCTTCTGTGTAAATAAAATAGAGCTGAAGTTGGCAATATCATTACATTACTTATCAATAAATTTTATGCTGGTGTTTTCTGCTGCATTTTCTGTTAGTATATTGCTATATAAATTCAGTCTTTTAGATTGTTTACTTAGTAACTCTGAAATTGGAATAGGAGCCTTATATCAGAGATTGTAATTTCTTCAAAGAATTTATTGTGAGTTGAGAGATGACACATTACTGTAGAATAAGAGAAAAGGGAGGAAGCACTTGTAACAAGATTTATGATTTTTCTCATTAAACCAGGGGTAGGAAATATTTCTGTGTATTCCTTCAGTGTTTTCATTTTCATGAAGGACAACAGTAGAAGAAAAGGGTATTTTAGAGGGAGAGATATTGCTGTAATCTACCATACATCACTGAATCTCCAGCATGATGCACAGCTCCTGGATTCTGGAGCTTCTCTAACAATGCCGCTCCTTGAAGATTTTTGGAGAGAATAAAGAAAAATTTCAAGCTAAAAATAAGTTGAGTGACCTTCATTACCTTCCTTTTTCATTTGTAATTGTTTATAAAGGAAGACTTCATTTGGAAGAGAAAATGCTTCATATTCAGATCAGCTTTTGCTTCTGGTCAAGAGCAAGCAAAGTCAGGAAGAATCAAACGATATTTTCAGGTTAGAACTTGTTTTCATCCTTAAAATAGGAGATTAATAAGTTGCAGTTATAACTGAACCACTGTTTTAGTTCAGATAGTGCCCACAGTATCCTCAGCGCCTAGTCACGTTCATAACACATCCTTTGAAAGTGCTGTGTCCCTAATTGTGAAAAACATCGTGCAAAAAGCTCAGTGGTTTGAATGAAAATATTCCCATTGAATTCTGGGAATTTTCAGCCACTCTAAAGTGCTTTATGGTTCTTCACAGATGTTTAATGTAAGATAAAGATAAATAGTCTATCTTAAAGTGCACTGAAGCAAAGCTGAAAATATCCATCAGCTTAGGCTGATGGCTTGAACTGATGCATTTTCTTCGGCAGCAATTTGAAATGGATATAGGATAAAAAAATGAAGTTTCATACTAATGCTGCATATACTAAAAGCTGAAAAGGAAATTTATATATCTCAAAGACATAAACCAAAGTTGAATTTGGTCATCACTTTATGTACTGTCTATCATCTTGGATTTTTCGTTTGCAATGACTCATTTTTTCCATCTCCAGAATAAATTCTTCAATGTTACAAGCCTCTGAGCCCTGGAATCTATTTAATCAGCTCTGCTCTGGTTAATGGAGTATAAAAACATCAACTGCTTTTGCAATATGTCCCAATTCACTAGAAATGCCTAATCTTGCCAGCTAACTATGGAAAACACATATTAAATTTTATCTCTTGATCTCACTGAGTAGTAATATGCCCATAGGGTGAGCATGGATCATTTTCTGGATTGCACATCAAAGTTCTGCATTTGAGATTGCACAGGATGTCCCTGCCCCAGGGGTGGCAGCAGGGCTGCAGCATCTCAGAAACAAACAGGTTCCTGCAAGAGCCAAAGGTGACAGAGGTACAGGAGGAGGGGCTGAGGAGGGACCCCAAGGGGAGCTGGAGGAGGAGGAGGGCAGGAGGGGCTGGAGGCTCAGAGAAGGGATCCCCCCTGGCAGCCCCAGAGAAACCCCCCTGGAGCAGAGACCCCCTTGCAGCCCAGGGAGAATCTGGGGGTCCTAAAAGCTGCTACTGTTTTATGGAACTGTGCAGTCCTAGTAGGAAAACAGGCAACAGATAATGTAATTTTTAGCAATCAGATGGGCAATTTATGTCTTTATTCCTTTCAAGCCTACTTCCTTTTGTTTTGGAAGTATGAATTTTGCTGATCTTGGGATAGGTGAAGAGAAAAGGCTACCACCTTTTTGAAGACAAAAATAATTAAATTTTGGCAGCAGATCCAAAAATTTGTTAATTTCCTGTAATTTCATTGATGTCTGTGGGGATTTCCTGATGTTTCTAAGAGATGAACATTTTACAGGCTTTCCTCTTTTTCTTCATTGCTTAATTCTGAAAATCTTGTAGGGAAAATCAACCTTTCAGACCTTCAGCCAATATGGATGAACCTGTCAGGTGTTTGAGAAAATTGTGGAAAACAGAGGCATCCATGCAGCCTGGACAGGTATGGTTATTTTATTTTTTCATAAAGAGAGAGCTATAAAAGTTAATCTCTAATGTCAAACCAAACAATAATACAATTGGATCTTTCCCCTTTCCAACTCAGTTCTCTTTTTCATCTGGTTTCATTGTGAACAGATTTTGCTCTGTTTTTGAGAGGAAAAAATAAATGTGTTGAGCTACAAGTACACCTCATAAGAAAATTAATAGCAGATACCAAAACATTCTTGGAATTACTGAAGAACTGTTTTACATGGTAACATAATCTTGGGATCCAGCCTGAAAATAGAGAATATTTTGAGAATCAGCTTCAATAAACCTCTCAGTTAAGTATGGGGCATGGAGACCACAAGCAGAGATTGATCAGAGAGATACAAAGTGCACAAGCACAAGATGACATCAGTGACCCACAAGAGCATAAACACACCTTACAAAATTACTGATCACTAAGATAATGCAATTTTGAGAAAAGAAGACAGAAGACAAAGGACATGCAGCCAATGGAGATAAAATATCCCCTGTATAGTGGAAACTAAAGGATAACAAAAGGAATAAAAGATAGTCACAGCTCCCACCAGAGAAAGGAAGAGTGAGGAAGGAAACTCCAGCATTGTCTCCCCCAGTTAAGGACATGGCAGCTGATCAAAGCCATTGTGCATGTGCAACACGATTCTCCTACTTAGAGCAGTCAAAAAAGTGCTGCTTTTTAATTTGCCACTTGCCTCATTCTGCCACTGCAGACTCAGCAGTTGTACATACAGCATTATCTCTTACTATGTAATTAGGTTAAGTAGATTAAAAATTCAGAAAGCACTGAGTGTGTGTTGTGATATTTCACCTCTAACTAGATGACTGAATGAATTTTAGCAGTATGAAGATGATGGATTTACTCATCTTCCAGTAGACAGGCGATGGATGGGGTTAATGACAAATTCTAGCAGTACTGAGAGGAAAGATGTGTAACAGTTCAGGAATGCCCTTGGATTTGCCACAAAATCTTCCTCTTGTTCTAAAATTAGGGTGGGGTGTAAGTTTTGCATTTGCCATCATAATGAGTTTTGTTGATCCACAAAACAGAAAGTGTCCGGTTCCCTCCAGCACTAAATTGATTCATCTTGGTCAAAAAAAGCAAAAGGAGAAGGGAATCTGTTACGCTATGATAGGGTAAAGCTATCCTGCACTTCCAATTACATCAGAACAATGTGCAATGAAATAGCAAACTTGGTTCAAAACTATCAAAAGATTTTTCAGTCTTAGATGGATTTCTGAATATACTCAGTAAGAGTATATTATATATGGGTAACAGTACTGGACATGCAAAATTTCAAATGGTAATTCCCATAAGGGGGAACTGGTGAGTAGCAAAAACATTTCTTACTGGTTAATGACTATGAAAGAAAGCTGTAGGGGGCCTGAGTGTTAGTCTTTCTCTGAACAGTTGCTAAAGACCAGGTGTTTGCTGTCAGTGCTAGACTTGGTAACTTCACCCAAACTAAATCACAGCATCACAGAATGTTCAAGGTTGGCAGATGCCTGTGGTGGTCATCTGGACCAGCTTCCCCATTTAAACTAGATCCCAGTTGTCCAGGACCACATACAGGTAGCTCTAGAATATCTCCACGGATGGAGAATTCACAGCCTCCCTGGATGACCTGTGCAGGCACCTGGTCACCCTCACAGTAAAAAAAGTGTTTCCTGATGTTCACAGGGAATTTCTGTGTTCAGCCTGTGCCCGCTGTCTCTGGTCCTGTCACTGGGCACCACCTATTCACAGTTTAATTGCAAATTATTTGTGAATAAATGTATTTCTTCTGTTACAGAAGCATCTGTAGCATGCTGAAGCTTATTGTTCTCACTTGCAGCACCTGAGCAATACTGACAGAACAAGTTTTCTCCTTCCACCTCTGATACACCCAGGCAGAGTGAAAGCTCAACGAAGCTGAAATTTAAAAAAACAGCATATGAATTAACAGGGACAAAAGATATGACATAATTTAGAAAACACAGCTTACTCAGAGTGACAGTTCATGTTTTCCTTTTTAAAAAGCAGAAATGATAAAAGATATTATTAGTGGCAGAAGTGCTGCTCTTGGTTGCACAGTTGTGCACTGGAACTATCTAATAATCAGCTGGGATCTCTCTGAGGCAGGCTTAGTACAAATTGTTCCTGCATCAAACATGTCACAGTCAAAACGCTGTGAGAGCCACGGAGTACATCGGGTCTGGAGACTGTTTAAAGTGTCAGTTTCAGAATCATCATGGATTACTTGGGTTAATTATAAAACACAGACATTAGAAGGCGCAGGGAAGCAAGGAAATGATGTTAGACAGACTGGGCATAGTTTCTTCTGCCTTACAAACCCTTCCTACAGACAACAGCAACCACTCCCTTACACAGAGCACAGAAATGTGAGCCACACATCTATTTAAAGAAACTCTACAGCTCCTCCATAGAAAAGCCCTGATGTGGTGGGAATTGGCCAGGGATCAAGAGTCAAAAGCCCGTTCCCTTAAGGAGATGGTGTAGTACAGAACCAGCCCTCTGCTTTGTCTAGGTGTTAGCAAAATAGTTTGCCCTTGGATGAGTTCAGATCTGCAAAAAGTGGCATTTTTTCCATATAGGGCACTGTATGGAGGTGTCTCAACTTATAAGGGATTTTTCTGATATTTGACAAGAGTTTTTCTAGCATGATGCATAGGAAGATCATAATAACCAAGTCCACACTGGGGGTTATACTTCTGTTACTGGAAATAAAACTCAGTGTAGTACAGCCTGAATGTCTGGGGAAAAAATATCTCAGAAGTTACAGCATGTATCGTATGAACAGAAGCACTTAAAAACTCCACAGCTCTAAACAATAAGCATCTTTCTCCTCAAAAACATCATAGGAAATACATGTATAGAAAAGTTGACTGGTGAATATTTGGCTAGAAAGATGTGACCTGTGGTTATGTTTTGACCCTTGTTTTTGTGCTCTCACTGCTAACCATCTGCAAGTCTACCAGCAGCATAATTATGCCTGTTTGACAGTGTACATAAATTAGTGTTGGCTCCTCTGGTTTTGCAACAAGGCAGGCAGCCATCTGACTTTTTAATTAAGGATTTCACTGAGATTGATAATAAAGTTCCAATATGTTTCCATATTTAAATGAAAGTGCATCATCAGTATAAAATTTTCAAAGGGAAAATATCCAGAGATTTATCAATCACCTATGAAGTATAGCTGAAGTGAAGCTTGACATCAGCTACAGAAGAAATCCAAGCTGTCTGCTTTTCCTGCACCAAACTCCATTTTGCAGTGGAAATCCTCTAAAGGAATCAAGTCCAATTTTTTTTCACTCATTTTTTTAAGTTTCCATGAACCTAACACTCTGTACTGTACTTCTGAATATTTAAAGATGCTGATATGCTGCACCATTTTCAGAACTTCCTTATGTGTTCTTATGCTCAGTATCTACTTACAGCTTCAGCTATTTAAATGCTTGAAAGTGTCACCCTTCCTTATGTCTGTAGTTAAAGCTATATTCATCTCACTAAAATTATTTTTCAATATGCTAAATAAAAATACCTGTCTTTTTAAATTTATGCTTACTGTTCAGCTCAATCTGGGAATTTATGTATGAAACTAAGTAAAAAAATATTCTTAAAACTGGTCCTCCAGTATAGGTCTAGAGTATCTTAGATAAACCAATTAAACCTTTTCAGTTTCTTTCCTACAGAACTCGAGTTTCACTCTGAACATTCTCAGAGGGGTAGTGAAGTATCAAAGGCTCCTGTGACATGTTAATATGTACCTGTAGTTGTGAAGGTGTCATCAGATTACTTGGTGCTAACTGGTGGGGGGGTTTCTGTGGGGCTGAAGGTAATTTCTCACTTTATCAGCAGTGTTGAGATACATAATTATGTCTGTGATCTGTAAAGCAAATTCTCCCTCTTTATCAGTATTTCACACTGGATGCTTAACAACCTGGTTAATCAAAAACAGATTATACTGCTAGAATTAATGAGGCATTGAAAGGGTTTAATGATGGTGGGAAGCTTTTTAATGCTTGTTTCAAAGGGATTACTTAGTCTAATATTTGCTCATAAGTAGTAGAGAAATGTGTGGCATGGAAGCCACAGTTTTCAGACAAATGAATTTCTCTGGGTCAGGTCAAACCTGATATCTCCTTATTGAAAACCTCAAATCTAGCTCATGTTCTTTTGACAGACAAAGAAACTCTTTTTTCTTTCTCCTTTTATTAATTCAGGGTTTAGTGCAAAAGATTCAAGGACACCTGGCAAAAATGACCATTTAAATCAGCTCAGGACTCAAGTAGGAGAGATTTTATTACTGGATATATCTGAATCACAGGATTAAAGGAAATTAATACATGTGGTTAGATACAGAGAAGCCTGCCTATTAAATGAGCTCTGAAATTAGTTTCAGCAACTGATAGCTCTTGAAATATCAGATCTTGAATGTATCACTGAGATCTTGATTCAGGACGAAAAATGCATAGCTTGGTCAGATAAACTGAGGTTCCAGGTTTCCCTTTAGTTGTAAAGATTTTATATCGTATTCTTTTACCTGGATCTTTTCTCAGATCAGGAAAGAGGATACAAAGTATTGTTCAGCCTGTCCAAGAAAGGGACACCTGCGTGTGAACACAAATATGAATGCTCTCCCCATTTCTTGTACTGCACAATGTTCTTGCCACCTTTGAACCTCCTTGCCCGTTCTGGGGCATGACACAGTGGGTCTGTTCAGGTGGTTCTAAGAATCTGTTCCCTGACATTGCAAAGATGGGAACAACAAATGGAGACAAGCAGGAAACCTGCTTCAAAACTACCATCCAGTCCTGAACTAAACCAGACTCCACCAGTCCATTTCCAGGCTAGTGTTCCTTGAGAATGTAGTTTGTATCTTTCACGATGGTTGTAGAGTTCTTGGTTACAGTTCATAGGAGCTCTCCCCATTTCCTTTTGCTAAAGGAATTTGAGTAAACAACTTGATGTACAAACTAACTCCTAAATTCTACATCTAGCAAGGTTTATTGTCAGGATGAGTCAGTTAAAAAAAAATGCCTTTGCAATGAGAAATTCCCAGCACTCAGACCCACAGGTGCCTCACTTCAGGACCTCATACATCATACCCTGCAGTTTCCAGGGAAGTCTGAGCTCTACTGTTTTGTCTAGTCTCTACTCACTTCCTGAGGATACCTGAAAGCTTCCCAACTTCAGCATAATCGATGCTGAAATTATTGGTGGACTAAGAGTCAAAACTGGGAAAAGATATGCTCATCTTATGGGCAATCATATGCAGAATTTTGGATAAAGTTATATACCTCAATCACTCAATCCAGCAGTGGCAGAGATGAGGATATAATTCAGAAATCCGTCACTTGAGGGCAGGAGGCACAAATTCACCAATAAATTTCTTATGCCACTGCCCACAGCAGTAGGTGTAAGGAAGACCTGGTGAAGCCAAGTCAGAAGCCCAATTAGCCCAAGACATGCTTCAATTAAAGCAGGACATTTCTAGGCCAGCAAATACAGTGAGTAACAATCTCCCACTGCTCTGGAGGGCTGTGTGTGACTGCCCCATCACACCTACCTAACCCTTGAGGGTGGCAGGTCCTCTTGCACACCCCAACCCAGTCCAGCCCCTTCCCCTCATTCTGGGAGAGGCAGAATTCAATTTTGCGTACCCTGCTGGTGAGACTTGACCCTGGCCTGTATAAGAAACTTTGAAAAGAGTGATCCTTCCCTGATACAATCTCAGTCAGCAGCTGTAGGAAAGCTTGACCTAGGGGCTGACATGCAATTATCTTTGATGGAACACTCCTCTGTGAATCTGTGTTGCTGTTATTTCACACTAACTATGCTTATAAACCTCCATCCTGTATCCTGTGGCTACAAGCTTCGTGCTTTAATTATGCATCCTGTAAATATTGGCCTTCGTTTATTTTAAGCCTATCAACATATCCTTGGGGATTCCTAGTTCCTTTGATTCATCCTGTTGTTTTCCTCAGAACCTTTTCTACTTCCATTACATCCAGGACAGAGTGGGGCAAAATCTAAGTGTCTGCCCTGTGGTTTTACGTAGCACCATGTTATCTCTCCTTTCCTACAGATTCCTAATGGTCTCTTATCTTTGGAATACTGTAAGGCACTGAGCCCACATATTTATAAAACTGCCTCCAGGGAGCTCAAATTTTATTTCCTGACTTTCAATAGCTAGACAAGAACCTGCCACTATGTATAGATAGATCAAGCTGGTTTAGGAGTTTTCCCCTTTGTATTTAGAGATATTGAGCTATTGTTTCCTTCAGTCACCCAGCTCCTCGGGATTTTCAGATATTTTTGTGTTCTTCTCAGGCAGTTTGAGATATGATTCCTGCAAGCTGTTTTATACCTCAATATTTATTTTAGCAAATACTATCATCTTATTGTTCATCTCTTTTTCTGGACTGTTTGAGAAGGTGTAGCAGCTCAACTTTGAGATCAGGTCTCTCTAGGGATCCACAGATAATTCTCCATTGTGAAAACTCTTTATTTTTACTGTCTTCTTTCTTTAAGAAATTCTTTATCCTTGAGCTGACCTTCCTTTTTATGCCATGACAGCTTAGTTCCTTTTCCTAATCTTTCAACCTTGTCAAAAGCTTTCTGAAAAAATGAATGCCTTATTATCAACTAGAACTTCCTTTCCCATACACTCAGTAAAAGTATTTCTATTTGAGTTGAAATATTGACAGCAAAACTTTCAAATGACTGGCCATTTCAATTGCTTCCATATTTAGTATCTAATCTGAGATGCCTTTGGAGGGCAGTGATTTTCCACTTTTTCAATAAGTGATCAGACCCTACCTTTAGTCATTTCCTTGCAGAAGTTTAAACTTGAACTCATCAATTCCTGCTAAAAGCTTGGCTTGGCTTTGTGGAAATATATAAACAGAAAGTGGAATACAGCAGCATTTCTTATTTATGCTGGACAGGGACTGGTCACAAAACACAAAAACAAGACTTGCAAGCATATATCTTCAAAAAATACGAAATACTTTCTTACTTCCCATCCAGCATTTATCAAGTCAGATGAGCCAAATGCACAAGATTTTTTTTCCCATGAAGGCAGATGGGATGAAAAAAGACACCACCACTTGCAGATAAAGTAGAGGAGAGAATGTCTTCCCTTCTTCTGGACTGGAGTTGAGGAGAAAGCAGAACATGCTGAGATGCCAAAGGCACTTGTCCTGGGTTAGGCCAGAGGGGTCAAAATCTAGGGAGTGATCTGGGCTGCAGGAATGCAGGAGGAAATACGGCTTCCTTCCTGCGAGAGAGAGAGCCAATAATCAGGTAGTTTTAAGAATTGATAGGTAGGTAAACCAATTAAAAAGTTGGTCCGCCTTCAAGGAAAAAACCATATATAAGCAGAGACTTTCTGACGCTCTTTCTCTTTGGACCTGCTGCTGCTGTGTAGAGAGGAGCAGCTCCTGCTTCTCTCACTGGTAAGGCCCCCCCTACCTCCTTCCGAAGGAGGGATGGGGGGGGTGGGGAAGGGAGGTTTTACGGCAGCCGTGCCGCTGCAGCCGGGCAGGCATGGGGGAGGAACGGCTGGAATCTTCAGCAGATACAGCTCAGCCGGTGTGTCAGCTACACAAGAGGGAGAGCCGGGCCAGGCAAGGACCGGGCCGGACTCCATCCAGCTCGGGCCGGGCCCTGCCCTGTCACCCCAGGCCCAGATGGCCCCACCAGGCCGAGCCAGCTTGGCCGAGCCAAGCAGAGACTCTGAGAGCGTCTGGCATCCAGCTCGGACCTGTTCAAGCAGCCCGGCAAAGAGCACGTGATCTTTACACTGCCGGAGAGAGAGAGAGACAGAGATTAACTCTCTCCATGCCTGGACTAAACTCACAGACACCCATCCTTCCTCGCAGAGAGGAACGAGTGAGACATTACATAGTGCAGCGCAGAGACTTTACAGTCAGTGAGGAAAGCAGAACTGATACCACAAGGTGCATGGGAAGTTGCTTCAAAAGTGAAGCTGAAAACTCTTTGGAGAACCATGGTTGGGGACTGAGCTAATAAATTCTCTGTAATATATGAAGATATAGTCCAAAGGGGGATGTGAAGTTCTTATTGCAGCCAATGAACTGAAATACCTAAGTACAGACAAGTAAGTGTTGAAAAGTACAGCCTGATGAGAAACTAGAACCAAGAGAGAGGAGAGGCTGTGACCCAGAGCCCTGGTCCCGGGGAGAATGCTAGAGAACCTGAGTTGTCAGGAGAACCTGTGTTGCTAAGCACAGAAGAAGGGATTTTCTTTGTTGCTGCAATTGAACTGGGCATCCTTAAAACAGGTACCCTGTGGACTGTTCATAACCCACCAAGTGGCTGTGGGAAGGCTACTGGTGTGGGAGAGATCCACCATTAAGCTGGACTTTACTCCGGGCGGCGGTTAATGGTGAAGCAGAAGACCCATAAAAACTGTATTTTTCTTACAGAAGATCCATGGTGTAAGCAAAAGAAACTTCTCTCCCTAAATGAACTAGAACAAGAGCTGTTTCTGAGGTGGTAAACTGACTGGAGGTCAAAGTGTTGTCTTTTGTATGTTGTCAGAGAGAATGAAATGGAGATGTGGGGAAGGAGGGGTGGTCTGGGGAGTTTGTTCTGTTTTTTTTTTTCTTGAGTTTTTTTTTCTTTTTTCCCTTTGTCTTAGATATATTAATAAAACTTCTTTGTACTTTATAAAGTTTGAGCCTGCTTTGCCTACTCCTAATCCTTATCTCACAACAAGCAATCAAGTAAATTTAGGTAAGTGTGCTGGCATTTAGCCACAAACCTAAATAAGCAAACTAAAACCATGACAGCACTAAATGCAAAAGGCTTTCCAGCATTTTTGTCCATGTCACTTCATGAGAGTAAATAGTTGGGACTTTCTCACTTCCACCGCAATCTGGCTTTACAATTCTTTTCAAAAATGTCATTCTCAATTGAAAGGTCACTCCAGCAGAGAAGTTCTCCAACAGCTGCAGGTACACATTTTTACTCTTACCTTTAGGAGCCCATTTTAAAATTATTTTGAAATTATATTTTAAAGCTAATGAACTCTTATTCTACACTGGAGCTGGAAAGAACTGAATGTTCTTGTTCCCTTTAGACTTGAAAGAATTTGCAATTTGCATGTCAATTCTCTTTAGTAGATCCACTTTTACATTATTTGCATGGCTTTGACTGCATGACAATTAACAAATTAGTATCTGCATAAAATGTATCTTTCTGGGAAATGGTAAGAGGTCAGTGAGAAGTTTTACCATATTCAACATATTCATTGGCATTTCAGGGTGAAGCAATTACAGCAGTCTCTACTAAATTTATTACTGCACTCTGTCAGGGGATTCAGACCTTTGCAGTTTAACCTTGATTATTCTGATAGAGTGATATAGAAATATGGCAGACAATAAAAAATGCAAGAGTTGTTTAGGCCTTAGTCAAGAAACTCATTGTGAATTCCATCATAAAGAATTTTGGAGTGAAGCATGGCTTGGGAGTCCAAAAATAGTATTTTAAATGGCAAATATACCAATGAACCTGAGAACATCAGTCAGGAGAAAGAGTTGTGGTCTGAATATAGGAGTTCAAGACAGCTGCTAAGTCTTGCACTAGATTCTTGTGAACTTGAGTAGTTTTTATTGGTCTCCTTCTTTGTTCTGGCATTTCAATACCAGGCAGGCAGAGGAATTCAATTTTACTCCATGCATAGATGTCAAATCCTTGGAAATAAGATCTCATATGAATTTTTGCAGAATTTATATGCAAATAAATCCACTGAGGCACCCCTGTGGTTGTATGTGTCAAACTCCACACAAGTGGGATGAGAAGAACAGAACAGGGTAGGATAGAATAAAACAGAAATGAATAGAGCAGAACAGGCCAGAATAGACTGTTTTCGGAAGGGGCCTGCAACAACCATCTAATCCAACTCCTTAATGAATTCAGGGCTCACCAGAATTTAAAGCAGGTTGTTAAGGGCATTGTCAAATGCCTCTTAAATAGTGACAGGCTTGAGGCATTGATCACCTCTCTAGGAAGCCTGTTCAAGTCTTTGACCATCCTCTCAGTAAAGAAAGGCATCTTCCTAATGTCCTGTCTGAACTTCTTGACACAACTTTGTACCCTTCCCTTCACTGTCACTGGATCTCAGGGAGAAGAGTTTATCACTCCCCTTCCCCTTCCCCTTCCCCTCCTCAGGAAGCTATTAGAGAGCAATGAGGTTTTCCTTCAGCCTCCTCTTCTCCAAACCAGACAAGCCCAGAGCCCTCAGCCTTCTCCTCACAAGATGTGCCTGCAGCCCTCTCACCAGCTTTCTTGGTGTCCTCTGGATGCAAAAGAAGAGAATCTTCCTTCTATTTCACAAATTTGCTTAAATTGAGGACAGCAGCTCTACTCTGTGACAGTTCAGATAAACAAAGTCCATCCTGAGGAAGAGTATTCAACCCTTCTAGGACCCTGATGGGGCCCTGCCTCTCGACCCATGTTTGCTGTCACATCTCAGGAGCTGCAGAATCCAACAGAGGCAGTGCCAGCTGGCGCTCCTCCTCCAGTCCACATGTCCGTGCTTTAGTGACCAAAGCATTTTCCTCCAGCAGACTTTGAACAAGCAACACCCTAACAACTGGAGTTGCTGTGTCTCTGCTGTGTCAGCTCTGTTGCCTTCATCCTCACCCTGCCCATCAAGTGAATAATTTAACCCTCAATGTGGCCTAGGAAGGAAAGGACTATTGCCATGACTTTCTCCTACTTTTTCCTTCACTGTCTCTTTCTTCTGCCGTGTCTACACAATCAGTAGTGCTGCTGGTGGGCCTGGTTCTTTCATCACCACCCTGTAGGCATCCTTCAGGCTGTGCACAGTTCCACAGGTTGCACAGAAAGAGCTGACAGCAGTATGGGGGCTCAGCTTTCAGCTTTACTGCTGCTCTAGCCTGGTTCCTGCTGTTGTACTCAGATTCAAACAATGGCTTTGCTAAAATTTGGTCCTTATTGCCCCTATTTATGTTATTTTATTTCTTATTTTAACTTAACATATACCCTGCAGCTTCCCAAGGTCAGATATGCTTGCTTCTTTCTTACCAAGAATTTCTAGAATCCTCACAGGGTTGGTGGAGTTACGTGGTCATGGTCCTCATTCCCTCTGCCTCCTGTTTTGAATTGGGAATATTTGAGTTGTAAGGCAAGAAAATTTCTCCTGCAGTGGTGATAATAGAGAGACCTGTACTGCCCATACTATGGCAGTCTGAAAAACTCACATTTTCCACACTCTTTAGACATGCAGAGGATGAGGATGCACATAAAGTGTGAAGGTAAATAGGAGGAGGGGACATGTGGAGAGCTGGGTGTGCTGGCAGCCTTCGGCTGGTTTATGCTGGATTTCATAGGTAGGGTACATCCATGACATCCATGGTTTTCCAGAAGCTTCTCACTGCAATATCCAAAGCCTCTCACTCCAATGACAGCCAGCCTTCTGGTTTGGAGTGCTCATACAGGAGAGGTGAAGAAAGACTGCAGCATCCCAGGCACTGGTTTGAAGAATTTTGGCTGATAGTAGTGGATGGAATCTGACAGTGGCTGCCTCACCTCGAGCTCTGCAGGCAGTGGGAGTCAGCTGGTGAGTGACATCGGAAGGCTGAAGGCAGGTGATCCACGGCAAGTGGTACTCAGCCATCCTTAGCATCCCTTCCTGTTGATAAGACAGGAGCATCTGCACAAATTTTTGGTGAAATTAGCTCATAAAAAACAAAACTTTGCGTGTTAAAGGCATGACACATCAATTGTTTGCACATGCATCTAATTAGCACGGGATTTGAAAAAGTCTTTGGAGGGAGCCAGAGGGCAGGGGAGGCATTGCGTTCTGCTTGTTTGTCACTTTGTCAAAACCATGTCATTTATGTTAAATGCCTTATTAATCAGAGCCTGACTTTCTCACATGCAAAAAAACATCCCTTTGAAACTAAGCTGTCCAGATTATGTAAGACCCAAGACACATTTCTTCCAGCCTTGCAGTGGATTAGTCTCTGTTACCAGCTCAGTGAGCACTTTTTTTGTTTGATAGCTCTACATATTAAGTTGCTGAGCAAACCAAGATCCCTTTTTTTCCCCCTCTGGGTGCATTGTCAAGGTGCAGTCAAGCAGCAAAACATTTCAGTTAGATATTTTATGAGAGAAATTGAATTTTTTCTTATATCTTCCATGTATTCAGACCAAGTCACCCTTTTGAGTTTGAAATCCTAAGCAGTCTTTAAGCTGGACATGTGCAAACACTCCATTTTAATTGAGAACTTCTTTAATTGGGCAGTGGAACAGGTTGCCCAGAGAAGCTGGGGATGCCCTATCCCTGGAAGTGTTCAAGAATTGGATGGGGACCTGAGAAACTTGACCTAGTGGATGGCATCCCTACCATGGCAGAGGACTTGAAACTGGATGGTCCTTAAGCTTCCTTCCAAGCAAGCAATTCTATGAGTCTGTGATTTTTCAAGTGTCTTTTCCTATCTCAGCCAAATATCACTTACATGAAACTTAATCAGATCTTTGCATAGACTGCGGCACATCCTGAGAACTCTCCTGCAAACTGCCCTGCACAGAGCAGTCTCATGCCTATGCATGGCCTACACAAGGTCACTTCACCAGTTTGTCCCTCCCGTGTCCCCATGCCACAGTATCTTCTAACAATGTACTGTCTGATAGGTGCATTGCCACAAATGTCAGTCATCACAGAATCACAGAATATCCTGAGCTGGAAGGGACCCACAAGGATCACTGAGTCCAACTCCTGACAGTCTTGCAGAAGCAGAATAATTTGCAATCTTTTTTTTTTTTCTCATGGGAAACAGTAAAGGGAGTTCACTGCCATTGAGAGCAGCTCTTGCAAGTCCCACTGGCAGTTGCTTTTACACAGGAGCCAGGAGATGAATGTGTGGAAGAGTCAGACAGCAAATGTGGAAAAAAGCCCTTCAAAACACCAGTCACTTCTGAGAACACAGGCCCACGGAGCAAAAGGTGGTCCAGCAAACAGGTGAGAATGTGCTGTGGCAAATTCATCAAAAAGATCCAGACATCCTTGCAGGAGGTGTTGCAGTCAGAGTGGCCCTTTGCAAATACAACATATGAGGAGATCCCCAGTTAATATATCACAATGGCAATCTGTGGGTCAAACATCCTTTTATCCCCAGTCTGTCCAGGAGTGAGGCTGATTACCCTCACTCCTGTCTGCATGCTTGTTCCAGTGCAATGCGGGGAACATCACTATGACTGTGAAACTTTGTATCCAGCTCAGAAGATGGTGGGCAATAAAACAGCAAGATCCAGCCAGCCTGAAGGAGCTGAGGGGCAGTGTAGTTAGGGCTGCTACCATGGAGAGCAGGCACAGTTTTTGGGTGATGTGAAAAGCAGTGATATCAGTAAAAAATTTCAATGCCTCCATTGATCTTCCAGCTCATTGAAAATATTGTGCTAGCTCCAGATGTCTGGTTAAGACCAAATTGCTGAGCAAATAAAAAGCCACTGCAGATGCTTGTAGTCTGGCAGTGCAGATGCTGGATTTGGAAATGAACCACATTCCACTATGACTGTGATTCTGGTTTTGTATCAAGCAGCTCAGAAGCTGATGGTGCCAGGCAAATGAAAGCTAAACAGCATCCAGCCAGCCTGAAAAGCTGAGGGGCAGTGTAGTTATGGCTGCTACCATGGAGAGCAGGCACAGTTTTTGGGTGATGTGAAAAGCAGTGATATCAGTAAAAAATTTCAATGCCTCCATTGATCTTCCAGCTCATTGAAAATATTGTGCTAGCTCCAGATGTCTGGTTAAGACCAAATTGCTGAGCAAATAAAAAGCCACAAAATATAAAGGGAAATGAATGGGATATTAAGCACTCCAGATACAAGGAATACCAAAAGATGTGGTCGCCCTCGGAAAACCAGCTCTTCTCTAGTGCACACACCTGGCAGTCTTTATTCAGTCTTTCTCATCTTTATATAGAAAGAGAGAGAATGAATATATGTGTAATTAAAAGATAGGGCTGGATTTGCACTGAAATGAACCACATAATTGTAGGAATTCCTGATTTTGTATGTGCCTAAAATATCTTCTTTGAATACTATTTGTGTTAATCTTATTTTTTTAAAAATTTATTTAATTCTGAAAAATGATTTAAACTCCAGAGATGCATTGAAAGAAGTCACAAGCAATTATATACTCCTGCTTAATATTCAGAAGAAACAGAAAAGAAGCTGTTAAACTATCCATGGTCTGTGCCAGATCTGCAAATGTCTTCTCTGAAAGCTAATTACATCTTGGCATATGGAGTCTTGGCAAAAGTGTTGCAATAAAAATAGAGAACAAGAAAAGAACTAATTCTTTGCATTTTAAAAAAATAATTCATAGAGCAAAACTCTTTGGTCTCCTGCTGCTTGCAAGCTGTTAATATAGAGCAGAAAGGAACGTTTCCTAATTTAGTATGGACTTTCTTCTAAGAACTGCCAATTCTTCAGATGCTGGGGGAGAGCTAGAGTAGCAGAGCTGTCCAGAATATCAGAGTTATAATTGTTTTTCTCAGTCTCTGCTGCCTATCAGCACAGACACTGGCGAGTAATCCAATTAAAACGAGCATCTCTCATTTGGAGACTTGAACCCTAACAAGGAAATCCAGGCTCCAGTGAAGAAATGGGAGTTTGCCCTTAGCTTCAGTGAAAACAGGACTGAAAGAACTGGCCTTGATTTTAGAAATCATTGATGGACAGGAAGGACATTTGAAGTGCATGTGTAAAACTAAACTAGTAAGTTCCACTGACTTTAATATGGGACACTATGTTGCAAGTGTAGCTGTGAGTTCAGAAAGATTCATCCCATCTACCTTTAGATTTCTACCAGGTAGATGTCTGTCTCTCTCCTAGTCACTCCTCATGCTTTTAAAGTCATAGAGAGAAATAAACAGCTAAAGACGTGAATTATCTATTTTGGTGTTTATGGCAAAGCCCCTGTTTCTCCTGTTTAACTGGACCAGGACTCTCAGGCTACATCTGTGCCATTAAGTCAACAGTGTTGATTCTCCACAGTTTCTGGAAATTATTCCTGGTGCATTTTCTGCCTGGGACCAACTAACATGCTTCCATGTGCCCAGACACAGCTGAGGAGCTAACAGGAGCTGGGGTCATTCCCCATGGGATTGAGGATGCAGCTGTTCTGTTTCACAGGGGAAAGGATCTGTTCATACAGGAGCAGGCAGCTGCCCTTGATGTCAGATAGTGGGGATGGAGACATAACCTAAGGGACTTGGTCCAGTGTCCAGGTTAGCTCTGGAGCTGTCTGCATTCGTGATTTTTGTGCATCTGAGTAGATGAAAAGGGTTTTTTTCTTCTTCATATAAAAATTATTCCATGGCACAACATTTCTATGAAGGCAAGGGCAAACATGGCAATCAAGCAAACAGCATCATGTGTTGTAAAGCAAGATTAACAGGAAAATACTGTCAGTAGCAGCAGAACTGAATTCCCTTGCAATTGCAACCTGGCCTGGCAGGAAGAAATCTAGAAAACCTAGAAAATAATTCCAAAATTTGGAGCTACTATGCAACCCTTGGTCTGCATTACTTAGAGCAAATGGAAACCCAATCATGTGCTCATCTAATACCTGTATTAGAAATTGCAGTGTTTATCTTACTACCCCTGGCTTTTGTACACATATATAGCAATATAATAAGTATTTTGACATTCATAGAGAAGGAAAGAGAGTTAAAGCTAAACAAATAATGACCTGCCACATACTGACAGCACATTGCTGGACATTTCTCAGATTTCATACACTTTGTGCCTTTTAGTGCTCAAATACTTTGCTTCCAAGGTTTATTAAATGAAAGCTGATTTTGAAACACTTGTGACATTGGGTATGTGTTTGTGAAATTCAATTTGACATAGAATAGAGATAATACTGGTTTACCTAAGGCCATGGAGAAAATCAGCTTCAGTAAGGCCAATGCCAGATTAGTTTAGAAGAGTGTGATTTTTCTAGAGTCTGAGTAGATATGCTATAAAAATATAAGGAGAAAATTTTAACCATCCAAACAAAACTTTTATCAGAGATCAGAATCTGCCAAGAGATTGTAACCCAAGGCCACTGAAATAAAAAATGGCAGGACTTCAAATCACCAGGACTATTTAAGAATTTTAATTAGATTGCAGGTTAATATTTGACATGTCATTTTCACCAGGAGTTAGTTGGAAAAGCTACTCCTGCATCTTTAAACTATTTGTATGATATAGAATGAAAGTATATAAGCCAAGTATGTTACTGCTCATTTTAAAGCTAAAAAAAACCCATGCATTTCAGTAAAATATTATTGACTGTGCTCTTGGTGGTTAGAATCAGAAACAAAGAATCAGAACCATGGAATCACAGGAAGTCCTGAGCAGGAAAGGATCCACAAAGATCATTTGGTTCAACTCCTGGCCCTGCACAGGACATCTCAAGAATCCCACCATGTGCCCAAGTGTGTTGTCCAAACATTTCTTGAGCTCTCTCAGCCTTGGTGCTGTGACCACTGCCCTGGGGAGCCTGTTCCAGTGTCCAACCACCTTTTCCTGATACCCAACCTAAACCTCCCCTGACACAGCTTCAGGCCATTCCCTTGGCTCCTCTCACTGATCACGAGCAAGGAGAGATCAGAGGTTACACAAGTCTCCACTGACAGTTGCTACCTTTGCTAGCTTATGTTTCGATCTGTAACACAGAATTATTGCATGAAGTTCTGGATTCAGTTAGCCTGAAATGAAGAGGTAGATTCATACCTGTTAATGGTTGAAATTAAGGATGTGTGTACTTTATTTAACCTAACAGCTTCTGCATTAATAAGGATATCATGATCTGTAGGAACACCGCCATGGGGAAAACACCAAGAAACCAGTCCCTCATATAGAATACCTCCCTCACACACAGATTATTCAAATATATAAAATTTTCAAGTTCATATTATTTTTGCAGCATCACCTTGTATTTCATCACCAAGGACAACTATAGCAAACAATCAAAACATTCTTGTTTATGCTAATGTTTTCTTTTAATTGTGCTTTTCATTCAGCAAACAGAGTTGCACTAATCTTCCTCAGCAACAGGAACACTTCAGTCTATAAATAGAACTACTTGTTCAGTGTTCAGCTATCAAATGATGTTAAGCGTATTTCTTATTCTAAAAATAAAAAGTAATAAAAAGGAACAGAGGGCAAAACTTAATTTAAAAAGCCCCTAGATTTGTATTAAAGCAGTGACTGACAATGATGAGATTTATGAAGATTTCATAAGTAACTAGTGGTTTGTACCATGTTTGCAAATTGCAGATAACAGGGCACTGATCAAAGTTGGAGAAAGAAGTGCCTGTGTTAGACTCACAGGTCTAAGAATTAGGCTTTAGTGAGAGCTGTCTTGGGCTCTGAAAACCACACTCCAGAGAGAGCCCCAGACCCAGCCTCCATGTGGGAGCCCAGAGGCATTGCTGGAACACTCCTGGCAGTCCACAAGCAGCTCCTAAAAGAGCTGACAGGGAGCCACAGGCCCTCTCATCCAGGGGTTAAAGCTACACCAGGACCCAGGAACTATATACTATAAAACCAGGAAGCCACATTGCCAGCAATGGAAAAATGAAGCTAATGTTTAACTAAGAGGACAATTAACCAACTTCATGATAAGTCAAGTAATGTCTTCATCATTACAGGCCTTTAAACCGTGGCTGAATGCCCTCCACTATAAAAATTTTAGGTCAACTCCAAATTATGGCCCCTGCTGTGCCTTGTGATATGATATTAACAACAGCATGATAGACCCCTTCCCTCTCTACACATTGAGTTACTTGCTTCATTTTTTGAGGGAGGTAATTTAAGATTCCCAATGATCTTAATCTCATCCTTTGCCCTGCTTTCCTACTTCCTACTAATGATTCTTCTTGAAGACCACCATGAACATCCCTGACTGGCAGGGCAGACCAGTCCCACTGCTCTTCTGCAGTCTGTTATGGATGTCCCTTCCATGGGAAGAGCAGAAGAGGAAATCCCTTCCATTTAAATGGGGAGAATTTGGTTTTTGGATGGAGGTCAGGTCAGTCCTGTTACAATTCTCTGAGAGCCATTGAGCCCTCCTGCTGGAGCCATCTTGGATTATATAATCTAAAGAAAAAGAGATCTGGTATGAAAAGGAAATAGAATCAGTACTGAGGGTCATGACCACAGGCCAGGACTATGTGTCACTTGTGAGTTAAAACTTAGATTTTCAGCCGCTTAGACTGTCAGTGAAATCAGAGACGTCACATCTTGTTGTGAGTGAAATTAGGGTTGTTGCGCAGGGTGTTCGGAAATAGCACAGTATGTAAATGCAATTAAACCAGTACCACTGATGACTCTGAGAGACTATGCCAGCAGAATGAGCCTTGGCAAAGCTGTGACTGGCTCTGAGACTCCTCTTCCACTTCCCTTGTGGAACAGCTACTCCCTTGGGAATGAGGTGTGAACAGGCATACAGACAGCCTATGACCTTTCATGCTGGTGTGGCTTTTAAGCTGCATCCCAGTGGGGTTCTGCTGCCAAGACTTTCCTGTGCCCACCCACACAGCACTGGAGGAGCCTGGCATCAGTTTCCCAGCACTGCTGCAGGATCCCCCAGAGCCAGAGGAATTAGAACACTGAGGACACATTGGGACTGTTTGAGTTCCTCAAGATCAGAACCCCCAGACTTTTCTCAGATGTTTGCCTAATGTGCCTCTAAAAGCAGCATTTATTGCCATGTTGTTTTCATGCTGTAGACTAAAGCAGCACCATTTGTTCTGCCTTCACTAAGCAGAAAATATTGCTTATCTCTTTCACAGCCACCTTGCCTATATGCCATGACTCCTAAAAGGCTCACTCACACTTTCCCACTACTTCCCAGTTGATCCTTTCTAGGAAACACTGCTCTTCTTTGGACATCTTGATCTAGCTAATAACTTTCTAAAAGCTTCTGTTAGAACTAAGTCTGAATTAAATTTGAATTTGAGATATTATTTTTCCTTAGGGCTGTGCAAATGTTTGTGGACGGTAATCCCACTTCAGCAGTTAAATTCAGCTATGTGCACCCACCTGCAATTTTCTTCTGCCTAGCACTAGGCCTTTTTCAGAAAGAGTAGCAGGAGGATGAGTAAAAGCTTTGTTCTGTTAAAGAACACAAAACCAAGGAGTGGAGTGGTTTAGTGTCACTGCTAGTATCCAGCCAGTATGTGGGAAACATATTTCCCAAACCACAGGATTGAGGAAGATTCTGTAGAGGTCCCAACTACTGTACAGCCAGTACAGAGAGAAGGGCAGCATGTGAAGGCAGTGATATTTTAATAGCCAACCTTGCCAAAGATACAGATCCAGACTGAAAAGAACTGTCCTGTTTTAAAAGTGTCTTTTTAGGATGCAGAATATAAGAGAGTGTTTCAATTTGGATATTCTACTTTTGTTGCACTCGGTTTGGGAAATGCAGTGCCAGCAATTGCAAGTGCTCACAAGATACAGAGAAAGCTGGAGAACACTGAGGATTTAGGGCCTGTGAATCCCAGTAATGAGAGCTACAAGAGGCACAAAGCACAGACCCTTTGCTGGGTAAAGCCTTCTTAGAAGTTTACAAGAAAGCAGGAAATAAAATGGGCCTTGATGGTTGTGCAAGAGCACACAGGTGGGGAGAAGGAAATTGGGAGAAACACTGAACAGGAGAAAGACACCGGGAAAGCAAAAACGATGAGGGAGGCATAAGGAAACCATAAACAGTGAATTAGATATGAGCCTGAAAAGCAGTAGAGAAAGTACAGTTTTTAAAGAATTCAGCCTAATTCTGGACTGGAGATCCAGGTTTCTCCCAGATTTCATGGGAAGCAGTTGTGAAGCAGCAGCTCCTGACTTTACTACGTGCAAACGTTACTCTCTGTAATGTGCTCCTCCTTCCATTTCCCCATTTCTGGGCTCATGAGCCTATTTGCACTATCAAATATAAGTTTGTGTCTCTCTGTCTGAAGCTAATGACATATTGATTTTACTTCTGTTTCAGGATTGTTTAGATATTTTTATTCTAGTCTGTTCAACTATAAGGACAAAGGGCCTTTTTGAATGTTCTGGTAGCATGCAAGCCAAATTCTTATGAAGCCTACATAAGTCCTGTTCACAAATTTTAGATGAAGTCTGAAGGACTTTTATGTTCACAAACCACATTCAAAAGACTCTCAGCTTCTGGTCTTTGGTGCCAGCTCTAATGGAATTCTAGTGGGTTTACTGAAAGGAATACGTTTAACTGTGGACTAAGATTGGTCTAGTTTGACTTTTTGCAGCATGCAACACACTGAGACAGGATAATGTTGCTTTTTCTTCCTCATTGATTATGCTCTTGTATTGCATTAATTCTCAAACTGAACTGCATCCAGTTAAACTCCAGAAATTTTAGGCAAATTGGGGACAAGTTATAACATAATGCTAGAAAGATTTTGGCAAGGAGAAGTGAGTTTTGAAGGACAAAGCAATCACAGTGGGACTAGTTTGAGATTGCTGTCTTAAAGGCAAACAATGGGAAATGACGAGGCAAATCCTAAATTAGCCTGTTCGGTCCTTACCCCTGCAGAAAACCCTCCAGTGATGTCCCAGGCAGCTGTTTTAACAATGGATACTTTAAAACATTTTGAAAATTAGTTTGTTTTGATTTCAGTGGTGTCAGACACCTGAACTGCTTTTAGGAAGTTTAAAAAAAACCAAGATTTAGGAAAATGTGTCAGTATTTGGTTCCATATTAGTTTACCTGTGAGATGATTATTTGCACAAAGCCTTTAGTTTGAGGAGTTGTCCCATATGGATGTGAAAGGATACAGCCCAGAAGCATCACCTTACTGCACTCTGCTTTGAAGGGATGAGAAGAATGTGTCAGATCTATTTTGATCCAAGGTTGAGCAGTAAAAACAATAAAACCCAGTGATATGACAAATCAAAACCTAAGCCTGGCACCAGCATTTATCCAGATTGAGGTGTTCACTGTACCTGTGTGTGTTATTCTGGATACTATGCATAGTTATTCTGCATAGTATGGCAGATCAAGTATATATAAGCTAATATACATATATAAGCATACAAATGTATAAATCTCTCTGTATTTTAAGTCACCAATACATCTGCTGATAAAATTTCCCAAATACATTGTTGCAGTGTTAGCTATTTCTTCTGCAGGCAGCCTAAACACCTGTTCTGAATGATGTCTGCACCTGCCACTCACTCAGACCCTTGTTAGCAGCAGCTGCACTATGTTCTCCATCACGGTAGTTCCAATATGACTCCTTATCACTTACTGTGTCTTGCAGATACAGGGGGAAAACATGATCCCTGTACTAAAGAGCATTAAAGGAGTATAAATGTAATCAGACCTGTTTCCTTTTTAAGGCCTGGGGCTGACTAATAATTGCCAAATCTAGAAGATGCTACTAATAAAAGCTCTGCTACTGACTGTGTTGCCAGGTGGGGCAGCCAGGGAGACTGCAAAAGGCAAAAAAAGCAAGAGGCAAGGGAATCCAAGTCAGATGCCAAAGGAGGATAAAGCAGGATGATGTGCTGCAAAGGATAATGCTCACTATAGCAAGTGCAGTATGTTAGAAGTAATGAAGATTTTTTCAGAGTTTGCTCACTACATGAATGCTTTATTCTGCCTTTGATCTCTGCAAATTTCTGCTTGATATCAGTGGGAAATCCCCTTGCTGTCTTTATCAGCCTGAGGATGTCAAAAAAGACTTTGCCAATCACTTCCCAGTGTCAGTCACTATCCAAATGAGCACTACTCTAGTTAGAAATTGCACTCATTCTGTCCACCCACTCTTCCCCCTTTATTGATATATCAGCTTAATTACAGCAAATGTTGCCAGACCAGTCTTGAAGATTCCAATTTTTTCTCTTTTTTTAAGCCAGAAAACAATAGACAGCAGTGGTACACTTTGCCTCTGCTCTTCTGCTAATATTCTTTATTCCCCAATGCCAAGAACCTGTAGGGAGCAGAAGAAATTGAATTCCTGACTTCCCTGTATTTATGTTGATAATGAAAGAAGCTCATAGATACATTCATTCTGGAACACATCACTACCTATTTTTTGAGAAATGAACACTGTTAATTTTGTCTGCGTAACTCAGCAGTGAATAAAACCACAGTTGTGGTCAAACCTCCAGGCTGCTTGCAGCTTTTCTCTGGGAGTTACAGGGAGGAAGAGAAAGCTTTGTGCCAGCATTCACTAATGCAAGAGCCTGTGCATTACTCCCTGTCTGGGAAGGAGACCCTGTGGGAAGGGGACCCTGTGGAAAGAAGGTGCTGAGGCAGATGAGCAGGCACTGCAGAGATCACAGTATATATACACTGTATGTAGCACACACCACATGGCTGGTGGCTTTGTGTCAAGGCCTTTTGCTTGCAAAGTGGCTGTCAGATGTTTTCTGCTCTCACACCAGTGTGCTGCATCAGCCATGACAGTGGGAGGGCACCGGCACCCAGGCTAAGCCCCCTAAAACTCATTTGCCCATACTGGGCAAATGCTTGCCTAGATCCTTTCAGCCCACAAACATTACCTTTGCCTTGCTGCACCACTGTGGCCCTGATCTGAGTCCCCATCTCAGCTGGAGCTGGGTAAGCCAGTGCTTACAGTGCTCACAAAGGTCCTTGGGCTTTTGCTCTGGAGGCTCCTCCTCAGGAGGAGGCACAGGCAAAGTCGTGGCTGTGAATACCAAAAGCAGGTAATCCTATTTCCTACAAATAGTACAAAGAGGAAAAATCCCATTGAGACATTCTCAAATCTTTTCCCTTCCATCTCCTACAAACCACAAGAAATTCTGCTAAGAAATACATTTGTCAAAAATATACTTGAGAAATAAATCACTGCCTTAGAATGCTCATGACCGGAGTGGGGGAGTGCTGTCCTCTAGAAATGTGGAGCTGGTGTTGTACCCAACAGGACACTGCAGGCTTCTGTGAACACCCTCTGCCAGCAGCATCCAGGGGTAGTTCCTGTGGAAAGCTGCTGGAACACGTACCTGTGATAACCTAACCAGCCACTGAGTGTCCTCTTTGCTCCACAAACCCTGATGGAAAAGTACTTGTAGGACAGAAGGGAGAAGGGATGGCTGACCCTTAAGGAGAGCTCAGATACAATGACTATTAGGAGCTAGACACAAACCCTGTGGTACACTGGAAAACTTTAATTAACTAACCTGCCTGAATAACACAGTGTTCAGCCTCTTTGATCTGCAGTTTCTTTCTGATGTTAAGTATTTGAGCTCTAAGATTGTTTCTAGAGAATGAAAAGAATAAATTTCTTTTTGTTTTCTCCAGGCTTTCAAAACCAGGGATGGATTTGGCACAGTGACTCATAGCTTGAGCTAGTGTGCACCAAAGTAATACTTTTATATCTCTCTCTTCATACTAAGGGGCTGGATCTCACACTACAGTAGTTTTTGTCTTTACTTCTCCATTAATCAGTTGAATTCTGAAATGGCCTCTGTCTCTCCTGCATTGCAGCAGATGGCCTGACTCTTGTATTTTCCAGTGAACATTGGCCAAGCTTTTCTGTCCAGAATGCTACATCATTTGAACCAAGACTCTACTCAAGGACCATAACTTTCATAGTGGATTCAGTCTCCTCAGCTCTTGCTGCTCTGGCTTTTGGAGCGCTCCAGGTCTGTTCCCTGCTGAGACCTCAGAGACCTGCAGCCTCCAGCATGTCTTTTCCAGACCCTCCACTTACGGTCCTACATGGGCATGGGCGTGCACAAAGACATTCCCAGCTGTTCTGAGACGTTCAGAGTAATTTTCATCCACATTAATGTGCTGACTGCAAACACCTTTGCCTTTACTCAGCCACGGGACTCTCACCATCTTGGTTCTCACTTTCTAGTCCCTGTTCTTTACCATCTCAAGATGACTCCAGACAGCACCTACTCTTTGTTGCTATATCAAGAGGCACAGCTGAGCACCACTGCAATAATCAAAATGCATTTATTGGTTTCTTGCTACTATATATAAGCTGTTAGGAAGTTTAAGTTTGAATCCCTGCTGGGGCAGATCAGGAAATCATTAGGCTGAAGAAGAAGAAAATTAAATTATAGAGAATATTGTTCTTCCTAAACTGTACTATTAGGATGCAAAAAAAAATGGAGTTTTTTTCCAAAGGAAGGTCCTGGAAATTGTCCCCCAATAATTCCTGATGGAAGGAGAAACATGTCAGTATCTGTGCCACTTTGATCTGTGTATCTTCTGTGCTGACTTCTAAAGAGTTACTCTGTTGAGACACCAAATGAAGAGTATTCAGTTTCCCCCAGCAATTTATCCTTGTCTGATTACAACTGTAAACTCAGAATATCCTCCTGCTGCTCTACAAGAGGGCAAATCTTGCTCAAGTCTGAACAAGAGCACCCGAAGATTCTTGAAACTGTGGAGTGTTCATTTTTGCCAACCAGCAACAGTCTAATCACTGGAGGATACCCCAGTGTCAGATTCATTGTCCCAGTCTCATAGGTGGAGTTCTGACCTTAAACTCAAAGACTGGCTCAATTCCTAGGTCTGCTATTGATGTCTCTAGTCTTGCCCACTGCTCCAGTAAAACTGATGAACAATCTCATGTTTAAGAATTAAGTAACACTATAGTGTGTGCTCAAGATTTGAGCATATCAGATCTGTAGTACAAACCCTCAGGTCCTATCTGGGATGGAGGCAATGACCTTGAAGTGTTACTCCAGAGAATTTGTTCCACTGAAGAACCAAGCAAAGCCCTCCTGTCACTCCTTATTTTCTGCATCTTCAGAATGTAAGCTATACAGTGACTGACTTTCAACCAAAGAATATTTGTGAATGATTTTTTGTATTCAGGCACCAGGCAATTGGGCTGAAAGTATTTCACAAAATCACATAGCAGCTGAGGATGGAAGGCACATCTGGAGCTGATCTAGTCCAACACCCTGCTCAAAATAGGGTCACCTACAGCAGGTTGTCAAGAGCTATGTCCTGTTGAATTTTTATTATCTCCAAGGATGGACACTGCACATCCCTAGAGCCTCACTGGGGAACACAGTCCATTTTCGAAAACCCTCTCAATACAAAGGCATTTTCTCATTTTAAGTTGAATTTCCTGTATTTCAATTTGTGCCTATTGCCTCTTTTATTGCCACTGGACACCAGTGAGAAGAATCTCTATCACCTTTACTCCCCCAAAACTGGTATTTATACACATAGATAAGACCCCCCTGATCCTTTTCTACTGCTGGATTAATAGTCTGAGCTCTCTCAGCCTCTCTTTGTACAACAGATGCTCCAACCCCCTCATTATTTTCACAGCCCTTCAATGGACGTGCTCCAGTGTGTCCCTGTCTCCCTTGTGCTGGGGAGCTCAGCACAGGACCCAGCCTGCAGATGTGTCTCACAAGTGGTGAGCAGAGAGGAAGGACCACCTCCCTCAGCCTGCTGGCAATGCTCCATCTATGGCAGCCTAGGAGGCCCCTGGTCCTCTTTGCTGCAATGACAAATTTCTGTGTCATTGTTACTTGGTGTCCACCACGGACCCCATGGTCCTATTGTGCAAAGCTGTTGGCACCCAGCCTGTCCTGGTGCATGGGGCTCTTCCTTGGCAGAAGCAGGGCTTTCTGTTTCTGTGTATTGAATTTCATGAAATTCCTGACAATCCATTTTTCCATACTTTTGAGGTCCCTCTGAATGGCAGCACAACCCTTTTGTGTACCAATCACAGCTTCCAGCTTCGTGTCACCTGGAAACCTCTGGAGGCTGCAGAGTCAAGTCATCTCTGTCAGTTCAGCAGGTGTTGAGCCACACTTGTGCCAGGATCACCCCCATGTTACACCCCCAGTGACCGACCTCTGGCTGGGCTGCTGCTGCCCACAGAACTTTGAGCCTGGCAGTGGGTTGTTTGTGACCTGCTGTGTTGCTCCATCAGAAGATGCCAGAGTGATTCAAACCCCTGCTGTGGACCAGAGTCAGTGAATGTGAGGCTTCTCCCAGTTGTCTGCAGAGGCATCACCGAGTGCTCTTCCAGCTCCAGTGGTGTTTAATCATATCAGCCACGTTTGTCTGAGCACTGCTCCTGGCCCATCACCTCTCAGCTGGCTCATCATCCATCCCTAGGCAGAGCTCCATGTCTTTCTGCATCTCTCACACACAGGGCAACTTGTTTGACTTTCCAACCTGTCCTTCCTGAAAATCCTTTATCCTTCCACTGTGGCACTCCAACCATCTCCACTATCCCACCACAGCTCTGTGATCCCAGTGAGACTGTGTTTGACAACTTTTCTGCTACAAATAGGCTGCTTTTTTGGTTTTCTTTTTGTTTTTTTTTGGTTTTTTGCATTAAAGATAAATGATCAGGATTAGCAGCTTTCAAATGCATATCAAACCTTAATGAATAACCCTCACAAAAAGTCAACTTAAAAGATGAACAATATTGATGAAATAGAACAATATGAGAAAGATGAAGAGACGGCAGCTCAGAAAACTAATACTCTCCAATAAAACATTAATAGAGTGGGGAAGATTATGGTTTAGTGAAATTTAGACCTCATGAAAGCCAGTGCGATCTCAAAATCCCCTTCAGGGAAGAGTAGTAGGAAAGAAAAGCAAAGATTGTTGGCACATGGGGAGACAGTCCTTATCTTAGAACGTGGAGACAGAAATGTGTGTCCCCAGTAGTGTTCACCTGCAGGTGTAAGGGTTTGCCTTGCTGGGACAGCTGCTTTTGTGCCAGGACTGACTTGTAAAAGCTGTGCCAGATGGAGATATGTGGCTGTTACTATTTTTTCATGTTCTTGTCAGTGCAGCCAATTGGTGAAACTCGTGCCTAGATGAAGTTGTTTCCTTGGTATGGTTCTCACCTGTAAGCCTTGACTCAGTGATTTCTTTTGCAAATAAAGAGATACTAGAAAGGAACTAACATGCCCTCATGTTTTGCAATTTTTTCATGCTTTTTTCTCTTTCTGCTTCATAGTCATGCATCTGTTCTTATTCAAATTATAATGCACTTCCTTCCCCTTTCTTCTCTTAATTATTTTCACGTTTTCACTATTCATCTTGATGATTTTTTTAAACAGTGGTAATTACTGGAGGGTTGTATTAATCATATTTGTGTCAGTTTGTACCCAGGAGTTCAAGAAGAATGAATCCTTTTGGTATGCAGGCCAAACAGTTCCTTTGATAAAAATCATTAACAGAGGAGATCCCCCAGACAGACAGAGTTTATCATACATTAGACAATGCACTGCCCACACATGGTGTGTTAAAATTCTCTCTGCTTTCATTTCTCTGCAAAAATTGTGCCCCTGGTCCAGATGTGCAGTTTAGAGATGATCAGTTAGTCAGAGAAGAGGACATCTTGAAGAAAAGGAGTGAAGGATACAAAGAAAGTGCTCAAAATGTGGGAACAGTCAGGAAAGAGTAAAGCTGAAGTGAAAAGATGGAGAAGTGAATCCTTGTGAGAGGAAAGCAGTGTCACACCAAATGTTGTGGGCTGAATGGAAGCTTTGGGCAAGGTTTATCAGGGAGACACTCCCATTTAGTCACAAGGAGCAGAAAGGACCCCCTTGCCTTCCAAAGTCCTCAGAAAGGAGTCTGGGTGTGGCTGGATCCTCTTCTAGCCCCAGACTTGACCAATGACTTATGTCTAAAGGATTATATAGGTGTAATTGAGCCTTCACATGACTTTGTCCCGCAGGATTAAGGATATTAAGCCAAATATATGAATAAAATAAATAATTTATTTAAATTGATGATGATAATGGTAATGATTAGACTAAGAGACTTTAATCAGTGTTATTTACTATACAGTATAGATAGTTATAACTACTAATATAGTGCATTATTTATCAAATTAACAATTTCAAAGCTAGCTTAGTAATTATTAAGTAGAGACTGGTTTTACTTATCCATATCAATGAATTTGGGCAAACCTCTGTTGCTCAGCCTGGAGGAGTGACCTTGAGGGGTATCTCCACTCCAGGGAGGAATCTCCTTGCACTCCTGGAAGGGATGTGTTAGAATTCCCTGCCATTAAAAAGTGGGACTGGGCTTTTATAGTATAAAGTGACTGCCTTGTCAGTCAGATGTGTCTGGGTGAGTTGTGGGCCACATCCTCACCAGGGCCAGTTTTCAGCTAGAAAACGTTTTCTTCACATCCTCTGAATGCTTCACTTAGGGATTGATGAGTCAGTCTGATCTCAGCATTCTCCAATACCAAAAGCAGTGTGACCCCACTTCTCCAACCACTGATAACTTTTGCAGATTGGGTAAGTTTAAGTTGATTTACTCTCACTTAGGCAGAACATCCTGCTACACCAGAGCTTTTCAAGAAAACAGGTATCTCCACTCTGAATGCTCTTGGAAATGCTCCTGTCAGGGGGGCCTCCCCAGGCCTTCATGGCAAGAATTTAAGGTGTAGGTATTTTCTAGGATGAGGAAGCACAAAATGTTCCCCTAAACTGGAAATCCTTGGAAGAATTCATTGCCTCTGATCCAACAGCTACAGGACATAACAAGCCAGTATGGAGTTAAACACCACTTGCCTTTGCTCCCAAGCTGCTTCCCCTGGAGCAATTTTTTCATTATCTCTGTTTACTAGGAAAGACTTTAGGAATAAGTACAAGAATCCTGTCTTCTTGATAAGCCTTAAAATTGGTACAGAGCTTGCAGTGCTGATATTAATAAAGGATCGCAACAGTTCAGCTATTAATACATTTTCTCTGGCAGAGCTTAGCAGAATATGATGAATTCTGGGTAGACTATGTTATGCTAATTAACATAAATATAGGAAAGCCCTTTTCCCTTCTGAATATCAGAATCCTCCAAAAGAATACTGCAGTTAACATATGCACACAGGAACACAAGATTATATGTATCACTGACAACATCATCTTATTAGCCATGAGCATATGTTTTGTACAAGGAGAGGCTCTGATTGCTAGAAGGAAGGGCAGGATACTGGCAGATGAGGTGAAGAAAAGAAGCAGGCAGTGGAGCTCTTTGGATACAGTTCATAGATACAACCTTGGAGACTTCATAGAGTGAAAACTGCCTGTTCCTACTCAAACATACTTCTGTAGAACACAGGGCCTCTTTGGGGGAAAAAAGACGACCCAACCCCCTCCTCCCCATCACATTAATATCAGTTAATTAATGTGAACTCGTTTTTTTTCCCTTTTAATATGAGCTATCATGTAAAGAAAAAGGGGAAAACCCAAGCCCCCAGAAGATATCTTTTCCCTCAAAAGTTCAAGTATTCAGTTCTATGGAAATAAACTCCCTTGTCTGAAGTGCTTCCTTATATCATTCCCAAATACAATGATTCCATAAGAATAAATGGCTGGGGGTGGGGAGGTGTTGTTTCCTTTTCCTTTAAATACTGTTTTGAAATAAGAAATGGAGAAACTTCCAATGCTTTTGTACTCAGAATTCAGATGTACTCAGAATTGGATGCTGGTATGAAATATTGCTTTTAGAAAGATAACCAGGACTGTGTCACAGTGGGAGCTACAGTGGGATAATGAAGCACAATCCTTCTAATTACAAGACCGAAACAAAACAAAATGCTAATGCTTCCCAAATTACATGAAGTACACAGACACAGAAGATGTTGCTGAAGTGGAGGTCTTTGTATCTTTTCCCTTTGTTTTAACAGCCTTTTGAGCCAACAAGAAGTTCTCTGCTATTGTGGTTGCTCACATAAAGCAAAGTTTGGCTCATATCTAGTGATAAAGTGATTTAAACCCCTGATTCAAAAGTAGGGATTTAATGAGCAGCAGGAGCCTTGGATTTGAAGGCATGAAAGATTTGAAGGGACAGAAGGCTGGGTCCAGGGTATCTAACAAAAGACCAAGGATCTCTACCACACCCTGCTGAAATGAGTTCCTGTTGGCACAACACTGAATTTACTATAGGTCCTGGTCAAACTTTTGTCAGGCATCTGATGGAAAAGTCCATCAGGAATGGTGGAATTATTAGGTGGCCTTGAGGAACCTGGTCTAGAGCAAGGTGTCCCTGCCCATAGCAGGGGGATTGGAAATGGATGATCTTTAAGGTCCCATCCAATGGAACCATTCTATGATTCTATATTTCTAGTAACTTGAGGTTGAATTGTATTTTCACTGTGAATGCTTATGAGCAATTTTATATATGAGAGCAGCAAGAGGAAGTGGAAAGAAATGGACAGCAGAAGTTCCTTTCATTATTCATTCATAAGGTGCTAAAAGAGTCTGTTTTCTTCATCTCAAGTCTTAAAAATGACATCAGATATCATATTTGAAAGACCCTGAGAAAATAAGGACATAAGCAGCCTCATCTAGCACAGAAGTCAAAGCAAAGTTTCCCACTTTCTAGAATCTTTCTTCTAGAGTCCCACTTCCTGTCTTTCTAGAGCTTTACACGTTTGAGTGGTTTTTTTCTTTTTTTTTTTAGGAATGAAAATTTCTATTTGACCTGTATTGTGGTGCTGCATCGTAAAAAATTAAGATGATACACAATATCTTCTATTATTCAGTATTACCCTGAAGATGCATCAGATGGAGTATGTTTTTTGATATGGGATGGTCTGTCTGCTGTTACTTGTGCTGCAGTAGATTCCCTGGGGGATACATTACACAACTCAGAATCAGTATGAAATAACACAGTCCCACTTGGTTCCTGGTAATCACATTCGAAATGCACTTTGCACCATCCTATGTACAGAACTTCTTGTATTATTCAGATACATCTTTTTAGTCTCTGCTTTCTTTCCAGTGCACAAAACACAGGAGTAGATCATGAAAAGTTCAGGTTTTGGTGAGCCAGTGATTGTGATTATGGTTCTAGCCTATGTGTTTGTTCATAGTAAAAGGAATATATGTATATATACCTAAACCACAGGCCTGACTGCACCAGATTTGTCCTTTCTTTTCCAGGTGGGAAGAAGGAAAGGTAAAGCAGAACAGAGCCCAGCCTTCAGACATAAAATCCTACAATTTTTTGTTTGGTCTTTTTCATTAAATCATAGATACCTTTATTTAAAAAATGCCTCTATCACCTATTCTCAATCCAAACAGACTTTTGCATTTGAATACCACATAAGTGTGATAAAGATAAAAATATTCTCCAAAATGATGTGTGGGTTGAAGACAAGCTGGTTAGCAGAAGTATAATACCAATAATTTCCTTTGGCCACAGAGACAGATGCTTCAGAGAACAAGTATGTCTCCTTCTGTCCCAGCAACAATTTATTGAAGATCTATATTTAGAACCATAGATAGTAAATGTCTGGGAGAGGGTTGCAGAAGTACAGCTGCTCCAATCATAGTCTGTATAATTTTTATTACCAGGACTTAAGAGTAAGACCTGCAGTGCATGGCTGCAGTTCTTTGAGCTTCAGGGTGGACTCCTGCAGTCCAAAAATTAAGTGATCTAAGCTGCCTAACAGTTCTTTAGATTTAATTGTTCAGAAGCACATTGGGATTTTTTTTATATGAGGTCTTGTAGTTTTTTTCCCTTTACATGTGTTCTTGGTCATCTAGGCAAAGTTAAGATTTCCTTTATCTCACTGGTGCACTGTAAACGTTAGTTAAGTGAAGAGCTGGAAGTATTTAATTATTGTGATAATATGAAGCCATTATATCCCATTGATTGTAGGTAACTGGCTCTAGGGAATGCACAGTATAAACATCTGAAGTGCTTTCCAGATCCTAATTATTGCCACATCATCTCCATTAGAAGGTAAGGAAATTAAGGCACGGAACAGTGAGCTCTGGGACTTTCAAACACCACAAATCCCAATCTAGACACTGAAATCCTCACTGAAATTTTCCAACTAGTTGTAGAGATTTGCTCTTTCCAAGCTTGCTGGAAATCTGTTGGGGAAATACAGAGGTATCAGAAGATCTGAACGAGATCTTTTGGTTTGACCAAGTCATCCTTGCCTTCAGCTTTTCCATCAGTTCTGTTAGTGCAGAGCTGCTGGTTAATATAGCTTGTGCCTGGTGACCTAAGGGCAACTTTGGAAACTGGGAGCCAAAAGGCTGCTCCCTGTTGTGCTGTGAGCTGCTGCAGTGAGACCTGGAAATTCCCAATTCACCTTCCCACATCTCCCACCCTTCCCAGTGGGACATCTGTCAGTGTCCTGTAGCAGCAAGTCCCAGTTCTAGTCCAGGCCAGCCCTGTCACAGACAGAAAGGCTGAAAGGCAGCTGAGGGAGTGGGGAGGGACGTGGGCTTCCCTCCAACATCCACAAATTGCAACTTCGCGTTAATGCATTTAAATTAATGCTCTTGTAGCTTCCTGCTGAGGACAAAAATATCTTGTGGTACAGGCACTTTCCCTTTTAGTGATGCCTCCAAAGGACAAGGTCTTGACAGTCTGAAAGAATTAATTCTCTTTTTGAGCAGAAAGGTCAGCTACAGGTGAAGGAGCTGCACTGAGAATACCTTTAAACTGTTCTGTCTCTGGCCTCCATGATAAATTGCTGGGAGCTCTTTTTCCAAGCCTGGATATATTTAGACTTTTTTTTGATAGATCATTCTTTTAAGGGCAGACTGATTGGGCCAAGATAGGAGTGGATCAGCTGTAATTCAGCCTGGAAGTAGATAGTGATCTGGCAAAATGGATCCTCATCTGCATCTCTTCCGCTGAGCTCTTCTCTTTATTCTCTTACTGACTTCTGTGCTGAACTTTGAGACATCCACAAGGGCCACCAGGACTCAAAGGAACAAGAAAATACCCAGGAAGATATTCAAATACATTTAAATCTCTGGAATTGGTGGGATTCAGACTTCAAGAGGCTGCTGAACTGGAAACTTCTGCAAGCAATAGCAAAGTCTTGGGATGCGCTTTGGACCTTGCACTGCCCAAAACTTCTGCCACGCAAGGGAAAATAATTTCTAAGACCTCACATTGTGGCATTAAGAGAAAGTGAAAACTTTTTGTCTGAACCTGCTTTTTTCCCTCATGAAATTGCAAAAGTGAGTTTGCAGTACTCTTTTGAAATTACAGGAAGGTGCCTGAACACTGCTCCAGGAAAGTGTCCCCACCAGGATCAAACATCAGGAATGGTAAATCCCCATGGCAGAAAAGAGTGACCACCAGATCACCCAGGGTCTTAACTTGTCTTAAACGTTCTGCAAAGAGAAAAATGATGCCTTTTTACCTTCACAGAGCAACAGCCAGCTTAGGTAACCAAAATCTATGGCTGCAGCAAAGTTACATGTGATTTCTCTGTGGCAAATCTAAATTCATTGTTCCCTAGGGAGGAAGGCACAGCACCCTGAACTTCCTCTGCTTCAGCAAAACCCCTCAGCCATCATCAGTCTTTGCTGGGTGGAGTTTGGGGTGTCTGAGGCTGTTGCAATTGTACAACTACACACACTACACACACTACAAACATGGGGAGAAAGAGATGCCACACTGGAAAGGAACAATAACTGGGTTCTGGCTGCTGTCAGGTTGCTGAATGCAGAGAAATGCCATAAAAACAGTCATTGCAAATTCAACTCCATTAAAGAACTGTATGCAACTTCAACAGTACTGCAAGCAACGTCAAGGCTCAGAAAGGACTCTGAGAGCAATCTGTTTCAAAATGCTGCATTTTGGTCATGTTTCTGATTTTTTTACTAGTAGTCTGAACCTCTAAAGGAGAGTTTTGAACTGATAAAACACACACTTCAAACCAATCTTCAAAACAAAGTTTTTGATTCTGTCTAAGTTTCTGCAAAATAGGTAAAACCCCTTCACTCAATTTTATCTTTGTTATAATTTTCCTATTAGCATGTTTTGAGTTTAAAAAAATTAAAAAATTTCCCTCAGCTCATCCTAAAGTCCTATCATGAATTCAAGAGTTTGAAACCATTCATCTCACAATGCTTTTGTTCTCATAGCTTGCTAGAAATATCTACCAAAGACTTCAACATTGTAGTGTACCTGGATATCACAAATGATCTTTTGTCTAACAGAGAAGATTCAGCTGTAATTGAGTGCTCCTTAATTTGATTTCAATGTCCAAGAAAACAATCACAGAATCACAGAATTATAGAATGGTTTGTGCTGGAAAGGACCTTAAAATCATCCAGTTCCAACCTGCTGCCATAGGCAGGGACACCTTTCACCAGCCCAGGGTGCTCAGAGCCCCATCCAACCTCCAGCCATGGTCACAGCCCAGCATTTGCTGCTGTGAGAACGGGATGGGACAGCAAGATGAATATACAGCCATGTAAGGAAGAAATATTCCATCTTATCATCAACAAGTGAGAGAATAGAACTGACGTTTATCTTGGGAGCCCAGGAGGTTATGACACCCTCTTTAAAAAGGTGAAACTTTGCAACACTGAGTGTGAGTTCAGGCTGCCTGAAGATTCAGACAAACATGTGACCTTGTTACTGAACCTCAGTTTGAAATGTACCAAATCTTCCCAGTTTACAGGGTCACAGATCAGCAAACAGATGTTTGACTGACTGGGAACAGCCTGTTTGCTCCCAGCTGCTCCCTGCTGCTGCCCTGGCTGCCCATGAGTGTCCTCAGCATCCACCCCAAGGAGAAAATACTGCCCTGGTTTAAACCTTCCTGAGGCTCTGAGCATGAGGAACTGCTCAGATGCTGAAACCTTGAATAATGATTTGCTCAGCCTTTTAACAAGCTCTTGCTCAAACTTTTAACAAGTTCTTGCCAAACTTTTCCATTTTGTTGTTTTTATTTTGTTAAACTGAAATAGAATCAGCTTTCAAACTCTTTTTAGTGAGAAAAAAACTTGTTTCCCAAGCAAAAAAAAATTCCCTGAAAACTTGTTTCCAAGAAAGAATAATTAAAAAAGAAAGAGCTTAGCTTAGCACATATTAATGAAAAATTGGTTTCTCTTTTTTTAATCAGGTCATCCATTCAAAAGAAAACTCACAGTGTCCTTAAGTTATTGCTGAAGAATTTCCAAGGGTTTATGTTCCTGTCAAAGTTTTCAGGTGTCAAACCACTATTCCCCTACCTGGGATGTGTCTGTTCCTCATTTAGCCCTGAACTAAATTACTGATGAAATAAATGACATCAACTTTGGGCACTGAGAGGAACCATCTGGTGGAGATGGGACTAACAGATGTGCTTTCACTGTCGGTGCCTCAGTGCACACACTGCAGAACTGCTCTGCCACACACCTCCTTGCTCACCTGCTCATTAATAATGAAGCATGTCTGCTCTTGCAGTGCTGAGGGATCCCATTCATCATGCCAAGCCCAGCACAGTACCAGAACTTGTTGCCCCAAAGCACTGAAGCCCTAATGCTCCAGTGAACTGTGAGCACTGGCCTTGGAAGAATATGAAGCACAGGACCAAATCCTCAGGAACTGAGACAAACAACTGCTCCCTGAAGGGTACATGGAGTAATATTGATCACAGCCATGCAGGGAGCAGGTAATAGTAGGAAAAGAAAGCAAGATCCTTTAAGTGCTACACCTACATATTAATTTCCAATTCAACTCTCCTCCTGAACAGATGAGAGCAAATCCTACTCCTTCCCACTCTGTCTTCTAGACACAATCTCTGCTCACAGTTTCTTTGGATTTTTCATTATGAAATCAAGCTAAGCAATAATACGATTTAAGGAGCACATCCATATTGTCACTGCTCAGGTATCCTGGCCTCACCCAGACCCACATTTGCAATGGTCCAACAAAGTTGATTTGATAGTAGGCAGAGGGCTGTTCCAAAGCAGTGACTGAGTTCTCATGGCTAATTCCTAACCAGACCTTTGGAGCAACAGGAAAGATAATGGTAATAGAAAAACACTGCTCTGATAGTGCAGGGTCCCACATCATTCAAGGTGGGAGGTGTGGACCTTTGTTCTCCAGAAAAGTGAAAAAAATATTTAATTTGGCAGATTCACAGTGCATCCCTTGCTCATTGAGCTGCAGAAATTATTGGATACCTGGGAGGTGCAACAGGGTTACAGCCACACCATAGTTTCTTGCCTGAAGTCAGCTTTGGTACTGTTCAGGCTGATCAACATTCATCTTTGTGCAATAAAATACAGTTGAACCCTTCCCCTTCTGAACACTAGCACACAGAAGGTGCCAATTATGAAACAAAAAGACAGCATTTGAGAACAACAGGAGCTGTAGATTTGAGAGCATCATTCAAAGGGAACTTGTGTATTAAGTCTGTTCAGCTGTAAACCAAGAGGAAAATATGGGAGCTCCTGGTATTGTTGCTCACTGTTGCTTTCAGCATGGAGAGACTGCATGGGCTGGAGAGCTGTGCCTGCCTCTGCAGGAAAATGTCCATCTTGAGACAAGGCATCTAAAAACTGGGATATGTGTGGTGTGGACACGAGGATTTGCTGATCCTTCAGAGCTGCAGTGTTCAGAACGTCCTGGAGGAGCTGCTTGTCAGAGACTGCTTCCGATGGGAGAGGGAAGTGTCATCTTGGAGATGAGTGGGCAAAGAAAAGGAGGCTGGAAATAGATTTTCAGTTTTATATCTGTGAAGACAGAAGTTGTCCTAAGACAGGGCAATTCCTTCCTCTGTTTGGGGAAGTGATAAGTGGTATCCTTGGAATAAGTGGAGTGAAATCTTGCAGTTACCTAAGGCAGTGTAAAGAAACCTGCCCTTAGGATCATTGCCAGCCCATGGGATGTTCTCCTCCCAAGGGCTGAATTTGAAATGGGGATGGGATACCTGTACAAACCAGAGCTGGGTTCCATGTGTGAAGGACTGACAGCTGTAAATCATAGTGTAGCTCTGGGGTAAATTCCTTGCAATTAAAATAAGCGTCAGGTACTTCAGTCAATCCTTTGTGTAGCTGGGTGTCCAGAAGGAAGACATGAGGTAACGTTTAACTGGGGAGTCTCCAGCCTTGGAGATACCCAAAAGCCATCTGGACATGATCCTGGGCTGTTGGTGGCCTTGCTGCAGGAGGGGGGTTGGACCAGGTGACCTCCATTGTCCTTTCCAACCTCAATCAGTCCTTGATTCTGTGATTTTGGGAATATCTGCAGACTGCTTCCACTGAAGTTATTAGGACTCTCCTGGAATAGGACTGTTGAGTGTTGTAAAGCAGATTGTACCATGAGGGCTTGCCAGACAACACCGCTATTTCAGTGTGTGTGATGCTTCACAAACCCAGTTACAGTCCCACCCAGAGCTGGTGGTGAAGTGTACCAGTTATTCAATCATCCTCATATTTTACCATCAGTGGTGGAGCCCAAGTCATGGAGAAACACAATTCTGGCACACAAGACACTTGAAGCAAAGGCCTTTTCTGTCTTGCTCCACTGAAAGGTACTTGACCGAGGAATTTGCAGTGAATCTGTTCATAGCAATTTAAAACTGATATTCAGAGGTTTCTGCCACATGCAGCCACCATTCATTCCTCTTTTCTGCTTCAAATTTTGCCACATGGCCATTCCTATTCTGCAGAAAACTGGAAGCATGGGGTAAACATTTGTAGAAAACACCTAAAAGAGGTACTGGTTTGCTAAGCCTGGCTGCTTCCTCTCATGAAAACAGGCAGCCTAAAGGAAAGCAGTGGGTAAAATTCTTGCAAGACACATTGTTACTTCTGCAGACTTCTGCAGGTCTGAAGGCAAAGAAGGAATTTGATGGAAGCCCTCTGTAAAAGCAGTCACAGGCTGGACCTCCTAGTAACTCTGCAGTGACTGATGTTGGATCTACAGCACGATCTGATTTCCACTAATGACATTCCAACTAATTATTTTGATACTAAGGGAAAATGTCCAATTGAGAGACCCACTTTTATAAGGGAGAGACTATATTAGGCATAATATGGAACATTGAATGGAGAAATCATTGGAGTCAGTAATGATTTCAATTCGTATTCCTCAGAGTTGCCATCTGTAGTGATAAGAGTTCAAATGTCTGGATTTGGAGTTGATTGTGCGATGTTCCAACACCTGGAAAGGAGACTCTCACCTTATTTTCATTCACTCGTAGTCAGGAGGGGAAGTGAGAAATTTCAAGAGGCTCAGAAAAAGTCATAAAACATGAGACTGAGTGAGAGAAAGTGAAAGAGTCATGATGACCCATCTTTATCTGCTTGCTTTCCTTCCCTGAAGAATTTTTTTCAGACAGACAGCCCTTTGACTTTTAATGATTTAGTGCTGCCTGCCTTGTGCGCAGAAGGGGATGCCTGAAAATGAATCATGATAAGGCAATTTCGACCATGTGAAAGGGTTAAGCTCACTGGGTTGAGAAATAAAGAAGTTTCAGATGAGTAATTTTTTCAAGAAGGTCAAGGACTCAGATGGTCAGAGCTCAGCACAGATGGAAACCCAAGGTTTGAAGGTACTGATGCAATGTCAGGACCTTGCTGGCCAAAATCCCTCTTCCTGTCTCAAAAACCAAGGACTGTGGAAAATGATGGGACAAGATTATGGATGCACACATACATTGTGACTGTGACAGGGATTCAGTAAGGGGAGTATGAGTGAATTATGGATGCTCTTTTGATTGGTTTTCAACGATCTTTTAATGGCATTAAGACAGTGTGAAGTTACAATGTATTGATTTTCTTTTGCCCATGCAGTAATTTGCAGTGGTGGAGATTTATTTTCTACTTCATGTTTTCCATGGAGCTGGCAGGCAGCAAGGGCAGTGGCAGCTGGCAGTTGGTCTCCCATTCCTATGGATGCTCTTGTGCTCTGAGGATGTGAGTGCCAGGGAACTCGATGCTTAGGGAGAGCAAAGTTGGCATGGGGGATTTCTGTGGCCTCATTTCCACACTGGCATGCAGGGATGTTTTCTGCTAGGCCAAAGCTGCTGCAGCTGCGAACCAGGGAACACTTGTCCTGCTAGCTCTTGGACCAGGGGACCTGTTCTGGCACGTCTTTCCCACAAGTGAGCACTATGAAGGTATTTTACAGTTGCTGTTTTATTTTGTTGGTTGTTCTTTTTTCTCTTAATGAATTTTACCCACTTTAGGACCAGCACCAGACCTACAGTTATTTTGACTCTGAACACACAGCTAATATAGGCTCTGGCTTCCACTGCACAGAAAACAGCTTGGGGCAGCAGCTACTTTTCATTAGTTCCAGCTGCAGTCTGGGGAAGGAAGAACTGCCTGTCATAACTATCTTTTATTTTTCTACACAGCTTTGAGGGTTCAGGGACATCTCAACCACTCTTCCACCAGCAGACTTAGGATCACACAGTGATTTCAGTCTCCCCAGCATGACTGTTGTGGGCCTGACCTGATTTAATGAAGTTCATGCAAAGATCTGGATGCCAGTGAGTCGTTTGTATCAGTTTGACCACCTGCTGATCACAGATTATAACTTCAAGTTAAACTAAACCATAGCTTTTAAAAATAAAGAACAAACCTGCAACTCTGACTTAAAACCAGTCTGTTCTTTTCAGGCTACACTTTGTCTTGGTTTAAGCCACAGCTTAGATTCCTTCAATGTTAATGCCTAAGAAACAAACCCTTAAAAAAGTTTGACATGAAGGAGGAAGTGGATGCACAAAGAAGGGAGAGGAAGTGTTGCTGAACACAGAAGTCACAGAACAAGATTCAGGCTGGCTGTTTGAACAATGCAGCTGAGACAGCACAGTCTGTGTCTGGGTTAGCAACCCCCTAAATCAATCCCCATGGGGCTTCAGGTCTCTTTTAAAGCCAGGCTGCTCCTGCTGCCTGAATTATCTGAGGTATCAGTGCTGTACTTGCAGTGTCTCATTTGACATTCACCAGTAGGGGCTTCCAGACTGTGCTCAGTCATACTGGTAGATTTTGTGGGCATCCAAGTAGTGAGTTTTAACAAAATTATTAAAAGCAAGGAAGGTTTGTGTGTGAATGGAGTCCTCCTTTTAAAGCTTTTGGAATTTCTGAGGAAAGAGTATGAGGGTGCTTGATGGAGCTTATACTAAAAGTTGAGTGGAAGCTGGTGTTAGAGACCAGCTAAAAATGGGATTAGGTCTTGTCACCCTAAATGGGAAACTAGAAGCCTTGAAGTACTGCAAAAATTTTCCTTGATAAGATAGAGGAGCCAGAAGAAGGATAGAAAGAAAAGGGCAATAAAATTCAACATCAGTGCTTACACTGAAACTGAGATTCCACTTAATTCTGTGGTTATACAGCTTCACCCTCCATGCACTGGGTCTTGTTCCATATACAAGACTCCTGAGTCAAGAGGTCCTCAAGTTTCAAATCCCTCATCCCAGGAATGTTCCCTGTGGTTCTGCTCTTCGCCTTTCTCAAAGCATGCCCTACTATAGCAGAACAAGACATTTTAATGACAGTTTCACTGTCATTAAAACAACATAGACCGTGTTGCTTTCTGTTCCTGGTTTCTAGATAGCCTGACCATTTTTTCAAGTAACAAATCTCTGTTCCTCTGTCACTGAAGCTCATGAGAAGCGGTTTGTCCATTTTGTTCCCAAAGTCTTTTGCACAGTAACTGATTTTCTATTTGCACTTTCCTTCTAGATGTTCCAGCTGAGTGTTTATGTGGCTCTACCAGAACACACCCTGTGTGTTAATATGACATTTACCAAGCACTCCTGTGCTTTGTCATTCACAAGAATCCAGATGACCTATGAAAAAGCCAAGATAAAGCCATTTTCTCTTGACCAACAGATATAATCCTATTTTCTTCTGATTTTAGGCTATAACCTCTTTGACTGAACCAGTTTTCTGTTTGTTGAGGGCCAGCATAACCTACTGGGAGATGCTTATCAGCGGTCCCTCTGCACATTCCCGTCAGAGCCTGTTACAGCCTCCTGGCTGCCAGCTCCAGCTCGGCAGAAGCACTTGCTTTTGATTACAGAGATCTCCAGTGTCAGCCAAGGAGGTGGATATCAAACCTGAGCACGTTGGGTGCTGCCAGCAACACTTCATAAATAATAGTAATGGAGTGTAATTGCTCATTAAGCCAAATCATTGCCTGGAGCCCTCCATCTGGCAAAACTCCCTCTGAAATCACAGGAGCTTTGCCAGCAGGTGTGCAGTAGGACTGGGGTCCCAAGCAGTGGTACCACCAGTGAGGTACTGTGGAACCACTGCTGGGGGCTGATTCAGACCCCTTTGAAACTGTTGTGTATCTTTGGATTGATTTAGAAGACTTTTGCCAATCTCCCTTGCTTTACACAGCTCAGCCAGTACGGCTACATCTGCGCAGCAGTTATCCCAGATGGAACATGGAGGAGGAGAAATCCTGACATCGAGCTGTGGGATTTTAATTTTAGAGAGGCGATGGAAACTCTTTCCTGTTGGGTCTCAAGTGGTGGTTTGTATGGGCGTGATTTGAGGCTTGAAAATGTCTCAGAAGCCTGCAACTGAAAAGCCCCAACATGTAATTGATATTGAAAAGTGTTGTGTCCCTGGTGTAAGTGCTATAAAAGCCAAACAAGCTGGTGTGCCTGCCTATCAATCACCTACTGCAATCTGACATTGGTGCAACCTTTTGCAAGCGAAAATAATTTACTGCCTCCTCCCATGAAAATTATTTACCATCCCCATTTTGGTTTGAACATTTACTGTTGTGGTTCAAAGCTGTGATGAATTGGTTAGCTATAAATTGTCTTTCCTCTCCCCTTCTCCTCCCACCTCTTCCTAATGTAACACTGGGATGAAGGTTAAGGCATAGGGTGTTATCTGAAGCAAGTGCTGCATTCTCAGTGCCCCATACATCCTCGCTAATGCTTATAGCTCCCCTGTGGCATTGGGAAGTGTAATCGCTATTGTACTGAGGTAGAACAGGAGCTGGAGAGAGATAAATGGCCTAGTTATCAAAACTTCCTAGCCTCCCACAGCCCTCCTTGGGAATACAGCTATAAATGACATTCAAATGATGCTGATAGATGTCAGCTGAGCAGGCAGCAGAACGCGTGCGGTCCCGGTGCTGCGCCGGGGCCAGCCCCTGCTGGCTGATAATGTCAGGAGACTTTAGCATCCCGACACGGGCTGCTGACACTGGAGACCTGTGCATGAGATACTGCTCTGTCCGCTCTCATCGGCCTGCAGACGAATCCCTGGGGGCTGCAAAGGTTTGAAATCAGATGGTGGCTGAGACACCTTAATGCTGGAGCTTGCAGAGCTGAAGGAAGAAGTGTTTTTTTCTTCTTTGGCACAGAGTCTGCTCAATTTAGACCCTCAGAGGATGAAATATGGGAGCCTTTCTTCCACCCAGCTCTGCAATGCCAGAGGTGCCATTTCTGTGTGACCCAGGATAGTCTGGTCCAAATTAGAATGGCCTGTGGTGGGTCCAGAAATCACCTCCAGCAGCTCCCTCTGCGTATGTTGCCCTTCCTGGTGTGTGAAACAGGGGCATGACTGCTCAGATCATAAATCCCTCAGGAATGGAACAGGAACACATAGAGTAGGTGGCAAATCTGCTTCTGAGTCTGGAAGGGCTCTTGGGTATTTTGGCATCTCTTCAGGAGATACCAGGAAAACTCCCCCATCTGGAGGAGGAGAACCTCCCATGAAAACAACCAGCAATCTGTAAGGTTTTGCATTTTATTTTATTTTATTTTATTTTATTTTATTTTATTTTATTTTATTTTATTTATCTTATTTTTCATTTTATATTTCATTTTGTAGTCCATTTCATTTTATCATTTATTAAATTTTATTGCATTTTATTTTATTTTTAGACCCTTTCTATCCTCCCAAGGAGCGAACGCTCAGCCCTGAAGGCAGGTTTTTACACGAGAGCAGCGCTCACAGGGGATGTCTCTTGTGGCAGAAATCCGAGGGCACCGAAGGCGTAGGGCACACAAAAGCTTCTTTCTTCCCTTCTTCCTTACAGCCAAGAAACTGAAAGGAAAAGGCTCCGGGGCTGTTGATCACTTCCCGTCAGGTTTTAGGTCCGAAGACTGGACCAGGGTGCGGGTTCACGTGGCAAAGCGGAGAGAGGGGAGTTCTTGGTCCCGCGGCTCGGGTTGGACCCCTCGGGTCCGCAGCTGGGCTGGGGACCGGCACCGCTCCCGGCAGGAGCCACCCGGGAGGGGACAGAAGCCGCATCTCCCGAGAGGGACCCGGGCTAAAAGGCGCTCCCCGCGGGGCTGGGGCTGCCCGGCCGTGCTGCCCCCAAGCCCGGTCCGCGGGCGGAGGCTCCGGCTCGGCTCGCAGCGATCCGCAGCAGCAGCCAGCGCCTCCAGCCGCCCACCCGCCGCCTCTCCCGGCATCCTTCATCCCCATCCTCCGCTCCTTCCTGCTTCGGCGGTGGAAGCAGCCCCCCGCCGGGGGCCGGGGATGCCCTCCCCTCCTCTCCCTCCCTCCAGCCGCAACGGGGGAGGGGGGCTGTGATGCTGCAGGGGGATCCCCGGGAGCCGAGCGGGGTCTCCCCTTCCGCCGGCTGCCGGGATCTCCCCGCTCGGCGCCGGCGGCCCCAGCGGCGGCTGCTGGGGGGTGGCAACCCGGGGGTGGGGGGCCAAGGCGGGGGCAGTGCCGTGGCGGGGGGCCGGTGCCGGTGTCCCCCACACCGTGGATGACTCGACAGCCAGGGCTGGGGGAGCGGGGGGCGGGCGCCCGGCTATTTGCTGGCTGCATACAATGGGCCACTCCCTAACGTGAGGGCTGGGGGGAGGCAGGAGCTGGGAGGAGGAGGAAGAGGAGGGGGGGGCGAGGGGGGGAGGAAGGGGCTCGGGCATCGGGCTGGTAAATAAACTCCGCGATGATTCCCCTCCCTCGCGCCGGCCCAGGTGCGCGCCGCGCTCCTGCCCGCCCGCTGCCCGCCGGCGGGGGTGACCTGACGGGGATGTGACCGCCTCCCCCTGCCCGGCGCTTCTTACCCCCTCCCTCCATATATATATATATATATATATACACACACATGCATACACAGATGAATATATATATATAAATATATAGAGAAGTCATTTTGGGGGGAGGGGCGGGGAGCTCGGATCATGGCCCTGGGGCTCCCGGGGCTGCCGCCGCCGATCTGCAGCTCGCCTCCGGGGCCCGCCGGCGACCAGGGGGCTGAAGGCGCGGCGCGGCGCTGCGGGCGGTAGCGCGGCCGGCGGGGCGGCGGCGGCGGCGGGGCGGCGAGCGGCGGCCGGCGGCGACCCCGAGCAGGGCTCGCTGGCCCTGGGCACCGGCGGCGACCGCGACGGGACGCTGCTGCTGGAGGGCGGCGGGAAGGAGGACGGCGGCAAGCGGAGCCCGCCGGGACTGGGGCTGCTGGCGAAGACCCCCCTGAGCCGCCCGGTGAAGCGGAACCACGCCAGGTACCGCCGCATCCAAACTTTGATCTACGACGCCCTGGAACGACCCCGCGGCTGGGCGCTGCTCTATCACGCCTTCGTGTGAGTACGCGGAGCGCGGAGCGGGGCTCCCGAGGGCGCGTCCGGGGCTGCCCCGGGGGGCTGCGCCCGGGGCCACCGTTTTGCTTTATCATTCTCGGGGTAAGGCGCTCCGGGGGCTCGCTCCGGCGCCGGCTGTGCGTGGAGCAAGGGTCTGATACGGGGTGTGCTGCTGCTGAGCGGATTTATTTCTCTTATGTCGTCGGGTTTTCCAAAGAGAGCAGCTGCTTTTAACTCTGTGTTTCTGTCTTGCCCGTATCTCCACGTTGCCTTGGAGTGGCATTCCCGAGCCTGTGTGTCTGAAGCACTGGAAAAGGGATGCCAGAAAAAACAAGCTCAGAGCAGTTTTAAGGCTCGAAGTGCTTCAGGGGAACGCGGCCAGTTTAGCTCAACCTGGAGCGTGAGGTTCAACTCGCTGTTGCAGACCGCGAGTGAACCGATTCCTTCCGTAGTTAAAAGCGCCAAATGAAAACCATCGGGTTTCGGTCCGATGAGCATCACCCCGCAGTGCATGAAACCCGAGCATTGCAGCGCTGTCAGCCAGAAAGTTACACTGACCACAAGTGAACTGAGAGGAAATAAACTCGTTTTATGGCCCATAGGTGTCAAGTCAAGAGAATGACAACTGGTTTGCGTTCCTAAAAAATTCTGTTGCCTTAAGTTTTCATAAGGAATATCGAAAAGATCATTCTGCAAACAGTGTAGAATGGAGTTGGCAGATTCTTATTAAAATAAATGCGTGTTTTAGTGTTGTGAATGTGTTTGAAAATGCAGGGGTTTATCAGTGATAATGGTGATGCTGTTTATCTTTGGCACTACAAGGTGTGCAGAGCTCTGTGTGACAGAGGATTTAAGAACTGATTTTTGAAATAGGTTTATTTGCCAAAGACAAACAAAGCTCTTTAGGTTGTATGGGTTGTGAGCCTGGAGCTGGATCTCAGGAAGTCCTGATCATTGGCATAGTCCTTGCACCTGCAAGTAAACAACTTGAATGTAGGGCTGTGATTTTACCTTCAGGCACATTTTTATTGATGTTTGCAGTGGTTTAGCCCTGAACAAGAATTAAAAGGCAATGTTCACTACTAGAGTGCTGCTTGTGCATCACTCATTGATTCCTGCTCTCCTCTTTTCAGTGTTTATTCATAAAGTACATCTTGGGACACAGGTCCTGTTTTCCAGCTTCAAATCTGAAAATGTGAAAACCAGATGCCATGACACTTTTTTGGTTCTTTCACCTCTTTTTGCTATAGGAGAACTCGTGCTAACAGGCAGGGAGTGACAGCACTTGAAGTGTGTTATGCTGGGAAGGCTCTTTGGTCTGGAGCTTGCTGTTCAGCTGTGTTCAGTATTGCATAATGCTGCTTCTGGCTGGGGAGAGTCATGTCTGGGCAGAGGGGCACCCCTTTCATCCTGCCATGGCCAACCCACACGCATCAGTGAGGCTTTAGAGCACACCAGAGCATTGTGAGCAGTTTGCACCCCTGTGTGACACCCCTGTGTCCAATCTGTGTCCAGCCTCGAGTCCGGATACAAGCAATAGGACAGTGGATGTGTCTGGAGAAGCTCAGGTGAGCTGAGTGATTCACGATTATTTGCAGTGATATAAGAATTTCCAAGTTACAGCACTCGTTTTAGATAACTCTCTAGATGTGTGGTTGACCTTAAGATACTTATGCAATATGGATCACAGAATGTGAAAAAAAACATGACGTTTGTGAGGTTTGATCCTTCTTAGGAGTGAACTTGACACTGTGTGGTCAACTTCTCTTTGATGACTACTCAGTCCTGCGAAACTGAAATGTCAGTCTGACTCACAGAAGTCAGTACCAGTCTTGTGAAAACCACCAGTGCCAAATTCAATATCAGTGAAAATGAAACAAAACACTTCTAGAAGTCCTTCTCCTTAAAGGAAGTAAAACACACAAGTCTGTAAGCCCAGCTCAGACACCCTTTCCCAGGACATCCAGAGGATCTTGCTATCCAAGTTGGCCCCACTGAATTTCTGTTCAGTCTCAGCTCCCTCTGAACTCAGTTGAAGCTGTGGGGTCTTACCTCACTGTAGGATCCAGCCCTACAAAAGGAATCTGCTGAGAGTGATGGAAGAGTGTGCTGAGATCTTGCTGACAGCTTTCAGAGCTTGTTCCTGCCACTGGAGAAGGAAGACCTGCTCAAGAGCAGGAGCTGTGGGGAAGCAGCATCTAAGTTGATACCCAAAGTCTTTATTCTTGCTTTCAAATGAATTGTCTTTTAACCTTTTTTCCATCTTTAAAGGAGTCTCGCTCATTCAGAGGTGCTGCTGTGACATGGTGTAGTTCCATCCCAGCAGTCTCCCAGTGCTTCTTTTCACACTAGAACAGTTTACACTTTTCCATGGGAAGGCAAGAGATTGCCAGACTTCCCATAAAATCCACAAATTTGATCCTGTTTTAATCTTCAAGGAAAGTCCCATTTATCTTATCTTAATAGTACATTACATTTTGTGTGATCTTCTGAGTAACTTTGCAGAAAGTGCCATGCACCCAAAACAAACCAGTAAGATTGTTGTTCTCATGTACAAATAACCAGAGAATAAACAGCTGAGGGCCAAAAGAGATTGCAGCATGGCTGGATGGGATGAATTCCTTACAGATACAAACATCCAGAGGTGTTTAATGAAGAGGTGATGCAAAGCACTCCGATATTGTGTATATCCCCAGGGTTTGGGAGGCAGAAAGCTGCTGATGGAAGAGGGCTGCAACTTTTCAAAACATGCTGAGGGTGTTGTGTGAGGGGCAGGAAGGGGCTTTGACAAGGTCTTTGCAAAACCTTTGGATGCCACAGCTTTTGAGAGGGTGGTACAGATGGGATGTTGTTAAATGGTACAGCGATGCACATGTGGCTGCAGGGGGGTCAGGATGCTCTGTGTGTCCCACTGCTGCAATGTGCACACAGATGAGGCTCGAGAGCTGCCTCTCAGAAACACTCACTTTGGTTGGCATTGGGTGCTCTGAAGTGATTCAGTCTAATCAAGTAATTCAAGGAGAACTCACAAATGAGATCAGGCCCTGCCAAGCCTTAGAGACAGAGATGCAGTTGAGAAAGGGACTAAATTCCTGGATTAAGGAAGTGGCATGAGATCCTTTCCTTGTGATTCTTCCTTCTTTGTTCTGAACAAGTGAGTTTGCCCAAGCCTATCCTTGGGGATTTGGTCTCTAAAGAAGCCAACTGTAGTTCCTTCACCATCTGAAAACATGTATTCTCTGGTAGCTCAACGAGACAAAAGATTGATCTGTCACCCATGACATTCCCCTTTGCTGGGTCACCAGGCTTCGTGGCTTTCTTGGCAATATGGCAATGCTTTAGTGATGTAGTAGGTAAGAGAAATTTGTTTTTCCTGTGAAAAATTTCACCTCTATAAAGCTAAACTCTAGCTGATCATTTTCAGAATAAAATAAAATAAAATAATTTAAAAAATCTGATTTAACCTTTGAGATATTTCATTTAAAAATGACTCTTGGGGGTTGCAGGTCAGGCTACAGTCTATCCCTGTTCTTTTCTGAGCTCATGTCGCTGTAGGTACAGCTGATGTTCCCATGATGTTCTGTATTTCCCTTTGTGTTAGGCAGTGCAATATATTGTAGGAAATCCCTGCAGCTGTGCCTCGTGGGATGTGTGCTGTGGCCAGGGAGACAGACTTGAGACCTGTCCACCTCCACAAACCATCCAAATGCTTTATTTATGCACAGAAGCATTAATGAGTACAATGAAATATTGAAACAAGTAAGATTTTTATTTTTCCAGTGTATTTTTAGTTGTAAGCACAAAATATTTGGTGGAAAAAGGACTGAGTCCAGAGAGGTAGCATAATACAGATCGTTTGGAATTTCAATTTATGGAAAATTTTCAACCTCACTTAAAGAAAAGAGAGAATGAAGGAGAGGTAACTAAGAGATATTCTCATTTTCATACTGTCTTCTGAGACAACAGCAGCGTTTGCTGTCATAGAAAAATAAGACTAGGAAAAGGTTTAGTATTAGGTATTTCTTTTTGGGGAAGTGTGCAGTATCCCCTCCACTCTGCTGGTGTAGATCACCATGATGCACCTGCTGATCCGAGGGGGAAGCCATGGGGAACAGTAGAGAACCCTTCTGTATTTGCTATGCAAACTTCTTTCAGTAGTGCTTAATACCTGGAATAAAAGGAGGAGGCAGAGTCATGCGATCCATCAAATCAGCAGCATTTCTGGGAAGCACCAGCGAGCACCTCTTGCATGACTGATTGTAGGTGGGTTGTTTGCAGAAAAGAGTGTCATGGGATTTGGGGAACAGGTTCAAGGTCTGGAGGCTTTCCATTATTTTCCTCTTCACCCTTCAGGAGATGCTCCATAAGATAGGCTCACCCCCCCAGCCTCTGTGAGCCATCTGGAGGGAGATGGGAGAAGGTTTGGGGTAAAAAGAAGGACAAATATGAATCCTTTCTTGCCTTGTTTGGCATGGATTTGTATCTAAGTGAGTCCCCGGAGCAGCAGAGCGAGCCTGGTCCATTAGTGAGTGCCCTTTGCTTATGTGTGTGCCAATATGAGTTCTGCTTTAATTATTTATGCTAATTCATCATAATGCATGGATAAATATTCTGCAGTATACTTTGTAAAAAATAATGAAGTCTTAGTCATTGGAGACCTCACCACACACCTCTGCTCTTGCTGCTCCACTGAGGCTTGTGGAGCCGCCCTGGGACTGTGTGTGGTTTGGAGGGATGCGACTGTAGCTCAGCTCTTGGATCAGCTGGCATGACAGAAGAAAGCTGGGATTTGCTGGGGGGAATGAGAAGGGGCAGCACAGCCTGGGGAAGCCACTGCCTGGGCAACGTGAGTGGCTCTTGGTCCTCAGCTGTAGCCCTGGAGTCCCTTCAGCAGCTCACAGGTGTCCAATGCTTGTTAAGCATCCAAACTTCCTTTGAAAATATGGACCAGGGCCTTTGGTGGGAACAGGTTTTCACCTGCAGCCTCAGATCTCCGTGCTGGGGCATCAGTGCTGAGAGCATCACCCCCAGGCTGGGTTGGTTTGCCCCACATTCCACGTTGCCATGACTACACTGCCAACTTGCCAAGTTTTGGTGCTGCTCTGCCTGCTCAGTGGCTCGTGGGAGCTGCAGGCACAGGGCTGCGTGGTGCACAGGGTGTGCCTCAGTGTCCCCCTGGGGCTGCAGGTCCCTGAGCACCCTTCTGCAAGTTCAGCCCCCAGCTCTGACCGGCCTCATCTGGATGGGCATCAGGACCCGCAGTGGTCAGTGGTGCCGAGGGAGGGCTGGCATGCGGGTGGGCAGCAGCACTGCCAGTGCCAGCAAACACTCAGCAGCTGGACTTCAGTGCTGCCAGCTCAGCCCAGGAATAGCCCCTCCAATAGAAGTCATAGTCCCTGGTGTTAGGTCTATAAAACTGAACAGACCCAAATTTAATCAGTTTGACAAGCAATGGTATAGCACAGCAGCCAGCAGATCATGTTTTTCTTCTCTTTTGAGAGACCTGGTGTGAGGAGCAGCAGCATCTCAGTGCCACCCCAGCAATTCTGGAGACAATGTCAGTGCTAAAGCCCAGGGCTAGATTTATCTCAGTATCTCCAGCCTGGATTCTGCCCAGAGGTATCACTCTTCATTAAAGCCATCCCTGCTTCTTCATTTGCCTCTGTTTGCTCCTCGCAGCAAACAATGGATCATGATGGGGCACAGCAGGATCTGGGCACTTCTGGACAGCTGCAGGGTGAAGAGAACACCTGAGCTTTGCTTCTTGTTTTAATCTGAGAGGAAAATTAGGGAAATGGTAAAAAAATGAGCAGGGAGAGACTTTCTATGCTTGTTTTGCTCATTTTGCTGTAAAATGTAGGAATATTCAAAACAAATTTAATGGAAAAAAATAGTGACTTAAGACTGCATGTCTTAACAGCTGGATTAAAAAAGTAATACATACATATAACACCAGTCATAAATCACTGTGTGCTTGAGTGTGTGCAGGTGAACATGAAAGTGCCTCAGCTGTTCCTAAGATCACCTCAGAATCCACCTACCCAGCATATTTGTGTTTTTCTTTTTGGTACTCCTCTTCCTCAAATATCACTTGACTGAATAATTTTTATTTATAGCTCACCCAATATACCTGTGCATGTATGTAGGACACAATTTTGTATCCCTTGACTGTCAAAAAGTCCTTTGTGGCATTGAGATGCATGTGCAAGGTCAGACAATGGCATGCATATTCAAGGACAAGGTCTGAACTTGAGGAGTTTGATTTAATAGCTGGAAGAAACTTTCTGACCAAAACTGATCAAGTGAGCATTAATGTAATTTATATGTTGTTTACAAACATAAAAGACTGGTGACCTTAGACATAAGCAGGTGGCTGGGTACTACCATGATCAGCCTGCCATAGTATAAATAAATGATAATGTTTATTCTTGTATTTAATAATGTTATATTCCATTTTTCTATTTAAGAATGCCATACTCTCGTGTGCATGGAACTTTACAGAAGGAATGGAGCCATGCATCTGCTATTGCTTCTGGCAGATACTGTATTAAATGGGATAATTTAATTATTAATAGCTTTGCAGGGAATATGGTCCACAAGAGCTGTTAAGTGTATGCTGCCTTCTGTCTTAGGATGGTAGCTGGGAAATGTAGCATTTTCTGTGGAGAGAGGGACACACCCCAGGATATTTAGGTTTTGGTAACCTACTTTTGGAGAACTTCCAGTCTGGAAATCTGTAAATTGCCTTCCCCAGTCTTAAGTGAGCAAATTGCATAAAAGCGTGTTTAACTTGGACCAAGTGAAAGATCCCACTGAAGTCAGGAGGAACCTATCCAAGGTGACTCTGAGGTAATCCAAAGCAGCAGAGTGTGACTGGGATTTGGTGGCAAGCAGCACGAGGTATCATCATCTTCCTCTGCACAACCAACTTGCTGTTCCACCCAGGCATGGTGGGATTCTTCTTAGCTCAAGTGCTCCACAGGATCCATCACACATCTTCAGCTTTTCCACTGCTTAACAGCCTCCTCTGGTTGTAGTCACCAGGATATCACCTTGTGCTCTTTAGTGGTGCAAACCATGCTGAAGTTTAATATCTGTAACTCTGCTAAATGGCAGTCTGGAGAGATGCTGAGACCCTGACATGAGAAGCATCTGGTGTCTCTTGAGATGGTATTTACTCTCACTCCCCTCTCCCACATGATTAATCTTGCCAAAGTCTTTCCCACTTTAATTTTTCTCAGTTGCTGGTGCAGAGTGGTGGAGCTGGACAGATCCATTGTGTGGCAGCTACAGAGGAGGAATCCTCATCCTCTCTGGGTTGGTGTTGTCTTAACTTTACACACTTTATTTCATTTTATGGATATTTGGATCTCACTTGTCCCCCTGTTTTCAGAGCTGTGGCTGAGAGCTGTATGGATGTGCTTTGCATTTCTTTGGCAACCCATGTTAGTTTGTGATTGTCATGTTGACTCTCCAGTGGTGTTTTTTTAAAAAATCTCAAGTCCTTTTATTATTTACTTTCTTCTGTCCTCCCTAGTCTTTTGATCACCTTCTGGATTAGTACCTCGTAATTTTGCTGGCATTCAATTTAGTTCTTTTTCTAGACCATTAAGGAAACACTTCGTAAGATCAGAACCAACAAACACCATTCAGCATTTCACTAAACAACAACTCCCCTGCCTTCCTGGTTAATACAATATCATTTGCTAGGGCTTTATTTATAGCTCTGGATCTAGTTTTTAATGTCATCTAGTTTCTCCCAGTCATCTGAATTAATACTAAACCAAAGATTTTATGAGGTATGGCAGCTGTGTCAAAACTGTAAATATTTCTTCATTTGTTTTTGTTCAAACCTGAGTTTTGGGCTATGTTTATCTGTTTAATTCTGGGATGTGCATTTAATTGTTATCTTTCCATCTCAGATTTTTCATGCTTTGGACATGGTGTGTATCTCATACAACAAAATAATTAATTGTTCCTGGTGCCATTCACCACTAGAGTAGAGATGAAGCAATGGAGAAAGCGTAAATATCCTAAACCATCCTGGTCCTGGTTCTTCTGTGTTTTATAGGAGCCATTAGAGTTGGGCTATACCTAACTTTAGGTCAGTGACAGAGATGTTAATCCTAAACCAGAAGACTCTTTACAGGACATTTCCCACTGACTGTAAATTCAGAGTGTAAAATTTTCTGCTTTCCGTGGGGATGGAGGAGAAGCAAGTGCAGCTGTTGAGGGACTGATAGTGAAATCCCCAAAGTGCCTGGTGGGGAGCTGCCCACCAGTTCTCAGCAGTGCAGCATCAGCTCTGCTTATCTTTGCTCCCCTCATGCCTCTCCATGCAGGCTGGGAGTGTTTATGAGGAGGGATTTCACCCTGAGGAGGGAATGTCAAGAGCAGCTGATTGAAATTGCAGGGGAATTAGTTTAGGAAGGTAATTACACGAACTGGAATTTGCTCTTCTACCTTTGCTAACACTGCTGCTCCTGTGAGATGTGCTGGGAGAATTTCAATGCACACAGCTGAGGCTCCCTGATCACACCTGAGACACCTCCTGTGCCCTGGCACCAGATGCAGCCCAGCACCAGATGCAGCCCAGCACCAGCCTTGCTCTGCAGCTCTGACAGCAGCTTTGCTCATGCCCAGAGCAGTCATTAACCATGTCTTGGCTAATTGTCAGAGCCTGCCAGGGATGTTCCCAAGCAGTGACACACTCTGGCTGGTAGCAGACACAGCTGGGTGATGGTTTTGTTCTGAGGTGACTGAGCACAGATGGAGTGCTGCCACAGAGCTGGGACCACTCCCAGCAGGAGTCTGAGTGGGGCTCCCTGCTCTGGGGGCAGGTGAGGTCAGTGATGTGGACACTGGTCATGCCAGCTGGCCTCAGGGACAGAGAGGTGGGATGGGCATCTTTGGGTTAACAGAACAGACATCATTCTTACATGTGAGATCTTACCACTCTGAGGTTATCCTCCTGGGTCTGTGCAAAAAGCCACTTTTGGGGATAGAATCATAGAATAATTTAAGTTGGAAGAGACCTTCAAATGTCTAGTCCAACCCTGCTGCTGTGGGCAGGTACACCTTCAGCTTCAGCAGGTTGCCCAAAGCCCCATCCAAGCTGCCCTTTAATGTTTCTGGGGATGGGGCATCCACCACTTCTCTGGGCAGCTGTGCCAGTGTTTATCACCCACATTGTAAAAAAATTCTTCATTATATTTAATCTAAATTGATGCCCTTAGTTTCAAACCATTTTCCCTGGGATAAGACCTTTCACTTAGACAAAGGACCAAGAAATCCTACCCCACTGAAATAACACAGGTTTCACCCTAGATGTGTGCTCAGTAACACATTTTACATTCTACATCTTTTCTCCTTCCTGTTCATGGGACTTTGCCATGGCTTTTGCCTTTTCTGTTTCAACACTGCTTGTGCTGATCAAACTCCCATGGAGGTTTCAACACTTCACCCCCACATCTTGGCATATTAACAAAAAACACATTTTTGTGATAGAAATCCAGGATCATTCATTACCAAACTTCTTGTGTAAAATGTGAAGAAGATATTCCTAGTTGTGTGGCTGCTGATATTTGGCTATTTCTCCTGATTGTGTATCACTCCTTATTGCAGATGTTGCTCCATTACCTTGTCAGGTCCTGGGTGCAGAGGTGGCATCTGGCAGAGGCAGGCTCAGGACAGTTCCTGCTCTCAGAATATGGTGCTATCACATAGTACAGTGTCAAATACACTCTCTCTTCAGTGTTAAATTACTTCTACAAACTGCATTTCCTTGCTCTTCCTCAGGGCTTGAGTGTCAGTCTTTCCACAATGGGATCCATCCATCTAGCACATTATCTGAGGTAGCTGTCTGGAATTCTTTTATAGCTGCTGAAGTAAAACAGGAAATGGAACTTTCTGGAGTGCAATTAATCTCATTCTAAAGACAATTTTAAATGGGTGAGATTAATCACCTCTTGCAGAGCCTGAAACTTTTCCCTGACTACAAAGAAGACCTCATTGAACTAATTTAAATTTAGGTATTTGCACTGAAAACACCTGAGGACTGGGAAACTTTCTGCCTGATGTGAGGGGCAAGGATGAAAGCCACATTAAGACAGCTAAATGTAAATATGTTCCTGTACAGCTCTGTGTGTGCAGTAGGTATTTAGCTTCTCTTTTTAGCCAGTGGAGATTTAGTCAATACAATCAATAGATTTTAGGGTGGAATTCATCCAACCAGATGTGAGGGTCTGCTTTACATGGAGATAAATCACAGCTGCAGCTCCACTGAGCAACTCTCCCTTGTCTATAGCAGGGGCTGATCTCTGGTAAATGTCTGCAGTAAAAGCCACGTTCAGACAGATGAGTTGCACCTCTAAAGGCAAGAGGAATATAATTCTTATTATTACATAGGCTTTTATTAATATTAGGCTCAATCCTAAGTATCTTTCCTCAAGAGCTCTATATATGTGACTACTTAGTATCCCAGGTCATGATAAGCCTACAGTCATCCCTGACATTATGCCAAAGAAAATAACATTTCAGTAGCTTTAAGATATTTTTCTAGTTGAGTTTCTTGAGTTTAGCTTTCTACCTTCCTTTTGTTCTCTGTTTTGCCTTGGGCTTTATCTCCCTGAGCCCTCACATAAATTTGCTTTCGATTTATGATGCTAATTGCAGTTGATCCTGAGGTCACATTCAAACCCAGACCTGTTGTACTGGGCTTCAAATACAAGGCTGTGATTGACTTTGTTTTTCCTTTGTCTTTTGTATTTACCCAGGCACAGGAGCTGCTGTGCTGGGAGTTTGCCAGCATCAGTCCTCCTTCTTCCTATTCCTGAATTTCTGTCCATTTGTATTGCTCCTCTTGGCTCCATCACTCAGAATTACCTCCCAAAATCAATGAACAGGCAACACTGTTTTCTAGGTGTCTTTTAAGGATCAGAAAACACTTTGAGGGCAGCTTGAGCATTGTCCTTTTAAAACCTGTAAGGACCAGAGAAGGCCAATTTGGATGACCTGGTGTGAATGAGGGTGATCATGAGTGTCATTCATGAGTCCAGACAGTTTTTTAAGTGCTACAGCTTTCTGTATAAAACTGGTCACTTTGCAAAGATGTAAGCACCACTCAGTATTTTCAAGGGCACACTCACTTTCATACACCAGCTGAAGCAGGAAACCAACATAATGGAACCTGATGTTGAAAATCATCAGAAAACTTTCCAAAATCTGGATGCATGCAAATGCCCTGACATAAAGAAGTGTATTTGGGTGGTGATGTATTCCTTTAACAGCTGCTAGCTTGTGTTTTGCCTGTTTTTGCAGAAATACTGAGCCAGCAGCCTCTTTTAGTCATGTCAGTGCAAATGTGGAGTAAATCTATTACAGTCAGAAGAACAATTAGATTTGGCTGGTGCACCACAAGCTTGTCCTGGACCCAAAACAAAATCTTTTTATTTTTATGGATATTCTACTAGTACCAGAGGCCAGGATCAAGATCTTGCATACAACACACTCCTCCCAGTAGAGTAAGATAGCATGAGCAGTGAGGTAAATAGGAGAGATGGAGACCCACTGGCAAAATAACAAATGAACACCAAGCTATCCCAGAGCTGCCAGTATTCACACCACGGTGGTCAGAATACTGTACAGGTCACAGCCTGTTTCCTTCATGTTGGGAGCTGGTTTATTCAAACATGAAGGCTTTCCTTCCCTCTCTGCTCCTCAAAGACAAGAGAAGATTTTTTTTCTCCGTCATAAATCCAATTAATTGGGTAACAAATCCAGTACAGCTAAGCTGGGGAAGTTATGCAGGTGAAGTGCTGTCTTTTTCACATTTCTTGGTGTAGGTCGTGTCTGATATTGGGGCTGTAAGAGGGAGCTGACAAGTGCAACCATAAAACCATTTAATTTGGAAGGTTTTAGAGGTCTCCAGTCCAGTCCACAGAGCAAGGTTAACTTCTGAGTCCAGTCAGGTTGCTTGGGGTTGTATCCAGTTGAGCTTTGTGCACCTCCAAGATTTGAACCCCATTATATTGTGGGGACCAATAAATTTGGTTGCTCTTCACAGAATATGTTGTTTAATGAGTTTAACATAACATGCAGACTTCTGGGCCCAGAGTCATGGAGAGTTTTCTTCTTCCTCACTCCATTCAATCCTCAGCATGCGTGGACAGAAGTGAGGTGTGACATCTAGACAGAGATGCTGGGCAGGTCAGCCCACTGCAGAGCAAACAGTGTTCACATTTAGCTACAAAGGACGTTGTGTGTCTCTAGGCAAACTCAACCAGTGTTGTCTGTGTTTGGAGTACTGACCCTTGGAAATGCTACATAAAGTTTTCATTAATCAATACAGTTCATTGAAGATAGGAAACCTTTTCCAATGACTTTTTTTTTTTTAACAGATGTTGTAATTTGCTATTTCCTCCATTTTTTCATCATGCAGAAGAATCATTCAGTCTCAATTCTAAAACTCCCTCCCACTTTGCCATGTCTTCTCCCTGTCCCTCAATCCCATCTTTTTTCCTTGGTGGTATTCATCACCTTACCACTGAAGGACAGCACCAATCACTGGATGATCCAGCTCTCCTTTGTGTGTTACCCCTCAGCCTTTCCTGCCTTATATGACTGGGACAGTAGGGTTTAGTCTGACTTAAAATCCCTCGACCTAAATGCTGATAGAAGGTTGATGGAGCTGACATGACAAGTTGTCTCTTACTCATACATAGCTGTATTTACTTTTTTGATCTTTTCTACCCCCATTTTTTTTAACTTACTGGATTTTGGCATTAGGTTCACCTATGTCAGGATTAAAACTGTGCCTCTATTCCCCCAGAGTATGGACTCATCAAGAATTACTTTATCCACATGGAGCAAGGTTGTTTAGGTGCAAGAATGTAATTTAGTTTAGGTGTTCCAATGTCATTGGTGTTTACTTCTTGGTTGCACAGCTCCCTGATGCCAGGGAATTTGGTATCCAGGGGTAAGGTCCTTCCACTGGGCCACCTGTGACTTTGGGCAAGGCTTTTTTTGCATTCCTACACAAACAAATCCTGGTAGGAGAAGCTTGTAGAGCTGTTGAGATTCAGGCCCACACACTCATGAGTCACAATTCCTGATCACTCTTTGCCCAGGGGTGGTGACGGTGTTGGGAGAGTGATTTATTGATGACCTGTGGGGTAACAGCTTCCTTGTGGTGACTCAGCTGTTCTCTCAGAAAAGAGAGATAAGAAGTGGAGGTGGACACCCATTTCTCTTCCCAAGAAGGATACAAATGGAGCTAATATCTCTCCCTGGGTCTCAATGGTAGGAGGAAGTGGTTTAGGAGCACAGCATAATCATGACCTGCATGTTTCTTCATGCAAGGCCTGAATCACATCTGCAGCTGTTGCTCCCAGAGTCAAGATGATAATACCATGTCCTGGTTTGCAGCTCCATTTGCTGCCAGTGTTCATAACCAAGAAATTAAAGATGGGAGCTCTTGGTGTGATAATGAATGGACAGCAACTTTCTGTAGCAATTGAGCACATAGCCAGGGCTGAATTCCTGAGTCACCACAGTCCCCAGCAAATGGGATGAGAAAGAACATTGCACCTAGAGACCAAAGCAGGACATAATCACCTCCAAAGCAACATTTTGTTGAACATTGTAGGGAAAATCTGCTGTTATAGAGTAATACCTTCTAGTTTTCTGGAAACAGACTCTAAAGAAAACATCATTAGGATGAGTGAGGAAAAGAGATTTCGAGCAGATGGAAATCTGTCTTCATTGGAAATGCTTGTTTCCACTTATTCTACCATGAGTTAATTTCCCAGCAACTTGAAGTAGATAATGTGTTTATTAGCATTAATCTGAGATCTCCATCAGTGTTTGTTCCAGGCTATGAAGACAGAGTTTCTGTTTTACTAGAGGGCTTTTTAATTGCATAAATGATGATGTAGCATGATTGGAAGGTGATGCAAGATAAATTCAGACTATACGTAAGGTATAATAGTAGATCAGATATCTGCTGGGAGAATTAGCACAAGAAATTATCAATTTTCCACTTGTCATTTTTAAACCAAACTTGTAGAGTTTTCTAGAAGACAGCTGTAGACTGTAGCTTAGCTGCAAAATATGGGCAAAATCAATAATTTTTTATATTCTTGGCTGGTGATTAAGCAGGACTGCAAGATTTAGCCAATAATGTGTTGGGTTTGGGGTTGTTGTTTTCTTGTTTCTTGTTTTTTCTTTTTTTAATTTAGCAACAGATAAGCGAATGAGCAATGAAATAACTCAGGAAAAGGAGATTTACTTGTATCTTAACTGTGTTGTTAGCACCATAATGTAACATAACAGAAGTTGTAGCAGTTGCAGTAATTGTGCTGGGATGCCTAAGACAAAATGTGGATATCTTCCATGTAAATGTCTAAATGTGTCATTTCAGTCTCCTCAGATGCTGGAATAAACCACTGCTACAGGAGCATTGCTGATCCTCAGCTCATCCTGAAGTAAATGAGACACTGATTTATCACACCCTGATTACCAGTGATTGTTCCAAATAAGTCAATATCCCTTGACCTCAATACGTGGCTTAGATGTAGAAATCCACATCACAAACACTGAGGTGAATCTCATCCTAATCACGTTGTTGAAGGCCTTGTGGGGTTAATAACTTTGTGAAGTACTCTGTGCATGAGGATGAAACAAGCCATCCTTTTTGGCTTTGGGATGACTATGTCAAATGCTAAAATCTCATACAGTCTAAAGTCTGAAATACCCTTCTCAAAGCATGTTAAATGCATGAACCAAGATCACCAAATTTCTGCAGTGCTGAATTCTGATTCAGTCTTGTACCTAAATCTTCTTGTGATGCCTTTTAGATTCACCTTATGGTCATCTCTGCTGTTGTCCCCCCAGCTCCACGTGCATTCAGAAGATAAATCTCATTTAAGAGGTTTGCAGGACTGGGCTCTGAAATTGTTGCCTGTCTTTCTGGTCATTGTAGTCCCTGTATTCATGGCCAAATAGTGATTGCCACAATGTGGTGTTTTGGTTTTATTTTTTTTCTTACTGGAAAGCGCTCTAAGTCAGTGTTATTGTAGTCAGAATACAAGCACGTAGCTGTATCTCTGTAGTTATTTAAAAAAGCAATTGCAATATGGTCATTTCTTTAGCTGTCAGCTCTGTTGAAGAGTAGGATGTAATTTTTAGGTGTCCATGCAGTCTCTTTGCCACTGATCCAGTAAGGAGAACAGATGGACCTGTCTGATGTCTGCCTTGTCCAGAGGGAAAAAAGAATGATTTTCAGCCCACTTGGTAAAAATAAAAATATAAAAAAAAACAGGGAGAGGAAAAATAAGCAATAAAGCCCATGAGTTTAGGGTGAGGTAAGACAGCAATAGCTCAGGGAAGAAGCCAGCAGCTTTGAAAGCCGTTCCAGTGATGGTGACAAAACAGCAGCTGAGCTGCAGAAGGAGGCAAGGAGATTTTGGAAACAAACTTACAAAAAGGAGAGGAAAGAGGAATAACCTCATTGTGAGAGGTAAAAGGAAAGGAGGATGGGAATTGAGGCTACTCTTGTAGGTCAACACGTTAGAAGCCCTTAATGAAGGTGGTGCTTGCATAGAGAAAACGACTTAATTGCCCTCCTGGTGCTTTGGTGGCTGTTCCAGGCAAGTTGCCCGTTTTCCTCTAATTGAAAAGTGTTTGCAGTGTGACCCTGGTGTTGGTGTTGGTCTATAGGAAGACTCTGGGTGCTCTGGGTGTGCAGAGGATAAGCCCAAGCCCTGGTCAGTAGCAAGGAGTCTTGCCCAGGCAGTGGTGGAAGCAGCTGTTTGTTGCTTGAGCTGTTCCTGCTCTGCAGAGCCAGGGAGCCCTGATTTCTGAGGTGCATCCATTGTCTTTGCCCATGTCATGGTTGTGATCTGCTCATGGCAGCACAGAGCTGTGAGTTACATCCTGACACCCAAAGAGCAGGAGATTGAAGCTTTTTTATTCCAGTGCAGAGCAGAGCCCTCAGGGTTGAAATCCTAGAAGAGTCTGCTTTGTGGCAATTTGGGGCTGTCCTGGAACAGTGAACCTCCCTCTCTCCCCTACATGCTCATGGGTCAGTTCCAAACTTGAACAAAATCTAAAGAATAAAGAGAGAGACCAAAGGAGCTGCATCTTCTAGGCATGCTAAATGTAAGATAAAAGAGGAATAGCTTAGAATCAGAATCATTTAGGTTGGAAAAGACCATCAAGATCATCAAGTTCAGTCTTTGAGTACCACCATGCCCACTAGACCGTATCATGAAGTGCTGCATATTTCTTTGAACATTTTCAGCATGGTGACTTCACTCTTTCATTCTCAAAACTCAACTTCATTCTCAAACCTGAGAGTTCAAAAGACTGGGAGAAGCACATAGTGAGGTGATGATTTCAGCTGTTCTCTGTTCTCATGGCCTGACAGCATTTCTCTGCAGTAAGTTTCAGTTTCTTTACTTCTGAGTCTCATAAAATGCCCTACTCTGCAACATGGTATCAAGGTGCAAGACCTTTTGTAATTGTCTGTTATTGGTGTTGTCTAATTTGCAGGATGTTCCCTGCAGGTTGGTAGTTGGTTTTTGTGGGTTTTTTTTGTTTGTTTGTTTGTTTTTGTTTTTGTTTTTGTTTTTTTGTTTGTTTTGTTTTGTTTTTTTTTTGGTTTTTTGTTTGTTTTTTGTTTTATTTTAAGATGAGACAGAGGAAAGTCAGTGGTCTCTCTGTGAGTCAGCAAATCTACCATAAAATCAGGGTTTTAATCTGAGATTAATCTTCATCTCATGGCACCCTTTTTAAGCCCCCAAATCATTTTTAGTGGCAATAAGGACATTATTAGCAATGTGCAGTCATGTGATAAGCCAAAATGAATAGGAGGTGAATGTGATGGCAGAGGTTATGTCTGACATAGCTGTGAATGTGTGCTTGAATTAGTGCAGTACCACACAGTCACTGCAGCCCCTGTTCCTGTTTGGATGTAGAAAGTGCTCTTTTTACTAACCCAGAAATAATTTGCAGTGTATTTATACATGCTGTAGAAACAGCTTCAGGTACAACCAGAAATGAAAGCCGTTTGGGCTGTGCATCCTTGTACTCCGAGAGTATCCCAGACTTCTTCCAGCACTTCTAGATTCCACCACAGTGCTTCCATAAAATCTCCAGCCTTCTCCTGAGAAGCTGATGAGGTGTGAACACACCTGCCCTCCTCAGAGAGATGCTGTTCACCCTGCCCAGCCATCCCTTGGGCTTTGCACTGCCCAGACAGAGCAAAGAGGGTCCATGTCCCAAGCTGGGTCCAAATTGGTACATAACAAGACACAGAAGATGACTGTGATCACCAGCTGGGGCAAGTATAATTTAACAAGAAAGCAGTTATGCTTACTGTAATAATTAGTAGTCTAAATGATTCTGTATTACTATTATTATTATTATTATTATTATTATTATTATTATTATTATTATTATTATTATTGTTTTGCATGTATGGCACAGAGATAAACCTCCTGCAAGGGAAGACTGGAAGGAGCATAGTGCTGGATTTTCTGGTTCCCACAGGCTGCTCCTTCCTTGCCCAAGGGACAGAGATTGAAAAGGGCAGTGTGAAAAAAGTGAGCCAGTAAATAGGAGGAGATGGTATCTCTGGTGGAAAAGAGAGTGGTGTCACTCCAGAACCACCAATGGTTCAATATTCATAAATGTCCTTTAATAACTGGGAATTAACCCTTCGTGTTTGCTTTGGGAAGACATTGGGAGTTAAAGGTCAGGGACCACTTGAGAGAACTTTCCCCTCTAACTGGCCTTTAAATGATGTTCAAAATACATCTGCAAGGCTGACATCCTCACTGGCAGTGTCTTCACTTATGCCACAAATTAAATAACTTTCTCAGGGCACTTCTGCTTTGTCACTGTTCCTGAGAGAGTGACTCCACGCCCAGGTGGGGCTCAGTGAGAGTGCAACTTTTGGCACATGAACTGTTGTTCATCCTGCTGTTTTCACTCCCAGGGAGAGAAGACAAACCAGCTAAAGGCTGTCATGTTTCAGGGCTAATTCAGCTTCTTTTATATCAATTCAGCTCACCAGGGATGAAGGAGTTACTGACTTTGGGACCTGGGGACTGTTCTGCTCATAGTGCTGGAGAGAGTGGAGTAAAAATTTGATGGCATTAGTTGAAGGACATGTGTTGTTCTATGGCTGGTGTGTCACACATGGTCAGTCCACCAGCTGCACTCATGCACAGCTGGCTGCTCACACACAGCCTCTGATGGGGTGGGATATTTTTGTCTAATACTTCTCTTTGCTGGGGATTTTTGGGTTTGTTTCCGGAGGTCCCATCCACTTTATTCTCAAACCATGTTTTTCAGCCACATTTCACTCAGATTCATATACAAGCTCCTGGTAGATTAGGTGGACTTATTTGATTCACTTTACCTGAAATCTGTGGTTCCTTCTCATTTTCCTTGACCCTGGGGGACTGGAGGGTTTAAAAATGCAGCCTGTGTGCATCCTCTACCCTCACTGTGGCCTGTCTCAGCTCTGCCCTTCCTGCAGTGACCCATCTCTGATAGAAATGCAGAGGATTTAGGGAGGCAATCAAAAATAGAGAATTGTATAACACTGAGGCTTTCTTCCTTTTCTGGGCCACCCTGAGCTGCTGAGCTACAGCATTTCATGGCAGCTGCTGCTGCATTTTGGAGATACATGAGTTAAATCTGATACACAAACCTCAAGGTGGGTTGTGATCCTTCAGCTGGCAAGTGCTCATGTATATTGTTTTTGTTGTTGATTTATGCAGACAGGCTGAGGTTGGCTTTATTTCTGGCAACTCTGGAAAGCAAAGCCTGGTTTTGTGTCTCTGGATCTTGTATGTGGTGCTGCTGCAAGCAGGGAATGGGGGCAGAACTGGCACAGCTGCTGGATGCTACTGGCTCATCCAGCTCTCCCAGTCTGCATCTTCTCACCAAGAGGGTTTTGTTGCAAGGTGTCTGCTTTAACTGGGGAGCAAAGTGACTGTGAGGAGCAATGGGCTGGAAGGGCTGGAAAGGGAAATGAGGTTTTGTCATTCGATGTTCAAAACTTGTTACAGTGAGATGACACTGATAACTGCAGCTTGGAGGGTCAGTGGCTGAACTTTGTTAATTTTTCAGTCATTAGGGAAGGTGGACCAAGCAAGGAAAATGAAAGGCCTGTTCATGGGAAGTAGGGCTTTAAATAAAATATTTGTGTGGCAGCAGCAGCAAGAACCTAGTTATGGTTGGTGACCTCCCTGCAAATGCAGATAAACAGCTGGTCTTTGCTCAGAGACCTTACAATTGTAGTGTAATAGTGGAGTTTACAGGTGGATCCAGAAGAGGGGTGAAACAAGAAGCATTAGCAGTACTCACAGTTTGCCCTCAGTATAAACTATTAATAATGTTGTATTTACTACAGGAACAGCTTATTTGAAGAAAAGCTATTAGAAAAATCAGCAAGGCAGCTTCATGCATCTTTCCTCTTCCAGCTTATGCCAGAGCAACTAATAGATTTGGGGTGAATGCAATAAAGATCTGATACACGATCAATAAGGGCTGGCACAGATCTGTGAGAAACTGCTATTCCCAGCAGGGAAAGCACAGCTGGAACCATGACTCAGGGCTACCTTGCTCTGTCAAGGTGGTCTTGTAGTGCTTGGGCTGTGCTCTGGCACCAGGGCTGAGCCCAGCCCTCTGTGGTAAAGCTTTCCTGAGGACAATGTGCTGTGATTTAAAAAGCATGGTGGGTGCTCCTACTGGAGCTCCTCTGCTCCATGTCAGCTCCTCAGTCCTAGCTGGAAATACCAGGAGGTAGATCCTGGATGAAACTCGCAGGGTCCAAAGAGCTTCCTTCAGCAGTGAAAAAATGGGCACTTTCTGTTGGAAGGTGTTTGTTGTGTCTCAGGAAAAAGACTATGAGCCCCAGGAGCTCTCTCAATTCAGCTGCAGAAGGATTTTCCAGAAGGATCCTTGTCTCATCTGTAAATACATTGGAGGTTATCCCTGACAACAGGAAAGAAAAATGAGTGAGCAGCTCTGAATAGTGCACTGGAGACTCTCAGAGAAACGGTGATTTCCATGCATCATAAGCTGAGCTGGAACTTAGCTGAATATTCTGGTGAAGAAGTAGTAGTGAACTAAAAGATCAACTGGCTGCAGAGAGGCCTGTAGTACATAAATGCCAAAAATATGTTTCTGGCAAAGCCATGAGACATTCTGCCTATCTTTATTGTTGAGTTTTGTGTCCTTTGGCTCTGTAGCCTGAATACTCCAGGGAAGAGCAGAGGTGGGAAATCAGAATTATAAGTGTGCAACTAATTTTAGAAATGCCGCTATGGCACAGCACAGCTCACTGATTTATTTAAATCTCTGGCTAGAAAATTGCTGGTTGTGGAGGAATGAGCTTGTTCTGGAGACAACAATTGTAAAACATTAAAAATGAGACGGATAAAATGTCTTTCGGATTTCCGTCATTTCTCATAGTAGTCAGCTATTAAAAACCCAAACAGCTTCCTTCAAAAAACCCCAAAAGATTTCCAAGGTACAGACAGCTTTTATGCTACAATACTGAGTTGGAGAACTGAAGAGGTACCAGAAGAAGCAGCTCAGTGTCTACACACAACTTTAACTTGGAAGTGTAACCATTTAAAATGTCAACATTGATTTCACAAATGACTCTCTTGATGTTGAACAATGTGGCTGGATAACACACATATTATCAACAAGAAAAGTCTCTGTTTTTTCTTCATTTTGGTATTTTAAGACAATGTCATTAAAACAGCCATTATCCTCCATTGCTCTAAACATGCTTTAGGTAGAAGTTTCCAGGATTTTGTACAATGCTGATCTCTCAAAAGACAGTAGCTATCAACCTTATCTCCTGGTGTGTAATGCACTTGTACAGGCACTGGCACTGACAGAAAGAGGGACACTCCTGTAAACTCCCAGACCTGCAGGGCATGGACTCAGCCCTTCACAGCTCAAATGGAGAAGTATTTCCAAGTTGTAGCTGTTCATATTTCTGCAATACAGTCACCTCTCAGGCACCTCTCTGGCTGTGCAGGGGAGGAAGAGGCGATGGCTGAGCCAAAGCAGGGACCTGAGGTGCCACATCCTTGGAGTCTGTCACTGTGACTCCTGTGCCTGCAGCCCTGGGCCTCCAATGGACTCAGGGAAGAGCTTCCTTATGAGCCTCTGCTGTGTGACAGGGCAGTGAATTTAATGGCATTGCTGCCATGGCAGGAAGAGCTGGATGGGTGGTTATGGGAGTGGTTAGGGTTTGCTACCGCTTTCCACCTTAGGTAATCCAAGCCTGCAGTGCAAAGAATATTCTATCCAGAATTTTTATTTTCTGCTTAAAGTTGTCAGTGCTTTTTCAAACAGAACATTTTCTATAATTTTTTTCTTTTTCTTCTGGATACAATCAGTTTTGGACATGAAGAGTTTTGTTTGGGAGAGAGCTTTTCTTGTTGTTTTAGACAGCACAAATCCTTTGATATATGAGCACCTAAATTCATTGCAAGGTAGTATATTGTTAGCAAAAGAGACTGATATTCCAAATTTTCTGGACTACCTGGGGAACAGTAGTGAGTAAAAAATGTAGTTCTAGAGGAGAGGAGAGCCTGTAATGGAGCAAACATCTTTCACTGTTGTGAGCTGAGTGATAACCAAGGCAGGTAGATGTGGGAAACAATCAAGTGTAATTGGTCTGCTGGCATTTTAATAGAACCTTTAAAGCAATAAAAATGTTTTTATGAAAAACAGGTTCAGGCATCTTTTCTAAGGAGGTCTAAACTGTAACTGCTGGTTTAAATGTTAATTATGGTTTTGTGAAAGATCTCTTCATGGAGGGTGATGAGCAGCAGAGAGGAGGCCTGGTGTCGTCAGCCCTGTGCCCGTGAGCTCACGTCCCTTTGGAGCTCAGGGTTCCACTGTGGGCTCTCCTTGTTCATGTTCATGTTCCTCAAGAAATTTGGCCAGCTCAGGGGAGATTTATAGACCCTTCCTGCAGACTTCTTGGGGTATCTACAGTGTGTAGAGATATGAGGAATCTGTGGGTTTGCTGTGTCATGCAAGTGAGGGCTATTTATAGCCAGGGAAAGCTGAAAAGGTAGGTATTGGAATAAGTAGATTATGTAAAGATCAGTCAAATATTCATTTTCCTTCAGGTTATAAAACAGCCTTTCTTAAAATAGAAAAGCACAGTCTTTAAGATATATCTGTATTTTTGCTGGTGTTGCCTGTATGTTAGTGTTTGGAGAAAGCACGGGGATCCTTCTAGAAAAATAAGTTTCACAGCTGTTTTTGCTAGTACCTGTTTAGGAGTCAAGTGTTGTAAAGCCATTTACAAGGAAATCTTACTTTTGTATCTGATCCTAATTAGAAAAAAAACAACACAAAACCACAAAAACCCCTTTAGACCTATATTGTCTGTATTTCATCACCTTTAGGCAAAAACACTATGAAAGAAACTTAGGCATATTTGTTTATTGAATTTTGAATTACAGGTGACCTGGAGATCTCTTAAAAATGTTTTAGTGGTACTGACTCCCAGTTTGAGTACAGATACCAAGATACTTGCAGAGTTTTTTGCAATTTTAACCACAAGGGGCCTTTTGTGATAATTATAGCAGCTTTTAACATATATGTTAATCTTCTTTATTTATTCCTTTTGCCTTTGGAAGGTTTATGTTGCCAGGCAGTCACAGAGATGTAAGTGGATGTATAAGCTTTCCAAAATTTGAAGACTTCCAGCTCTCTCAAATTTGCTTTTTTAAAAGAAAACTTTGATAATATAGAAGTCATAATCTTCTCATTTCTCCTGGGGGCTCAGTTCTGATTTTGGCCGTGAGAGTCTGCTGCTATTGTATCTTTCCAGAAGAGCAGAAATGCAGGTTTTTGAAACATAACAGATTCATAGTCTGAAAAAATTTATAATGCTGTGGGTGAGATTAAGAGGGCAAAAGAAGAAATAGATGATACAGTAAAGTGGGAAAAGTGACAGGTCTGTTCAGCAGGTATTGTGTGAGACAATATCCCATTTACTTGTGTGGTATTACAAGTGCACCTGGTCAATGGGCTGCTCATTGCACAGCCATGAGGTAAAACTGGTCCTTCCCTCCCTTCTGTCTCTGCCTGGACATCAGGAGACACTTTATAGCTTCCAGACTCCCTTGGCAAGCTAATGACAGAAGTATTTGGAGGAAGGAGATTTTAATTGGTTTCTCTGAAAAGAAGCAAGCACCTATAGAAGAATCCAGGACAGGAAGGAAATCTTTGCGTGGACTGAGTTATGTTCTCTTCTATCTGAGGCAGGAACATAATGTGGTCTTTTCCTTAAGTGAATAAAGTCTTTGTGAAGGCTAATTAGAGTCTGTCCATACTGGGCTCAGAACAGGACTGCAGTGCACTCCTGGGCTGGCACCAGTTTTGAATGATGAGCTCAGGTGTCAGGAGCAGCTGAGAATGGAGCTCCACAGGGGCCATGAAGGAGGCTTAGAAGGAAGCAAAATGGGTGGAATACTCAGCAAATTAACCCAAACTGAGGCCCATGTTTCTGTAGCCAGGCAGTTCCCAAGAGTGAAGAGTGCTCAGAGAGCCTGGGCACATCTGCACATCACTGCCGGGTACACGGATCCTGCTGCTCTGCTCCCACGGCTGCTATTTGAAGACTGTTCAAGGCTTTTGCTATTTTAGTGGCTCAAAACCTTTCAAATCCATATCTATATTTATGCACAGCCTGTGTATATTCATTTCTGTCTTTTGCCAATGCTGGCTTTCAGTTCAAGCAGCTCTTCTGCTTCCCCCATTCCTCACTTTCCCAGCATAATTAAAGGGAACAGTCATCTTCTATCTTAACAGCTTGCTGAAAAGATAACGTTTGTGGATCTAAGAGGAAAAGTACCCTAAAAACAACCTTGTGATCCTTTTTTGGAATTTCTTCACAATTTCTGCCACCTTGTTTTATAATATTTTGTAATATTTATAAACATGAGAGACCTTGATACTGGATGTACTTCTCTTAAAGGTTTCTTGAAAATATTTCAATTTAAACTTGGGTTCTTTCTGTACCCTTATGATTTATTACAGGAAAAATAATATAGACAAGGAGAGTGCCTAAAAATATACATAAGACTTTTTTTCTTACTTTATATTTTAGAATATTGGAAATGTCAAAGCTAATCTTTGTCATTATGGAGGAGGCTCTGGCATGTGTTGCAGCCCAGCTGCTGGAAGCTCCTGAGATCTCAGCCTAGCTCTGTGCCCTGAGTACTGGGAAGCAGAGCCAGTGGCACTGGAGAGTCCCTTGGTGGCCAGTGCCTCACTGACACCTCCCCTGCATCTGCAGCAAAGCCCACAGATCTTGGCTGCTTTACAAAAACAGGCTGCAACATTGATCCCCTGAGGTGGAGTCAGTGACTTTGCCTCTCTGATTAGCAGTTCCATGTGAGCTCCTTATGAATTCCCATAATTTCCCTTATGAATTTCTCCAAACTGTTTAAAGATGCTCCAGGTATCATTCTGGTGATGTTTTGCTCTTTGCTTAATCAATTTCTTTTAACATCTCCTCCTTAGGTACATCTGTCCTTGATTTCCACTTTTCCATATTCTTCAGAACAGATTAGTATTTCAGATAGTGATAACCTTAATGGGACAAATTAACTTTTTAATCTTGATTTAACTTCACATCTGAAGCATTCAATGCATGGGATTTTTGAGTGAAGCTACACCCCAGCATTAGGAAGGGATCGGTCAAACAGGTTATCTTGCACCGATGTCACATTTATAGTCTTCCTTTACCATGAACTGCTAAATTAACTGCAGACACAGCTCAGGTGTGACTGAGCTTCACTCCTGATTCATGGTCAGAGCAATCCAGGTTGCAACTGAGCTGCTCTGTCAGTAGAGACAGTCACTGGGTGTTTGTGACAAGGCTGGGCACTGGTTTTACAGCATTGGTTTCGGATGGTGGAAATGCATTAATTGCAGCCTCCTCTGTGATTTCTGCTTCCTGTCACAAGGTAGTTGAAGAGGTGGGGAAAATGCATAAATTATTTTGCAGGAGTGCTGAAGATTCCCATCAAAGATTTAACAAGAGCAGTGAGACAGGTGATGGGAGCAGTGCACAAAGGGGAAGCATCTGACACTGTCTCGTACAGCTTTTGTTTTTAAAGCTGTGCAGATAAATGGTGACAAAGACAGCAGAAAAAAATGGTTGTGATTGACTTCCCCCTTTGTGTTAAGTTTGGGGCCAATGATTTAATGGAGGAGGAGGAGGAAAAAGCCCAAGTAACTAATAGGCATCCAGGATATTTTAATCTTTTTTTTTTTTTTTAGTTGCTTGTAAAATTTCATTAGAATCCAGTGGATGCTTATCCTGTGTTATTAATGAGCTTCACTAGATGTCATGTGGAGTTTGGGAACATTAAAAGGCCACTGTAGTGATATAGGGCTGGGAAAAAAACATATAGAAAGTAACCTTTCCTCTGGAGTCCAGTTTTATAAAAATTAGCATGGAGGGTAATTTTTCTACTTTTTAAGGGAGGAAGGAAGACTTTTTGAGGAAGACTTTTTGAAACCTCTGATTGTTTTACATTTTTAAAGCACTTTCTTGAACTCCTCCCATTCTTTTCATGTTCTTCTGAATGCCAGGAGTAGATATATATATATATATATATATATATATATATATATATATATATATATATATATATAATATATACCACCAAATTCAGTATAACCTCAAAATGTAAGCTTGGGTGGGACCATCTTGTCCACTGCTAAAATAGAAACCAAAGCACATCAGCATATCTCAGTCATTTGTGAAAGGTGTCTGTCCAATCTCATCCTAAAAGTCAGAAATCATGTTGAGTGAATAATGCCTTAGACCATTACCTCTGTTTCATTACCTTTTCTGCTGGACAATTTTCCTCCAGGTCTATTTGGAACCCATTTCTTCTCACATTTGTCTCTCTACTCACTTTTTTTTGATATCCCTCCCTATAAATCACACATCCCCTCTTTATTACTTCAGCTAGGATTCCTGTCATGACCGTAATCCATGAAAAATTTCCATCTGAATCACCTTTTTTGGGTTCATGGTTGATTTTTTAGCTGTGGTAGATGATGTATTTTGTAGCAGTGACTTACTCTCCTGACATTCTACCTCCTGCCCTGCGCATCACTTCAGGCTTCCCTGGTAAAAGCAGTCTGTCAGTGACCAAAGTGCTAAACCAAGGAGCAGATCTTGGGAACAGCTTCTAAAAGATATCTCTCATTGACATCTGTCTGCTGAGTCCTGTCAGTAAGGCCATGGTAACCCATCCTCTGTATGTTACTGAAAGATTTTAAAGTCAAAATGCTGTGGGGTACTAAGTCACATGTTTTTAAATACAAACAGAATAATTAATTGTTCCTTAATCCAAAAAAGGGATGGTTTTAAAAATCCACTTTTTCAAGTGAGATCATGCTGGAGGTTTTAATTACGTTTTTTCCTCAAATTTTGGTAATACAGTCTACAATCCAGTTATATTATTTACCCAGGATCAGCATTAGCTTGGTTAGTTTGTAGTTCTTTAGTTAATCCCCTCTGTACTTCTGAGTATTCAAATGATGTTGATAATCCTGCAGTCATTTGAAATTTTGTTTCCCAAGTTTTGTTGAAATTAACTTTACCAGGAGTTCCTCATCCCTTAAAGGCTCTTGGTGCAAGATATGTGTCTGTTGTTTTTAAAAAATGTTTAATTTTAGCAAATGCTACCTCACATCCCCTTTTCATCACAGATGGCAATCTTTCTGTTCCACCCTCGGTATAAAATTCCTGCTCAGTTTGATATACAGACAAAAATATCTATCCTCTGAAAAATTTTACTTTTTCTGCTTGCCTAAGAACAGTTTTTCTGTGTGCCTGTAGCAATAGCTCATGTCAAAAAAAATGCTGTAATTATTTCTATCTGTATTGGTCATTTCATTGTTCCCTTCATTTCCTTATTATCAGTCAAATGTTTTTGTAAATTATAATTACCATTTCCTTTCCATTTTCTTCCTGACTCTAAAAATATATAAAAATTAATGTCTCACTGCCATTTCCATATCCTCTTTCAATATTTAAGAAGTTTTTTTTCCCAGTAGAGCACTGATATGACTGGGGGTTTCTGGCTCTTGGAGCCTCCAACAGGAAATACGAGAACAATTCCCATGACAGTCTTCTTTTAGGATTTCTTCCTTTAAATCTCTGTCCCTGTCAGTGATGCTGACAATCTCACTAGTTTGGCCAAAATTAGCCCTTTCAAAAATTCTTATACTGCTGGTCACTGGTGTTTTCTGTTTGCACACAATAAATGTAAACAGATCATCACCATAATCTTCAGTACCTAAGCAAACACTCATTTTTAAGTCATAATTGATTTTTGTTTGTCCCTCACAATGAGGTCTAGTTTTAAGTTGCACTATTCTAGTTGGAAAAATTGCTCTTCTAAGAAATTACTTGTTATTTTTAGAATGTTTGGGGAACTTTAATTGTTATTTGCACTTGTTCAAAAAGGGGATCTCGAGTGAGGTCACCTATAATGAATATGAAGCCCATAGATCAGGTTTCCTAATTCTCCAGTGAGATATAGAAACTGAAAACAGGTAGTATCCAGTTCTCCCAAGTCAGTGAAATTATAATCCAAAGTGTCTTGTTTGTTTTCACTCAGGAAGTGGATGGCATATTTAGGAGAGTTTACTCTTACCCTGTTACCGTGCTCCACCTGGAAACCATCAGAGCACTGAAGCCACGGGCTGTGGCTGCTTCTGGATTCAGTGGGGTAATAACCTTCACCCCAAACTGAGCCCCCAGGTGAAGCTCATCAGGCTGAAAGAGTTTACCCCAGGTTTCAAAAGATTTGAGGTGCCTATTTCTCATGGTAGCACATGGCTCTTTAGCTCTTTTCATTGCCTGAGAAGATGCACCCCATAAACTTCTAATCTGAAAGCCTTTTTTTCATCCTCCTGAACATCAAACACCTCTTTCAGGTATTACAGCAGCATTGTGGTGGTTCTTGTTTTCTTTGCTGGGTGTTCCTTGCAGCAGGAAATTGGAGTTACTGGAGGGCCTGCTGAGCTATTTCACTCCTGGTAGCCTGTGTGACTCTTCACATTTGATGTAATTTCTCACACGTTAGGTGAATATTCATTCATTTGAAGATGACATACTTCCTTGCAAGGCAACAGCAAACCACTGAAGGGTTGCACACCATGAGCTTTTGAGGCCTGAAGTCCAAAGATAAAAGTTGGCACATGACATAAGATTAAGCTTCAGTCCTGTTTTCTGAAACATCTTGAGACTGGGGAAAACAGGAGAGATGGAGCTCCAGACTTGATTTCTTGTTGACAGCTTCAGGAGCTCATGTCAGGAGAGAGAGACTGACGCCCCAGAGCAGCAGCTCCTCATGTGCAGAGGATGCTGGGCTGGGTGATGCTGCCAAAGCATCAGCTCTGCTGACAGCCCAGGCACCCCAGCTGCTGTGCTGTGCAAGCCCTCTGCTTTTGGGGCTGTGGCTTAGGGAGCTGTCTGATGAATCCCAACCTGCAGGTCGGGAGACATGTCCAGGGTGACACAGAAATTCACCCTAGGCCTTCCGTCACACCTGGGTCTCTTCCTGCTTGGCACAGTTTAACCCTGGAGTCTCTGCTCTTTGTGCAAGGCTGGCTTTGCCCTGTCTGTGGTACACAGCTCACACAGCTGTGTTTGTGTGTGTACTTGTACTGCCACTCTGTCTTATCCTTGGCACACCAGGGGTGGAAAAGCAGTTCTGCTCCTGAAACTCCAAATGAATGTTGAAACACACATATTTATTTGTAGATGCTAATTAATATTATGGATAAGGGATTCTAGGGGATTTGGGGAGGAAAATAATTTCAAATAAGCAAATTATTTAATTTATAATTACATTTACTGTATGTAATAATGGACAGCTTTCTTATGGTGCTTTGCAACTTCAAAGTACTTTGCAACTATTAATTAATTAACATGCATGCTCTTTTGGAGGTAGGAAACTAATTATTAACAGCCCAGTCTTTCACACAGGGAACTAAATGATAAACATTCATGTTATTTAAACAATTTAGCCATTGTATTGCATGCTCAATTTACCTCTGCAAGTACCACTTCTCCATACATAATGTGGATTAATGCATAAGCAAATGAATAACTTAAACAACTACATTCATAAAACACATGATGATCATCATGAATAATGATTTGCCCAGTGCTTTGTATCCTAGGACTCCCTTAAAATGACAATTAGTCATCCTTGTTTGTGCTCCCTGAAGGTCATTTGAGATTGATATTTGTCCTCAGATGGGAGCAGAAAGATGACATGGGCCAGGAGGTGTCTGCGAGTCTGGTCCCTGGTGTAGAAGGTTCTGGAACAAAATCTGTAACATGGTGGCAAAAGAAATTTAGACTGAAGCTGGTGTTGCACATAGCTAAACACATTCTTGTGCCAAAAACCCCCAACTCAGTTCCAATTAAGACAAAGAGGGAAAGATCAGTAAAAAATCCAGGCTCATTTTGCAGGTGGCAGAGCAGAGACAGTGGCTCAGTCAGTGTGCTGTACCCGAGCTCTCATTGCCTGCACCTTGTGCTGCTGTTTCTATAGGCAGCCTAAGCTAACCCTCATTTTAGCCTGTGCCCAAATCCTGGCAACCCCATGGCAGAGAAATCTCTGAGTAATTTAGGGAGCCTTTGTCTCTGCCAAAATTCAGTCAAGGGACAATGCTGTAAAGATGGATGGGAGAGATGATTCTGCTGGAATAGGAGCTGAGCAGCAGGCTTGTGCATCAGCCAGGAAACTGTGCTCCTGTGGATCATTTGAGGAGGGTGAACTCACATTTCATCCTCCAGGAGCACCAGGTGATCACCCAGCAGTGTGTGCAGCATGTGGACAGGTAGCAAATCTAGATTGAGGTTGCTGCTGCAGAGCAGCACTGGCAAAGCTGAAGAAAATAGTGACCTCCTCAGGGTCCAGCACTTACACACTTTAAAAAGTTATTTAAGGCAGGTTAATAATTTTTTTCCCCAGTGTCCATTTGGGGTTTGAGATGCTGGTGATGAGAGGTGATTTTCATCACAGGCACAAGCAGACACACAGCTTATCCTTAGTTCTGCCAGGAGCAGAAGGCAACATGGAACTTGTGATGAACTTCCCACCTCTCCACGCTGAGAAGAGAAGCTGTGCCAGAGAGATTTAAGACTCCCTGAAGAAAACAGAAAGGACATAAGGAAAGCTGAGGAAAGCACCCTTGGGAAGGCACAAAAGGAGTGTGACAGCTGAGGGAGGAAAAGCAACTGCTAAGTAAGCAGAAGTGTTACCAGGCTCAGACACTTGGAGAGCTCAAAAAAGGCAACAGGAATGAAGCACCTGGGAGTGTGTGAGAGCCTGGGGGATCTGAACAGAGTGAATCTGTGCAGACCCTCCTCAGGCTCTCAGGACACCCAGTCTGTGGGCTGGTGAGAAATTGCCAACGTGGTCTCTGATCTCTGCATGGCTGTGTGTGCTCCACGCAGCTCTCTGTGCTGGAACGTGGACTGTGCTTATTGCAGCTCTGACTGTTCCACTAACAGTTTGCTTCAATCTTCCTATTTGCCAGTAATCCTATTTCCTTTCTTCTGGTCTTTTCTAACTCAGCATTGCCTCTCTATCATTTGGCCTCTCCTTTGCCTTCCCAGTAGCTTCCACACCCTCTGTTTAACCCATCCCATAGAGAAACCCAGACAGACAATCCATGACCCTTGGATGACACTTGCATCTCTCCTTGCAGCTCTCCTGCTACCTGCTGTTCCTTCCCTGTATTTTTATGCCTCTTCTGATATTCTCAGCTTGTTCTGGTGTACACTGCCCTGTCCTCTTTATACAGCTCCTGGCATACTTGCTTCTGTTCCTAGCTGATATCTCCAGGCATTGCCTTCATGCTATTAACAATAATGACCCCGTGGCTTTTTAATTTCTTGATGCATTTTTAAGAAAACCTATGTTTAGCTCTTAATCCTGGTGTAGACAGAGGGTTCTTATCAATAATTGGTCTATTAGGTTATGGGTACAGCTGAGTAAATTTCATGCTTAAAAAACTGCTTGAGCAGGCAATGCATTTAGCTGACTCCAGACTGGTATTTATGTAGTTCCAGGAGAGTAAATAAAGCCTATTGTGTGGCCATTATTATAGCATTATTTTACCTCCCTCCTTCCTTCACTCTCAATTTCATGCAAAAGCCCAATCTCATGCACAGTCTCGTTCCTCCAAGAGGGTGTTTAATGTCTTGAGCTGCTACCAAAATGAATGGCCCTGGGAATGTCCCCTGCCCTCCAGGACCAGGCTCCAATTCCCAAAGTATAAGCACTTATGAGAGTTATGTTTCTAATGTCCATTCCCACCACAGCTGATGATGTTCTGTGCAGGACTGAACATCATCTGTACCTTTGCCTGTCGAGCTCCTGTTGTGGATTGCACTGATCCCACTCATTTTCTGGTAACTAAATTAACACATACACCATGTAGGGGAGTGTTTTGGAATGCTGGGCAAAGTTGAGATTCCACCTCTTTTTCTTCTAGTATTTATGACTGGAATTATTTTTCTGATTCTGCTTTTCTTATCTTGTAAGTCATTTGCGAAACAACCTTCTACAGGAAATGTTTATTTTGAATTCATTAAAAAGATGGCTACAGCCCCCTGTATCCCCCAGGAGAAGTCCATGTGCTTGTTGCTATTAGTGTTTGAATGCCAGCTCTGTAAAGCACTCAATGTGTGCATTGCCTTCTTTCAGTTTCAACAGTTTAGGGGAGTCAAATCATGGAATCACAGAATGGTTTGGGTTGGAAGGGACCTTAGAGATCACCTGGTTCCAGCCTCCCTGCCATGGGCAAGGGCACCTTCCACTAGACCAGGTTGCTCAAAGCCCCATCCAACCTGGCCTTGAACACTGCCAGGGATGGGGCATCAACAGCTTCTCTGGGCAACCTGTGCCTCACCACCCTCACAGTAAAGAATCCCTAATATCTGTAATCTAAATCTACTTTCTTTCAGTTTGAGGCCATTCCCCCTTGTCCTACCACTACCTGCCCTTTTAAACATTTCCTGTCCACATAATATTCCTTTCCAGATGATTTCTCTCAAGATGCATGAGAAGACCTCATCAAACTTATATGTAGGTTTAAAATTAAGCACAGACCTATAATCAATGTGTACTGGGTCTGGATCTCCAAAATGTTGGCCTAGACAAAAAGTGATCAAGGGGTGGTTCCCAAAATAATGAAATATATCTGTTTAATCGAAACTCACATTTTTTTATTATTTAGGACTTAACTGTCCTGGTGCTTAAAATAAGCAGATATAGACAGAAATGAAGGCACATAAATGTACTAAAATTAATTAAAAGCAGATTAGTAATGGCAGTCAGTAGCTGAATTATAAGAGACTGACACAAAGATGTGGAGTGTTTCTGAAGATAATGAGACCCTGGCAGCTGCTGGCACTTTGGAAAGAGCCTTTGGATGTTCCCAATGGACACCAATAACTTACTGGCTGATACCAAAACAATTGCCCAGTTTGGAGCTGCCAAGTACCAAACTGCAGACATACCATTTGATTGGAAAAATAAACTGAAATTAGGTTGTTGTGTCATGTAAGATGCTTGTAAAACAGTGTGTGGAGCCTGAGGAAAAATGAGAGTCAATCAGTCCCTCTGGAAAGAGAAGCACAGCTGGAAGGAGGGTGAGCCTACAGAAATAGCCAAGAAACCAGATAAATACAAGGCAGCATGAACAGGATCTTTGCTGTGGATTACAGAGTCTTGATTTTATGGCCCCAGTGTTTCCCAGCCCAGCACATCCTTTTATGAGGATTTCCTCTCTTTTACCACATTGCATTAAATTTTGAGGTTTTTTTGGGTTTTGTTTCTTTGGGTTTTGTTTCTTTGGGTTTTGTTTTTGTTGATTTTTGTTTGGTTTGGTTTGGTTTGTCTATGTTTTTTTTGGTTTGGGTTTTTTGGTTTTGATTTCATGGGCTTTTTTCTTTGATTGAAGACTTTTCTTCTGCTTTTCAACAGCAGGTGCCATCTCCCCCAGTCAGGGGAGAACTGTGCTGCAGTAAATCTGGGATAGATGTGGGAAATGATGTCCTTGAACACAGGGACAAGCAAAGTCATGTCAACACGGTTTGGACTGAAGGAAAAGGCTGTGTATGCAAAGTGTGAGTGATTAGTTACTAGGACAGATGAACCAAGGAGGTGTGCCCAAATGCTGCCTGCCAGCAAGTCTTTCCACTGCAAATATCTCTTTCACTTAACCAAAAATAACTGACTGGATTCCAGAAAATGTGTGTGCCAATTTCTGCATTACACCACAAAATCAGGGCAGATAATCCTAATGGTCCCCCACAGATTTTCTTGTGTTGCCCCTGTTATGATCAATCAGCCTGGCCTCTCATGTCGTGTGGATTGGGGATTTCACTGGGGAGATTTTCCAGCACCAGCCCTGTCCCTTCTGATCTCCAAATGGATGCTTCTCACTCTCCCAGGCTGACACATGGAGACAGTTGGTGCTTGGAACAGAGTAATCCAGATCTCCTCACTCCCACAGCCCTGCTGTGGTGCCGCCTTTGCCGCCCCTCAGATAGAGCAGAGCCACAGGCAGCAGAGCAAACACGGATCAGCTCTTCTGGCTCCAGAGAGCTGGTGGTTCCTCTTGGCTGCACAGAAAAGACAGGGAGAATTTTTCACAATGAATTATTTAAAATGAGCCTTTTTGACCTCGTTTTCTATATGCATCTCTTAGCAGAAAGTTGAAGCTAAAGTCATTTGTCACGGCTGAGTGTAGATCCAAGGGGAGCAGATGGGGTTTCCCTGCCACGTAGCCGTGCAGGCAATGTGTGCATGAAAATGGACTGCCTGGGATGAGGCAGGCAAAACCACCACAAAGGAAAATGGAGCTGCAGCTGAATGTTTCAAAATCAACCCCCTGAGTTTACTGGTGGCATTTTGTTCTCCTGTGAACCTCGTCCAGGTTTGGTCAGCTTGGAGGCAGTGTCTTCATCAATTAACATCTTCACTGATATTTTTTTTCACTTTGAAAAAATTTGCTGTCCAGTAAACTGTTTTTCTTTCTGGGATCTGCTAGTAATGGCTTTGTAGTATGCCATGGAAAGGGCTGAAGAATTTTTTGGGGCGTAGTAAGAATATGGAAGCTTCTTTGTAATTTGAAATCTTTACACACAGTTTAGTGCCTTCTTGTGTTGTCTTAGTGAATTTACAGACTTGGTGAAGAAATTATTATCATATGATCAGTGTGCTCCTAATGGTGATGGAGTAGCTTTCTCTCTTCCAGGGAAGCCCTTTTTAGCTTTCATTACTGTGCATGACTGCAGAGCCTGCCAAAGAGCAGTATCGATTCCTGCGCATTGAGCAGATCAGGGCTGGGTTTGTTGTGCAAATAACAACCCAGCAGCAGCACTGCAGACAGCAGGAGCAAAATGAGACAACGGGCTGTGTCAGGCATTTGAATTTATTCATCCTGCCTGGTGTTTGCAGTGCAGCATGACGAGCTGCCTTATTCTCCATACACGTTTTCCATACGAGCTTGATGCACTGTGGGGACTCCTGGCTGTCAGCTCTCGGTGGAGCATGCCCTTGGAAAGGCTGGCATGAGCTCTTAAAGATGAATTATTTAGACAGCTTCACAAACATCTTTGAGCCAAAGCTAAAGATACATCTGCTTGCCATGGGCAGTCATGAACCTGTGACGAGAGCAGAGGGGTTTCCCCGTGACACAGCCCAGCCTGTTGCTCACTGCTGCAATGCTGCACAGCAGAGAGAGCAGGAGCAGTAGGAAAGGGAATGCTCTCCCCATGGGAGGGGTTTGCTTTTACCATAGGCTGCATCACAGCACGAGCTGAGTCAAAATGTCACACACTCAGACCTGGGTTTTGCTGAGTTTCTGGCTGATCAAGAGCAGGACTGATATAGTGTGGTTAGTACTGGGAGCTGTCACTTGTGCCGCCCCTAAGGCAGTTTGCACATACAGAGGATGCCTTTTAATCTGAAAATAGATTCTAGTGGGGTTTGCAGCAGTTTAAGCCCTGCCTCGAGCCAATGCAGATGACTGCATTATGGATTTTTCACTGATGTGGTCACACTGTAGGGAGTTTCCTCAAAGCAAACCCAGCCCCAATGCCTTAGGCAAATAATTAGGCATCCTGTTCTCCTTTAGCTGTCAGAGTGACAAGGTGCTGCCTGTCTGCCTTGGGTGATGAGCAATGCCTTATCATTTTAGCTTTAGCTTCTAAATAATGTAAGGTTAGAACGAGAATTTCCTTTAGGTTGGATTCTTCTGTTCTGGGTGGCTGTGAGATTTCTGATACCTTCCTCTGAACTCTCCTGTGGGAGATGAGATGCTGTAACTGCAGAGACCTAAGGTTGAGAACTGGCAGTTCCTCCCCTCCTGCTGGTGTGGGAATTAATTAATATTTTTATGCTACGTGCAATCATGCAATGGTAAAGTAAAATGTGACGATCCAGTGATTCATCACTAAGCTTGTTTTAAAGATATTTCTTGGTGCAAAACCTTTTTTTTGAATGCTCAGTGCTGTATTGTGCACTGCTATGAAGCCTATCTGGAGGAATTGTTGTAGTACTAGTAATAATAATGATAATAATAATTTCTGGCTCTTGTGTAACCCTCCTTTGGAAGGCTTCTGGAAATGCTTTTGCAAGGAGAGTAATGTGCTAACAGAAAGATAAATACATTTTCCTTGGGGTCTTTGAAGTTCATGTGATGCAGGTAGGAGTGGAAGTGGATTTTTGAGGCTTTGTATCCTGGCAGGCACCACCTCTGAGGACACCAGCTGTTGTAAGTTACTCCTAGAAATTGAAATGAGGCGTCTGAATTGCTGGTACAGTGGATTTGGGCTGTTTGTGCAGGCTGCAGTTGGAAACTGGGGAAAAGGATTACAGATGCCTCACCTGCAGGTTTTGGGAAAAAAACAACAGCCTCTGCACATCTCAGTCTCTCTGCCCCAGTTTTCTTCTTTTCTGCATGGGTTCTTCCATTGCTTGAGTAATTAACATCCTGGGTGGGAGGCATTAAGTAGAGCAATGATGATTCTGATGCCTGACTCAGTTTGACAGTGAGTGTCAGGAAATGGTGTATTTTCATTGGGAAACAATAAAATCTAAGTCAAAGTTAGTCTTAGGTGGGAAACTTTAAGAACATGTCTCCACCAGTACAAGGACTCAAGGTTTAGCCCTGCCAGTGCTCCTGGACTGAAAAGGGCAGTAGATTTCAGGAATATTTGCAGACTAGCAAAAAAAAAAACAAAAACAAAAAACAGAGGAAGAATCAGGTCTACTCCTCGTTCCAGGGATAAAAGCTTTATCCCAGAGACAAGCATCTTCAAAGCAGAGACACTGAGTGAAAATAGCTTGAGGCTGAAAAATGGGCTTTGCCCAAAGCCATTGGGAGCCATGAAACTACAATTATGAGGGAGGTGGAAAAATTCCATATATTATGTCCAGAAATGCTCAACTGTGAGATTCTAAAAAGCACCCCCTTTTGTTTTAATTTTAAAAGAGAAATAGTCTGACTTATTTGGTGACATGGTAGTTTTTCATTCATCATGGCCCAACAGAGAGATATTGCTGGTGTGGGTTCCAGGAAAAGAGGGTTCCTTGTAGGTGGGAAGATGGGCATCAGGCAAGGGAAAAGGAGCACACGTGGACAAGCACAAGAGGAGTGCCTGGACCCAAACTGGTGGCCCACACATCCCTGGGATTGTGACAGTGGCTCAGTGTCTGGCCCAAAGAGGGTTACCTGAGATGATGGCTCCCTGAAGGAGAACCAGGACCTTCGGACATGAATCAAAAGAATTTAATCTCCTGGAGAAATGCCATGCTGAAAAGAAAGAAGATTGAATTCACCATGCTGGGACTAAGATAAAGAAATTCTTCTAGGGGATATTATTCTGGGTACAATTTGAGAAGAATGTCTGAATTCAACTTTCAGTCAGATTTTCAATTTTTTCATATGTCATAGCATATGAAATGCTATGCACAGGCTTCAGTGCATCATGAGTCAGCATTACCAACAGGTGTGTTGCAGAGTTCATGTGGATTTCTCATGATTTTTTTAAGAGCTATTGCTTCTTACAGGAGTTTCACACTTTCGTGCGATACATTTCTTGCCTGTTCACAGAGAAAAAGGAGTAGATTTGAGGATTCTAATTTATTGGCAAGATAAACAGTTTATGACTAGTATCTTAGAGTTTCTTTCCTATTCAATCACAAAACACATATGCCAACTCTTGCTATTGAGAACAAAGGATGAAATAGTTGCTGGGAAGATTAAATATGTTGTTTTCAAAAACATTATGTTTTGATGTTTTGAGGAACAGGGAGTGTACATTTGAGAACAGTTTAATTTTGTTAGAGAAAATTTTTGTTTGTTTGATCTTGCTTTTTTTTTAAAATCAGGTTATTACCAATCTTTTGTTAAGCATTATTAAAGCAGATAAGGAGATACAATTCTTGCTCTTGGGTATTTTCTGTCCTTGCAACTAAAGGCTTTACAGCCAAAGAAACATCAATTAACAAAACAGATAAATGGGGGAAGGAAAACATTATTTTCTCCAGTCCTGAGGTGGGTAGCAAATTACAAGGAGAATTAAGATTTAGGTTAGCAAAACTCTTAAATGTATATAACATGTCTAGATCCAGTCTACAAAGGAAATGAGGATGTCTTTAAGTGTTGCTGATCTTGGGTGGCTTCTTAAAAGAGCCATGGAATCCAGATATTACAAACAGTCAGACATTAATTTGTTAGTTAAAGATATGCTTTTGGACATTTGAACTTTAATATGTCGCCTGGGATTAAACACATATTTCAGATGGGATTGCATTGGGTTAAAGACATTTGGGCAGGGATTAGATGGAAGTTGATGGAAGATTTCAGGTTCTGATGCTATTTTTGATAGTGACAGTGCGAGTGCTTCTCCTAGGACCTCTTATTTTCCTGGCCCATCTTCCAATATGGACAATTGTCCATCTCAGTAATGTTTTTATCCTGATCTAACACTTCCTGTTACTCTTTTGTCCACAGAAGGATGCAGTTTCATGCTTTTGGGTTTTGATTCAATGTGGCTTGAAAATCACTATTGATACAGATAGTTCCCTTTTCAGAATCAAATAATCCCTTGTAGTCTCTTGTGCAAGCAGCCAAAGTTTAGGTCAGGCTTACTGATTTTTTCAGTGGGTCAATCCTAGATATGTGTCCTATCTACTTTCCTCTTCCAAAGCCTTTAAATCTCTCTGAGCATGGTTTAAAAAAGGGTGAGTTATTATTTTTTTGCCTCCATCAAATGACAGAATTTCCTATGGACGCTTTCTGCTCTTGCAGAGTCTGCATTGAATTTTGCCTTTGTTATTAGGTCTGTAGACTCATTTTCTAAGCTTTTATCTCCTATGCAAAGGATATATCAGCTGCACAGTCTCTGCTGTGGCACTGGCTGAGTCATTCCTGCATTCACAAATAGTCTCAGTCCTGCAGTGCATTGATAATATCAGTGCTCATTGATGACCATTGCTGGCGCCCCTGGGTCTCTGTTCTGTTGGAGTTCTCTTGCTTCCCTTTCAGGCCCTGCACAGTAAGTCTGAATTTTCCTCTCCCTGTGCTCTTTGGGGGTCTGACCTCTGGTGGATTTTGTTCTTCAGGGGATGGCACTGCAGTGGTCCCTGAGTGAGACCCATATGCAGACAGATGATGGGGGAGGTGTCCACAGCACTCAGATGTCACTGGGCGGTGATGCTGAAGTGGGGGACATGGTGCACCTTGGAGGCACCTCCTGGACATCTTGCCATGTGCCATGCTTCTCTCCTGCCTCCAGAACACTTCTCCTGAGGCCCTTCCCCTTGCATGCTGGGGACAGGTGGCAGATTGGGAAAACACTTCTGCTTGTTCTGTGGTATCTGGGGACAAGAGAGAGATCAAACCCATGCACTGCGAGGGTGTGAGGTGCAGGCATCCTTTGGAGAGGAGGGAGCAGCTGTGTGAGCCCTGTGCTCCGTGTTTGACCTGTAAAGGTCTGGGGGTGCTGTGGGACAGAAATGTTTCATTTTCTGCTCCACCCCTCAGACCTGAGGCACAACTGAGACCTGTCCCAGCCTGGCAATGCCCTGCTGGTGCACATGCCCCTCACAGACCCTTCTGGGCTCAGTCTGAGGGATGCAGCTCTGGCTTGAGTTCCACACTGGTGCACCCCTTGCTGTTGTTTCTCTGCTACTCTCAATTAGGCTCCTGCTGCCAGTGACAGTTCCCAGATTGCCCTGTTAGCCCAGAGAAATATGCTCCTGAGCGTATCCCCTAAAATATTTGACTCAGGAGACACAGTCCAGCAATCTTCCTAACTTTGCCTTTTGAATATCCACCCTTCACCTTGATTTTTTACCCTATCATGCAACTTGAGAGCTCCAATCATGGTATATGGCTTGGGCTTGTGGCCACTCTTTTAAGATCATCTATAAGTTTTCACAGCTTTCATCTCCTTTCCAGAGCTATAATCAATTCCTGAAGATGGAGTAAGTAAGTGAAGAAAGTTAATTTCGATGTGTCCTTCCCAATAACCTCATTTGCAAGAAAATAGCTCAAATATTGTCATTAATCATTCTTTTATGCAATCACTTAGGCAGCTGACTTTCTTCTGTTTTCCCGGTCAACAATTTTATAACAGACTGCTCAGCTAAGCAAAGGGCTGTTTTACTGCAGGCTGCAGCTGGGGCAGGATGAGGAGGGGAGGGGTGGGGAGGGGGTTCCCTTGTTGCTAAATCACAGCTAATTTATCTTGCTCTATGAAGGGCAGGATGGTGAAGGGGGTGGTTAAAACTTCTCCTGCCTGTGGTGCTCCAGTGAATGCTCTTGGCTTGATAATGAGCATTTCCTACCTGCAGATCAGACACCTGAGCAAATATTTAACAGCCCTAGAGGGTTTAATAGAATCACAGAATAGTTTGGGTTGGAAGTGACCTTAAAGATCACCTGGTTCCAACCCCCCTGCCATAGACAGGGGCACCTTCCATTGTGGAACACCATGGGTGGGAAGAGACTCAGAAAGGTCATGCAAACCAACTCCTGACTCCACACAGGTGAACATAAAAGTTAAACCTAATAGCTAAGAGTGTTGTCCAAATGCTTTTTGAACACTGGCAGGCTTGGGGCTATGATCACTTGCAAAGGGACCTTGTTCAGTGCTTTGCCATCTTTTCAGTCCAGCCAACACTTCAGAAGAACTGTGTGAGGATCTAAGCAGATGTTTTGAATTTGCATTGCTATCCACGTTGGTAAAAAGATTTTGCAGTTCTGGGTTTGAAGAAAACACACAGAGAAACACACAAGCCGTGCTGCTTCCTTTTGTCATGTGATCTTTAAATGCCATCTAAGAGCTAACTAAGATTACTAGATGCTGTCTGCTTTTTCATAGTGAAGTTTTTTGGTAATAGGATCTTTTTTTCCAGAAATAAAGACCTTTGGTTTGTTAAGGTATCCCAGTTTAGCTGAGTACAGTTGCTAATGTCACCCGCAATGAAATGTATTTACAACAGAGCATCTTACAGTTACTCTACAAAGGACAAGACTGTCTATCTAAATTTGTGCTATTCTTTGTCTTGCACCAGGATTTCACTCCTTTGCTGTTTGAGGTACCTTTACCTGTTTGGCCACTTCCTTCCCTACCAGTGTCTCAACAAAGGCCTACCCAAATTCAGATCCGGGTGCTCAACCTCTTGTGTATCCTGGCTTTGAACACTTCCAGGGATGGCATTTGCCTCTCCAGTTGGAGGGACACCATTGCAATTAAGGATAATAATCCTGGATAAACTGGGTGTAAAGAGTGAAGAGAGCTGTGCCAGCAGCTGTCCTTGCACAGAGCATCTGAGGCCAGGGGAGGTGGCTGTAAATAAGCAACTTTTTGGTTTTTTCCCCAAGTGCAAGCACAGAGGTTTGTTTTTTCTCATTTATTTGCATTAATTCCAGCACATATTTTGACAAGTGTCTTTCCCTCTTCTCGTTTTAATTAGATTATTTGTGGGAAATGCACAAGATTTCCCAGGCTGTTGCCATATGACGTATGAATTGGGATAACCTCCGTGTCTCAGTTCTCCTATTGGCATTTGAAGCTCATTCCTGGTTTCCATTCAACCACAGACACAATTAATTTTTAGCATCTGGCTGTAAATAGCATTTTGTCTGGCTGTGACAGGGAGGCAGGGAGCCCAATTAACACAGCTTTGAGTATCTGTTAGTTTGCTTTCCAGACCCATTTCTATTTTGTGTTAGAAGGCTTAAAGCTTAGAGCAAAAAGAGAAAAATAAATTCTAGATGCAGTACTGTCTTATTTAATATTAATTTGGTGAATACAATATGATAAATACTGTTGAATTCATTAAACAACTCTTTCCCTCCCGGTCATACGATGGTGGTAATTAAATGTGCAGAATGCAGTGAAATACTTCCTCCAGTGAGTTGTTTTCAGAGTAATTTGGTGAGAATTCTTAATCAATCAATAGATAACAGGGAAAATAGGATCCTGAATGTAGGAATAGGAGAATATTCAGGAGGTAGCTTAATTTGGTGAACACTGTACTGTGTCCAACTTTAAAAGAGCTTATTGAAAAAATAAGAAAGGTTTTGGTAAAGTATTACAAGACATATTTGAGGTTTTCAGAATGTGTTTTTGAGAAAAATACCTCAGAAGATGGAAATATTTAATTTATCCAGGGAAAGACTTTTGTTAAGCTCCTAAGTTTATTTAAGAGTAGTTTGTGGAAAACTACATGGGGAAGACATTGCTGGGAGCTGATTGCTGTGGCAGAAAAAACAAAAGTGAGACAGTGGTTAGAAACTGAGGCAACTGCTATGAATAAAAGACACTGAGGGGATACCTTGTACTGAAAAAAACATAGTGGATGGGATACTGGTAGATTGCCTGCTGATTTTAAAGTTGGTTTGAAAGTATGTTTCTTCCACAACAGCATGCACAGTGTCAGATAGAAGTTGGTGTTTTAAGCAAACTGTGTGGGGAGGAGTCTGCCATAACCCTGAGGTTCTCTTAAGACTTAAAAACTCCACGTGTCTAAGGTAAAATGCTGTTTCTCTCAGAATGTGTTTAAACAGATCAATACAGCATTTTTGGTATTGGTGCCCTCAAAAGAGTATCTGTGGAAACAGAAACTTCCCTTTTCCTACTTGGTACGTTTTCCTGAATGAATCACACAAGTTTTGGACCATAGTGTGTCCACTTCAACCACTTAAAGCTGTGGGTAATCACCAAAAAGCCTGGAGTTGGAAAGGGCATTTCAGTACTCTGACTTCTACTTTCCAGCCCCAAAATTTTTCAGGGTCCATGACAGGAGAAGACAGGTTGTCTGCTTTTCAGCCTTTCTCAAAAATGCAAATATTCAAATAGATTAAGTTATCATAAACAAGATTGGTATTTCAGTAGGCCCACTGACTCTTCTGAGGATGCTTTTCAGGATCTGGATCCAAAGGGCTCCAAGGAAACTCCTGCCACATGAAATGAGGTCCCAGCACAGTAATTTGTGTCAGGATCGTCATAAGGGCTCAAAAAGAACCTCTCAGGCTTTGAGGAATCAGGTTCCAAGTGCGAAAACATCACAAGATTTCCAAAAGTCAGGAGATAACAGAATGTGAGGCTGTTCTTCACCAGTGCTTGAGCTGTCAGGCTGCTCTGCCTTTTCAAGAAGCTGTGACAAAAGCAGCACAGTGCGGATTATTCTCAGAACAAGGTTCATCCTCTTATGTTTTCATTGCTATCAGAAATTATAAAATGTAATGGAAGGTGCTAAAGTCATCTCTTTGGCATGGGTAAGAAACTGTCTGTGCTGCAGGATCAGACTCTTTAATTGCAATTTCAAGTCACAGAGACTTTTTTCCATTTTGGACATATATTTGGGCACTTACAGCATGACCCTGAGTACTCTCTGTTAAGTGTTGTGACATTGATAGACCTAGTGGATATATTTCTGAAATGAGCAATTTTCATGCAGCAGAAGGAATGTTTCATGAAGCATTTCATACTGAAGGGCATTCTAGAAATAAAATTTGGTTTAAAACTTCCTCAGCTGTAGGTGAAAACAGGAGCTTTCTGCAAGTTGGTTGCAGAGAGGTGGTTTGTGAAACAGTAAAATAGACTTACTGCAACATCTGCCCCCTTCCCACTCACTGCTTGAAAGCTCCTAATCAGAGACTGACAACTGAGTCTTTTCCAGGTGACACTTGTTGGGAGAGGGGGTAGATTCATCCTGAAACACAACTGAGTGTCAGCAGTAGTGTTATGAGGAAAATAAAGAAATTAAAAAGTAACAAATGGTATGTTCTGAGATTGTTAAATTCTCCATCGCCTACTTCTCTGCCAATTGCTAATTCTTTTTCTGGGCTCATTAACTTATTCCTTGGTCAATTAGTGAAGTTCATTTACCCAAGCAAAAAACCCTGTATTATGCTCATTTGTCTTGTAACAAGTGATATCAGTAACTGAGCTAAGACAAAAAACAGCCCAGAACTTGTTCACTATGACAAGTTTCAATGTTTTTGTGTATTTATCTGTAACTGGAACTTAGAGTTAACATTATATTCTTGGGGGTTTTTTGCTTGCAGTTTGGGGTTTTCTTGGTTGATTGATTGGTTTGGTTTGGGTTTGTTTGTTTGTTTATTGGGTTTTTGTTTTGTTTTGTTTGTTTGTTTTGGGTTTTGGGTTTTTTTTGTTTGGTCGGGGTTTTTTTTTTTTGTTTTGTTTTAATTTTTGAAAGTGCTTAAGAACATTTTGAATGGGAAGCATCAAAACAAGAAGTATTGTGTTCTTGGACCAAACCAAAAAATATTACTGACTCATCACTGAGCATTTCAGATCCTGATTTGCAAATGATTTTTAGTTGAAAACAATCTTCTTGAATTTAAATTTCTTTGGATGACTTGAGGGAAGCACATTTGAGGGAAGCATAAAATGCTACCATATCAGTTTTATTTTGCTTGTGTCAGTGTTCCCAAAGCAAAAGGTTGTGTTTTACATTTCCTCTTAAGACCTTAAAAGCAGCTCACGCAGAATCCCGCCAGACTCCATCTGAGATGTGCCAAAGATAACCAAACTACAGCTGAAGCTAAAGGTGCCAGCTGATACATCACCATTGTTACTGTGTTTCAAGCTGTGGTCAAAAACTCCAAAATCTGACCTTTGGCTGAAAAAAGCAATTCACAGAAAATAACTGTAACATTTTGACTCCTTTTTTTTTGTTTGTTTGTTTGTTTTTTTGGGGTTTTCTTTGTGGGTTTTTTTTTGGGTTTTTTTGGTGTTTTGTTTTTTTTTTTTTTTTTTGTGTTGGTAGGAGGGAAGCTTTTCCAGTGTGAGCCAGTTCACTGATGCTATATAAAGTCCATGTGGCTTGAGAGAACCTGACAGAGATTTTCAGGGTGGAATGATTGCATTTATATCTGAGTTTTTGCCCACATACACTGTCATATTGATTACCTATGTCAATCTGCAATATACAGCATCTAATATCTTATTTTGGCATCCCCAGCTTACTGCAGCTGAGAGAATTGTATTTAATATTGTTTTTTGAGAGAAGAAGGAGCCCACAGACAGGATGTGGAAGATCTGCCCTGGAGAAGCAAATCCCTAACAGCTCCTCAGAAATCAAAGTTGAGCCAAACTTAAGGGTCACATCCACTCTGCTGTTCCAGGTAGTGGTCACCAGGGCATGATACCAAGCTGTCTGACAGCATAAATATACTGAAAGTGACCCACTGAACATTGAATTTTTTGTCAGTGTAAGCTTTTTGTATGTCAGCTGGGTGAAAGTAATACCCACCCTCCCCCTCCAGTGCCTACCTTCCTGCTCCATTCAGTCACGAACAGGGCATTGAGCAGATGCAAACAACTGCCCACACACACATCCTGTTCAAGATTTACTCTATAAAGCATTAACATATTTTAATAAATCAGCAGGTTAGACTTTTCTTCCCACCTCTTCCCAATAACTGACTCTTAGATCTAACTGTTAGCTCTGAGATGGTGGAGATAAAACCTCAGCTTACAAAATGCAGGACTAAGTCTGGGATGTTGCACAGGCACCTTTTTCCCTTTCTGTTTGGGTACCCTCCTCTCTTCACTGTGAAAATGTCTGAATCTAAATACAAATGGAGATAATAAGAGTACCCAGAAGGTTCTTACTGATATCAGTTAGAGTACAGTGGAGGCACATTGACATCAAATAAACACCAACAACTCTATTTTAAATGAATCTCTTTCCACGGCATTATTTATTCCTTAATATCTAGGGAATGTTTTCTCCCTGAATATTCTCCCATCCCTTGCTAGAGCATGCCATCTGTGTCCCCTTGTGAAAAATGGATGCACAAGTGGAGAGGCATTGAAACATTAACATTCAGAGAGTTGTGCAAAGGGATGTACATGAGAATGACTTTTAAACCGTAGGAGGTGAAGGATGTTCTTTGAAGATTGGGCACTGTACAAATTTAGCACAGGTTCAATCTTACCAAGATATTTTTTGCAATTGAATGTTGATGTTTAAGTACTCATACAGAGTAGCCCTTAATGGAAACCCAGAGGTCCTCAGGCTCATTAACAAAAAAACCCAAAAAAAAGCCATTGTGAAAAAATATTGCCAGCCAAGCACTGCAGCTGCACATCACAGTCCAGTGCTCTTGGCTTCAGCCTGGAAGAGCAGCTTTCAGTGTTCTGCTCTGCCAGTGCCCTGCCAGCTTGCCCTGAGTGTGTCCTGGCTCCCCCAGTGCTGGTGGGAGATTGAGTTTTTGTTCCATGAATGCTTCAGATGTGCTGATGGAAAGAGCTCACAGAGGAAGCCTTGGCCCAGTGCAGGGAGGTGGGAGTTGTTTGCTCAGCCCAGGCTGGCTGTGCAACAGCCCTTGCTCATCTCCCATCTCAGCAGCTGCTCAGCTCACATTTGGTGCAGTGCTGCTGTTACTCAGCTTCTGTTTGCCTCAGGCTGAGCAGAACAGTGTCATACCCAGCTGGGAAAGTACTGACACACCCACACTGCTGTGGGCCCTACAACTCTGCATGCTGCCTTTGCTTAGCACATTATGGACGTACAGCAACCTGCAAACAACCACACACAAGGTTATCTAAACTTTTCACTGATAAGGTGGTCAAGCATGGGAACTGGCCACCCAGTGAAGGAGTGAAATCACCATGCCTGGAAGGGTTCCAAAGACATGTAGATGTGGCACTCTAGGAACATGGTTTAATGGTGGATTTGGCAGTGCTGGTTAATGGTTGGGCCTGATCTTATAGGTCTTTTCCAACCCTAATGATTCCATGATTCTCAGAGCAGGTAACTTCCACTTCTAACCTGTCACTTCTAAACCCACAAGCAGATAACATTTTTTCATGTATGTTACTGTTAACTCTTTTGCAGTTCCCTTTTCTAGTGGTTTTAAGGTGTTGAGAACTTATCCTTCCTAATCCCACTCCCCTTTCCCTGCAAGACTTAGGAGAGACTTGCCTTTGACTGAAGTGGCAGCTGGAAGTGATGCTACAGCTGTTAATTAATGAGCTGAGTCCTGACTGCCTGAAGAGGAAGTCACACACTGTATTTTGGATGATGGCATCAGCAGGAGCAGCATCAGCCAGCAGAGCCTGTGCACAGGAGCTGGGATGCTGCGAGGCAGGAGCAGGCAATGGGAGCACACAGCTCACACAGCCCTCTCAGTCCTGGTGAAAAACCCTCCTTAAGTTTATGGTGCCTTGGAACTTCAGATCTCAGCCATTCTCCTGCCTCTTGGCAGGTAGTAGGGGACACAAGAGACTCAAAGAATAGAGGAATATGGTTTTCTTGAAAAGAAATATCAAAATTGCTGCACTTTTGTATTCCTTTGTGACAGTAAGTAGGCAGATCCTTCTGCATCAGATATAGGCAGGACTGGTACTGATGTCTGTCATTAACAATAATTAGACAGGACTGGCAAAATTTTGACCATTGTCCCCATTTAAAAATCTGCTACTAACCTTTTGAAATTTTCAACAAAAACAACAAGCAATTTTAAAAATTAAATCAGCTAAAAAGGGATGTTACATCAAAATTTTTTCCATCTTATCACTGGTAAGAAGTATTTCCTTTATGTCTGAGATACTTAATTTGATGCTGCTGTAGAAGTTTCCATATGTGAAGAAACTGTGAACTTTGGAAAATTCTGCTCTCTTACAAAAAACTCATTGAAATTTGGTAGCTGACTTCTTCCTGGATTCTCCCAGCTCTGATTCTGCTTGAGGTGGAGGGTCTTGGCTGGACTGCCCTAGAGACAAGCTCTTCCCAGGGAGTGTCAGGAGGGTGAAAGAGGAGCGTTGCCTTACTTTCCTCCCTGATGCCTCAGGGAGGAGGAGGAGGAGTGGGTGTGCATGTGGGAGGAAATGGGACAGCACTTCTGCAAGTCAGAAATGCTCATCACTTGTAGCTGCAGCCAAAGCCAGAGAGAGCTGTGCTGTGGACTGATAAAAACCTTGAGAATAGAAAAATGAAATATGGTGTCCTTATTCTGAGATGTCAAAAATTAAATTGTTCTTTTGATCCAATCCTCCTGGCCTCGATTCCTCCCTCAATAAAATAAATCCAGGGCTGTTCTGTTGTCACAGCAGATTTATGAAAAGGAATTCGTGTGTGTCTGTGAAGTGTGCAGGGGTTTGTCACATTGGGAGTGAAGAAACCAATGGTCTTATTTTCCCAGCAGGTTTTGAAGTGTGCAGCAAGGTTGTACTCAGTGCAGATAGGGTGCAGCTAGGAGGAAATGTATTCAGAGGCTGCCCAGCATGCCTCACTCCCTCTGTGCACTGAGTTGTGAAACCTGTAAAAATAATAATATATGTTCACTTATAATTAAAGGCTTCATCATAATGCATGAGCACAGGGGAGGCAAATGAAGGTTTGTGCATGTGCAATTATTGAATAACTTTCTAAATTGCAGCATCTTGCTAAAGCAGCAGAGGTTCAGGCTCATTTAGGGAGTAGTGGAAAAGGTCTGTAATACTGTTCTGTGCTGGAGTTACCCCCTGCAATATGATTGTATTTTCTTTTCTAAGACTTGGAGTATTTACTTCAATTTTTATTTTCTGGATTCAGGAAAGGGAATATGAAAATAATGCTATGGGGATTTTGCAGGGCAAAGACCACTTGCTGCTTTGCAATTGTATATTACATGGCACCAGGGCCACCATCCTAGGTGGCTGTTTTGTCCTACCCCACGAAACATAAGAAGTAATATTTTGACCTCCAAATTGCAGTGTGATTTTATATGTAGGCATATATCTAAACTCATCTGCTTTAAAGAGTGCTGTACTTTAATTTACTATTATGTTTTCATTTAATGGCCACAGTTAAATGGAAAAAAATATATTATTTTCTATGGAATATTTCTAACAAACCTTTTCTCAGGATGTGTGTACAAAATTTGATAGTGAGGCCTTTCCAGAATCTCAAAAGCTGAGATGCCTTTACCTCAAATAACGACCATTTGGATTTGATTTCTACTTTTGTGTGCAGACATTGGAGAAAAGAAATAGGAGTGAAATCTTGACTACACATAAAATTGGTTTTTCCACAGCTTTCAATGAAATTGGAAATTTGCCTTAAGCATAGAAAAGAGCTTTTAGATGTAAACATTAGGCTTTTGTTTGCTGCATTTCATTCTCTTGAGAAGGTTCATACCGATATTTTTTTAGTCTCACCTGTGTGTTCTTGTCTATGGCTTCTGAAGTTGATGCTTTTATGCAAGAGCAGTACCTGCCTCCCATTTTTCATGCACAGAAACCTCTACAAGGCTGAGATACACCTGAAAGGATAAACTAAGAAAATGCATTCACAGTGGAGGGAGCTGGGCACTTGACTCCCTCTAACTCTTTATAATCTCCATCTGTACAGAGCACACCATAAAATCAGTTACTGCATTCCTGGACTTGCAGTGGACATTGGAGAAGTCAGACTCTGCTTCCAATATGACTATGAAACAGTACTGTTTTTCTGGACAATTTAAGAGCCCTGGGCAAGGTTGTGGCAGCATAAAATAGTTTTGTGTTTGTCTGCAGTGACCTTTCTTGAGCTCTAAGAGGAAATCACTGTGCTTAGTCTCCATTTTAGTGCAGGTGAATTGGGTGCAAATGCTGTAACCACACAAAAACATTTATTTCCTGCTGCAGAAGCTTAAGTGCCCCGTCCCTGGAATTGTTTAAGGCTAGGTTGGATGGGCATTTGAGCAGCCTGGTTTAGTGGTAGGTAGGGGCTTGGAACTAGATGATCTTTAAAAGCCCTCTCCAAACCAAACCAAACCAAACCAACCTGTGATTCTATGAAATCCATTGTGGGTAACTTTCCAAAAGGATTTTAATCCCTGACACCCACCCATCGAGTTCTTTACCAAATCAGCTGAGACAGAAATCTGAGAAAACTCTTCTGGGAAAGGGCAGTCATGTGGGCAAATTCTGCTGTACCACAAAGACAGTTGACCATTCCCAATATGGGAATGAGGCCAACATGGAAAAATATGGAAATATGAAATCAACTTCAATCCGTCCTTGTAAGGCATGTAAGATTTTTCATACAGGCAATTTTATTACATTACCCTCTGTTCCTATTTTCAAATCAGAGACAGGAAGAGCAGCCTATGTTAGAGAGAAAAATGACATTTGGATGCTTGGCAGTGCTGCTTGGATTCATTGCAGTAGTGCCCAGTGACCTTTCCTGAGGATAAAGACCTTATTCTCTGGTCAGTGTGAAGACAGTGTTAAATATGTAACACAGTCCCTGTCCCAGGGAATCTCACAAGCCATAGGAGACCAATAGTCAAAGCAGGCAGGTGAAGAGAAAATGAGAATTTAAGTTAAGCAGAACCTTTCCCTGGCAGCTGTCCTAGATCATGGAGGTAGGCAGTTCCATTGAGGTAATTTTAAGAGTCTTTATGTTATCTTGATGGATGCTTGGTTTTCTTTGTTGCAGGATATATCTAAACATCAAGAGAAGTTTGTTCCAATGTATTCCTTTGCTTGGCTTAATGAACCATTAGAAAGATAAGAAATGTAATAATAACATAATTTTATTTTTTGAGTTCCAGAGGCCCAAAAATCTAATAAGAGAGGAACACTGCATTTCATGTTATTTATTTATGTTGGACCTTTGCTCCAAAGTAACTTGAACAAATAAAACCAGACCAGCATAAAAGCAGAAGAAGCATCCTGCAGAAAAAATAAATTGATGATCTGGGCACAAATCGTATTTATTAGAATGATTAGAGTTATGGACTTTGAGAAAATACAATATCAAAAGCAAGTTTTCAGTCTGTGCAACTGTGGATGGTGGTCTCATTAGAGGCACCCTGACCTTAAGTCCTGCAAATGGGCTTGCTACAGATAAGAGTTACTTTTTAGAAGCTAATTAAGAGTATTAGTGTTCTAACCATGGGATTATATTACAATGTCAGTTTAGACAGCAGGATCTTCAAATGCCCACACATTCATAGCACTGCTATGCTTATTAGGGAATCATCTGGAAGATTATTAGGACATAAGTGATCTGGAAAAGAACTGAAATCAAAAAACCTGGTTCTGTCATTTGGTCTTTCATTGATTTGTTGGGTATAAGTTACCTTTCACCTCTTAGGGCCCCAGTCAGGATGAGGGGACTCATGAGAGAAATTGTGGTGCAGACAAGATGACACTGTCACCAGAATCTCCTGAGTGACTCGGAGTCTATTGTATGGAAACAAACAGGATAGTGACTTCTACCAGCCAAAGGAAACTTTTTTTCTCCAAACCTGAAAATTTTTCAGTTCCTAAGTGACAGAAATTGGGACCAAATGGGAAGAAATGGCCCCTTGGTAGATTGAAGTCCAGTTTGACATCAAAATGAGATGTTGGCAGAAAACTTCCTAGCAGCTGCACCTCAGTCTCTTTGGAAGAAGCAGGTAGTTCTCGAGAGCAGGCGTAGGTGGCAGAAAACAGTAAGTAGGAGACAATCATCTGTGCACTTCTTGTGCTGGGCTCTCTCAAGGAATTCCTGCCAACCCTGTGCTCTTCTCCTCCTGGCCAGCACAAATATCCTGAGGCATGTACATGTGCACTGAGACCAGAGAGAAATATTACTTCTGAGGCAGCACACTTTCAGAGGTTCTGTTGAGCTCACTCTCTCTAGTTTAAAAAAAGATCTGATGAAATTGAAGCATTATTTGTGTTATGATATTCTACTCTTCTTCATTAGTAAATCCAGGGGGTTCTTAAGTTGTATGCATGGCTGAGAATGTTTTACTGGTTGTTTTATTTCCATGAATAAGATCCATTTTAACAGCAGCACAATATTTATTTTCTCAGAGAGGGATTAATATGGCATAATATAGTGCAGGTTTTGTCACATTGCTATATTCACGGCCAACTATAACCTCTTTTGGGATAACATATAGAAGTACATCAGGGAACATCTGATTTTATAGCTTTTAAATTCAGTATACTACAAACTCCACTCTCTTACTGAGAATTAAAGACATTGCAGGGCAGAGGATTTTTGAAGAAAGAACAAATCCATTATTCATTATGCAGAGATCCAGACACTGTGTTTTCCTTTAGATTCATTTAATCAAAATGTTTCAAAGAGATTTATTGGCCATGTTATGTGATACTGAGAAATCAGAAGAAGGAACATGAGATCTGAGTCCCAAACTTTTTGTGTGCTTGGAACAAATCAGAAATGATTTGATTCCAGTGTCAAACTCAGTTCCACTGTGTGCTATAGAAGCACTTTATGTTATAACCAGGGACTGTCTATTAAGTAAATAGTTCCCAAATTATGAGCAGTAAATATTAATAATCTGTGAATTAACTAATTCCTGGAAGAAGTGAATATGAAAAACAATTTAAGCATGAATAAATACCAGTTTTTCAAAACACATGAGAAGAACTAAACTTTTAGGAGTCAGTGCCGAGTTCAGCCAGACCAACAAGGCCACTCCTGTGTGTGATACCAGGACTAGGGAGCTTGGGGAAAGAAGTGGACACAGATTCTGGAAATTAGGCAAAAAATGCTGCTGCAAATGCATTACTTCATTTCCCGTCTAGATTTGAATTAAATAATTTTGATACTTATGGTCCCAGTTTTGTTTTTCTCTCTGGACCCCGAGAAGCAGCTATGGGCCTTGTTCTCCAATCCTTAGCTTAGCAGTAGCTCTCCTGTCAGCCAAGAAATACTCATTTCTCCCCTTCACCCAGCCTAATCGTAAATTCTAACCACTTGTTTTTGACTGGAACACAATGTTTTTCAGTCTGCCTCATCATTCATTTTGTTGCAAAGGGAAAACTAATGACTCTGAGGAGAAATCTTCGTGAGGGGATGTGGTGTTTTCTGAACTAACAAATAGCCAACAACTTCATTAATATATTCCTTTCTTGGCTTGTGCTTCTTGCTAATGGGATGTAGCATCAGAGTTGGTTTTGTCTTTTGCTGGCACCTCCACATTCATTTTACATTAGGTCTCTATCACTCATACATACTGCACCTTGTATGTTCCAGTGTATATTCGGGTATCTTCCCCTTTTAGGTGACTAATTAAGTGCACGGTGACCTCTGATCAGATGCCCTTGCACAGAGGCTGGAAACCGAGACCAAGTTTTGAGACTGCAGATTCTGTTATCAGAGATCACTGAGAAACCACAAGGATGTGGCAACAGATCCTTAACTTCCCTCACATCCACGTTCCCTCAGATCAGAGAGCAGACATGCAATCTGCAATGCAGTGCGCATTTCCAGCACAAAAACATGGGAGTATGCAAGCTTACATGTGCCAAACTAGAAGAAAATTAAGTTCGGAACAAAAATGTGAACATCCTGCCTTTGGATACCTGCACAGTGCCTTGATATTGTTTTGGTACTTGCCAATTGGTGGAAAGCTTCAAAAATGGCTTTAAAATCGTTTTCCTTGCTATTATTATTAAGTACTTAAAGTGAGCTTCACTTGCTGATGTATTTGTGATATAATCAAGGACATGTTTTTTCCTTGAAGATACCAAAGAGAGATAGAGAAGTCTTGGGACTAAGCTGGAGAAAGTATCATGATACAGCTCATTGACTATAAAGGCATGAGTGCTTTGTGGACCAGTGGCTGACAACTTACAAATGTGAAACTCATTATTTGGGAACTTCCTATTTAATGGACAGTCCCTGTCTGCTTTGCTGCAATGTTCATAAATAATAGTTGTAACCAAAAGGACTTCTGCAGCAAAAGGCAGAGCTGCCTTTGACACTGAAAATCACATTTAGGTGGTTGGTAGAGATCCATTTGTCTGGATGTTGTTTTAGCTGAGCCTTAAAGTAGCTGAAAGTTTATTGAAAAAATTATTTTCACAAAGCAAGCAGACAGTTGAAATCACTGCTGTGAATTCAGTGGGCTCTGGAAGGAAACTTTTGTTGTTGTGACTGATCTGAAGGGTTTAGAGAAGCATTTGCTTCCCACGGTTTCCCCCCCCCTCATTCTATCAGCAGCTCTGTGCTTTCTCCTGTGATCCAGCATCTGTTTCCCGTTCTTTTCGGTTCCTTTTCATCACTGAAAAAGAAAGGGCGAGACAAAGAGAAGAGACACGATGAGGGAAAAGGGATGTTATTAGTTTAACAATTTTTGGAAACCATTTTGATTTCCAAAGAAGGTTGGATTTCTTTTTACACCCAAAGGGAATAGTTCGTTTTTACCAACCTGTTGTGCACCAACGAGTGCTTTCAACTTCTGTGGAGAATAAATGAAGTGAGGCTCAGCTACCTTCTTTATATGCAAATACATGTAACTAAATTCACAGTGCCTAATATTAAAACATGAAACGACTCAAATCCCTCAAACAGAAAACAGGAATAGCTCTGCAACTGGCCTTAGTGTTGACTCCAGTGACCAAACATGCTGGGGGCATCATTCATCCCTCTGAGCCATCAGAGCTACCACGGGGTATCCAGCCCAGCCTCCAGCTGCCTGTGCCGAAGGATGTGGCATGCTAAAGGTCCTCAGACACTTCAGACCATCTAGGTGGCACTAGCAGCCCATATTTAGGCACATGGACTGAGCCCCAGGGGTATGATTCAGCTTCAAAAGTAGACATTTGGATGTCAACAGCGTGCTCCAAATGTCTACACTCTCATACTGAACAGAGACCCAGGTCTGCATTTGTCTCTACACAAACCTCCAAAGGTGTGTGAAATGCCCAGGAGCATCTCTGTGGGGCTGGCAGATACCAGGGTGGGTGAGCTGAACCCCTTCCAGCCTCCCTCAGCTGCTCTGGGTTTCTGCACATTGCTCCCAGCCAGAGACCTCTGCTGGAGATGTTTCCATCCAGGAATCTCAGCCTGGAGCTGGCAGCCCCGGGAGGCACCTGAGCTCTCACACCCTGCACGCTCAGCCAGGAACAGATGGAGGAAGTGCTGCAAAGCAGGCCCTGACTGTCCAGGCTGCAGCTCCATAAAATGACAGCCTTGTCCCCTCGTTTGACAGTCCTTCCTCAGAAATCAAGGAGAGCCAGCATGGCTCAGCGAGGGTGGAAGGAAGGAGCATCACTATTCCCTTTGACCTGAGAGCTGGTAACAGCCATGACCAAGTGACTCCCTCTAGCTCTGGATACCTTCTTCTCCTGCTGCTGATCTGAGTTTGGCAGGGAAACTGTTCATAACATTGATCTATAAGGGAAGAGGTCACAGGAAATAATTTTACAACACAGTTCATCTTGTATATAACGATGAGGCCAGGGCAAATTTTTGACACATGTTCCCAACCTACTTTTTGAAATGGTGAGTGGGTAAATGTGCATCATTCTCTGAATTGCAGTGAATTAAAACTGCACTGAGAAATGATCTAATTGTAGAGATCCTGACTCCCTGAACTGTATCAAGGCTAATAGTTTCAGGACCACTCTTCTCTATTCTGAGATATAGGAATCCCTTTAGTTGAAAAATAGAGAAAGTTTGAATTTTAAGTATCTCAGAAAGTTATTACTATATTTACAAGGAGTAAAAAACTACCTGTATATCCAGGTGACAGAAAACCTTGAGAAGTTATGCAATGAACCCAAGACCACATTTTTTTTCTATGTTTTCTCATACAACAGGTATGGAAACTGAGGCATGGTACAATTAAAGTTTTCCATGGAATCCCACATCTAGAAAGGCTGATGTGAGCCTGATGTGTATCTTTAAATTGACCACTTCTGCCCAGGAGTCAGGTTGAAGTAGGAGTGTTATGACTCTCTTCTCTAGTAAACCCTAACCCTGACCCTAACCCTGAAATGCACTACAAGACTGTATAGTTAATTACTAAGTTGCAGTTTAAACTTCTCCAACTAAATGTCTGTAGTGAGAATGCAGGAACACTCCAGACTGGGAGCCCTAATGAAAGGAATTACTTTCCTTTTTTTAGTGAGTGACATGAAATGGACACTTCCTCATCTCTTCACTAAATTCTTGATGAAGAAGACTCAAGACTAATTTTCTAAGTTCCTGACTGTGAAATATTACACACTTAATATTTTAATAACATTGTAGCCCTCCCACACAGGGGAGGAATAGATTATGATCTCCTTTTCACAGTATTCCTGATTTATACCCATCTGAGACAAGATACTCTGGAGGTTCATCATAAAAGTGATGACCCAGCAACTTGTGGGGCTGTGATAAATATTGCATGAGATATCCATACATGAAAAAATCTTTTATAGAACATTAATCACAACAAGTTAATGCTGTGGGATGTTTCACTATTTTGTAAGTACTAAATGATTCATTTAAAAAGCTGATTTACTCTGAACTTTGACCCGAACCTTTGGAAGGGTGCGAACACAGAGATTTAGGAGCAGCCAAACTTCACTTTGCATGTGAGTTTCCACTCTTTTTTCTCCTGTCCTTTTTTCCTTCCCATAAGCTTTCTCTGGATTTCCCACCCTAAAGAATGTGGGTGAGCTCATGTACCTCTTAGAACTACGGAGTGTGAACACTCGCTCCTTTAATTTATGATGCTGGACCTCAGACACTCCAGCAGCACTTCTCATTTTTCCTCTCAAATCTTTATTCTTCTTGGTACATTTTCTTGCCCCAGGCTTAGCCCAAGCCTTAGGCAGTATTCATCTGAGTGAATGCAAAGGCAGGATTCCTCTCTGCAAAGGCAGGCATCTTCTGTGACAAGAGTGACACCTTGAACTTGTGGCTCCACAAACCTTTCTTCAGCTAGAGGGGCAATGTAGAAAGGAGCCTTCACCTTTATAGCCATCCCTGGCAAGTACTGCTCAGGTGACATTATGTTCTTGCAGTTGAGAAATTCCAATTTTAACTAGGCTAGCCCACATCTGAGCTTCCCATCTAATCAATGAAGAGAAGCAGGTCTTTTGGGGAGTATTTCTCTCACCCTAAAATAGGGCAGACAAGCTGTGAAAGCTGTGATCTACATGCACCTGCTTCTCTTCACAGTCTTAAAAAAAAAAAAAAAGCCAAGGCAGTTTGCTCAGATACAGACATTTATAGATAGATGAGGTGATCTCATCCCTCAGCATCAGTTTCAGCCATATGGACCATGTGAGATGCTTTAGGGCATCGTGGCTACCCCTGGTTTCCCCCTTTGGAAGACCCTGATCCTGTCCTTCAGCCAGCCAGTCCTGCAGCTCTCTAGGTCATAAGATCCCCCTTGGACATCTCCAGTGGCACCTGACACCCGTATGTGGGTAAATTAATTGAGTCCTTGGTATCATTTGTTTGTACTCCTCCACACATCTTGCATGGTTTCTATTTGAAATGGCAAAATAATCCCTCTTTTCTGCATATTAAGAAAGACCCTATTTTTAAAAAAGCCTGCTGCAAATGCAGCAAATTGGAGTAAAAGCTGAACTGCTGAACTGTGGTCTCCAAAAATAAGGCTCCTTTTTACCACTGGTGGGCAAGCAGATCAGCAGCTCAGGCAATCCAGTTGCAGACGTGTTGGTGTCCAGCCTAGAAGGGTTTTGGCTGTGGCTGACTCTACAAACAATAGATATTTCCAGCATCCTGTGGACCATGGCTGACCTTCATGTGCTTATTTCTTTCCTTGGCTGACCCAGTTTATTTGCTTCACTCAGTTTGATTTCCTTGGCAAGTGTGGAAACTTTCTACTTCCTTTTACTACTGCACCATCTGATGGCATCTGCCAGCTGCAGCTGCTGGCACAGGTCTGCTCTGTGCAGGTGTCTTATTGCACTCTCATATTACAGATGAACACCTGTGTGGCATCAGACATTCAAGGATTTATGGAAAGCAGGACAGTATCTCTATGGAAAAAAGCTTCTGGTTTCAGAATTCTTTTAAATTTTTGATGGGAGAGCTTGAAACAGAGAATTTGGGTGTCTCCTGTAGAGTGTTCAGTGGGGCTTTTTTTTGTTCCAGAACATCCTTGCTAGCAAACTGCGTAACTAAAACAACAGGAATTTATGACTGTATCAGATTATGAAACTCACAGAGAAGTAGGATGAACAGAATAGACAGAATATCTTGTCTCTTTTTATAAAATGATCAGTGTATATCACAACTTAGACTTGATTCTTCATACTGAATATTACTTGACCACAGCAAACCAATAAAACAGACCAGAATGCACTGATATCATCTTATTTGATGCTGGGTAAACAACGTTTTAAGATAGCAATCACTCCAGCTAATTGAGAGATAAAAATACAGAAAACCTTTGTTTCATTTTAGCAATGCTGGAAACTCTTTCTATTCCTTTTATTGTAGTCTTCCATCTTCCTGTCAATGTCTGTGTTTTTGAATTATCACAGTATCCAGCCACACAGAAAAAAACTCATACATTAGATTGGCTTAAAAGAAAGGTAACCTTGTAAACATTTTGCTGGAGGTTTTAAATGTTAATGAGCCAGAGTGAAGTTCTTGCTGTGGGCAACCCACGCATCCCTGAGAAGTGTAAACAGCAAGAAGGAAAGGGAATTACAGAGGATGGTATAAGGTGGTATAATTATCTGTAATGGGCTGGAATTACTGAAGGGAAGATTTAGGCAGGTTTTAGGGAAATGTCTGTGAGCATTGGTATGATGGGGCCATTCTCTGGTTTGCTTGCAATGGATAACAGACAACCTGGTTAAAGGACAAGGAAGTGTCCTGTAAGAAAAAATTGTGCAGCAGCGAAGTACTGTATTTATGGACTGGTTTTCTACATCCAGCCTGCTTTTTTAGTCCCATCCCTGCCATGTGATAATTTTATATCTGGCAACATGAGAAGAGGCAAGTGAGGAGCTGGTTACCATCACTGAAACTGTTAATTTCTCTGTCTGCTCTCTGACTCACTCCAAAATACTCTGAAGGACAAGGTTAACTGGTCAATTTTTGCTCCTGAGGTCAAAACAGAACTACAATTGTGTGTATAATACAAATAATGTGCATTGAATGTCCAGTAAATTCAGCTTCTCTAGAAAATCTTAGATTTACTGAAGAGATCTCCTGTGTTGTTCATACACCAGAGATCAAAGCTACTCAGAGCAGGAGCCACAGCTCAGAGCCCTTTCATACCAATGCATCTTTGAGCAGCCCTTCCCAGACAAAAAGCTCTAACATCATTGGTCAGCAGTAGAAGCTTTTTAAAGAAAATTCTTGTTTTGCTGTCACGAGGAGAAAAGAAATCAAGAAACTGTCTAAATTTCATGCATATTTTTAAATAAAAAGAACTTGTGGCTATTACAAGAGTAAAACAGGTGGTTATGTTCATGCAAAGGTATAAAATGTTGGAAAGGACATCTTGATTCTGAAGTCAGACTGCACTGAAATCTAATTGCTAATGTAATTCTGGAAGAAACTAAAGCTATTACAGAAGTGATTTCCCACTTGGAAAACTCTGTGGGAAGCCAGACTTTCCTGCCTCTTATCACAACTAAAGGAGCCTGTTAAGAGGGAGTCTTCTCAGGTGATGAGACAATGATAGGAGAGGGGACATGAAATTTTCCTTCCTGCTCTCTCTGGTTCAAATCATGGACCTGATCTCAAAGCTTTACTTCCTTAGATGAAAAAGAGCCATAAAAGGAGGATGAAAATTACCCTAATCTACATGTGGGAACTGTGGAATCATGTCACAGGTGGTGTGACAGCACCTGGGTTGATGGGGAACAAAAGAGGCCATGGTAGCAAATGCACAGCATGTTTCTCCCTCTCTTCTCTAGGTTAGCAATGATTAGATGTGCAAAGTGGAACAACTCCCATAGGAAGCTGGAGAGGCCAGGGAGAGCTTGGCTGCTGGAGGGGGCTTATAGTCCAATCTCTTCATGCTGTTTCTCTCTGCCTTTTTTATTTTAATCAAATGTTTTGTTTCTGTTGAAATTGGTACAGGCATCCCTTACAAAAGGCTCCATTGTGAAAGATTCTGATTTTCCTGCCAAAAGTCATTTTAGTAGGACATGCTGGAAAACCCTTTTGTTTGCTGGCAATCCCTCCTTGTGGAACCAGCTGCTGGTTTCTGGTAGCAGAGCAGGTACTTATTGCTCGAGGGCAATACACTGTCGTGGCCAAGCCTGCCCAAAGGCAAGTGCAAAAGCCTAGGGAAGTCACTGGGAAGGATGGCACAGATTTAAAGACAAAGATGAGTTTTGGCTGCAGCAGCTTCTGGCTTTGCCTAGGAAATGACTCATGACCTTGTGGCAGCGAGCAGGGCAACACCTCCTTTTCTTAAGAACATTTTTGGCGATGCTGGGCCCCATCACATCAGCCTGTGATGCTTCTTTGGGCTTTTGCCATTTCTCCTTCAAGTCAGGAGCTTCTGACTGACACCCAGTTCAGCCAGTTCTCTAGAAGGGGCTGTGAGAAACACACCTGGGCAGAGTGGCTTCATGAGGACAGAGATGGTTGATGCCATCTGTCAGGAAATCAGTCAGTAATGTACAAAACTCTGAGTACTGCAGACTTATTGGCAGGAGTTTCAGATACAGACATCATACAAGCACCAGTAATCCTATGACACCTAATGAGGCAATTTTCTCACCAGGGGCTCCTTCATTCCTTTTATCTCTTGTCTCTGTTCCTGGCTGCTCTTCACTTCCCTCTTCCCTCCCCTCTCTTTAGTCAAAATAAGCAGAATTAATTTCTTTCCTTTAATATAGATGTTGGTTGTCTTGGGAAAAACCTACTTCATCTGTCTAGGTAATGAACCCTCTGTTGAGAGCTATGGTATTTTTAGGAGTTGCTTGCATACATAATCATGCTTTGCATTGCCAGGTATTTTATAGCACACCAGATTTTCCAACGTTGTCAGACTCTGTTTCTTTACTGATAAATAGGCATATATCTCACTGGCAGTGATGATAAGCTTAGCTTCAGGAGCTACAAGAGTAGAAATCAGAGACCAAACATGACTTTTTTTTTTCTGCCAGCAATCCTGTTCTCCATCATCCTGCTAATGCTGGTAGAGAGGCTCTAGACTTACTCAGGGGAATTTGAAGAATATAGATTTCTGGGAAACTAAATGTGTCACAGACAGTGGCAGCAGCTACCCTACACTTAACTCAGTGAATGCTGTACTGCTTTTTCTCTGAGAGGAAATAGCTGAATTAATAAATAGCTGTCTGCCCCTCCAAAAATAAGCTCTAATATGCAATTAAAGTGAAAGATCTCCCTTTTGAGGGTGTGGGGAGCTGTTAGATAAAATTATAGGAGGACCAGATGTGAGAAGTACTGTTATTTAATATATTTAAAAATGAGGATAATTAAAAGAAGTGAAACATACAGAGTCTGCCTTTAAAGGGGAATGCATTTGTAAGCTCCCCTGCTAACATCTGTGTCACTAGGGAGAGTGTAAGGACTGGCTATGCTACATGGCAGAGGGATGACTAATTACAGAACACACACACACTTGGATTTCCTTAATATAATAATGAGAATTTACTAAGCAGTGGCAGGGAACAGCAAGCTCAGTGCTGCAATATTATTATTATTATTATTTATTTCTATTACAGTGCTGCACGTAGGAATGACTGGAAATGGGACTCCCCACTGTGCTGGGTGCTGCATGAGCACAATTTGGGTGATTGACTCCTGCAGCTTAAACACTGCTCTCTGTAGCCATTTCCTGTGGGGATTAGAGTCCAGCTCTGAGGATGTTGGAGCAGGTAGCTTTTTCACTTTGACTTGTAGGAATTAATTTTCCATTATGTGTGTCAAAGGTTTGGCCAGTTGAGCACTAACAAAGGGATCATGTAGAGCTGAGGGATGTACATGAAAGGGTAGAAATGGAAGTTGCATTGGACAAGCAGGGTGGTAGTGAAGGCATATAAATTAAACTGTTCATAATCCCTGGATAAGGAGGTTGGATTATTGCAAGAACTGCTTATTTCAGGGAAACCCAGAAATTCAAAATTCCTGTGGCTTCCTGTGTGTCCCAGAGACTCTGAAATACCTACCAACGTGTCTCCATGATATAACCAGCTCCTAATCCTTTCCCTTTTGTAGGGACAGGATTTGTTTGTCCTCCTGGAAAAGAAGGGGCTTTGAGTAAAAATGAGCCATGGACCAGCCTAATCCCAGGTGATGGGCAGGAGACTCAAATTCTTTTCCTCATCTCTGTCCTCTGCTTTGGGAGCACAGTGCCATGCTCTCCCTGCTCTGTGGACAGCCCTGCAGCAGCTGACAGCAGAAGACATTTCAGAGGAGCCCCACTGGCTAAAGCTCATTCCCAGCTGCAGCCCAGCCCCATAATCCTTCTACTGTCACCTGTGAAATGAGACAACGTGTAGAACCTCACCTGTGAGGTCACAAAAATATCAACAATTTGCCTACAACTGAGACATCTGTCAAGGGGAAACATTTTTATTTGGATGGTATTTCCTTACACTAGGAAGTCTTAGGTCTTTTGTAATCCTACTGATTTGCAGCCTGATTTGTTGTAGATTGTGTAGAGTAATAATTGAGAAATGAAATCAGGACACATTTAGGTCATTACTGTCACCAGTATTTCTTAGTTTCCAGAGAAAACTTGCAGCATTTATTACACTTGCACTTTGTTAATCTAGGAGTCTTCATTATCAGAAAATATTTACAAGCTCAGGTTCCTCTTCCCAATCCTTACCTGAAATGGATGCAAAGGAAGAGATTATAGATAACTATATCCTGATCTTTCCTCAGGATCTTTCCCCAGTTTTCTAAGACTTTTGGCTCAATAATTTCTGGATTCTTTTTTTTTTTTTTCTGTAAAGCCCATCTGTTTTCTCTTCCATTATATAATTGATTCTATCTACAGTCACTTATAAACATGGCATATAATGAATGATCTCATTTTTTCTTTATCTTTTTTAACTTGCTGGTTTTATGTTATTCCTTCCATTTTGTTGGAAAAGGCAGCTGGAAGTTGTTCAGCCTTTCACTGTCTCCATGCAACTTATAACCTCACAGAGCTTTTTCATATCAATTATTTCATTTCCAGGCAAGTAAACGAGGTAGTTCCTCAGATGGAGGCTATAAGTGTACTTTGGGAGGTATAACACTATCCTGGAATGAGCCATGTTTGTTGGGGATGTAATAGATTTCCTTTGTCACTAATTGGAATGTGCATGTAATTGGGTTTACTTTGGAAAGTCTGCAGTAATCAATATCTTTGTTCAGGATCCACTATTGACTCCCTGAATTTCTGCAGTTACCAGCATTGCCCAAGCATGCAGTGCTGTTTGATGGGAATGATTCAGTTGCCTAAACACAGGTGTGTAGAATGAGAAGTCCTGAGGTATCCAAGATAATCATGCAGGAAAAATGAGATGGGGTCTGAAGGGGACCTAAGATTCTGAAATGTGCTCTGGGCTTTCTCAAGGCCAGATGAGATAACTCAGGACATTTTAGGTGACATATTACACCTCCTTTTAGCCAAGTGATTCTTCTTTACACTATGGAAAGCAAACCCCTTTTTATGACACATACGGAATTTGGTTCTCGCTTTAAGATAATTCAGTTTAATATAGTTGTTGCTATGATTTTCACTAACAGACTGATAATTTTTATCCTAATCTATATGTAATAGAGAGGGAGCTTCAGCTGTGCTGCAAGCAACTGCTAATGAATCCACATTTGGTTAGCATTGCTGTCATTTCTCTGGATGTTCTTGTGTGGCTTTATTTGTATGTTCTAATTAAAAGAACTTAGAAGCTCTTGGATGTCTTCTTTATTTATGCATCTTTTAATTAGAAAATTCAATAGTTAAGAATTGGGGCATGTGAAGATACAGCCATTTCATCTCCTGCTGTGATCTTGTTATATGTCCCGAATTAATTGATAGCAAGCCAAGTTAGAACTTGGATAAAAATGCTGTTAGGGATTAATCCTGGATGTATTTGCAGGTCAGGCTGATGATTTAATACGTGTCAGCTGTACAAGACTGCTGAGTCTTGCATTTGTGCTTGTTTTGTGGTGCCAGACATCCTTGTCCTGGAGATACACACTCACGAAATACCCTGGGATGCCCTTTCCAGAAGGGGAGGTTTTGGTGCAGATGGTCCAGTCCATTTCCAAAGGCCTTGTGACATCCAGAGTTGCTGTCACACCTGTGGCAGTGGGGCAGCTCTCTTTTGTCACTGTCAGGGCCAGATCCTCTGGGGCCAAGGGAACTCTCCCAGCTGAAATGGAACACAACCATCTGGTCCAGTTGGGTTCCACACATCACAGGGGCCATACTCAGCTCCCTTCAGACAAGTAATCATATAAATCAATTGGATCATTGAGAAAAGTTCTTTTTAAAAGCACACAAATGATGATGCCATTTCCTTAGAGGAGGTTGCTGTGCCCCAGTTTGGGGCTGTAGGAAGGAGAAGCTGCTTACAGCAGTGTTTTGGACACTTTTATCTTTCTGTTGCCATGGATGAGTGAAAGAAACAGATCTCTCCCTGCTACTGTTCGCCTGGAAAGAACAAAGGTGTGGACAAAAGACTCAGCTGGTTGAATACCCCTTTACTCCTGGAAGTAAATGGGTATTCAACCAGGTGTTTGGATGGCTGGAAGAGTAAAAAGGGTCAAAGGGCTGGGGACTCCCACAGGTTCCCAGCCTGTTCAGTTTCTCAACCTTTTCCTTCACTTGCAGCCAGGCAAAAGGAAACACACTGACAAATATCATGAAAGAGAGTATAACTCCACAGCAGTTTTCCTGCAGAGAGCTGAAATGAAGTTTTTCACCTTTTCTCTTGTGCTACCTCTGCAAGCAAGGACAAAAGAGCCATTGTTTCTGGCAGAGCTGAGATTTTCACCTGCATTCTCCTGACAGTGATTCTGTGCAGCACAAATCAGAAATTATGCACGAAGAATGCTTTGATACTCTGCTATTTATATGTATGCAACACTAAATGAATTAGAAGCTATACGTAGATGATTATAATGTGTCAGCATCTTGGAAATGATAGAAGTAAATGACACCCTTGCTCACAGACACAATACTGAGGAAAAGGCTTGAACATGCAAAAAAAAAGTGGGATCCCCATTTTCCCTAAAGGAGAGAAGCCTGAAAGTAAAGCCCATTGAGGCAATCCTGCATCATGATTGCTCCTGCTGTATCTCTCTGTTATAGAGCCATGGAGTTATGGGGAGGAGGACTTGACTGCAAATATTGTTTACTGTCAGATCTATTTCCCTGGTACTCTTCTGCTTAGTGTATTCTTCTGACTTCTGCCTTTGGTCAGCTCTTGTTAAATAAACAGAAGATCAAAGTTATCTGTCCCTCTCTCACTCAAATATCTGTAAAAATGACAACTGAAATTGCTCAGAAATTCATGATTGAAGTATCATCACCAATTTGCACCAGCTGGGAATCTGATCCTAGTGCTGTTTTAGGGTCTTTTTGCTACCTACATTTGATTAGAAATCCCTTTCTTAAAGCCTCTGTAAACATGTGTTCTTTAATTCTATTTTAAATTCTCAGTGGACTAAGAATGTGTTTAATTTGTCCCTGCAAAACGTGTCTAGATGAATGCTTTTTAATGCTAAAATGCTTTACAGAGCATTTTTAAAACCCTTCATGGAGACACTAATGGAATTTTCCTCCTTTCTACCCAGCATTCCCGTTTCTAAAACTTAAAAAATATACCAAACAGCATAATGTAGAACATGAATCGTTTAAAATCCTTCCTTCTCCCATGTAAAGCAATTTTCTTTTTAAATGTTTCAAAATTTGCAGCTGTGCAACTCTAACAGGATGTCCTTAGCTATGGAAAACACATGAGCATCTGTATGCCTTCTGACTCAAATTGTTTTAATTCAATTTTAGTCTACACTTGATGTGATGAATTCAAGTCATGTAACTATTGAATAAGCATTGGGGAAGATGGATGGAGAGGGGGAAAAGTAATGTGTCATCAAATGACACATTTTCTTCCACCCTATCTCAATGTCAAGGGCATGAAAGGGAATGAATTAGTTTGAACAAATATACTTAGAGAATTGTATTCTGTTATCTGTTGCATTGGTCCTGGTTTGAATTCAGACTGCCAAGGATGCATGTGGGTACTGAACTGAAGATTTACAGGGAAGAGGTAGCAGCCAGGGGAGAAGGATGAATAATGGGGCTCTTGGTGACCTCTCTGTAATGTTTTATATTCACTGGAGTTGCCGGTGTTGCCTCTGTCCAGGTTTCCTTTGAAACAGTGAAGGATGATACCAATTCCAGAGTGCTGTCACCAGCCAGGGAAGCCCTGCTGCCTGTGCTTTTTTGTGTCACAAAATTTCCATGTGATTTTGGGCTAACCACACAACCAGGCTTGAGGCACAGCCTTGGGAGACGTGGGGAGTGAATTAGTGCATTGTAATTTGTGCTGTGTTGGCTGGTCAGGTTTGTGCTTTTGGCTGCCCCCGGGTCCTGCCCCAGGAGGGGCTGGGAGAAGCAAAGTCTGTGTTTTGTGCACTGCCACCACTCAAGAGTCATCTGTAATGCCAGGGTAAACAATAGCTGTGAGTAACAACCTGACAGTACCATTTGTAATATATTGTCAAAATTATTATCCACTGGTATTAAAACAAAACTGACAGAAATACAGTTAAATTCATCCTGATTTATTAATGATTCAACAGCACACTTCAGGTCCAGTAAGCGAGTGGACAAACCACACATTTCATCTTTTGAGGGACTGGGGTCTAAATTCTGATTCAGGGAAAAATCTGGTTGTTTAATATTCATCTTTAGAACCTAGTGCTGCTGTAAATCCTTCCTGTGTTGGTTAGTTGACTGGTGTTTTGTATTCCTGATGTATTGATTAAGAGACTAAATTAAATAGCTTCTGTTAGATTAGCAGTTGGTTAGAGCATGGTGTAAATAATGCCATGGTTGTGGGATTGATCTCTGTAAGAACTGGACTTGATGATCCTTGTGGGTCCCTTCCTATGCAGAATATTCTGGGATTCTGGGAGCAGTGCAGCAGTGAAGGCTGTGTGACCTCTTCTGGGGACCCCCATTGCTGCAAAGGCAGACTCGGTGTTGTGATGGATGTGCAGTGAATGCAAGAGCCTGCCTCCCAAACTTTGTATGGAAAAGCTTCATAGGAGGGGAAACATTCTAGGGTAAGAGCATGAATCTTCACAGTTTCTGCTTTCAAAGAGTTCAGGAGACCAGTCATGACATAGCAGAGAACTACTGACTAATGGTAATGTGTGACCACTGCTGAGAATCTCCATATCTCAGCAGCTTTTTCCTCTATGAATTGCACTGATTGCCTTTCTGAATATGATTTGGCTTCATCAGTGCTTTGCAAAGTGCTTTGCAGGTCTTCTCTGAGACGTACAAAATGCCTGATATTTGCAGGACACTGTTGCTTAGTAAGGATCTGACCTTCTGCTACCAACAGCTTTCATTCAAGGCCTCTGTTCACTGACAGCAGAAGTGACCTGGTTCCAATCCATGCTTGGCTCAGACCAGGCTTTCTCAGAGATTTGGAATTTTTTCCTGCACCATGTCCAGTGATTGTTTTGAATGAGACACCTGGTGCCTCCCTGAATCTGTGGGGTTTTTGTTTAGCTCTGTTTTGTTTCATCAGCAGTGACGGATGGGAGCTTTGAGCAAAGCTGCTCACAGCAAACCAATGCCAAGTTTGCCTGTTCCTCAACACACACCCAGGAGACATTGCTGGGAGAGCACCTCTGCCAAGATGCACCTGGACATGCAAACAATATCCAAAGAAAGAGTTGGCCCCAAACAGAGCTTTCAATGTAGCTTTCAGGAAACTATTTTTTAATTTTTTTTTATTAAATGTGAATAAAGGAGGCTTGGGGGGCATTATCACTCTCTACAACTCCCTGACAGAAGGGTGTAGCCAGTGGGGGTCGGTCTCTTCTCCCAGGTAACAAGTGGCAGGACCTGAAGAAGTGGCCTCAAATTGTCCCAGTGGATATTTAGATTTGATATCAGGAAAAGTTTCTTCGCTGAAAGAGTGGTCACACATTGGAACAGGCTGTCCAGGGGAGTGGTGGAATTGCAGCCCCTGGAAGTGTTCCAAACATGTAGATGTGGTGCTTGGAGAGGGGGTGGGCTGGGCAGGGTGGGGCTGTAGGGTTAGGGGTTGGACTCAGTGATCCTTAGAGGTCTTTTCCATCCTTAATGATTCTACAATTCTATGAATTGGGATGTTACCTGGACTCAACATGGCACAAATTTCCCCTCCTTTTTCTCGATAACTCAAGCCATATCCCATAAGCCAAATTTGCCACTCCACATAATTCTTTTAAGTATTCCATGGGTAAACCCAAACCAAATTGATCCCTGTCCAAAACCAATTGTTTTTCTTTTAAAAAAGATAAGCATCCAATATCTCAGTATGTCTTGTGTACTAAGGAGATAGCCACAGTTTTAAGAAAATCTGATTTTTATCCAGAAGAAAATTACAGACTTATAACTGTGAAATACCACATTCCTGAATAATAATAATAATAATAATAATAATAATAATAATAATAATAATAACAATAAAGGCTGAGATCTCCAAAGTGGAATCAGATTTTGGATATATACTGTATTCAATGGACATATATCTGATTCCTTGAGATTGCTTTGAAAGATAATAGCACAAAAAAGTCAAAGAGCTCTTCAGAAGTCCACCATTAAGATGCAAATGTGTAGGCAAGAGGGCTTTGTTTGTAATTATCTGCTAAGTCAAATAAAAGGAACAAAGCATACATGGGGAGAATTTGGGTCTGCTGAAAGCCATGTTTTGTCAAGTCAAAATGATTAAAATTTTTTAATGCATTTATATTTTTTCAGTGTCCAGAAGGTAAATGACATATATTCACCCAGGAAAACCCTATACTCTGCAAAGGCTGCATTTAACAGCTTCCAAAGTGATTACTTCATCCTTTCTCTTTCTCTCTCTGGTCCCATTGTGCTATCAGATACTTTTCTATGCCTCCTGTGATGGTGTCAGCATCTCTTGCACAGGGGAGCAGTTTTGTCAAGATAAAATATGTGGTATTTTAACAGCACTGTTGTGTTCTAAAGAAATTCATAGCACTGTCTGGGTTCTCCCCACCATGCAGTGCTTCAGCAGCAGCTGTGGAGTGAAATGGATGAATTTGCTGCTGTTGGAGAACTACTCAAGCAGACATCTGGGATTGCCTCTTCACTGAAGTCCCATTCCCCTATTTCAGGCTCCCTCCTGCCTTTGCCACCCAGCAATCTGCTCTTGCTGCTTCCCATAGCATCCCTCACACCTCTGTGTCCCATGCAACTCACTGCACCTGCAGAAATTTATATCATTCTTTTTGCTGAGGTTCACTCTTCAGGCAGACAGCTCAGCATCTGCAAACTTTCATAGATGCCTTCAGTGGGGTGAGGTGCACTGAGGGATTCCCTTGTTTGCCCCATTACAATTTTCTGAGTTGGGAGAGGCAATAATTCAAGGTCTGTATTTCAGCATCTTTTTTCTCTCTTGAGTTCCGTGTTTTTTTGAGGACTGTCCCAAGACATTTGAGAAAGCAATTTACCTGTGTGCAGTTTTTATTGTGATGAATTGTCCCAAGAGTTTTGTGTCAGCTGTTATGCCAGATCAACTCTCTGAGGACTTTGCTGTTCCTGTTAGTGCCAAATGCTGAAAAGTTACCTCAGTGACATAACTTGATTTGCTGAGGAAGCTGGTAAGAATTGGAGTCATGCCTATTACTGAGACCATCCATCCTTTTTAATTGTGTGGGCAGCAGCATTTTCTTGTTATATAAGAGTTTTCATGCCAAGGAGGTCAGCTTGGTATAGACTACAACAGGGGATTTAAAGACCTCTTGAATTTTGTGGAAATGGAAACCAGGCTTTGGGGATGTCATAGAGCTTCAAGTGAAAGCTGGGGACTTTTGAGGTTTTAGCTTTTCAGAGCTCTTTCCTTGTAAGGACATTCTGTTGTTTTTCTGCTGATTAGCAGAGGAAAATAACCATAAAGAATAGCAGGAAATTACAGGAAAGTCTGCTTTCATGGCATAGCATTAATAGGCATGAAGGTTCATCACACAATGAGTGAAAAATCCCCAGAGGGTGAAGTTTAATTTCTAACAATAACAAAACTCAGAAGAAATTGAAAAGCACCCTCTGAGGCTGAGCTGGTTGGTGGGGAGGACCCAAACAGTCACAACAAAGTCCCTACCAGAGCAAAGTCTTGGGGTTGTTCTCACAAGAGAACAGAAGTCTGATTTTCAGAGTTACTGATCTGAGCTTCTGCCTGTGGCTTTTGGCAGCTGCAACCTGTCTTATGGCTGGGCACTGACAGGTTTGAGAATTTTGGCATTGTGCAACACAATTTCAGCAGGTGGATTCCCATCATGGGTTTTCCTCACTGGAGAAACTCATTCAACCCTTCTTCCTCGTTCTGGACACCAGCAATCAGGAAGCTTGTGGGAATTTCTGTCTTTTAGTTTTGCTCTCCATCTCTAAAGTGTTGGAAGAAAGTTGAAATGCAATAGAAGAAAAGGGCAGGGGGAATCAGACTAAGGTGTGGGAATGTGATAATGACAGCAAAGACTCTGATTCAATAGTAAAAAATCTTAATACTAAAAAGAGAAATAGATTGACAAAGATAATCGTATAAGCATTAGTATGACTTTCTTTTCAGTCTTGTATATGCTTGCAGACATAACAGTATTTTTATACTTATTTTTCATTCTTTTTTGCTTTGTTCCTTGAGTCTAGCCCATTTAGTTTTTAAGCCAACCAAGTTCCTGGTGTCTCATCTTTGCAGAAGTTGCATTATTCCTTTATTTAATTAGAAAACAGGCACACAACTGCAGAGATGGGAACAAACTTTTTAGCAGGGCCTGTTGCAACAGACCAAGGGGTAATGGGTTGAAATTGAAGGAGGATGGACTTAGCTTAGATAAAAAGGAAGATGTTTTTTTACAATGAGGATGGTGAAACCCAGCAACAGGTTACCCAAAGGGGTGATGGATGCCCCATTCCTGAAAATGCTTGAGGCCAACATTTGAGCAATTTGTCTAATGGAAGGTGTCCCTGAAGGGAAGTTGGACTTTTTGAACTGGGGATTTAAATGTCCCTTCCAACCCAAACCATCCTGTGATTCTAAGATGCTTCAGGTGGGCAGCACTGGGCTTTGCCATAGACGTGAGTACTGCTGCCTCCCTTGTCAGGAGCTACAAGTCTGACTGCAAACAGTGCAGAAGGAGGGTGCAAGGTGAGTGTATGATCTAGTGCAAAAAAAACCCCACCTTGCAATCATAAAAAAACATCAATGCAAAACTCTGTAATGCCCTCAAAGGAAAGTTAATAACATTAACATGCTCCAGCTGATGGCTTTTCTTCAATGCTTATCCAAGGCTACACAAGGGAACCTTCTCCCTGCTGTCCTGGTGAAAGTAAAGCTGAATGTCACCTTCTGCTTTCTCTGGCCTCTCCTCTTCATAGCTCTCCTTTCAGTGCAGGTCTAACCCAATTCTGCTTAGTTTGTAAAGCTTGACAAGATCACTGCTCAAGGTGCTAAGTTTGTAAGGTGCATTCATTTTTCATTTCAAGTTCAGCCTCTCAAGCTATCTATAGTTCAGCATTTAGGTGGCAAATAAAGCTGTAGCTGGTGAGCTGAGCAGAAAAAAAGAGATGATAAATGAGTTAATACTGAGTTTGTCACAAGGCAATTTGCTGTATGAATTAAAACACAAATTGGCCCATGGGTTTAGGGTTTACCAGCCCTGCTACAAAATATGTTAATGCAGAAATCTGGTGATAGTGTGTTTGAAGGTCTATTTTTCTTAAAGCTGGGCAACCTGGTTGTCCTCTCTCTCTGGCACAAAGTCAAAAGAATAGAGAAGAGCACTGTGCTCATATGAATGATGCTTTAAAAGGGGAGTGTCATATACATGCATTAAATTAATCTCCTCTGGTCAAGGGAGCTTAGCAGCACCTGTCCATAAAGTATTATGTACTTGTGGTCCCATTTCCTGAGGTCTAATGCATTTTTATGTTAAATGGTGCTTTGGGCTGGCACCATTCTCTTCTTTTGGCAGTCACAGCAACCATTGCTGTTAATTAAAGTAGTACCTGACTCCGTGCTAGAGGGCAGGACCCCATGCCATGAGAACAGTACATTCCTGCAACTCACAGCAGCTCCTATCATGAAAAACTGAGGACAACCTAGACCTGTAGGAGAAAGGATTTAACATGGAAAAATGCTAAATGCCACATTAACCTCCATTTTTATTTTCATTTGAGTGGTGCAAACACATTGGCCTTGTCTAAGAGGGCAGCTCATCTGGCACTCCCTCTCTGGCAGCCCGAAGGCATCAGGTCTGGGTTCATGAGGTTTGTGCTCCATCACAGTATCCCTCCACCTCAGAGGCTGTCTCTGAAGGGCTGCACTTTTCAGCCATGGTCTGTCATCACTTGGTGACTAAAAGCACTTTTCCTGTGACAGCCTCTTCAAAACAATTTCCTTTTCACCCATGGCAAACTGAATAACAAGGAAAGGAGCACACAGCTGTGTGTATATTTGGCTAAGGCCAACCATAAATGTCCTAATGAACTCTCATAAATCCCAGTCATTTAAGAAAACTCCATCTCAATGCATGAGAGTTTTAAGTGATATATTCTTCCCTCTTTTACATGTCCCATGGGCTCCATATGCCTGCAGAGCATCCACCAACACTAAAGTCTTTTCACCACAGGGCAGCTGTGGTAAAACATTCCCTAGATCCCTGCTGTGAGCTTGGGAAGAGCAGGCTGTGGAGGACAGCAAGTACCTTTCCATGAACTATACCACCCCCTTGTTTTTCCAGGAATAGATGGTTGTTCATTTAATTTTTTTTCTTTTTTGTTTTTAATTTAGTCAGCTATCTTGAGCAGTAATGCATACATGTAAAATAAAATGCTTGTTAAAATGAATATGCAGAACTCCCTCAGTGTCCTGGCTGCCTGTTAGGTTACCAAGCATGCTGCCTGTCATAGTGCATTTATTTTCCCTAACCTGCCTTAAGATCAGGGAACACTGCATTTATCTTTGAGAGGGGAAACTGAAGCAGAGTGGGTAAAGCCTTGATCTTCAAAGGTGCATAGTGAAATGGGATCAAGAGGAAAGCAGTCATTCAAACTGTGAGATTCTTAACTAACTTGAAAGTTTTGGGCCTGTGGGACTTCTCAATGTCATGCAAGGAAGGCTGTGGAAAAGCAGGGAGCTGAGCCCAAGGTTCTGTGTGCTTAAACAAACATTTTGTAGTGATCCAGATTTCACTATATGCAATTATGCATAGGGAAAGGTAAGTAGTGCTAAATATTCTTTTCTCCTGAGTGAGTTTGTGAGGAGCTTTGCCCTTGTCAGCTGCAAATGTGAAAAAGATTAAGCCCACAGAATATGGTGGTACATTGATATATGTCACCCTGAGAAGTTTTCTAAGAAGCAGATCACAGAAAGAGGCTTTCCTGCCTTGAAAGGCAGGTGTCAGCTGTGGTTTTTACCTCCTATTGGGGTGTTTCATCTCTGAAAAATTGCCTGAATCTGTCAAAGATCTGAGATCTTAACTTCTGTGGCCCTCCTGGAGCCTGAGGAGATGAATTCTCCCACAGGTTCTAATTATGTTAAACTTTGTCCTTCCTCTGCTTCTTCTCCTGTGTTGTAGTGATTTGCATCCAGCCCGTTCCTGTGCTACTGAACAAGTGCCAAAGCAGGGGCCCCTTGGTTCCTGATCCTTGACACTGCTGTTTGTTTGTAAGTACTCAAAAGCAGAAAGACAATTGTCAGTGTTCCCAGAGCCTCTCATTTTGTTACCAACACAGGGCAGAGGAAGAGGGGAAGGAGCTCTGTCTCACCCATGGGAGGGCTGGGTGTCAGGGCAAGTTGTAAAACAATTAAGTTGTCTAACAAGATTACCTGGTTAACCAGAGGGCCACCTGCACAGACCTGGTTCTTACTGAGCTTTCAATCTTATTTTTATTTAAGAGTGGCAAATTGTAATTTGACCAAAGTGTTCTTCTTTCATTCGGAGTATAACACCTGGGGCTTGGGGTTCAGAAAAAGAAAGGTCAAGCACTGGGATCTTCAGCTGAAATCTGTGGTGGCCAGATTATGAACATGAAGTTACTTATGAGTTAAATGTATGAAAAACAAGTTTTTTAGTTTACTTGGCCATGATTCAATGATCTGGGTTGAAATGACAAGGCAGGAGATTCCTGGAAGTGATCAAATTGTGCTCAGATAAGGCACTTTTAAATAGTAAACAGAAATTATTCTTGCAAGTGCAGAATTGATTATAGGGGCCAGTCTTTTTAATGTATCTATTTTGGAGATGTCTTATATAAGGTTATGATATATAAGTAGTGATGAATTATGTTTGCTGGGGTGTTCACATGGAACCCCAGGCCAGCTGGAATATGAGAACTGAGCAGGAGAGCCTTACCCAATCCAGAGGAGGATGTCATCGCAAGGATATTCACAACAGATTCCCACCACCAGAGGCAACAAGAAACCCCCTTTTGAGAGATTTGATCCTCCCATGTGCTGTCCTGGGCCAAGATCCCAATAAACTGTTCACCTCTTCAACAAACACTCTCTCCATGAGTGTCTGTGTAACAAATTGTGGACAGAGATGCCACAAAAATGTTAAGTATCCAGAAAGATCAATCCATGGCCATAACACACTGGGCTTCCAAAGCTGACTGTGTATTTAGCAATATCTCCCTCAGCCCCAGTTCCTTATATTTAAAATGGGGATATTAGGATTCTTGAAGCCTAATGAAAACAGGTCCCTCTTGAAGCACATAAGGACAATCATGATGCACTCAGAAAAAAATCAACAATGAATTCAAACTGTGCAGAGTTTGAATATGACAAAAATGGTGCAGAGTTGCCATTGGACAGGGGCATTGGGCTGGAGTTTTGAATAAGTTCCTGGTCAGTGCCCACTGTGTCTTATGTGCAATGAATGGGGTAGGGGCCCCGTGAGAAAACTCACCTGTGATGAAGTCATTAAAGACTTTCACAGTACCCATGAATAATGGATAAAAAGGAATGGAAAGTTAAGTGGCTGCTCCATTTTTGGTATTTTCTTAACTGTTGAATGCTTTGACCATAAATCTAGCTATTGTGTCACATTTCTGGACATGAGTGGTAATAAATATCAGTTTATTAGGGCCAAAAAGCTCATTTACCATATTCCCTTAGAACTTCTTGATGGAATAGTTTGTGTCCCATGAGACTGGCTTTATAAGAAGTGGAACATTTCTTTTTCTTTTCATAAAGCTTTACCATGACACATGCAATAACAAACACTGTGCTACACCACGATGTGTTTGTGTTTACTCTGCTTGAGACTCCCCATCAGCCCTCACCACTGTTAATAATTCTGTCATCGAAGCTGAGATTTCCATGGGAAGCATATAGGCAAAGTTAAAAAAAGTGAAGGACTAAGGAAAAACAAGCAAATTGCATCATGGAAATCTGTGTCCCTGCTGTGTGCTAACAGCATACCAGCATCTGAAAGAGTTGCCAAGGAAGGGATTAGGGAACTTCAGAGTTCCTTAGAGAGGCACCAGGGAAGACAGATCTCACTGAAATGGAGATTGGTTTTTCTTGTGGATCCAGATAATTCTTTCCTCTGAGCTCATTTCTATCTTCCTTCATTCAGTGTGACTCCAAGTGTCTTGACGCATTTCTGTATTTCTGTCTGGGCCACTCCATGCTTTTAGATTTGCTTTGGCAGCATTTTATCTGAGCTGGTATCTCTGCAATAGCAATTAAAAAAAAAAAAATCAACAAATCAACAAAAATCACCAACAAAAACCCAACACAGAAAGTGGTGCTAATTGAAGAATCAAGTGGACATACCCACCTTGAGCAGGCATAAAGCAGTCCACAGACTGTAAGTTACTGTTACTGTGAGAAAAAGCAGAAACTTCCCAGATATTAATGAGCATCTTGTAATTGCAGAGTTCAGGATTAACAATGAGGTATTTGTAAGTATTGCTGTATTAGTCATGAGTTACAGCTTGCCTGTGTTTTACAATTAATCCTGAAAGACAGGAAGGGATGTATTGTCCTTGCTGTGTAATTATGTTACAGGGGCTCTTTCATTAAACTCTACAATGGCAGCTGAGCACTACTTGTCGTGCAGTGGGTGCTTGCGGAGCACAGCAGTGACCCTGCTTTTCAGCTGCACTTCAGGGGACCAGCAGGAATGTGCATTCCTGCACATGCAACCCAGCCATATCAGAAGTGAAGAACATCTCAGAGAGAGACACTTCTGTGCTTCTGGCTGTTTCTGACTCTGTTTACCCCAGAGAAGATTACAGTGAAATTTGAGATCAGGCATGTTATAAGTCATGTGTCCCAGTACAAGATGCCTCTGAGACTGGTGATGTTCTTTGCCCATCATCAGTCATAAAATGGAATGAGACCTTGCTGGGCAGCACTCTTTATCAGCTGCTGAGTTTAGACCCAGCTGCTGGGTGCACTGCATGTGTGGTTTTACTGGCTTCCAGAGATGCCTGGCACAGTAGGTTCACTTTTTAAAGCTTGGTGTCATTGGTTTGATAGAGGGAGTTTCCTCCTCCATCCATGCTGAAATGCCAGCCAACACAGATAAGTACCTGGTCCTTAGTCAGGTTCCTTCCTGGTTCTTTTCCCTGCAAACATCAATCATAGAATCACAGAATCGTTTGGGTTGGAAGGGACTTCAAAGATCACCCAATTCCAACCCCCCTGCCATGGCAGGGACAGCTTCCACTGGACCAGCTTGATCAAAGCCTCATCCAACCTGGCTTTGAACACTTCCAGGAATGGCACATCCACAGCTTCCCTGGGCAACCTGTTCCAATGCCTCACTGCCCTCACAGAAAATAATTCCTTCCTAACATCAAATCTAAACCTATTCTCTTTCAGTTTGAAGCCATTGCCCCTTGTCCTGTCACTACATGCCCTTGTAAAGAATCCCTTTCTGGCTTTCTTGCATCACCTGATTAAACTCATTTTCCCTGATCTGAACTAAGTTGCCTTGTTAGGACAAGTGCCAAGGATCAGGAGGGCTGTGCCCTATGGGTAGCTACAGACTTTCAGCCCTTCTTTGCAGGTTGGCTCCTGATGAGTGCAAGGAAAGGAACAAAGCTGAGGAGAGCAAGCTGTCTGACATTGCAAGATCCCATCACCCTTTATCTGGGCAGACTGAAGCCTGCCAGCTATAGCCAGGAGTCAGAATAAGCTTCCTAGCTGGAGCTGTGCATTTTAATTAGCTGCTGTGCACTTGGTGGCTGAGCAGTGACATAAAGCAGTTTTTTTAGCTGGATTTTAAAAAGCTTTGAAAAGATACTTTGCAGGTAGGAATTTCTCATTTTATTAATTTTCTTTGAGGGCAGGTGCAGGCTCTCTGTAGGTAAATATTTCTTACAACAGGAATGTTAAATTTTGTATGTGTCACATCTTGAGATACTGCACACCAATACTGCTCTGTTGAAGCCAGGAGTTGTTCTGATTTATTTCAGCAGCAGATACGACCTGCTCAGGAAAACAGGGGAAAAAAATTAAAAGAAAAGAGAGACCAGGGAAAGTGAAAATTAAAGGAAAATTTCTGGCAGTTTGTTGCTTTAATTAACTTCACTTTTCAACCCCCAGAACATTATGTTGGCCCCACTTGCACAGCTGTAGCTGGACTGTAATAGATTAGAGACAGTCATTGGAAAATCTTTGGCTAAGCCTGGTGAAGCTGATGGGAAGGATTGCCTTATTTTAGTGAGTCTGAGAGTAGATACAGCATCACTGGATGTTTTCTAAGAAAAACAGACCCTTATCAATTTTTTCTCCTGCTGTGCAGGGGAGATGTCTTAGGGCTGTTGTTGCCTTTGTTCCATCACAATGCTCCTCTGCCAGCCTCTGCTGTCAGAGTCTTCTTGCAGGGGAGGATTCCAGCTCTGGAAAGTGATTCCCATTTCTTTTATTTTTAGCATCAAGATGTCTTTTATTCTGGCTGAAGGACAAAACCCCTTTTCACAGAGTCTGCTTGAACAGCAGAAATGAGTGGCTATTAAAAGAAGGCTTACTGTAAAATAGGATAATAACCTAGTTATTTTGCATTTCTAAGTCATTCTTGAATTGATATTCCCTTTCCTACAATGTACACCAATTAAAAGCCACTGAGCAGTAAAAAAAAGCAGTCTGTGCAATAATCTGACAAAGAATCATGAGCTGTGAAATAAAGGAATTATTTTGTTGCATTAATGTGAGAAACCATAGCAATTTCTTACAAAGCAGACTTTGTCCCAGATTATTGCTACAAATGTCTTTTAAGGCTTGTAAATGTCTTGTATATTTTAATGCCTTTTATGTACAAATAAACATAGGTGACACATTAGGTTTCAAGGACAGCTTCTCATCTTGCCTGTCCCCTCAATGCTCCTTGAATGTCCTTCTACTTGTGCACAGGTACAGGGGCTGTTCAAGGCTCTCTTAACCCTGATGCATTAGATCAGATTATTGATGATACATAAATTTTCCTCCAGAAAAGTGGGGGATTTTCTTTGGAGGGCACAACACTGACTAGGGATAGAGAGGGTAGCAGGATATTCTCTGTTAATTCCTAATAGTTAAGAAGGATGCATTTCAGTGCCCCTGAGGTTAATGGGAAGTTTGGGACAACCCTCGGTCAAGCTGTTTAGCAAATATCATCAAAACCCAGCCGCAACTGCACTGCAGATTTGGATGCAAGAATGGAAGGGGACAGATGAAGCTTGTAAACAGACAAGGCACTCATTATGCTAACTTGATTGTAGCTAATTAAAAAGGGATATTAGCTGATTGGATTACAGGGGATGGAGCAGAATGACCCTTTGTTCATGCCTGTGCTTGCATCAGTAGGATTCTCTGCTCCGTCCAAGAGCGTGTCTGCATTATCCTCGTTCTTGTTTCTTCTCGCCTGCTTTCAGGGACAGATGCTCCTGCACAGTCTGCTCTCCAGAGCAGCATGCCAAGCTCCCCAAGAGCTGCTGTGCCAGGCTGGCTGGTGCTCTTGTTGCTGTGCTGTCAGGCCGTGGCAGGGAGAGGCTGCCACAGCACTGTTGTGCTCTCTGGCTGTCTCTGTGGGTGTGCAGAGCTGCCTGCTCTGATCCGAGATTGGAATGGAGAATCAGGAAACCACATCCAGCACCTTTCAACACCATGCCAAGCAGGGCCCTTATTTCTTCCATGTTGTTTGACATCCTCAGTTTCCATAACAGAATCTTTTGCCACATCCCTGGCAGTGCTCAAGGCCAGGCTGGATGGGGCTTTCATCAAGCTGGTCTAGGGGAAGGTGTCCCTGTCCATGGCAGGGGTTTGGAACTGGGTGATCTTTCAACCCTTCCAACCCAAACCATTCTGTGATTCTACAAAGTTTCTTGTGCAAACATTATAGAACAATTAGATGGAAGTATTGTGCACCTACCAGATGTGAGACATTACAGACACTGTCATTCAGGTTAGAAAAGCAGCAATAGCAGAGTATGGATTTTGGAACTAAATATGACAAGAGCTAAAACAAAGCCTGACATTCCTGTTTTAATTCTTCGTACAAAATAACAGGATGCCATTGCATAATCTTTTTAGTTCTCGACCTGTGAAAACACAGCTCTTAGAAATGCAGTCTTGACTGTGTACTAATTCTTTGGCCTTTGGTAGGACTGAGGTTGTTATGATCTGCCATGGTTGTCTCCTGTTTTAAATTCAGAGCAGAATGGCAGACAGACAGAACTGCCAGAGCAGGCAGCAATGTTAAGAAGCCTGAAGAGAGACTGGGCAAGGAGAGAAGGGTGTGAAGTCTTTTTCTGCAAAGAGATGAGCCAAGCAAGTCTACTTCCAGATTTTCTAGCTGTCCATGCCCTTTGCCTTCTGTTAAGAAAGCAGACATCGAATCACAGTGTTGACACTAGAAGCTGTTCAGTTCAATGGTCATCTGAAAATAGGCTGACCACCAGAATTACAAAGAAAAGAGGAACAATAATGAAAAAAACATGGCACAGCTTATTTATTGAGGAACCAAAGTACCTTGGAATTGGAACCACACTATGGCTGACTCACTGTACATAATTGTTTGTTAAAAGCATTATTTTTTCCCCATTTGGTGTCTCTGTCTGTTAAAGTCACAGAACATCAGTTCAGATGTCATCTCCCCTGTCTTTAGTGCTTTTGATAGGTGGGTCCCCAATCTGTACAGCTCATTAAGGTGCATGGAATAAGCAAGGAGAAAGGCCAGTACTTTTAGTGGGCTGTGATCTCAAAATAAGTGTCCAACTCAGTTGAACATATCCTCTTCTGGAGATGCATGTCTCCATAAGCTGCAATTAATGAACAAGGAGACTCAGATATCCAGGCTAAACTTGCCTGACAAAATCTTTAGGTATTTATGATATGCTTTGATGATTTAATTGAGGCTTTTGTTACAGTCAAGGCAAGTAGAGTGTGACAATCATCTGAGCTCTTCTTGAGATCATCTCAGCCTGTATGAAGCTTATTCCTATAATTAATAGTTTGTATGGATAATAAGAATCACTTACTGAATCTCATCCTAAATTCCATTGAACACCCTGGTTAGGTCTCTGATGACTACAAGGAAGCCTCTGATGACTTGCTCAGATACAGATATTCCCAATTATAGATCTTCTTGTGAAATAAGAGAAATGCTATCTCACAATTGATCTAAAGTTTCTTATCAAGAAAAATGTTCATCACTCTGCAGTGAAAAAGTTTGGAGTGCCATTTTCCCATTGAGAGATAGAATGGTTGTCAAAGTGCATGCAAGCATCAGGACCTGAGAATACAAACCCATGACTTTTTCATTTTTAGATCACAAATATAGTATTCATTACCCCTTGATTTTAAGACTACTGGTTATCTAATTCTGCCTAGGAAGTTTAATTTCATTCAGGGGTCTGCAAATACAGACAGAAAAAAAGAATCCCTTTCAATAACAAAGGATCAGGACCTGGTACTGAAAGAAAACCTTTGATATAGTAGGAATTCAAGTATGATCCAAGAGCTGTTAAGGGAATCTCAGTCAGATTCCAAAGATGCTGCTGGCATTGTGGTTAAAAATGAAAGGTGCTGACATTATTCCTTTGAATCATGGTAGATTAGATTGGTAACAGCATAGTCTGATACCACAAAGTAGGGCAGACACAGCAGGAGCCAGGACTACTGAGAAGTAGATTTTTGGCTGCCCTAGGACAGGCAAACAGCAGCAGATTTTGTAGTCAGAAAATAGGGCACTCTCACTGTGGGGGGCTGTGTGACCTATCAACAGCCATCTTGTTTGAAAGGAAATACAGTCACTGTTGTCAATCCAAACAGCAGGGAGACTATGGAAATCTGTATTGAAAAGGTGGAGATTTATTGTCAAAGTGGTTTGGTTTTTTGTTTTTTTCCTGTATTACTTCTTCTTTATTTGCTGGGCTTTGAAGGAATCTTTACGTTTTCTGTTTTGTGTGTATTGGTGCCTATTTCAGGTTGAAAATACCATTTAGTTGCAAATCCTATGAAGGCAAACTCATTGCTTTGTTGCCTGGATAGTTTTTTTTTGTCTCATCTGCAAGGTCTAAATGAGAATTCTTCCACAAATATCTGTCTCTCTTCAGTGAGAAAGTAAAGATAGTGATGAAAGGATTAATATACAAAAACTTGCTGCACTGTTCCCTGTTCTGCTTAAGCCCTGATGAGTGCAAATAATACTGCTTTGGTTTCTCACGGGTCCTTTCCAAGTTTGCTGTTGTTTAGAGTTTTTACAGTCTGTCTAAAAGTACATGAGGTTCATGTCCTCTGTTCTGAAATGGGGAGAAGTCAACATGTAAAAACATCCCAGTAATGCATTTTAAATTCAGTAAATGTGTTGATTTTATATTTTAAAGTTCAACTGAAGGTGAGGACCTTGGGAGGATTGCTTTGGAAAAATAAAATAATCTAGCATGAGCAGCTGACACATCTAAATTACATATTTTACTCTAGAATGCTGTAATTGGAAGAAGTTTGGATAAGAGTGGATTTTGGTGCGTGAGATGATCACTAGATGACCCCTCAAAGAACTTTCCAGTCCTATTTTCTTGGTTCTCCCTGTAGAATGAATTGGAAAGTATGTAAAGAATTTGACTAAAGACTTTCATAAACCCCCAAACTTTCTGAAGGTCAATTTCTTGACCGTGTCCCTAGACATATAAATTTAGACCACACTGAAAAACAGATTCCCCTGAATCTGGGCTTGAGATAGAATGAATACAGACCAGTTTAGCTACCTAAATTCCAAGGCCTGTTTTCCACAACTAGAAAAGTCATCAAGTACCTACCGTATATTATCCTTCTCAAACTAGAAAAAAAAAAATCCCTACAATTCCCTGAGAAGTACAAAGCAACTATTTCATATTATTCAGCAGGAGAATAAACCTTTGGTTTAGGTTATTTTTTGTTGTTGGGTTTATTTGACTGTTGGGTTTTTTGGAGATTTTTTTGTTCTTCAGTTGAAATAGGTGAGATGAATTGGTACAATTTATATGCTCCTGGTAATGGTAACCAACCTGTCCATCTTTACCTATGTTTCATCCAAACCCTGAGGTTTATTGATTTTGAGAAATGGTCCATGTTTTGCTCTGGAAGTGTAATTATTGTCAAATCTTACTGAGGGCCATGACCAATACTGAGATATTTGACAGCTCTCAGAATTCTGTCTTTAGGAAGTGCCAGAAACTTTTTTTTTTTTTTTTTTTTGGTCTGTGATTGACAATTTCAGGAAGAACTACAGCTTTCCACCTTCCTTGCAGACATTACCTCACAGAGGCAGCAGTTGCTGTATTTTCCTTTAACCTTCTGTGAGTTATATGCCATGCTTCCAGTGACAGCAGAATCATGCCCCCAGATGTCTGTAGGTATGAATCAAGCATAGCTTCTCCATCCACATTAATGGATTATTGACTAAAAGAGCCTGGAGTTGCTGTATGATTCATTTTGCCATTCTTGTGAACTCTGAGCCATTTGACCTACATACTAACCTGGGAAATTGCTCTACGAAAGACGTTCAAAGTCAGATTTTGCCCAGTTTATGTTAGCAGAATTCCCTAGAGATTTTTATCATGCACTTGATTAATTTATTACTAGAACGCATTATAGGCAGCACTGAGATCATTCTTTTAATTTACTTCTTCTGACCCATTCTGCCCTCTTTCTATTTCAGTAAATTTTTTTCTCTGTCTCTGATTAGTAGTTTCAACTTAGATTCATGTAGTCTGCACTTGAAAAATACATATGAGGTCATCTAGGACAACTTTTGTCGTTACTAAAGCTGCTGTGTAGGTAATGCATGGAGGCATCACCACAGGCATTTCTGTAGCAAGGATGTGTCAGTGTTCAGCAGAGAATTCACATCACAGGGCAGAGTTAATCAGACTGTTTTACATCCCCTGCTCTTTGCTAGGTGCATCTGCCTTGAATCAGTCACAGAGTGAAAATTCATCTGAGCCTCTGATTTGACCCATATTTCCTTTCTGAGCTACCTTGTAGTGGATTTGAGCACAAATCACACAATAAGTGGCTGCAGAAATAAAAGAAGAACCCAGGGATCTGGGTGAATATAGTATTTTGTGAGTCATTAGATCTGGCTTTTCTGTGTGATTCAGACACATTTCTTGTCTGCCACATTTTGAGTCTGAGTTTCTCAGAGTGAAAGTGTCTCTCGATAACGGAAGCAATGATATTCAGCCTCATGCATTACTCCCAAAAATACCCTTCCAAACAGATGAATTCTGATCACAAATATCTTTATTCCTGGTGAAAGGGAACTAGGCAGAAAGGTCACAATTTGACTTTCAGATCTCCAGTTACATCTGCAAGGCTGGCATTTGCTGTATGTGTGTGGGGATCATTTCACTTGCAAATCGAGCACATTTATTGACGGATTCTCCTTATGTCTGCCTCTTTCATACATCATCTTGTCCATCTCATTCAGACATTCTCAGAATAAGGACTACATTTATGGATTGGAGGGGTCTGAGTGAGTTACCCAAGGCCAGTTCCAGTGCTGTCATTTTATACAACCACTTACTTGAAGATATCAGGCTCAGGATGAAAAGATTTTAAATATTTCACTCTCACAAGTCCAAAATGAATGTTAGTTGCTGAAGTACCTGATATTTAATAACCTTTGTCTATATACTCTTATTCCCCCTAGTAGCTTTTGTCAGTGTTGGTTCATGTCTTGAATGCTTCATCTTGCTTTCTACTATTTACTTTTCCTGATCAATTCAAAAACCCTAATTTAGCAAAACTGACCAGCTTTTTACCTAGTATTCTCTTCTTAGATGAGCCTCTGTTTTCTTCCCCATGCCTTTGGTCTGTGATTCACTTTAGTATGGATTGTTTTGTCTTGAACACCAGTGACCCCACGTAGACATAATATTTCAGAGGCAACTGTACCAGTTACACACCAGTTTGCAACCACAGCAAAAACTGAGAACTATTACCTAATGTAATATATTGAAACTGCTTCTAGAGCAAGAATCCATCCTGATAAGGGAAGAAAACAAACAGATAGAAACTCTTTTTTTTGAGACTCAGGGGAATTTTAGTAATCTGAGGTGTACAGTCTGTTACCAGTGCATGAATAGAATTAAACAGTAATACTGATGTGCCTTGGCATTTCCATCTTCAATAACCTTTGCTCACTGTGTACCTGAGGTATAGAAAGTTGAGGTATAGATTCTTAACAGAGACACCCTAATTATAACATCAATGAAATAATTTGGCTATTTAAAATAGAAATACTTCGGAAAAATGTGTAGTGAAAGAACATAAAAGAAAATTATATGCTAAAAATTATATCCCAAAGTAAGAATGGTGAACTCCTTCCCTGAATTTTTAATTCTTTTCTTAAAATATAACTAAAATGAATAAATTACTAAAACAAATAAAAAAGCCCCTAAATTATGAACAGGTTTTTTTTTCATAAGAAAACAGTATTTCTCCTTAACATTGGTGAAATGCTTCAATATTGAAGCAATATTGATGATGAGAGTGTGACCCCACAGTATCAGAAACCTGCCCTTGATCCCAGTGCACCTTTTTTCTCACCAGCTCTATGCCTTAAGACAGGCAGGAGTTTCAGCCATTCTGTGCCTGACTGTGGGTTCCTCCATCCTTTTCATACTGGTCATGGGTTTAGTGATCAACTGGCAGCAGAGACCAGACATGCTGGAGATGGAGATCTCTAATGCCTCATGGCTGGGGTCACTTGGTGGCTCACTTCTTGGGGCAGCTTAGGAGCAGCTTCCAGACCAAAACCATGCTTTTTTCTTGTCTCAGAAGATCCAGATCACCCCAGAAACCCTGGATCTTAGGATTCTTGGAAAGGGCAAGTTCCTGTGGGATTGATTAAACAAAAAGATATTTAAAAGTCAATCCCTGGCCACAGCTTGGGTTTGAGGTATGACCTGGATCTATGAGTCCTCACTCATCATTAAGGTGTGCAAACTGTTCTCTGTGGTGATCATCTCAGAATAGCAAGAAACAAGGAGGAATCCAGAGCTCACTGGGTCAAACAGGTTTTGCCACTGGATTTTTTCAGGGATAGCACCATGGTGTCTTAAATTAGATACCAGACAAGTCTAACACAAGTTGATCCTCAAGACTACAGCCAGATTGTGAACCGTCTGCTCCCTGAATCTGGGAACAGATTCTTCAGAAGAGATTTCAGTGTGCTCTTGCTATCCCTTTTCTGCTCCCTAATATAATTCCTAGAGCAGGTGGGACTTCTGTATATATCCCAGATTTTCAGATAGAAAATGATATCACAGGGTTCAGATGGTTTCCTAGACCATGGAGGAACATAGAACAGAATGCTTCTGCAGAGGTCTAGACTTAACATCACCCAAAGTAATTAAAGACTGATCCAGATCGACTCCAGAGATTGTTTAAATGTCAGCAAGAGCTAAAGACAGATCATCTATATCCAAATAGAGGGTCTATGGATGCAAATCAAATTGCTGAGACCATGTTTTGTAAACAAGAGAAGTGCAGAACTGGAAATCAACAGATTAAATTGGTGTATTGGGAAGTAGGACTAACTGAGAAAGAAGAAAATGAGTCAATGGGACTTAAAGCATTTTTCACAGAATCATGGAATCATAGAATGCTTTGGGTTGAAAGGAACCTGTAGGATCATTTAGTTCCAACCCCCCCACTGTAAGCAGGGATGCCACCCGTGAGATCAGGTTGCCCAGGGCCCCATCCAGCCTGATCTTGAACACTTCTTGGCATGGGACATTCACAGCATTCCTGGGCAACCTGTTCCAGTGCCTCACCTAACAAAGTTTTTTGAGCTAATTGGTTTGAAATTTTATGAGTGATAACTGAAGAAGAGGTGGAAAGGATCAGAGTTATTCCTTCCATCTGCAGAACTCCAAAAATCATTGATGTTGCTGAACTTTCATATGTTCACTTTGAGAGATGACTGGGAAAATTGGATGTGAAGAAATGCATTTAGCTTTTTTTTCCTCCTTTGTCAACTGGCTTTTGCTAAAGCTTGAATGGCTCAAGGTTATACTATCTCTGTCTTATTTTTTTTCTTTCCCTTTCTACACTTACTTCTTCTCTTTCCCATCTTTTCTTGCCATGTGCTTAAAAATGGATCATGCTCAGAGAACATTTGGCTGTGAACTCATCACCAAAAAGGCAGCTAAATAGCAATGTTCTAAAGAGCACCACAATGACATAAGTTTGCCAGGTCTCCAGGTGGCCTGAAAGTATGTTGTGTCTGTCTGTCTCCTACAGTGAGCATGTTTACAAGAGTTAGCACCAAAATCAGAAATGGCAGGTTTTATCTTTGCTGTTCTTTTCTCTCCCCTATGTGCATCCTGTTGTTACCCTGTCCAAGGAAACCGCTTACAACTCAAATAAGAGCAATAGAGATAATTATTATCTTCTCTTACTTTTTCTTCTCTAAAGACAGTTGAATTTGAGGTCAAATGCTCTTTCTAGTTATTACCTGCAGGAGAAAACATGAGGGATGCCGTTTTCCAGAGAAGAAATTTCAAAATCTGGCAATATTTTACTATGAAATATTTGCACTGCTTTCCCCCTCCCCTTCATTCTCTCCCTCATTCTCCTGAGGGCCAGCATGGCTCTGAACCAAACTATCAGTCCTGTAAATTTTAGCAATCTGGTGAGTGTAGTCTGTTAGGAATGCACCACTAGAATTAAAGAGCAATACCGATGTGCCTTGGCACTGCCATCTTCAATCTTCCCAAACCTGAGATTGTCCTTCTTCAATCACCAGATTTCACAAGGAAACAAGCTGCAGGCAGAATCCAACCCCATGAATAAACAAGAACGATTCACAATGTGAAAAGCTGCTGCTGACTTAGAAGTAACAAGATTTCAGACTTCCTGAGCCATCGCCCTGCTTTTTGCACCACGGAGATGTTAATATTTGTGACTAATGCATCATTGCCCAAGGCTGGCATGTCCCAGTCAGACTGTACAAGAGTGTCTCTGTCTCTGAGTTTCTGAGGAGAAAGCACCATTTTATATTGAAAAAACTTGTTCAACTACCTCTAAAATCAGAAAGGTAAAAGCAATGTGTTTTCCAGTCTGGGGTAACCACCTGTACATGGGGTACTCTCCCATGGCTAGTCTGAGTTTCAAAAACCTGACCCAGTGCCACAGGAAGGAAAGAAAAGTCTGTCACTGACTTCACTGCACTTTGCATCAGCATCTCACTGGGTCAGATCTTAAATGGTTTGTGCACTACAAACATCCACAGCCCCATCTGCTTGATGTCCTTTGGGAAGACCAAAATCAACAGCTATAAAATACAAACCCAGGAAGGGGCACAAATACATCTGGATGTGAAGTGATTTCTTGCTGTTGTTTTTGCCTTGTAGCTTTACCTAGTGCATAAATCTGAGAGACAGAGTGCTGGGCTGTTGAATTATGGTGGTTCTTGAGGAGGAACGTGGGCCAGATGCACCTGTCTGCCTGCTCTCCTCTGACTCAACGTGGGAATAAAAACCTGATCTGACATCAGAGCTAAGGATGGAGCATTTCCCTTGGTTAAGCTGGAAAGAGCCTCTTTTCTATTGCTTACTCTCATCTTTTTATTACATGTTGTACATGGTGGTTGTCTTCAGCATTTTTTGCAAGTGTGTGCTGGGAACCTGATCCTCTGACATGAATAAGCCTTTAGTAAATTGACTTAAATCTATCATACTGACCCTGTCATTCTCACTGTTGTTTAGAAGTCTTGAATATAGTCCCTCATCTCATTAGCTGCCTATGGCCATGTGGTGTTCCCTTTGCCTTTATGAAATCCAAGTACAATATAAAACTCTTGTTCACTATTTGCACACGTGCTGTGAGCCAGTATGGCTGGTCTCTTATTGCCTATTACATGAAGAACTTGCCTGGCAACATCATCCTGACCAAAGCTGTCTGTGTTTGTGTGCCTGACAGTTGACCTCCAATGAAATTGCTGTTATTTTGGATGCACTCAGTGCGTCAGCTCCATTTACAGCAAGGGGAATTTTCAGGAAGAAGCTGTAGATCTCAGAAATGTCCCTTCAGAAATGGGAGATCTCTCTCTCTTGCACACAAATTTCTTATCTCACCTAGTGGTGATGCTCATATTTTCACTAACAGTACTGCAAGTGTACAGAAGGCCAGTGAGTCTTGAATATATAGAAAAATATTCTACTGTTTTGGCAAGTTTTATCACAGAGCAAAGGAGAAATATCTTTCTCTACTTTACTAACACATAGAATGACGTTTTCAAATACTGATGTGTCAGCATTTGAAAAATTTTTTAAATGTTAAAAAATAATGTTGCTGAACATATCTTCTGAAATGGAGATATAAGAGAGCATTTCACAGTTTTCTGCTGTATTAACTTGCCTATCCCATGGTTATTTTTGTGATCATATCCACGTGCAGACTTACCTATTATGCAGGAAATACAAAAATATGTAGTTATATTGAAAGCTTATGGTAAGTAGAAATGTGTTTAAATCTTCTCCTAGGCATTAATTCTGAATAAACTTGCCCTCAATAATTTAAGCTGGAATAAGTATTAATTTCTGAACTAATAAACTAAACAGAGGTAAGACAAGGGTGCAAGAACTGTCCAGACTGTGCAATGTTCCAGTGCTCCTTGGCACAGATGGGACCAGGGCAGGTTCCTCAAAGTTCACACCTTCAGGAACAGGACAGGCAAGCATGATTCCCAGTAAGGAGCAGGGATGAGGCTAAGCTGTGGCACGGGGGGAGAGAAGTGACCATATGGGGCATGGAATCACAGAATCCCAGAATGGGTGAGTTTGAAAGGGACCCCAGTGGGTCACTGGGTCCAGCTCAGAGCACATGGCACAGGATTGTGTCCATACAGTTCTGGAATATCTCCAGTGAGGGAGACACTCCACAGCCTCTCTGGGCAGCCTGTAATGCAGTGCTGTAACCATGCAATGCTACTCCAAGGTCCCATTAGTGAGAGATTCCTCTGCCCCAGTTAAGGTGCAAATGAGACTATAATATGGATTTTATTTAACTATGAATGTGAGGTAAAGAGATAGAAAGAGATAGAAATGATAAGAGAGAGAGAAATCAAGTGGAATGTTGTCACCATTCATGGATTTAGCAGTATTCCATTGGTCCTTCTTCACCCTGGGCTTCTTAGTGATGGGGTCCCAGAGTCATTCTTCTGGGGCTGCCACCTTTATACAGTTCAAGTTCTGGATATCACTGGGGTGGTTGTAGAAGCTGTTCTCATAACTTGGGGTGATATGTGTAGCAGCAGTTGCTTCCTTTCCCACACTTTGACACTCTGGGAATTTCTGATGCATTAACCAGGATGCACTCAACAGACCTTGGCTTCCCCAGGCCTGGAATTTGTGTCTCACTGTCAAAAATTCCTCCCTTTTGTGCTTACCTCAAGTTCCCCTTTATGGCAAGTTCCTTCTGTGGCCTTGATGGTGCTTGAGACAGTCAGCTGTGCTCTTTAAGTCCTTGCATGAGGGCAGATAATGAGTCCTTATCCTTTAGTAGATTCATATAGATGTAGCTAGGGGATCCTCAGGAACTGTCTGGAGAAAACAGATGTCTAATGGCAGCAACCTCTCTGAACTTCTACTAAAGAAAACCCTGAGAGAGTATCAAAAGGACAAACCAGAGGGACCAACCACAGCACAGAGCACAGAGAGGAACTGCCAAGTGGCTCCTGCAGAGCTGAAGACATCAATTAATGCCTCCTTGGTCACTGAGGGACTTTGCTCTGTGACTGGCAGACAGGAGAAGACTTCCAAACCCCACAGTATTGTTGGTTTTATTCCCTTGAACAGCAAGGGATTCTTGTTTTTCATCCATTCTTATGGGCCATGTCTTATTTCAGAGCAGTTTTACAACCTCCTGCAAGAGTTAAAAGAAGTGACTCCGATCTCAGTGCCCAAGACTGGGAGCCAGGAGGCTCAGCCAGTGCCACAGAAAGGGCTGGATGAGGGTGAGAGCTGGAAGTCATCTTACTCTGCACTGGAAACTTGTCAGAGAGCTTCAGAAGTCTTGCTCTGCCAGTGGGCAGGGTAGATGTGAGAGGTGTTTAAAATGTTGCAGTGATTGAGGGTTGGACTATGCTTGAATCCCTTGAAGAGCTGCTGAATGCAGTCTGGGATCCAAAAGCACCAGAAAAACAAGACAGGTTGTGAAAGAATACCCCTAGCCAGAAAGAATAATCAGCATTTCCTAATTCATTTTGCTCTGTTCTTCCCTGTCAGGGACCTCAAACAGCATGAGAGAAGGCAAGAAGCTTAAAACTCTGGGTTTCCAGCTGCTGTCAGGGTAAGCAAGTTCCTCTGTGGAGCCAGCTGGGGGTCGATGTCTGTGGGGTGCAGCTCTGAAGCAGGGTTTGGGGCACTGCCCACAGGGGTGTTTTCATTTTGGTGTCCTGCTTTCAGAGATAAGCAACCTCATTCTCCCCTCAGCTAGGCATTGTAAGGAGCATTAGTCTTATTGTTTCCATATATTGTCTCTTTGTTTTCCATCTTGATATGAACAGCTCTGATACGCTCGAGGAAAGCAAATGTTCATGCTTTAGAGCCCTTATTTTAGGGAAAGGTGCTGTGTGTCCCCAGACCGGGTATTCTGAGCCAGTTTTCTTGTTGGACAACAGTGTGGTTGTGTGTCAGAGCCAAGGGCAAGGCTCCTCTCTGGGGAGGTGAGGTGTCACACACCATCTGGGCAGAGGACCAGCCTACAGAGAAACAGTGCCCAGCCAGTACTGAACAGCACACAATGAAGATAAGGAAACCAAACAAAATGAAGAACACACTTCAAACACCTTTCTTAGCTTGCCTTCCTTCCTCGAGTCAGGCTATTCTGGGCACACATGGGCATTACAGGTCTCAGAAGCAACCACATTTCAAAATGTGGACAGTTTTAGGATGTTTTTCTGTCCAAGCTTTATTGCATTTGGCAGAAGACAGTAGCACACTGGTCCGTGTTCTTGGCTTAGGACTTGATTTGCTTTTCTAGTGCACAGGCATTAAATTTTAGCCCTCATTGGATCCCTCAGGAACTTCCTCTTTTACTATTTATTCAAAACACACAAATCACAAGCACTTTCCCAGCACAAATGTAACTCATTCTAAATCCCTGCTAATTCAACGAGACATCAGTTTTACTAATTGCTACCTTGATTAATCAAAATGGAAATAATTAAAGGATGCTGTCTACTTCGAGATAGGCAGGTCATTTAAATTTGTTTTTTAACTGAGTTTGAAATACAAAATTTGGCCGTCTTTCTATTGACCAAGCTCCTATTGTATATTATCAATTTGCCTTCCTGATTACCTCTTCAATAGGATCATATGGTCATATTCATGATTTCAGTAGTGATGGGGACTGTTACCTAAGTACCATCTTCCTTTTTAAAGGACCCAGCAAACTGAAATTGTCATTCTGCTGCCTTTCAGTGTAAGATTTTAAAAGACGCCAACTTCTTTAGCCCTGAGTTCAGCTCCAATGTGTTCAGATCCTAAAAAACACACCCCCCAATAAAACCAGTTGGGAAGATGAGAAAATTTGTCTCCATCACACTGGGCATATAACCACAGATACACTCAGTGATGGAAACAGCAATTTAGGAATCTCTCGAAGTTCATCTGTCCTGCAACTCAGGTCTGAAAAATGCAGTCAATCCCAGGGAGTGCTGGTACAGCTCAACACCATTGATTGGTGACACAATCTGACTGCTCTCAAAGTGAGTGCAGGCACATCACTGTGCCAGGACAGATCTGTTCTCATTGATGGGACTAGTGACACATTCTTTCCTTATAAAAATTTTAAATGAAGGGTCAAATCAGGCCACGAGCAATCTGATCCACAGCCCCTTGTTACCAGCTGATCAGACTTCTGCTAGTGCTTGTGGGGTTTTGGGGTGTGTTTCATCACAAGAGGCTGCTGTTTGAAGGAAAGAAGTGCTTCAGTAGTTTCTCCAGTGTGCACTGTGAGAGCTTAGGTTAGAAGCTGCATTTTGACAGCAAAATTCTTCTATTGAAGTATCTTTTATGTACTTTGATCACAGTGCTCAAAGGATATGTTGGCTTTGGTCTTATCTCTTATTCTCTTCCACACAGGCATTAAGTGAAGGATTTAAAGCAGTCACCAGTGTCTGTTTAACAGGAATATTTTCTGAACTGACTTTTACAGGATTTTAGAAATTATTATTAAACACTAGGAATATAATATTTGACAGGTCAACAGATTATTGGGTTTTGGCTTAAATATCAAAAGCCACAATCCTTGGCACATTTCAGCATGCTGAGGAAATGCTTGAAATTCACAGCAAATAAAATATTTAAAAGCTGATTTCCTAATCTTCTACAGGGAGACTGATGGGGAGGCATGCTACAACCTGGCACCATGTTTAGCTGAATTTTTAGCTCCTTACTTACTGATCCACATTTGCAAGGTGTCTGTGGGAATATTCTAATGTCTTGGAGACTTCAGCAAACATGAGGATATCTCAGACCTCTCTATCCTCCTGCTTCTGTTGGAAGGGACCTTAAAGATCACCTAGTGGCATTTCCATTTCCAGTTTCATGGGAATGTGTTGTGATGAGGAAAATGCACAAAGATTACTCCACCTACCTCACTCTTCCCAGGAAGAGTCCAACAGGCCACTGCTGTGGTCTCTGCCAGCAGACTCCTGTTAAAAACACATGAGAGGCAACTCACAAAACAGTGAGAGAAATGGGATGAGACCCTGCTAGTTTCAGATGTACAAGATCCACTGATTTCTACAAACCTGGAACAATTTAATTCAGCTGAGGATTTACCTTAACATTAGATTTTAACAGTAACAGTCTTTTGAAGCCTGTTCCACTGATCTTTGTGGGAAATTTGCCATTGCCTCTAGTCCTTGGCTGCTGGACTGGAGTTCAGGCACATTGGCCAAGATTCACAGAACACCATTGCTCTGGTCTCCCATGAATTTCAATGGGATTCAGGCAGTGAAATGCCTTTATGAATCTGTGCCTTCGTTCCAAGAAATATGAAAATTTGAGGAAGTTTATTTAGCCCTCACTGCCCTCAGAGGCTGTGGGTTTGTTTGTCAAAGCCAATCATTCTTTCACACAGCTAATGCACAAATTAGTGGGATTAATAAGCACATACCTTCCTCCTGGTATCAGGGGTCTTTAGATACCATTTCTGACTCTCCTGTTAAGAGCACAGAACTTGGCTTTTGGCAAAAAATGTGGGTCAAATCTCAGAAACAGAAGGGCAAAGCAAGGCAAGGTGACAGGTGAAGAGCTATCCTGGCAGAACACCTAGTCATAAACTCCAACACCACATGTACTTCTGGAAGCTGTTTTTTAAGGGTTTCCCCTTCTTTTTGGGCTTCTCTAAGTCATTTAGGTGAACTGATCAGCAGAGTGAGGCTGAAACCCAGGACTCCTCAAATTCCTACACATTAGTTTCCCTTATGCTCCTAAGGCCAGTGGCCCTCAGTGAGTGCGGCTTGCCTTACAGTGGGACAGAGAAGGGTCTCTGTGATTGATATATTTCTCAAACACTCCTTCCTGTTAAATTTGATAATTTTTGCTGATGCTTGACATGTACAGGTTTCTCTGTGCAGTTGTGCTCACTGTGTAGTGAAGCAAGACCAGTGCAAAGCAGGGTGATATCCTAAGGGATGCAACAAAGAGGGAAGCAACTGGGTAAACTTCTGAGCAAGGAGTCTGGGACCTGGCTGTAACCCAGGGCTTTTCTCCAGCCTTGTTACAGACATTTAAACAGGGACAGGTGCTAACAGGCTAGAGATCCCATGTTCATCTCTGCATCAGCTCTGCCTGGCTTTCTGTCCCTGAGTCAGTGTAGAAATGTGACTTATATCCTAAAGAAAGGCTACCAGAAACAGGATTTTCTCTTTGTGGTTCAGCTAGCCCACCTTAGGTCCTTCAGACTAAAGGAAGACTGGAGAGCTCTTACCTTTACAGGGCAGCATGTAGAGAAATGATGCAGTAGCTTAGAGAGACACCCCAAGGAGAAGCAAAGGAAAGAGACCCTGGATCATCCCAAATGACACTGGATAAAGGCCCACATGGACTCCTGAAATGAGCCTGTTGTGCCTCAGGGTCCCACTGTTGTCCCTGTATGTGCAGCCAATGAAGCTGATGCAGCCCAGAGATTAATTCAGCTCACCCTGGAGTGGGCAGCTGGTGTCTGCATGGCTGGGTCACTCCTCAGGCCCATGAGCTGCACTGACTAAAGGTCTTTGCTACAAAAAGAGTTTAACATATCCAGCATTCAGACAGGTACCTACAAGGACAAATGCGTTTCTTTACTCTTGAACTGATTTCCACCCAAGACAGCATTGGTTTTTTTCCAGGGTAAATGGTTGAGTTCAAACCATGGGCAAAATTTCAGCTATGGGCTCAAAGTGAAAAAAAAATCCATGCCAAGAACTTAGTTTTTTATATAGGACAGGTATTTATACTGCTTTATCCCACCCATAGTATAAAAAAAGAACAAAAGCACAAAAGTTCCCTCAATCAACGCATTTTTGTGCTGGACTCTCATTTGATTTTAGTGCAAGCACCTTTTTTGGGAGTGTAATTCCTCTTTTGGAAGTGTTAAGTCAAGGAATAGGGACTTTCTTGTAGACTAGGTAAGACAGTAACACCAACCCAAAGATGCACTCAAAAGACTTAACAGCCCACATCAAAAACAACAGAAGGAAAGGAGAGATGGTGTTGGGGAGTCAGCCTGGCAGAATGGGAAACTAAAGGCAGTGTTTCCTGCAGAATCTAGGCAGGGTATGGGTTAACAAGAGAGCCTTAGATGAACCTGGAGGGAAAGAAAAGTTTTGATTTTCAAGACATGGCAAGGCACCTCTCTCAAGCTACTGGTACAACAAAATAGTGCAAGATCTAGAGATAATTGCTTTGAGGAAAACTGCTTGAACACCTCTGCATAATAGCCTAGAAAAACATACAAAAATGGTTTATTATGAATGGAAGTCTGCACTGGCCTGCCTGGCCTATTATTATTTTCACTGAAACCCCAGATGATGGAATAGGAAACCTGCTTAGGCACTTTGCAGGTACCACCAAGTGGGGTCTGACCAAACATACTCATGGGTGGGAGCCATCCAAAAGAAGTTACCTGGGAACTTTTTAAGAAAATTGAGATACTACAGTGCAGCAAAGGTTTCAGACACAGCCCTTAGGCAGAGAGTCTCAATTGTACAAATAAAAAGTGGGAGAAAACAGATCTGCAGGAGAAGTTCTGGAAATTGCAGGGGGTGAGAAGCTGGCCTTGACTAAGTAACCAAACTCATGCTCCTACTGCAAAGGCAGACACAGAAGGACAATAATCATCCCATGCAGTTCATGATGAGTAAGACCTCAGCCCAAAGTTTTGTGAGCACCATGTGGAAACAGAATTGGGCTAGCTGGGGAAAGCCCAGGGAAGGGCTATGTGCCAGTTAGAGACATTGTGCTAATGACATGCATTGGCAGGTGGACAGGACTGGGGTTGCTCAGTCTGGGGAAGACTGACAGGTGTCAATATACAACAGATTGCTGCAAAAATAGTTCTTCACCTTTATTCTATGTGGGACATAATGCAATGAGGAAATATCTCAAAGAGAAGACTTAATCTAGAAATTAGAAAAAATGTTTTTAGCAGTGAATCTAGCTAAATATGCAAAAAGAATGTGGGACATGAGGAAATGTTTCTTCCAGGAGGTGTAGCATTTGACAGCTGTCTATCTAGAGTAGATTCCAGCCTGAGACTGCCAGCTGTGTGCCCCCTCCAGCCCCATTTCACTCTGATTCCACAGTGCAGTGACACAGGGATGGCAGAACAGCTTGATGCCTGCTCATCAGTAGAACTTGACGGCCCACTAATGTGGCACAATACCACAGGCAGCCCAAGGGTTTGCCTGTGTATGGGAAATGCAGCAGATAATTCTGAAAAGAGCTTAAGGATTTAAGGAGTGTGCACTTGTTTTCCTTTAAATTTCATTTTCTATTTTCTTTTGGCTTATTTGTAAGCAGGATGCTCCATGAAGTGCAGCTCTGTTGTGTCCTCCTGGCTGGTTTCCCACTGGTCATTCACCCTTTGGTTTCTTGTGACTGTCAGGTCAGTCCTTTCCCAGTGAGTTAAGGCCATACAAATGCAGGTGTTGCCTGCACTTTCCCTTGACTGAGGAAAACCTTGTTATCTGTGGGGCTGAATGAGGCTGTGTGGGGAACCAGTCTGAGCTGAAGATTTTGGTGTCTCACCCAACGTTGGCTCTGCTGGGCGTTGCCATGGGATGGCTGACAGCACAAGCCAGGCACCCACTCCCAGCCAGGCTTCTACCTACATTTAATTTAATTTACCTAAGCTAACACAAGTTTGAGTATTGACCAGATTAATGATCTGAGGAACAGGTTCTAGTTCAGGCATACCATGGAATTTAATTATCTTGCTGTCTCTTGTCACTCCAGCAGTCTCATTAGAAGCTGTGTACCTGGATCTGCCTTTTATTCACTTCCTAACAGGAAGAGACAGAAAGACTGAAAAAGCAAATAAGTATCTCAAAAAACATGAATAATTTCCCCAGATCTCCTTTATCTTCAATTTTGTGTTGAACAGACAGTCTCTGATTGGCAAGAATAACACACCCATAATCTTGAGCTCAGGCCAGTAATAGAGCTTTTTAGTAATAAAGCTTTGGTGAATTGATTTCCAGCTGTTTGCATTACCTTTCAGATGTCCTTGCCTGGGCCACATTCAGCTCTGGTTTAAAAAACACAGGGTGGGTAAGGTTCTCATGGGTCAGGAAGTGCCCTTGGACGGGTTTTTATGAGCTCCTGCCATGTGTTTTAAGCCTAAATCAACTGAAGCACTATAGAGCTATCTGTGAGTCCATCTGTGTTTTCTTTATGGTCATGGCCAGAGCATGAAGGGTGCCCTTGGAGTTAAAACCCAAACCAAATGGATGGTACAGGCTGACAGGAGAGCCTAAAGTGACAATATGCTTATTTCACATTATGTAGATGGGTGTTTAAAGCTACCCAGGGTGAGTCCTGGCCCAGATCTGTTCCCTTCCTCCTGTGCTGGGATGAGCCTTTCCCTCTCCAGGGTGACTGTGCCCTGCAGTGGCCACCTACACCCAGGGTGACTGACACTGCTGGGAATGCCACTCAGGCTTTTTGGATCTCCAGACAGATCAAGTGGAATCCCAAGTCAACCCAAGGGGGATCCTCAGGGAAATCAAGTCCTTGAAGAGGAACTGAGGACATCAGACTGCCCTGGGAACAGAGATTGCCTCCATGACAGGGAGATGGAGTGAGAAGCAGTGAATGTCTGCTCAGACCTTCTCAGCAATAACCCAGGAGGAGGGAAACACCTCAAAGGGAGACTTTTCTTCTGTGGGTGGAAAACTACCTCTGACATCCATGCAGAGGAGGGTTATTGAAGCCTGGAGTTATTGACTTCTGTAGGACTGATCCCTGGCTCCTGCCCATGAGCATGACAGGCACTGGAGGCATGACTGTATGCATGTTTTTCTCTCAGTCCCAGCTTTCATTTTTGGCTTTCCTCTACACAGCAGATAACACCAGGCAATACATTTCTTGAGCATCACATAAGGGGAATCATGCACTACAACATGAAATTATTACATTTCCTGACTGATGGTCAGTCATTTGTGCAATTTTTCATTCCAACAAAATAGCACAGAGTTGTTAACAAAGGAAGACTGGTAACTTGCCTCAATTTGTCAGGAAATAGTTTGGAAGCTGTCAGGTTGTGCCTGTGACCTGAAAGAGTAAAAAAAAAAAACAGATGATGTGTTTTAAAATTGCCATAGTTGGTCTTTCAGACAGGAGCTAAACAAAATTGACTTTTGTCCCAGTCTTGCAGGACTGTCCCTGTATTTACTGGGTAAATTTGGAGTAATCCCAGGCAGCTCATGCAGCTCCATCAGTGACTAGAGGGGAGAGAATACACACCTATCTTGGCAGGCAACTAAGGAAAAGGGTTAGCAACTGCATGATTTTTTGACTGATTTTTGTTAATTAGTTTATTCCCTGCTCTGTTAAAAATTGAATCTTCCTAACAATATCTTTTCTCAATTAGTTTATGTTACAACAAGAAGTCCTCTTGCAAAAAACAAAACAAAACAAAACGAGAAAAACAGTTAAAAAGCTTTGCTTCAGTGTTTATAGGGCTCTGCAGGTATAAGACATTTATGAAACCATTACCCAGTGTAGAGCTCATGAAATGGCATCATTTCATACAGCAGTGGGAGATTAAACCTCAGAAGTCAACACAACCTTTCTAAGCAGGCTGAAACTGCAGTGGGAAGTCTTATTTCTCTTCCATTGATGATAAACAAGAGTGAAATTCACTTGAACATGAACACCCATACCTGAGCAAATGTCCCTGCCTCTCCATTATACCCAGGGCAAGAGCTGGTCAGTGACACCAGCAGAGTTTAGGATGCAATTTGCCTTGTTCTAAGCTTCCTACACCTGGTCCCTGTTGACTCCATTGTCTTGGGTTCTGATTCAGTGCTGCAATCAATTCAGATCTGGGCAAGATCAGATGTAACAAGGCTGGGACATTCTGTGTCTGTATTTGCTGTGTTTGTGTTCCCCAGCAGCAGGGCAGTAGGAGGTTTGAACATATTATGTGGAGAGATGGCACCTGCATCTACCTGAGCTCAGGAATAAACCTGACATTGTCAGCCTGTTCCAGAACAATCTGCAGCTCTCACAGATGTGGGGAGGAGCTTTTGTGTGTCAGCTCCATTGCACAGTGATCCCCTCAAATTGGCTGTAAGAGCAAAGACATTTCAGAAATAATTAAAAAGCCCAGCAATGGGCTAAGGCAGCTTTATTTCCCTTTGCACCAGGAGTTTATCGGCTTCAGGGTGAGCTGTGGGTGTAATTCTGAAAAGGTCAGCAGCACAGCAGAGAGAGTGAATCACTTTTATAGCTAAATAAAGGCTGACAATGACCATGGAATGGTGCATCCCAGCCATGAAGAAGTGTGGTGGCCCTGGATGTATTGCTTTGCTGGAGATTGATTGAGAATCCATCCTTGCCATAGTGGAGGGCTGTGACTTTGCTTGCAAGCAAGGAAGGTGGAATGTGCAGGGAGGAGAAAGTGGGTTGTAGACAGGACCATAGGCTGCTCCAGAGGCAGGCAGAAATCTGTCTTGGACTAACCTGGAAGGACCTCAGATGTAAACAGGCAAAGGCAAACTGAAAAAGTCATCAGAGAATTAATAACCAGTGTTTGCTTCAGCTGCCCTTCTTCCTGACCCACCAGACCCGTGCATCACCGGACTGACTCTGGCTCTGTCGTCTTGGCTAGAAGTGAATGGCAGGAATTCAAACTTTACAGTAAATAATTTTTTTCTTTTTTTTAAAAATTAATATTCAGTCCATCCTTATAAATAGTTGAAAAGGTCAAATAAAAATAAAGAGGTGTTAAAAGCATATTGGTAACAGAAGTAGCCATACTTTATGCGTGGTACAATCCCATCACATTAGCAAACCCGTGGGCCTCTTAGATTCTGAACTGTCATAACCACTGACCAACCATTTATTGACAGTCATTAAGCATTAATTATCTCTGTTTGAATTGTTTCTAAATGTTCCACTAATATAAATTTTTCTTTCAAAATTCAGTAGCACAGCTGAACCTTACCCACAGTGCTCTCTTTGCCCAGCATTTAATATGTTTAAAATCCCCTCTGAGTAAAAATTTCTATGGAAAGTCATTAGAAGGAGAGTGTTCTTTACCACAGTAATCCCCCATGCATGTATCTCTGCTAATTGATCTACTTTTCTAGACAATGTGGTAATTATAGCTCACTGAAGAGCATCAAAGAGCTTCACTGTTATTTTACCCTGACATTTTCTCCATCAGAGTAAGATCTCACCAACATAATAGGGGGCTTCTCCCTTGAATCACAGGGCACAGGTAGGAACTGTGTTGTTTTGTCAGTGATGGGAAACAGTGCCATAGGCACAGACATTTTTTGCATAAGATCATTTTGCACAATCCCTTCCATCCATGCAGGCACAGCCCAGACAGACCACACTGAGCTCTGTGGTTGGGAGGCACCTGCCTTGGACAGCACTTTTGTGTATCAAAATAACCAAATAGATTAAAAATAAAATTCTTACTGTTTTTATCTTCTGATATTTTAAGATCTGAGACATGTAACTATTTACAGACTGGGATTTCTTATGTTGTGAGGCTGACTGTATAGTTTGAGTTTGCTTTTCATGTAAGACAAATCCAACCAGGATGGCTTTGTTCCTGCTGAAGGCAGTGGTTGGACCCCATTGTTTTGGCCAGTGACTGTACAGGGAATCAGATTTAGCAAGTGCAGCATGTATGGCTTCCTGAGCTTGGTGGTGTTCTGCTTCACAGCTCAGAGATACCACAGATGAATATTAGCAAAACATGAAAATCATCTTAGTCAGAGTACAGAAACAGGATTTGGGAACAAGGCTTCATGTTGAGTTTTCTGAAATGTTTAACAAGTGAGTGGGCTTTTGTGGTGATTAGTTTTCCAGGTCTAATAATTTACTTGATCATTAAATCTCCTCCTCTTCCAAAGTTATGCAATTCTGGATCTAACTTCTGGAGAAAAGCCATCTCTTATTAATCAATAGTCATCTCTTAACTTATCAATATTGAGTACTTGTTAAAACTTTCTTGTGTAATGTACATGCATGGAGGAATGTTTGTTAAGTATACATTGGATGAGAGTTTTGAGGGAGAGAATAGATAAAGTCAAGTAATAACAAAATAATTTTCAAAGTTAATTAGGTAGGGGCCACAAAACAAATCACTATTTATCAGCATCAATTCAAAACACACCTCCATTAATTCATGCTTCTCTCTTTACCACAAAGAAAAGAATCCAGAGAAGAACTCCAGACTCCAGCAGGGACCTGAAGCCTGATTAAGGATGTGATGGCTGAAGGTTGTTGTTTTCTCATGGACTGTGTGGCACATCCTGAGCTGGATCCCAAGTGCTGGTATTAGCACACGGTATAGTTGACAGTGAACCATAAATCCAGATGCACACAAAGAAGGATTTTTGGACCTGGATGTTGGCCTGAACCATTGTGAATGTCTGGCAAAGCTCTCTGGAACCTGACGATCCCCTCAGGGCAGTGAGGGACTGAGCAAGCTCCCCAGTAGAGCTGATGGTTCTAGCACCAGGTTTTGCTTAGAGGAGGCTGTGCTGTGCCTTCTGCTGCTCCCTACACACCCTGCTAGTGCCCATCCTGTGCTTTTCACTGTTTGTTTTGGTAGCACTGACTGCCAGTCCTTGTTCTTGGAGAAATGCTGCAGTTCCTCAGACACAGCTGGGCCCCAGATCCTACAGAGCCCAAATGAATTGTTCTGTGATACAGTGGGTAAGCTTGCAGAAGAGGCTGGAGGAGCTTGCAGAGCTATCATCCTGGTAGATGAGCCAGAACTCATACAGCTGCTATTGCTTTGTAAACTGGGAGCTTTCAGCCCCACAGTAATTATATATTGCTTTAAATTACTTTGGAGGGGCTCTCAAGATGTTGTCATCAAGGCTGTCATCTTAAGGGACAAGCTCAGACACAAGAGAAATAAGCTGAAGTGAATCAGACAATGGTGGTGGCTGAGTTCATTTCATTGAGCTTGTGCAGTCATCTTGACCTCCATAAAAGTTCTCCATTTCAATTTCTGTCTGCTGAGGAAAAAGCTACAGCCTCCACCTTTTGAACTTTTTTAAGGGAGGACACTTTTTTCTTTTAGTCAGAAACAAGACAAACTCTCAGTGCTTTGATAATAAAATCCCATGTAGAATTTTTTGTTGTTACCTGCCATGTCCTAAATCAAATTTCAGCTTACCACTCATTTCATCACAGAGCTGACAACTTTTACCCATTTCTCTATTGCACATTTGAAGAGCAGTGGAGAGATCTGAAATTTACTGCTGAAATTTTTAATGTGGAAGTAATCATGATTTAAGTTATTGCTCTGGCTGCTGCCCTTTTAAGCTGCATCTTCTGGATTCTGTTTTGTAATTCTTCTAAACAATAATGTGCTTAGAAGTGAGATCTGTCAGGAAAGTTGTAATGGTGCATAGCAATGGTAAGCAGCCTTTAAAAATTGTATTTTCTAATGAGATACTAAGGAAAGAAACAAAAATAGTACTCTGAATCTCTGATGGCCTTGTAATTGTAGCATTTTAGCTCAGAAATGAGACAAAAATGAAATAGTTTTGCTTCATTATACTTGGTAATTTGGCCTTTGCAATTAGAAAAACCTGGAGTAGTGTATTTTGTACCTTTATGTTATAAAAGATTATAAAGGCTCCGTGAACACATAAAAGGAGCACTATGGTGAGTGAGTTTCTGCTGCTGAGCATCTCCCTGTACTCAATCTGACAACTGTAAATATAAGGGGCTCTGAGGCTGCCATTATACTCCATCATAGCAATGATCCATGGATTAGGAACTGGCAGAAGCACACTGAAGAGCTCTAAAGGAGCTGTAATAGCCTATCTTGTCAGCAGCCAGGGGCTGTGGATTAAAGTAGGAGAGCCCTGAACCACACAGACTCTCTTCCTGTCCCATGCTGTTCACCTCTTAAGATAGGAGGCTTGTCCACTTTTGGAAATAAGATAATCAACAACTGTTGGTGAAAACTGGATGCCTTTTTGTCATAAAAACAACTTCTGTGGGCCAGCTAGGGAGAAAACTGTTGCTGGGAGTGATGGTGGTGGTGGTTCATCCATTACAAATGAGTTTGTGATCACTAAATCATTCTGTTGCTGTCATAGGACCAAGTGCCCCTCCATGGTCACATCCCTGGGCTGCTCTCTAAGGATGTTGCCAATGAGGCCAAGTGTCCCTTCCATGGTCACATCCCTGGGCTGCTCTCTAAGGGTGTTGCCAATGACAGTCCCTTGGCAGGTCCCTCAGCCTGCCCAAGGCCAGCCATGCTCCTTGCAGGGTCTGCTGCAGGCACCTGCACATGTGAGGGGGAACAAGGGGATCCCCAGTGCTCGGTCCAGGCTGGGTTTGTACAGAGGCAGGTCAGGTGCTGAGCACTGTGGTCCTGCTGCACTGCCATCCCAGTGTTTCCTCTGGGAAAGCAGCAGGGCACTGCAAAGGAACAGGCTCTGTACATCTGTACAGTGGGGCACACCCCCCTTCACCATTCTGTGGGACTGCAGGGGGCTGGAGTGACCAGTGGCTTTACAAGGAATCATCCAAATCTCTCAGAGCTGCAGCTGAGAGCTAATGAGTCCTGCAGGACCCAGGGTGACTCTGTACAGAGCCAGATGGATGCATTTGCACCACCTGGATGCATCACCAGTTCCTTCTGTTAATGCAATTATCCAAACCCACCATTACCCTGGATAAATGAGGGTTGGTCTTTAAGATAATAACCTCTGTGTCATGGCATTTTCAATACATTATAGACTTGACATAAGAAATTAGGTGAAATAGTAATTGCTCATTTAAAGTTTTATTGGGATCCACTTTAGATTTTTGTAATGAAACAACATTTACCTTTGGCCACTACTGACCTGGAGCAGATCCAGCTCAATGACCTACATGGAAAAACATCTACATCTATTGCTGAGCATGAGCCAAACATTCCCCAGTGCAGTGGATTTACAGTCCTTAATCCTGGAAGTAAATTCAGAGAAGCGGGGTTTTATGACAAGGCTAATACTTGTTGAAGGTTGTGAGGTTTCTCTGAGAAGGAGCAGGGACCACAGTCAGGGCTTTCAGGAAGAGTAGCACATCTGTGTCAGGTAAATTCAGGATGCTACAGAGCACTGCATGATCCAAATCTCAGGGTTTTCAGGCATACAAAGTCAGAACTATGCACTATCAAAGTTTGATGTTTGCCATTTATATCTTAGTGAAGGCTTGAACCTGCCCTAGTTCACAAGCTAATTTTGGTTTCTAGTCACATCTACTTGCTCCATCTGCCCTTATGGATCAGGTAACTCAGCCATGATCCCCTCCCCTCCCCTCCCCTCCCTCCCCTCCCCTCCCTCCCCTCCTCCCTCCCCTCCCCTCCCCTTCCCCTTTTTTATCTTCTCCTCTTTTTCTCAAGTTTAGTGGAAAAACAATTTCATTCCAGATTCATAGCAGTTACATTTTTAATCTCTTCTCTTGTTTTGTTTTCTAATTTATGAGACACTGTCAAGTTAATGCTACCTCCATTAATCTAGCATCCCTTAGAATCTCTGTATTCCTTGGAGAAGATAAGAGAAAAATTTTAAATAAGAGTCACTCTATCATTACTATATTTTTCCTCATATACACAGGTGTGAATTTCAAGATCTGAAAGGATCCCCTGAAACCTGCTACAGAGGGAGAGAGAGATTGATCTCCCTGTAGCGGAAAATCCAGTCCACCTATGTTAGTGATCTATGCCACTCCTTCATGTTAAGATGTTTGTGTATTATTTCCAGTAAAAACTTTCTGCCCAGCTTTAGAACCTCTTCTGCATTTTTCTGATTGTTAACATTTCATGTTTCTTTTTTCTTCCTTTCTTATGGCCCTCAGTTAGTTCCACTATGCCTTGGAAACCAATGCACATTTACTCCCCTTCACTCCTCTCAATCACGTTGCAATTACATAAGAGATGTAACTATGGTTATAAAAAGTCCTTTACTCTGAAAGAAGGAATCTTACAGGTTTCAGTACAATGGGACTGAAAGAGACCTTGTTTTTTTTATAACAAATCATTTGATGCTACACTTTTTGCACTCCAAATCATAGGTATGCTTCATGTTTTTGTCTCCATCACCCCTTTTGTAAGATTGTGTGAGAGCTGCTGCCATATAATTGTTAGCTATTCTGTAGCCTAAAATTTTCATGGCCAAAATTTACTTTTTTTCTTTTTTTTTTAGTCATTTGGAGAGGATGATCTCTTACCCCAAACAGCTTCTTTTTCTTATCATTGTTTCTACCTGAATCATTGTTTTCGTCTCCATTGTTCAGGGAGATTGATGGTTTCTTGTATCAAACAATGCAGGTTCCATCCTGCTGGCATTTATGAAATGCCAGGACTGCAGTGTCAAGGCAAGGAAATGGTTCTGAAATAGGGTGGTTTCATGTGTTAGGTACCCACCCCTGCCTCTGTGCAGTCCAAAAATTCACTGTGCAGTGTCTTCATCCCCACACAACCCTTCTGTCCCCACAACAGGTGACTGAGTGCATTGTTCACTTTGCAGTGGGAAGGGAGGGTGAAGCCTGGAGTCACAGAGGGAGCTCCCCATGGACCAGGCAGCCTTGGCACTCGAGGCCCTGGCTGCTGGAATATCCTCCCTCCCTCCCTTCTTAAGCCTTCGTAGTTGCTTAAGGGATTTGATTCTCAGTTCTCATTAAATTAAATGGGATGAGGGCGTTCAGACATCTGAAGTTTGCTCTGAAAATCTCAGCTGTAAAAGACAGCTTATTAGGCCATTTCCCCCATATCTTACAAGCAGAAAAAGAAGATCTATTGTGAGTGAAAGAGAGAGACCAGTACATGAAAATAAATAAGAGAAATAGCTACTGTTTTTTAATTCAATTGTAACTTCCTATTAAATTTAATAATGCATAAAGTTTAACTTCATTTTGCTCTTATTAAGAGAAAAGAAATTGGTCCAGGCAAGCAAGCAAATAATTAAATATAAATATTAAAAAAAATGCATGAACACTATAGAGCTTAAACATGTATCACTTTTACAGCAGCAGACATGATTTAGAATCTGAGTCTCTAAAAATGAAACATTCTTCAAGCTTTTGAAAGCTCTCTAGGAATTCTAGCATCAGAAATGACTTTTCACAATGCCAGTATCTCTAGAGACATAAGGTTGCTTATTTTTCCATGGTGCCCAGCATGGGCTTTATTAAACACAGGAACACAGAGGGAAAGTCCACATTAAGTGTTAGAAAAGGCTACAGCATAGCACTGGAAATACCTGATCTGCCTTTGAATTACCTGGGATATTTGCACCCTGCTTCTTAGTAGGCTGGTGGAAGACATGCTGTTTTCCAACTGAAGTAGCAACTTTTAAACATAACAAAAATCACTACAGTGCCCTGCAGTGATTGCCTGATGGACCAGCCCTCCCCAAGCAGATCTCAACATTTAGAGTCTGAAAATAGAGACATCTAAAAAGTCACTAAGCAAAATGCCAGGGCTCTCTAAGGGGCTTCATGCTACGAGAAATTTGCCTGAAGAGCTTGAAGTGAAGCCAGTGGAGCTGATTTCAGCCAATTTTATCTTATAAATACATCTAAACCTGACCTTTCTGGGGCCTACCCACATTCACTGCCAAAGGATTTTCCAAACGTCACAGAACTCTTTTTTCACATGTATTTCTTCTTCTGGCAGAAAGCTTTCTGTCCCCACAGCTGATAGAAAGAACAGACAAGAAAAGGACAGGCACATTTAAATACACAGACAGAAATACCTACTTAATCTGACTGGCCTCTCACTTATATGCCTGTAGAAAACTTTTTTATTCTTTCAAAAAAATCCATTTGTGGTAGATAAACATTATCTGGATGTTCCAGATCAAATCACTGTCAAAAAAATTAATTCTTGACATTGAAATGACCAGAATTATCCTGTTAAGGAGAATTGAACATTAATTCTTTAATAGGCCTAAATAATCTTTTATATGCAGAGCACAGGAAATGCTGTTGCAAGGCCAGGCTTTGGCAAGCTACAGGAGAGGGAATCTTTGCTTCTTCAGTGCTATCTCTGCAATAACTGTTCACCTTGATGGCTGAAATAAACTTTACAGTATAAATATTCCTCTTTATTTCCTTTCCTCTGCCTGGGAACATTACATTACATTGTACCCACTGATTTCAAATCCCCATGGGAAAGGACAAAAAGCTGTGATTTTTCTGCTTTAAAATCTTTTCTATTCTGCTGCCAGTGGCCCTGTATGGTACACTAGCACTTGGGCTGAGCTGTGTAAACTTTGCCTTTGAGTCTTGTTTTCCTAAGGAGTTTGTGGCAAGGTGGGGGTCACCCTCTTCCCTCAGGCAACTGGGAACAGAATAAAGGGAAATGGCAGGGGAGGTTCAGGCTGGATATTAGGAAGAATTTCTTCACTGTAAGAGTGGTTAAGCTTTGGAACAGGCTGCCCAGGGCAGTGGCACAGTCACCATCCCTGGAAGTGCTCTAACAATGAGCAGATGTGGCACTTTGCAATGTGGTTTAGTGGGCACAGTGGTGTTGATTGAAGGTTGGACTCAATGATCTTGGAGGTATTTTCTAATCTTAATGGTTCTATGATTGTTTGTAGACATGCCTGTGCTAATTGGGGTCTGGAGGCATCCCTCTGCAGTATAGAGGGTCTAGGAGGTTTTATTTTAAATGCCAGGGAACAGGAGCACCAGAAATTAGTGACTACTACTGACTTCCAGTGTTGTTACTAATTTGGGTAGGATGGAGTGATTAAAGGCAGCTAATACAAGTACCACAAGTAGGTCAGGCAAAACAAGCATCTGAAAAAGCCAAACTAACTTGATGCTTTTAGGAAACCTCCATAGCAGACAGGGAAGAGTGGAAGTATTGATCAAACTAAATGCTGCACAACAGTGGTGTGAGGTCAGAGCATTGAAAGTGAGATCTGTGGCTGTGTGAAAGACTTGCTCAGCAGTGCAGTGAGAGGGCTGGCAGTGGTGTAGGTGCTTTTTAACAAGGAAGGAGCTGAGTAGCTGCACAGGCTGGTGCCAGAGCCAGGTGTACATTGCACTGTACAGCTGGAAGATGGATTGGGTTTCTAAAGAAAATAAGTGTCATATTTGCTAAAGACAGCAAGAGCAGCAGGCTGACCACTGACAAAGAGGAGTGTAGTTTTGAGGTGTGAAGGCAGAAGCAACAGGACAGAACAGAAAAAATGATCTGTGAGATTGCTGTAACTAGGCATGAAGTTAAAAGCCTTCTCACCCGTTTGTTCTGCTGTGTTATTTCCCTCAGTGACACTGTGCTTTAATGCTGTAGGATGCCCAGTTTTTACTGGCTATTTCCTAGTGAGCACAGAGGTTCTGGGAATAAAAAATAGCCCTTGATTGAGTGCCAAAATCTACAAATCCCTTTGAATTTCCAAACAGGTGAACATTATTCATGGCAATACATGGCCTGAGCCTGAAATAGAGCATGACGTGACTTCGTTCCTGTCTCAGTCTTGCAGTGGGGACAAACCACATGAGAATGACACCATCAAAGGTGAAAGAACAAAAACATAAAACCATGGATCCAGCATTGCACAGCCTGGAAAGCAGATCAGAGGGAAATCTTTTTAGCCATCACAGCAAGAACAATATTTCCCTGCATTTTATCAGCCCAGTGAGAAAACCAGGACAACCTCTTTGCGTTGGCAACGTGCCTTGCCACCACCTAGGGCTGGGGTTAGCTCAGAATATCAGCACGTTTGAAGCACTCTGCAGAAAAGTCAATTTTTAAATGACATTGGGTCAGGCTCAAACCACCCTAGAATAAATGGAACTCTTAACATATATTTAAGTGAGTTTTACATTAAGACAAAGGGAGCTAATTAATTTATCCCACAGCCTTTGGAAACCTCCATTCAGAGAAGGTTTATCAGTGAAAGTTCATTGATAAAAAGGACCCAGAGAACTGGACTGTTGGTTGAATATACTTCCTTATATTCTGTGAGGCTGCTGGTGGAACAATTTCTGGTCTTTTGAGCCCACATTCAGGTATTGATTTACTAAAGAAACTGGCAGTTTTATTATTAAGAATTATTTTTTTCTGTAGTTTGTGTCATTATGAATCCAATGTTTTCCCTTAATGTCGCAATATACGTTTTAAAATAGGGAAATATTTAAAAATATTAATTTCTTAACATTGAAGAATATATTAGTAAGAGACACAAACATATATTTCTGTGGGAGAATTAAAATTATAATCATATGCCATTTTTGCTATGTATTCTAGAGTTAGAATGAAGGACAGAAAGGTTCCAATTTCAGGTACAAAACTAATGCATCAGCATGTTAATCTACTGTGCCTTGGAAAATGCACTCATATTAAAGAATAGACTTGAAAGATAATTTCTATGTTATTTTAGAAGACATTTGTTTGCCTTTAATAAGAACAACTTAAAATGGATCCTTTTAAAGATAAAAGTATCAATAATCATATATGACTTTAAAAAAGATATTTCCTTTCCATTATGCAGAGAAGCCTGTGATGACGTTTGTTGCCTCTGCAGTTCTGGAAGCAGCAAGATCTGGAGTCAGTATGTCTGGTAGCTATGCCAGTTCATAGGGACATAAATCAACAGCTTGCTGACCTCAGAATTGTCTGTCCTTTAGCCATTTCTATACTCTTCACAGATTTATTCCTTACCATATTTTATCTGATCCAGACTAACTACCTGTTCTGAGTGCACTGGTTAAACATGAGTCTGATTCACAGCCCAGCAGATCTTTGTTTTCCTGATTTTCATTCTTTTTTTTTTTGGTCTCATATATATTGTTTTCTTTGGTTTTTCCTTCACTCACTGTGCTGTTTGTTTTCACCAATAACAAGACAGATGCACTTTTATAAGGTGTAGCTTTATAGTTAAATCCTTTCTAGATTTACACTGGATTTTGTCAGTGTAAGCCAGGAGCAGGAATGAGAGCCTGATCTACTCAAGGACTTAATACTTCTTCCCACTGAGTCCCTGCCCCACTGGAGCAAGACAGTAAACAAGTGTTTTTTAACAGTGAGTTCTGATCCTCTTCTTCTCTTAGTTTGTGCTTATCCAAAAACTACAGACTCTGATTTCCCAAGTGAGATGATGGGGGCACCCTCTTTCATCCCTACAAATTCATGGGACTGCCACTGTCCTGTTTCTGCTTCTCTGCAATGAGTGCTGAAGGTGCTCATTTTAGTTTTTTCAACTGTTCTAGTAAATTCCTTGATTTAAGACTTGGTTCATGCTGGGCCTAACAGAAGAGACAGATCTGGAGGTCTTAGGCTGTGCTATAACTTGCCTCCTTTCTATAAGAAGGGGTGAAAATAGACAGAAGTGCAGAGTCCTTAAATAGCATTAAGAATTATTATAATTTCTGATTTAGATGTTAAAGGGAAATACCATCTGGGAACTAACTACCTGTGCTTCTGAAAGAACCAGCTTGGTATAGAAATTTTGTAAAGACTGAGATTGCAGCATGTACAGTTGCGATTTTTAGATAAACACTTTATCTTCCTCTTCACACATTGCTAGATCCACAGCCCTTTTCACACCCATAATACAGGATAAGCTCTGTTAATCCTTATCATTGCTTCCAAATTAGACTCCAGTGAAAACTACCTGGCATTTTGGTATTTAGGAAAAGCAATCCAAGAATTAAACTTATACAAAAGTCTGCAAGAATTGTATTTTAAATGAGGGATTTTATAAGGAAAGCTTGGTGATCACCGAAATTGCAAACTCTGCTGCCAGCAATTATTAAATCTTTCATTGCTTTGCTCTGTTCAAGGCAGACTCAGACAAGAAATTATTCTAGGTGTGAGTAGCTGGATATTGCCTCATCCTTTCTATCAGCATGGGGTTACCAAGACAAAGCACAACAGAGAGATCCTGGTGGGGATCAGAAATACTGAGTATTAGCATTTCTGCAGTTTTAAAAAAGTGAAAAGCATTTCAGGTCCAAATGTGAAGAGAGTAAGGGATGATGTAAAAATTGCAAATATCAATGTTATATTCTTCATCCTCTATAAAGCAGGAAAAACATTTTGCATTCAACTGTATTAAATAGGTTTCACCACTCTCAGCTTTTGACAGCTTATGTTCCAATGTAATGTAGTTTAGATTAAAACAGAAATGTTTGACAGATTCATTCCAGTACTTGGATGTACAGTGAAAAGTCACTTGTGCCTTTGCATATGGTGGGGTTTGGAAGAAATAATTTGTACAGAAAGAAATTGAAACTAGAAATATCTGCATTAAAGTGGTAAATGAAATAAAGTCTGGATACTGCCACCCAAAAGCAAGTCCTGTACAGGCTGTGGGAGTTACATTTCAGGGTGATATGAAGGGCAGGTTTTTTGTATTTAATTTCTGTTACATGGTTGTATGTTGCTGTGGGAACTGGACTAAGTATCCTGATGGACATTGTGCCTTCCATGCAGACCAATGGGTGCTCAAAGCCTACATCTATTGAGAAAAAGATTGGAAGTCAATTACAGTGGATTTTACCAGGGGTATAGGATCTGCTCTGGCTATTTTTCACTGCTTAACTGCACTGAGCAATTAAACCAAAGTGTCAACTTAAATTTGCTATTTTATGGGGCTTTGAGGGAGATTTAGACTGGAAATGAGCACACAAACAAACACACAAAAAATCCCCACAGTGAGTTGCAAAAATCTGTCCATGCTCCAACAATCACCCAAGTGGAAATCAAGGCTCTTAGAGAAGCCAGTGGAGTCCTTTACCATGACATGATGTAAAATCCCAGCTGTTCATTTCTAAGACAGATGTTACAATTCTGATCCTTTGCAAGGGTTTCTGGAGTGTTTCACCATTTGAATGACAACAGATTTGTGCTTTAAAACCCCATTAGCATGAGTTAACTTAGAATTAAAAGCATGTGCTTTCAAAATATGTTTATTATGGAAAAGAAAAAAAAAGGCGAAGAAGGGAAGGCAGAGATAGTATGAAATTTCATAAATGTATTTCAATAGGTAATAATCTAAAGGTGAAATATTGCAGTCTTGTATTTATTATTCAAATTACCTTACTGTCACATTGGCATCCTGCCAATTTAGTTCTAAAACTAAAATTTCAAAGCCAATGCTAAGTAAAAGAAGATGAACTATTAGTCATTACCTCATGGATTTATTTATAACTGCATTCAGTTTTCTGAAAATATGTCAGGCAAAAGGGCAAACCCAATCCTGGACTGCATGAAACACAGCACAACCAGAGAGGCAGCAGAGGTGATTCTCCCACTGTGCTCATCCTTAGACCCAGAGTGCAGGGCTGGGCCCCACCAGTTAAGAAGGATGTGAAGGTCCTTGGATGTTTCCTGAGGAGGGCAACAAAGCCAGTGAGAGGGCTGGAAGTCATGTCCTGTGAGGAGCAGTGGAGGGCTCTGTCTTGTTTGGAGGAGTCTGAGGGGCGACCTCATGGTTCTCTACAGGAAATGGGAGGTGCCGAGGGCTTCTCTCTGGTGTTCAGTGACATGACATGTGGGAATGATCCAAAGCTGCAGCAACAGAGGCTCAGCATTGATATTGGAAAGTATTTCTTTACTGGGAGCATGGTCAAACAGTGGAACAGGCTTCCCAGAGAGGTGGTCAACACCCCAAGCCTGTCACTGTTTAAGAGGCATTTGAACAATAGAGTTAATAACATACTTTAACTTTTGGTCAGGCCTGCAGTGGTCAGGCAGTTGGACTAGACGGTTATTGTAAATCCCCTTTCAACTGAACCATTCTATTCTACTCCATTCCATTCCATTCCATTCCATTCCATTCCATTCCATTCCATTCCATTCCATTCTGTCCCATCACAAAGGATTTCTATTACACAAAAAGACCTCACAACTGGACAGCCAAAGTGAACAATTTTCTTAAATTTCTAAGTTTGCTTCGGCTTTCGGCTGTTTTATGCATGAATAGCTTTCCACCTGGAAAGTGCTAACTTAAGGTTGGCAAGCTCCAAGCCTGCAAGAGACTGGTTTTTTTTTAAGGTGGAGCAGCCTTTGAATTTAAATTGCTCACAGCCCCTGGAGTTAATGGCCTCATTCATCCTGTAACCATTTTGACTGTGGTATCAGAGGCATTATAATGTGACGCACAACATTGACTCTGCAATACTAATGGGCACCAATATACTGCCCAAGTCATATTTCTCTTTTGCAGCAGTGTTAATAAAGCAACTATGGAAGCTATAAACTGCAAGAGGGGGAAAGTTACAACTGTGCAATGTTTCAGTGAGGAATTTGAGATGACCATACCAGTTCCACAACCCATCAGTCATTTCTATAAGCAGGACAAAAAATCAAAATCATGATGATATGTTCTGAAGATTAAAAAACCCTCTCAGTCTTTTGAGTGAGCTGTAACCTTTGAGTTACTGGTAGTTTGTCTACCTGGCAAATTTATCAACCTGATGAACCTGAAGAGTGAGACAAGCACATCTTTAAGGAAAGTTTTTAACATATTTTGAGTATTCATTGCTTTATTGACAGAAAGTTCCTGCCTTTCTAGGGCAGAGAGAGACAAGGCTGAGACTCAGTTTGTGCACTAGAGCTGCTAGGCTCTGGCTGGGGCTGGCTCCTCCTTGTGAGTTACAGCATCCAGATAACCTGCAGCTCCTGCCTTGCTCTGCAGTAGTGTTGCTAGGCAGTTGCTAAGGCTGTTTTTGCTCCAGGCTAGATGATCTACTTGTTTACTGCACTAAACTGTGGGATTTAGGGATGGATTATTATCCCAAACCTGGGCATTATCCCTGGCTGCTCCTTGTGGATGTGCAGGAGACCTGGTTGCTGTGTCCCAGTAGAGGTCTACACAGCTCTAACACCTCTCACCTTGGGTAAGAGCCAGGCTGCAGCAGGAGACTCCCAGGGCCACAAGGAGGGATTTTCCTTGTTGATTTAACTCCTCAGGATGAAGACTGGGATTTCTTCCTCTGAGAGTAGCTGCCACAAGTCAGCATCTGAGTGCAAACCTTGGTGTCACATAACGAGGAGCAATTGTTCTGCCTGAGCTTTCCTGGGAGTTACAGCTGATTTTGTTGCTCTAATGTTTTATCTAGTTATTCTAGTTGTACCCAAAGCAGTTTTTCCTTAAATAAGCAGAGGTCTTTTATTCCATAGAGAGTAGCTCATATTCCTTTAGACATGAACATCATTTTCTAAAAAGAATTTAGAGCAGGGCCAGGTTGGTCAGATGTATATTCAACCAGTGAACAATACTCACTTTTCTAATGCCAAGACATTGCCCTGGACTTGCATCTGCCTTATAGATAGATAAATGGAATGTGCCTATCCCTCACTCCTGAAATACCAGTAGAAGTTTAGATAAAATTTAATCTGGTAAATTAGATTCAAGACATCTGGGATGAATTCTCAGTTCAGGTTTTGCTGGATATCTATCAAATGAGCCTATCAGGCAAAATTCTGTGCACTCTCAGGTATCTCACTTAATCTATTTTATGGTTTGGTTCCTCCTCAGTGAAATAAGGCTAGTACCTTATTACTACCTTAGCAGAGGAGTCAAAAAGCATTACTGAATATGAACTGTTCAGATGTTTTGAGAGCTGTGAGACAGAGAGGAGAGCATCAACATTTTTTTCTTATTTAGTAAGGTGGTATTTTCGAAGGGAGTGTTCAGTTATCAAATTTCATTCCAGAAGTAATATTTCACATAGCCAAATCATTCTTTACGAAATCAATTCTTTATAGTCCCTTTCTAGGAAGGCTTATTTTACGGAGCTTTCTCTGTTCCATCTCTTAATGTAGTTGACATCCTGCTTGGTGCTTCATCACTTCTCCCCACTCCAGGTTTTCAAATAGTTTTCATTTCCCTAGTGATTTATCATGATCACTGGTGATAGCTGAGAAGATGCAACAAAGCAGAGATGCTCCCTCTTTACCTTGAGCCATGAGTTTGTGTTTTTTCCTTTCTCTGTGATTGCTACAAAAGTTGATTCAGTTAGAAGCAGAAAGAAAGATCAAGCACCTACGTGAAAGAAAGTGAAACGAGTGTCCACAAAATTAGTACTTTAGGGGCTTTTGACAGATTTATGTAGGCTCTTTGCATCTGGGCATTGTGAACTTCAGTTTCAAAATGATTCCTTTACAGACCCCATTGCAGTCACTTTACTGAGCTTTTTTTAGGCTTGTGAAAAGAGCTGGCTGTCAGAGCTCCAGCTTGCCCCCTCCAATCCCAAATACAGGTATAAAATCAACCCAGAAGGGATGTGGAGACGTTACCTTGGCAGTGTTTTGCCTGAAGGAAAGCTTGGCATCACAGAAACTATTTTTGTCTTGTCCTTAGCAGGCCTCAAGTAATGGAGATGGTCACTGGCTGTGAAGCAGACTGGTACCAGTATATTCCTGGTACTGGACACTTCTGCTGATGGGCAGACGTTGTTTGCTGTCATTCTCTCTGTCACAACACCATCCATGGATCTCTACCAAAATAATTTTTAGTGTTTTGCAGGCAAGAAATTACACTTTTGGGAATCAGGCCAATGGCCTTTGTGCTCTGTCCACTAAGAATAACACTGATTAGTTTCAGTGAGGACAGCAGTAGCCTTAATTTACAGGATTATTAGCCAGTAACAGCTCTTTAGCATTTGCTGCCCTTGGTGGTGCCAAGGAATAGAACAAGAGGGAACAGGCAGAAACTGATGCACAGAAAATTCCACCTGAGAGAACTTGTTTACTGTGTGGGTGACCATGCAATGCAACAGATTGTCCAGAGAGGGTGTGGAGTTCCCCTCACTGGAGGTATTCCAGAACTGTCTGGACACAATCCTGTGCCATGGGCTCTGGGATGACCCTGAGCAGGGAGGGTGGACCAGATGACCCACTGTGGTCCCTTCCAGCCTTACCCATTCTGGGATTCTGTGAAACATGAAAGGGGTTATCTTTGGGACTTGTTGTATTGCTGGATACATACCAGGTAAGCCTAATGTAGAACTGCTCCTGTTGTTGGACCCTGGATCACCAGGTATGACAGAAGTTTCCTTGCTCATGGCTTACAGGTGAGATTTATTCCTTCTGCCAACTCCATTTCTTCTCAAATGCTCTTCACAGTCCTTACAAAGCTTTTTCTCAAGTAGAAGTTTTCTTGGTTTTGTCCCCCCATCCCAGTCCCATCTCTCTCAAAAGGTTCACTGTGTGTTCCTGTACTAGATTCCATGTTCATCCTACAGATGCATTCTTCTGAAGTTATTTTAGCAGGCTTTTGTCTTTGGAGTAAACTACTTGCATTGGGATCGCTTTTGCTTTTTACAGAAGTTGGTCTGAAAAAGAGTTCCTGTTTTACTCACTTGTAAAATTATGGGTAAATGAGGAGAAAGCTATAAAAATAGACATACGTATGGAAAGCCTGAAGAAAGGGAGTGATTTGGTGGGCGGGAGAAGGGGGAAATTAGGGAGTAATCAAGCGCCACTGAGAAATAAGGAATTTAAACTGACTGTTGATTATACCAGAGTAGTTCAACAAAAGAAGCAATAGAAAGTCTGCTAATCAGAAGCAGATCATATCTGACAAAATGTGAGATAGTGAATAACTTTGTTTATCTCCTTGCCTGTTCAGCCAGAATTTATTCTCTCTAAATTAAAGCATAGAAGGTGGGTATGGCAAGAATAATTTTGCTTTGAGCTCCTTCTATTAGTCAGAGGAGAGATAAAGACACCTCTAGAGTCTGCAAAAATGAGCAAAAAGTGGGCAGGTTCCCCACTAACTGGGCAGAATATACCCCACAAAGCACTTCTTGTCTCTTCATTCACTGTTAGAAGAGTCTGGGAAAATGAGTCATTTTGAGGCAACCTACCAGACTAGTTTGCTAACATGATCCAGCACCACTGTACCTCAAATCCTTACCCATCAGATGTGCCTTTTCCTCATGAGACTGAAAAATTTTGTTAAAGCTCTTTACTGGCAAGGTGATTTGAACTTGTTAAGGATGATTCAGCAAAGCACTTAATTGCATGTCTCAGCCTATCCCTAATTAGCAGAGATCTTAAATTCTTGTACAATCCTAAGCATATCCTTGGAGTTAACCTGGGCACACACCCAAACTGCTGAGTATGCCGAGAGGAAAGCAGGTAAGGTGAGGCAGTGTTTCAGTAGCAGGCCATGTAAATGGCCAAATATACACAATATCTCTGGTAAAAACAACAGCTGAACCTACAGCAGCAGAATTTCTTCTTTATCCTCTAATCACAAAATTACCATTCCCAAATACTTCCTAAAACTTCACACCCCCCCTTTCATTCTTCTACTGTATGGACTTGAGTTTTCTCCATCTTCCTGATACTGCAGCGTTGTTCTCTGCGTATTCCTGGGTGTTTTGTGCTAAAGCATGTTTTGAAATACAGAAGTTTGAAATATCTTTGAGAATCTGTTTCTTTTCATTGCACTTTATTGAACTTGACTGCCTTGTGTTTCACTCTGAGAATGACTGACTCTCTTTATCCCAGGTTTCTGGAGTTCACTTTTCGAGGGTTGGGAGGTCACTAGCATTGGCTTTTTTCCACCTCAGAGCTCCTGAATTTATGCAGGAGAGAACACAAAGTGTTAATAGTGAAAATTTCTCAATATTGTCTGGTGTTTTGATGGATGGCAGTATCCTTGCTCTGTGTCTCTTGGTACAGCAAAACACTTCAGCTGAAGAGGTTTTAAAAATCTATTTTGGCTACTTGAATACACGAGTTCTGTGGCAATGAACAGCTTTCTTACCAAGGTCAAATCAGACTAATTGCCACTAAGCAGATTTGTTAGTGAAAACAAGGCTGTATTATTTGATAAGAGAGTAAGAATTGGGGCTGTCCTGCATCTTGCTTGTTTTGGTATACATTGAGAATCTGCAGGAAACTGGGAGATTTAGTCCTTCTTCTTTGGCCCTTCCCATTGCCCAGTGTGGGCTCAGTCTGCATCTCGTAATGGCAAAGGTCCTGCCATCACCGGTATCCATTTATACAAACCATGGTCAGGATCCAGCCCAGTGCTGTGAATAGTCCTTAGACAACTGAGTCTCAAACAGCTTTTATTTTATTTATGATATTTCTTTGTTCCATACTTATACTCTGCCTGGTTGCCTATGACAATTACTGTGGATATTCTCCACCCTGGTCGCCCAAACTCGGCCAAACTCATTTGCCTTCGTAGAAAAAATCATCACCTTTATGTGAAACTGCAGAGATTGTCTATGGCAAGAGATGGGATGATGGCCAGAACCACATTGGTGCTCCTACAGGTGCTACATGTCTTGTTTCAGAGTTTTATTCATTCAGTATGGGTTAAAAATTACTATCAAATATATGGTTTAGAGGGGTTTTTTTTCCATTTTGGATGGTTAAAACCTGGGGTGTTTTTTGTTTTTTCTCTTTTGTTGTTTCTGTAGCTTAGAGTGTCATCCACATCCTGGAAGGAGAGGGTATTTTTGAGTGCTTTTGAAATTTAAGGAATGATGTTCTCAACCTCTCCTGTTCTATTCCCCTTCATTGTGCAGTTCTGGTCATTTTTGATCCTTTGTACACTTATATTGGTGTGGTCTGCAAGGGTGACTTGTGGACCTGAGGTATTGTGGGCACTTCCAGATGAAATGTTCCCATAATTACCTGCAGTTGCAACGACTGAGTCCAGGCCCAGTTGGTCTCCTCCATCCTGTGTTCCCAGTGTACCTACACACCCACCCTACGAACAAAGGATCAGAGTTATTTTCAGAAGTCCCTTTGAGCATCCTTACTTAAACTCTGCCAGTGCAACCTCAACCTTCATTTCTGACTGGGGATGTCATTCTGGCATCCTGCTCTGTAGAAATAACTGTGTAACATTGCTGTCATTGCCCTTTGTGATGTTGTACAAGGGAATTCCTTACGCATTTTCAAACAGTATAGCCCTTTGACCTGGAGAGGAAAATGAGTGCAGCCTAATTCTTGGAGTATTTGTAGCAAATCACTACATAATTGTCACAGCTTTAGTTGCCCAGCCAAGCCATCCAAGGGGAGTTGTTTTATCACTGGGATATGTCCCAAATAGTTTCATTTGATGAAATAAGACAATCTGCTCAGAAAACAAAAGGTAACACTCCATTGGTCCTGTGATCCATGTAGCATGAACAAGTTTGCCTATGAAATAGGTCCTAATCAGCTGGCATGATCAGAAAATGTTTATAACTCTGGTTTTCGTGGGTGACAGGGTGAGGTTCCATGTGTTGGCACCTTTGTGCAGATCTAACACAGTGGAACACTCTGGTGATGATCTGTTGGTTTCTTTCCTTCAGCTGTACTGAGGCTCATGACAAGGAAAGCTCTCTAAATATATTCTTGTCTTTCCTGCCTCTCCTCCCAGCTGGGGAAGTGATTTTTACATAAGAAAGGGCATCTATCTTGCAGAAACCTCTCCTGCAGGCCTATTCTTCTCCCTTTTTCATTTTCTCCTTTTTAAATTTGTTTGGGGTTTTTTAGAGTAAAGACAATTCTGAATTCAAAGCAGAACCAAACTCACAAGGGTGGGGTAGGGGGTTAGAAAGGAACAGTAAGAATTTACCCAGAGCAAATTAATTTGAGGATCTACCTCAAATGAAGTAAATGAACCTCAGAAATACTCTGGAATTAAATTACTGCAAAATTTCTGCAGGCTTAATCATTAAAGGTCTAATTAAAAGAACATTATTTGGCGGTATAGTGTCCCACTGCCTTGTAAAATGTATTAGGCTGGGCCTTCCTTCCTTCCTTCCTTCCTTCCTTCCTTCCTTCCTTCCTTCCTTCCTTCCTTCCTTCCTTCCTTCCTTCCTTCCTTCCTTCCTTCCTTCCTTCCTTCCTTCCTTCCTTCCTTCCTTCCTTCCTTCCTTCCCTTTCTCCATCCCCATGTCCTTCCCTCCCTTGGTTTCCCTCAGCAGCCTGTGCAGAAAAAAATTGTTTTATTTTGAACAAGGAACTGCAGTTTCCAACCTGGGGTTTGCAGACCCTCAGGGTTACTTCTAAGAAGGGAAAAGTCTGAAAAGGAACTGTGGAAAGCAAATTGAGGTACTAAATCCCTGTATGATAGCTCTGCCCCTGAAAATAAAATTGGACCTTCCCAAAGTAAAATAGTTGGAAGCTACCAGGAAAGAATGAATTATTACAAGAAAAAACATCAGGAGGTTTGGAAGGTCATTATAGTCAAGTATATGGAGCAGGTAAACTTCAGAGGAAATCTGTTCAGTGTTAATACAATTTTAGATCAAAGGAATAATATAGTACCTGAGCTGTAGACAGTTAGTGGAATTAAACTTTTGAACCTCTCTAAGACTTTCCTGTCATTTTATATAGCCAGTAAAAAAAAAATCCTAGTTTCTTCCCTGTGGTAAATTGACAGAAGTTCACTAATGAATTTTAACTCAACTATTAAAGCTCTGAAACCCCATGCTTTTCCTTACGTAGAAACTCTCATTCCAGTAGAGCTCAAAATGATTTCTGGACATGCATTTCATAGGGCACAGGTGGCATCAGAAGCCACATTTCAGACAGCAGTATCTGGTGCAGCCATAAATAACTTAGCAAAAATATTTAGGTTGAATTTTTTAAGAGCTTTACAAGCAAGTGATTTGTTTACAAAACACAGCAAAACTGCATGAATATGCCAGGTCTGGAAGTGACAAATTCTTCATCAGGTAAAGGCACAAGGATGCAGAATAAAAATTATTTGCAATTCAAACAGAGAAGCATTATGTAATTAAAGCACACAGATTTTATTCGGGGGAGTATTTGTATGCCTGTGCATGCAAAACTGTCCAGCACTTCTTGGATGAGGCCACCAGTGTCCCAACTGTTTGTCTAGGGCACTGCAATTTAATAGTATTTGCTCTTGAGAAAGTCTCAGGCTCTTTGAATAGACAGATTGAAATGAAACCACCTCCCCAAAAAGAAAAAAAATTACCCCAGAACAAAACCTCAGATCGTTTCACTGTAAATATTTGCCACACCAGGGGATGGCAGAATCATTGCTTACTTCCTTCCTACCCTTACCCCTAGGATGGGTAAAATGCTGGCTAGCTTTAGGGCTACAGATTCTAAATCCTTTTGGATTTAAAATCTAAACCAAAGCAAAGTTACCAGCTTTCTGAAGTTGGAGCCTTCATATCTGATTCTCTCAGACTTTTCTGTATAGTTGTTACATCAACAGTTCATTTTTTTTTTCTTTATTTTGCCCAAAGCAGAGATTCTTGTGCAATCATATCACTCAAGGAGCTGGGGCTTTAGAAAAATGTTGAATATTATGTTATACTGTTGCAATTTGACAGAAGAATTGCTTCTCCAAGCTATTGAGATCTACAAGGTTCATCTTAGATTATCCAGAATAAATTGTCCCTTGACTGACAATCCAAAAGAATAGCTCCATGATTAGTGTTTTGGGACAACCTTAAAGTAGGATTTCCCTCCCTTTGCCCTTGCCCCTGCATGCAGCCTCACTCAGCTGTATCCAGCAATCAGTTAATTTCTTTACAGAGATTCTCCCCAGGCAGGAGCTGGGTTTCACAGGGGCTGTGGCAGCACAGTTGTCTGCAGCAGTTGAAATGTGTGCAATAAAATAAATCCTGTGTTTTTGCAGCGTGTTCTCAGTAGCTGTACAGACTGATCAACAGCTTTGGCTCTTTCTTACACCCTCAATATATATCTGTGTTAGGCCAAGGCTAAATTTGGAACTGGGGAGCATTTGCAGAGGGGTATATTGAAGCCAAACCTCTGACACTGCAGTGCCAGGGGACATTACATAGGGCCACTTCCACTCCGTGTTAACCATCTTTTATTCTGCCAGAGCAGCAGATAAACCCCTCATGTAATGGAAAACCAGCCTCTTTCTGTGCAATCCCAGCACTGTTCCCAGCTGCACAGCTGAAGACTTGGTCCACCCTCCCCACCCAGATCCCCACTGAGCAGACAGAGAGAGCCCAGTGAGTCCCTGCTGCCATCATGGGGAGCCTCATCAATCTGCATACACTCATTTAATTGCCTGCCAGGACCTCTGTGTTTCCAAAGGGGAGGATTTATATACAAAGAGTGCTGATACCACTGCAGTGGGGAGCCAAGACTTGTCAAATCAGTTGCCGGCTGCCGGTGACTCACGAGATGTCCAAGACAAGCAGCTTTACTTTCTTTTCCTCTGTTTCTGTTTTCAAAGAAAGCACTTCTCAGCTGCACACCAGGGGGCTGTTGTGAGTTTGAATTAATTTGAGGCTTCCAAATTAAAATTGCTGCAATACAGCAATTCATTTCACCCTGTGAGGAACATCTCAGATCCGCTGACTCTTCCTGTGGAGGCACCTGTTTCTCTCCAAAGCCAGCTCAGCTAACAAGCTCAGGCATTTCACTGACTCTGAAGAGCTCTCAGTGTTAACTCTTCTCTTTGAAGGTCTTAGGACCCCACAGAAAACAGGACAGGGCATGAAACAGAATCCTAACTTGCATCACATGGGAAGTTAACTGAATATTGTGAGCAAACCCTATTTCCAGCAAGCACAGGCCTGCTGCTGTTATATTTATGCTCTGGCTTAAAAACATTCAGTTGAGGATGTCATTAGGGGGTTAATGGAAGCATTGTACGTAGAAAGGCTCTCTGTAAGCTGGGCTTGCCTCCTTACCTTACTGTGTGATCAAACTCATTATTTTCCAGCTCCTGCTGGGACTGTAAACAGTCAGATTTGAGCAAATGAGCTGTGGATGTATTTATATCAGGACAATAACATGAGGGGGGTTTGGAATGGCATGCTATGGCCTGCTTAAGAAATAATGTAATTAAATTACTGTTTACAGAAAGAAAACTGGCACTTCTGGGTAGATGATATTTTTAAGCTTTCTTGAAAAGAAACTTGAGTCAGAAGCATCCTTTAAAAACAGAAACTGGAGGTCAAACACTGGATGAGAAAGCAAGAATAGAGGAATTTCATCTCCAGAAGTTCATTAACAGCACATGCACATCACACACATCTGACAATACCTTGTGTTTGTGCAGATCTTAGGCAGAATGATACTGTCTGCACTATCAAGGCATCGGTCACTTAAGGCTGTGGGAGCAATTACTAAACTCACAACTTCCTAACCTTCAGGAAACTGAGTTTGCCTGAGCTTGACATAAAAAATGGGTGCAAGATGTCAAAATAGTGTCTTCATTTTATGAATAAGGGAATGCATTGCTGAAGGGCTTTTTGGTTTTGTTTTTCTTTCAGTTGGGGAGGACTGAAATGGGGCAGAGAGACATAGGACTTAGGGGGAGGGGGAGAATTTTATTTCTATTTGTAAACAACTGGTGACATTTGAGATGACCCAAAGTATCAGTATGGGATGGTAAGTAGGACACAGAGAAAATCTCCCATTACAGCACCATGTCTGTGCAAATAAACCAAGCCCTAGCTCTCCAGTGATGGTAAGGGAAATGTAGGCACCTTGCCTACACATCAGTGTATACACATGGGCAAAACCTGTGTTAAGTCTCAGAGTTAACCCTGCCTTGATGTTTTTATTTTCTTTGGGAGTATTATTTCAAAGAAAGATTGGTCATTTTCATGCTCAAAACTCTCATAACAGCTGGGTTACTACTGTGAACAGTAAATAGTGCCAAATGACTTTCATGGGCTCCTCCTCACTGCCAGTTCTTCTGTTTTAGTGGTGTCATGACACAGGAGAGATGTGCTGTGACCATGCTTGAACATTGTGCAACTGTTCAATTTTCCTATTTTAGCTTCTGTGCAACATTCTAGACAATCTCTCCTACCGTGGATGCCAACCCCCAAACACTTGACAGCTTTATCTGGTGGCATTTAGACTGAATTGAAACATGTGCAAAGCTTGGCCTGACTCCAGAGCCAAAGTAGAGAGCCACCTCCACCACCATAGGCTGTTTGCATCTTGTTCCTGTCTCAGGAGAATCTTGGAGGCCAGGAAAAACAGCTATGTAGTCAGCTATGCAATCACTGTGCCAAAGCTTATGCAGCCCAAACCACTCAGCCCTGTTGTGCCTATAGCAGCTGGGATTGTAGATCCTTGTTTCTTCATCAGACTCCATCAGGACCATGGCCCAAAACATGAGTCTCTCCTGTAAGTCACCTCCTATCTCCCTTGACACTACAACATTGCCTCTACTATCTGTTGACCTTTTTGTCTTCTCAGAAAACCTTTGGATGTGCTACTTTTTTTTCTTCCCAGTCTTAGTTTGATCACTCATCCAGTTTTCATGCTCAGATTGTGTTTTACTCTTCAGAGTGGAGAGATCCAACATTGGTAACACTGCAGTTCTTTATGTTGGAAGAGTGGAGAGAACAGACTGGAACATATGTTATACTCTTAGTATTGCTCCTACACAGCTCCTACTCTATTTCTGGAAAAAGAACACCTGGATAGACCACTAGTTTGAGTTAGCAGGACACTTCTTTGATATCTCCTTCCCAGAGTACTGTGGATTCAGATAGATCATGCAGTTCACCTGAAAAAAGCTAGGGGAAAAAGTTTTTCACTTCTCAAATTGCAGACAATATATATTGTAAGGAAATAAGGAGGTTAATGCCTTTTCCCCCACCTCAACTGAATTCCTACCTCACATCTTGATTTGGAGATTACCATGTTCACAGGGCTGGTGAAAAAGATGTGGGATAAACTCCTGTCCTGTTTCTGTCAGAATGACCCACACTAGAGAAGACATTCCAGTTATCCTGAGCAATCTAACACCTTTCAGCTTTCCTTTCCAAAGTGAAAGCAGATATTATCAATTGGATAAATCACAGCAGCGATTGAGAATACTGTGGGCAGGTTCAGAGATGTGGTTTGATCCTCAAGTCTGCACAGAAGTCTGTTCCCATTAAGGAAAGAGGTGGGCAGAAGACTGTGAAGCTGTTGTGGTTTAACCCCAGGCAGCAGCCACTCGCTCACTCCCCCACCAGCAGGACTGGAGAAAGAGTCAGAATGGTAAAAGCTGGAAAACTCGTGGGTTTGGTAAAGACAGTTTAAAAGGGAAAGCAAAAGCCAAGCACACAAGCAAAAAAAAAAGAAGGAATGAATTCTCTCCTTCCCATGGGCAGGCAGGTTCAGCCATCTTTAGGAGAGCCAGGCCCCATCACATGTAAAGGTGATTTAGGAAGGCAAATGTCATCACTCCAAATGTCCTCCCCCTTCCTCCTTCTTCCCCCCACTTTATATACTGAGCAGGATGTCACATGGCCTGGAATATCCCTTGGGTCAGTCAGGGGTCACCTGTCCTGGCTGTGTCTCCCCCCCTGCCCCCCAATTTCCTCCCCAGTGTGGCCATAGGAAAAGCAGAAAAGGCCTTGGTTCTGTGTAGACCCTGCTCAGCAACAACAAAAACATCTATTATTGACCCTGTGTTCAGCACAAATCCAAAACACATCCCCACACTGGCCACTGTGAAGAAAATTAACTCCACCCCAGATGAAACCAGCACAGAAGGCAAATTGGGAGAATCTCCCAGTGAAATGTTCTTACCTGTGCAAGGTGTGTACACTGCATTTCAAAGATATGTCAACAAGTATTAGACATTTTGGTTAAACAGAACCATTGCATTCTTGAACTGGAACAGAGCTGCTGTCCTTTATGTACTAGGGAAGATGTGTAAAAATCAGCTTTTAGGTTCTTGCTTTTTTTGAACACTACTAAAGAGGTTTCACAGAACAGTACTGAATGTGCCAAAATGAAGTAGTGTGTTCCATTTCTGGTTCCCCCTTCAAACTGAAACTCACATGTTCTCTTATTTGAATTCCTTCATTTTCAAGAGAAGAAGGGATCCTTCAGGCCAGTGGTACAATCAACTCCTATAATGACAAGAAGGCTCACAATGTCATTCTCCATCCATGGAAGAACTCTGTGAATTTTGGTTTTTTCAGAGCATCTTTTTTAGAAAGAATCATATTTTATTTTTCACTAAATTCTGTGAAGGAATATCCAGCATAGTACTCCCTGTATAAAAGAAGCAAACAGGAAATAAATCTGTCTTGTCCCTTGTAACCAAAATGCATTTAATAATTTGAACACCTTAAATAATTTATTTTGCTTCTAATTTGATACTTTGGGCTCACTAAGTTTTCAGAGAATGCTTGATTCACTATCAGAAACTGAAACAGGCACCACAAGTCCTGACTCTCAACCCCATCTTAGATCCAAGGGAACCAGAACTGTCCCTGAGGAAAAGTTAAACTGAAATTAATTTCTAATGCACTCCAAAGGCCACAGTTCTGTGGCTCTCTTCATCACTGGATTATTACTGACGATCTGTTCCAATTTGGAACAGAGACAAGATGACAATTATGCTTCCTAACAAGTCTTGAAATAACCCATCAGCTTTGAGGTACTACAAGAAAATTCTCCTTTCACATATTATTATTGGCCAAGAACACCAGGTTCTAATCCCATTTCTCTGCAAGTATCCCTTTGCACTGAATTCTAATTTCTTACTTAATTAGTGAGCACAGAGCCACAAAAGAAAAAAAAAAAAAAGTAAATACAAAGTGAATACATAATAGAGGAAGCTACCAGATCCAATATGGAAACAAAATTCAAGGAACACTAGGAGAGACATCTAGGAGAACACCATTCACTTTGCCCCAGGATCCTGAAAAACTGGCATATTGTTTGTCATATGAGTGTTTTCAGTAAATCTATCAAACTGATTGAGAATTGCCAGCATGTTACCTGTGGTCAAATGGTGAGAAGCTGGTCTGTGCAGATACCAGCTGGCACTCCAGCCTCAGGAGCAGACAAGGTTGTAAGAGTTTCTTTACTTTAAAAGACAGAGGTAAACAGAAAATGTAATGTGACTATGAAAGAGCAAATGCACTTATAGGGCACATCAGAAGTTTTTGTCCTGGGGAAGGGGAAGTATTGTTAAAGTAATAAGCTCCAAAATACTGAAAACCCATAGTTGTTTTTTTTTAGGTCCGTGGCGTACTTGAAATTGAACAAAAGGCAGGTCAGAAAATCAGCTTTACTCTCCAGAGGCCTGAAGGCACTTGGGAAGGATCCTCCAGAGAGATAGAGACTGAGAAATCTACAGCCCATATCTGTATTTGAAACTGGCCATCCATATTCAGAGCAGAGAAGGTCAAACTAGATCAGGTGCAGAGGTGGAGCATGAGATAATGACAAAACAGAGAGATTATTTTCTTATGAGGAGAGACACACTGAGTCAGCTTGTTAAACTTCAGCAAAGTGGAGGCTGCAGAAATATATGTTGTCTGTCAATATATCAGTGTGTGATCACTGGGGAGGAAACACAATTGTTAGAAGACAGGACAGTGCTGGCAGAACCAAATGTGAATATATTGCTCATGATTACTTTAGGCTGAAAACAAGAAGGGTTATGACTAGTTGAGAAGCAAGATTATGTGACGAGAGGAGAGATGATCACAGCAATGGAGATGCAGTCTGACCTGCTTTTGCACAGGATTATGTGACATCCCATGGTAGGAGGGATGTAATGACCCAAAGGATTGATTTCCCTCAGATGTTTTATTTTTCTTTACTTCACTGCCTGCTTGTCTTTTAATCCCACAACCTGTCGGATTGAAAAATCCCAGTGACATCAAGGTTAAGAAATTTCCTAATCAGTTTAGAAGCAGGAAGACAGGGCAAAACCATATCACTCTAGAATGCCTTGGACACTGGTAGATGTCACAGACTGTGTAGATGAGGTCTTCCAAGACTGTTAGACCTGTTATACATTCAAGGCACCAGAAATCCTAAAAAGATGTAATTATTCAGCCAGAATCACGAGACTTGCCTCCCATCCTAGAAAAGGAGTTATGTTTGGTGCAGGGGCAGAATAAACAGCACAGTAGGTAATGGGCAGTCCACCAGTCTCCTGCCCTGCAATATTGTTGACAACATCAAAGATCCATTGTCATGTCATGGGTGTAGCAGAATCATATTATAAAAGTTAATGCCTGCACCAAGTTTTTATTAATGCATTGGCACAACTTAATGCTAGAAAGATAACCATGACAGAACATACAGCTTAGTTGAATATGTGCTTTTAAGATCTCTTCAGCATCTCTTCACTTGAAAAATTAATTCACTAGAGCTGTCAAATTTTGAAACATTAGTGAAAATCAGCAAGAACTATACAAACTTTCAGGAGAAAACCAACAAGCTTTTATTTGCCATGTTGTGACCTAATCTGTTAATGAATCAAAAAGTGTTGCTGTAGGGCTCCTTGTAATAAATGAAAGAACATTCTGCAATCCCTCACACTCCTCCTTTGTGTGGGGTGTTTGCTTTAGGGCTCTGATTTGCAATACAGGTAAATGGTGATCTATCACTTTGTTCACAACATACATTCCCTACTTATTACCATAAATTCTGGGAATTTTTCTGGGATAAAAATAGAGGTTGGTCTTACTTTACAAGATCCTGTAGAATCATACAGAGTCAGGTAACTCTGGGTGAATGCTCTGCAGGTTTCCTCTCTGTAGGGGTCAGCAGTAGAATTTATAACTGGGTTTTAGTTTGAAGCCAGTCATTACTTCAGCTCTCTTTCAATTGCCTCTTTTCATGTTTTGTTGCCTTGTCCTTTCCTAATGCAGCCTAACACCATCCTTGTGGTTGCCCAGCACAGAGCACTGAACAGATGTTTTCTTTGAGCTGTGCTCAGCCATATCTAGGCTCTTTCCCTCAGTAATTACAGTTAATTCTAGGAATCCTTAGTTAATATTAATAGTGGAAATGGTTCCATCAAATACCCATAACATTGCACTGAATTCTCTTTCACAATGCAGCGCTCAGTTACACAGATGCATTACATCATCCTGAAGTTGCATGTACTTTTCTTTATGCTTAATTAGATTGATAAAGAGTGCCTGGAGGAATGGGGGAATGGGCTCTGGCTTCCCATAAATCCCTAAAGCACATTATACCCCACACTCAGAAATGTCATTCTCCCTAATGTTCCCCTCTAATTTTTTCAGTATTTTCAACATTTATCATCTAACATGGTAGAAAGGAGCTGGTTGCCTTAAAATGGATAAAGGTTTTCCCTCCTGTATCCTGCTCAGTTTCTCCTGTTTGATCCTGCAGTAAAAATGCAGATCTACCATCATTACAGTCGGACCAAAATACTGCCTATAACTATGGCATTGACTGTCATCATCACAGGCTTAGCCTGTGACTTCATCCCCGGGCCAGAGAGGGGAGTGGAATGGGAAGCAAAGGAGAATGGCTGTGATTAAGTATAAATCACCAGAGCAATTGGAGAATGTGACCAGACTGTAAAAAGCACATGGAGACAACTCTCAGTCTGGTGAATTCACAGGTTTTTTTCCTACTTAAAGAAGCCTGTTTTCGATATTTGCCACCTTCTTGGCTCCTACTCTCTTTAGGGAAGGTTGGCTGGGCATGAAGGAAAGCTACAAAGGAAAATAGCCTGGTCTTTGTACCTTGCAGCTGTAGAACTGCACCCACGGTAGACGACAGAGAGACAATTCTCTGAAGGACATGGTTCTCCCTGAAGCCAGTAGGAGCACAGCTCTCTGTCTGCTCTCTGACTCAGCGAAGCAACTCTTACACATCTCTCTTTACTGACTGATTTATTGGAAGTCTCTGATACATTCCTGCTGGCTTCTGTTATCAAAACAGGCACTCAAGAAGACATGGTTGTCTTGCAGTCATGCAGAAATTTGCCCTATAAAGCTGGAATCATAATGTACATAATTAACCCTCTGGGTAATTGTCCATACCTTGCAGTCAGTCATTAAGTTGTTTCTTAACACAATAAAAATTTGACTAATGATGTTTCAGATCAAAGAAAGAAAGACTTAATGTAAAGCATGGGAAAGAAGCTAAGGAATTATACATTGCAGGGATATCAAGCTGTCCAGGTGCCTCTGCAAAATGCTGCACAGAACGATTTGGGCAACATTTGGGGTATTACCATTAATACCAAGGTCATTGTTTCTTTTTATTGAACATGAAACCAGTGCCAAGTATAGTCCTTGTTAAATGGCATAACCACTCAAGGATGCTGTTGCAATTGTGCTCCTGTTAGAAGAGGAATAAGCCCAGTGGCCCAATAATGTCCAGCAAAGTGCATGCAGCTGCATTCAACTTGCACGCATTATGTTATAGGTTTGGCTTTCTTATAAATATTAATATTGATCCTTTAGCTCCTTTTGTCTTAGCATCCCAAAGCAGTTGACAAGTATGAATTAACAAAGCTTTGCAATACCCAGAAGAGGAGAGTAAGTCCTGCATTCTTTTAGCACTCAGGCATAAAATGGCAAAGTGAGGTTAACTGATTTGTCTGGGGTCGGGCAGTGAGTCAGAATGGGAGCTGGAAAGTGGTACCCAGGGGTTACTGCTCTGCTATTGCTGCTGAGTATACACAAGAAGAGGAAACTGGGGAGTTGCCTGAACAGTGTTTACTGCAGCTGGTGCTGGATCTCACAGCCTCTTCTCTCCATGCATGGTGCCCTCAGGTGCTGAAGCACAAACGCTCTCAGCCCATATGCTCAGATGCTGGGAGTACCCCAGAGAGCTCCTACAGGTGTTGTGAAGAGGATTCCTCTGGGCTGATGAATGCAGAGAATGTTTAAAGAGTGTGTGAGTTCAGTATGGAAGGGGAATAGGCAGGAGTCCTTTTTCCAGCAACTTCTGTAGTTTCTGTTGCCACAGTGCTTCAGGTTAGGAAAAGGCAGGGGGATTTTTTGTTGGTTTCATTGGTTTGGTTTTTTTTGTTTGTTTTGGGGTTTGTTTTAGATATCATGCATTGGTAACAACAACAGTAATGTTATTGTATTTCCTGATTTCAAGTTGCTGAAATCACAGTCATCTCATTGGTCTGAAACGTAGTTAAATCATAGAGTTTCCATTTCACAGATGAGTAAATGGAGGCTAAGGAAGTGCATCTGTAGTAGAACTAAGAACCAAAAATCCTTTACTGACACTGAACAGCTTTCCTTTGCTGGCTACAGGGAAGTTTTATATATATGCATGTTAAAAATTTAGATTAATCTGCTGAGATATTACCCTGTAGAATGACATTAAAGACACTGTCTAAACCAGAGAACAATAAAGATCATCACCATAATTTCTAGCCTAGGCAAAGCTATTACCAAAGCCAAAGCTATGGCTGAAATCACTAATGGTACCATGGTTCAGAAGTTCCTGCTGTAAGCTGGAATGTTTTATTTCACAGCTGTGGAGGGCTATGGAAGTACGGCCATTTACCATGCCCAGCTGAAACACAGTAATGCACTGATTACTTTGGCTTAAGCAATTGCTTAGACCTCTGATCTGGATTTTGGCTACATTAAAATAACCTTCATCTACCAGGTTTTTTCTCAGTGTAAGTGGAGTTTTTCCTGTCCCACATAAGCACTAGGCAGTGGCTGCTTTCCTGCTCCTGACAAATGGCCACTGGCAATGGACCTTCCACTCTGTGTCATCCCAAAATAAATTCTGCCTGAGTGAGCTATAGATCAGTAGATGATCTCTGAGGCACAGTGGCTCTGTGTTGCTCAGCCTACACTGATACAATAGAGGGCACAGTGCCACAATCCAGCTGTTGAGATATGAATAAGCGACAAGGAATTATGTACAGACAAATTTAAATACTGCTGACTTAGGGGAAATAAAATCACTGAAGCACTGAACAATGCTGGCAGGCTTGAAGCCAAAATCACATTTGCTTTTGTTCTGCTCTGACATGGGGTGTAATTGGGTTACAGTGACAACACTGAAATAATCTTTTCTTTAAGGTGAAGAACACAGAAACACTTCTGGCAGTGGTCAGTAGCATGTAAACAACACTAATTTTTCATCAAGAATCAGATAAAATCACAGAATCATTGAACATCCTGAGTTGGAAGGACCCATCAGCATCATTGAATCCAGCTCCTAGCCTTGCATGGGAGACCCCAGGAGTCACCCCAAGTGCCTGAGAGCATTGTCCAAGTGCTTCTTGAACTCTTTCAGGTGTGGTGCTGTGACCACTGCCCTGGGGAGCCTGTTCCAGTGCCCACACACCCTCTGGGTGAAAAATCATTTGCTAATACCCAGCCTAAACCTCCCCTGACACAGCTCCAGGCCATTCCTTTAGGTCCTGCCACTGGTCACCAGAGAGAAGAGATCAGTGTCTGCCTGTCCTTCTCCCCTCATGAGGAAGTTGTAACTGCACTGAGGTCTCCCCTCAGTCTCCTCTTCTCCAGGCTGAACAGACCAAGTGACCTCAGCTATATCTCTTATGACTTCACCTCAAGGCCCTTCACCACCTCATGGCCTCCTCTGGCTACTCTCTAAGAGCTTAATGTGTTTTTTTTTTTATCGTGGTGACCAAAACAGCACACAGGACTGCAGCTGAGACCACCCCAGTGCAGAGAGGTCAGTGTCTACCCCTTTTCACCTCATGAGGAAGCTGTAACTGCAATGAGGTCTCCCCTCAGTCTCCTCTCCTCCAGGCTGAGCAATCCAAGTGACCTCAGCTGCTCCTCATACGGCCTCCTCTCCACATCTGTCACGTGGTCCCTCCTTCACCATCTTCATAGCCCCTCTTGGGTGCTCACTAATAACTCAGTATCTTCATATAGTGGTGTCCAATACTCGAGGTGAGGCTGCCCCAGCCCAGAGCAGAGCAGGACAATCCCTCCCTTGCCCAGCTGGCAATGCTGTCCCTGATGCCCCCAGGACAGGGATGTCTCTCCTGGCTACCAGGGCACTGCTGACTCATGTTCAGCTTGCCATGACCAGGACCCCCAGGTCCCTTTCCCTGGCACTGCTCTCCAGCCTCTCATTCCCCAGTCTGTTAATTCTAGCCAGATTGCCCCTGGCTCTGACTGTGACTCTGTCTGGCCTTGTGGACACTGGGATAGCCAGTGGTCATTACAGTCGGGGGCATTGCAGTTTACCCCAGTAGGATACTAACAACAACAAAAACAAATCCTCTAGAATGAGTGTCCAGATAATACCTTTTTTTTTTTCCTTATTGTTTTTAACTTCAGATTAAGTAACAGAGAACACAGTAAAACATCCAGAATATATAAATTGGTTTACCTGTGGTGGTTGCCCCAAACTTGCTAAAGGGAAATATGGACTAAAAGCACTTCCCCCCACCCTGAGGAGCACATGGGTGAGGATGGGGCTGTGGTTGGTCCCACAGCCCCTCTGGGCTGTTCGTCCTGCCTCTCCCTTCTCCCTGCCCCAGCACAGGCCATTCCCTGGGCTGCAGCCTCAGTGGGGAGCTGTGCAGCACAGGCAGCTGGCACAGCTCCCTGGGATAAGCAGGAGAGCAACAGATGGCTGAGACAGAAAATAGTGCTGAGACTGGAAAGGAATTTCAACATTTCAAAGCCTTTGGCCTTTACAGAGCTAGGAATGGATTTGGAGGATAGTTGCAATTCTATTTCTGGTTGTCTGGTTTGGGGACTCTTGGTTTTGCCAATCTCACATAGCACCAGGCACTGTCTGCAGGAGCCAAAGCTGGTCCAGCTGTATCATCTCTTGGAGCCAATCCACCACTGCAAGTGACAACTTCCAAGAATTTCACTTTGACATTTACTTGGCTCATGCTCTCTTAAAATTAACACACTTCTGGAGCCTCCTTGAGAGATATACAGGACACCAAAAATGCCTTTAAAACACCTGTTTCAGCCACAAAATTTCATTAACTAAGCATGAGTTTCTGTCATCGGGTAACACTGGTCATTTCTTCGTGCCTACACCATGCCCTTGTCTCTCCAGCCTGTCAGACTGAGTGGCTCATCCTGGGCTGCCTGGTGGCACTGCTCTTACCCTTGTGAGTACTTGCAGAAGGTGTTGAATTCCTACCTTCCTCTGCATTGCTATTATTTATTAATGTATTAGATCTTCACTCACTATACATTCCTGTATTTAGCTTTCAGTGAGACACACAGACATTCAGCCTGTTCAGCTAACCACCAAAAGTCAATAAAATGCTGTAACCTGATGAGGGAGAGAAGTTGCACATTCAAGGGTCTGAATCAGTCCACCTGAAACCACAGTGGTGTATCTTTCCCAAAGTAGTATTGGAATGGTGATTATCCCAAAAGAACTGGTAGGTGAGGGCAGTCGTCATGCTTTTAAGTGTTTATTCTTTCAGAGGCAGAAGGCTGTATGTTAAAATGAAAGGTAAATGGATAAATTTTTAAAGCAGACTAGGAAGGATTCAATTAGATGCTTTGAAAGTTGTAACAATGTTTTGTAAAGATGAGAAAGGAGTTGCTGAAGAGATATCTTGGCTTTTTTTTTCCCCAGAAAAATGTTTTGGTTTGGTTAGATTTTTTTTTTTTGTCTAGGACAAATTCTATATCTCTTTGTAGTGCAAAGTACAGTGTGTCCTCAGGGTGGGAAGGCACAAGCAAGAGATTAAAAAAAAAAAAGAGCAGTGGGCAGTTACATGATAAATTTCAAGGTCTTTGGGCACTTAAAAGCCTTAGAGGCAAAAAAACCCATTAAACTGTCTTTTGTGTACATCCCAGGAGAACGTTTTCTCCTTTGGTGTGTTGAATCTGTGTGTTTACTCATGTATTAAAATTGCTGCTTGGTCTGCAGCGTAAAGATAACATAAAATGAATCCTAAATACCAGATATAGGTTTACAGGCTGAGATGCTCTCCAGAGCTGTCATCGCTTCTGGGCTGTGGTTGTAATGGGATGTAATGTTTTATGCTTTGCAGCTTCTGGACAAAGCCAAGGCTAAAGGGATTTAGAGAAACTGACCAACAGATTCAGACTAGGAGACTGCTGGAAAAACACACAGCAAGTAATGAGGAATTGCCAAGGAAGAGAAAAAGTCCAGAGGAACAAGATTAAAAATGTAGGTTATCACCTTGCTAAGTTTATCCTGCCTTGCTGTGTTAAAACCTTGGCTGTGGACTGGAGCTCATGAGACCTTGGGGACCAACCCGAGTGGGTCCCAGACTGTCATGGAGAAGAGGAGGGGGAGCAAGTCACAGCTCTCAGGGAGGCTGAAAGAGATCTCATTCCTTCAGCAAGGTCACAGAAGCCACTGTGCGCTAGATGAAGTTGTTTTACCTCTGTATTCATATGCCAAAATCACTTTAGTGGGGTGGAGAGAGGTCAGTTTCAGAACACAATGGCATCCAAGGCTGGCTGTCTTTGATGTGGTCCTACATCACCAAAAGTAACTCAACTTTCCTTGGGAGGAAATTATCTGTGAGGTTGTTGCCAGTGTCCCCTTTACATACTCACAGCCTGGGAGCCTGCAGCACTGGGGAAATGAACTTCTGCCCAAGGAGATCTCTCTGCTTTGTCTGACATGCCATGTCACACGTCCCAGAGAGGCTTCTTACCCATTTCTCAGGAGGATAAGTGCTCCTGGAAGTGGGACAGAAGCTGTGGTCATCAAAATGGGCTGTGAACATGATTGGTGAACACGATTTAGGCCATGTGTCATTTGGGGAGGGAGCAGGGGGGGAGGAGTAATTTCCCTTACTGTGCATACACTTCCTCCTTGTGCTGTGAGCCAGTGGCTGCTTTATGGCAGGGTTTCATTTGTGATTAATGAGCTATTATCAGCATCATTAGAAAATCCACCATGGTTATCACCAAATAACATTCATCTCCTGCATTTGGCTGTCAGATTTTGGCTGAAATCAGACAAAGGTAGAAACATGGGAAAGCAATGCATGGCTTCAGTTTAGGTTGTATAAAGAGACCAGTTGTTCTGTGAAAGCCCACCTGTGTGTGTTTGGTATTGATAGCATTAGTGCATAGTAATTAATATTCCAAGATTGTAAACCTGTTCCAGATTAAATAACATGCCCTGCAAAGGAAATTACCAAGACATTGTTTCTTAATAAGAGTGAACAGGTATTTTTTTTTCTTAATGAATTTTGAGTACTAGCCTCACAGTTCAGGACTGTCTCAACAAGCCTCCTTTAATTAAAGTTTTGTTTGCACAAGGGGTCCTTGAAATTGCCAGAAAAAATTGGACCCATAACCTTTATAAATTTCTACTTCCTGAAGTCTCCTTCAGCTAAACTCTGGATTTGTGCTAGATGTTGTGGTTACTTGTGTAACTCAGGGGCAAGCAGCTGTAGGTGCGGTCTGACATCACCCAGGAGAACTCTGAAGACAGTAGAGTTAATTTACTGGGTTGTTGTTAACACAGCTCCAATAGAAACCTCGTAATAGAAATGTTACCTCCCTTGTTGTGGATCCTGCCCCTGTGGGGAATTTCAGAATTATGGGAATCACAAGACCACTGCCAGACTGCACTGAGAGGCTGTACATGAAGTTACCCCTCAGCTCTCTCTCTGCAAGAATAAATTACTGAGGCACAGCGCTTTAAGTACACTTGCAGTCAGACATCAGACTGACACCAGAAAGCAAAAGTAATCATAATTTTAAGAAACGTGATTAGAGTCAAGCAGCTTCTTTGAATTATTTTATATTCAGTTGTGTGGACAGTATCTCATAAGATAGAAAAGTGCAACTGTAAAGCTTGTCCTGTATTTGTGTGGGATGACAACTTCAGTTCCTGCCTGAGGTCTCCTCCTTGTCATCAGCAAGGAAACATCAGGCAGGTGAAGTGATCTTCTGTCTTGTATTTGTCAGTCTGTGGACAGCAGCAGGGCATGCAGCACGCAGAGGTTAGGTACGTCTTCATCAGCAGTAGGGTTTAGATGTTTTGAATGTGGACATGTTGAATAAATGCAACTGTTCCATTTTGGCACCAGGCTCTATAGAAACCAGGGGCTCACTCTGAATGTAGACACCTCTCTTTTGTCCTGTTCTTCCTTTCTTCCATCATTACTTGCAAGACAGTAGAGATCTTACTCAACTTGAAACTTCTCACCACAAATATTTGCATTAAAGAGGATTGCAAATACACCATAACACTGAGCTTGCATAAGGATGCCTGCCACTTTCTGGCTTTAAATAGTTTTCAGGTCCCCTTAGCAACTGAGTTTCGCATGTGCAATAAAGTGCTTTTCATGAGTGCTAATCGTCAGACATTGGTGCCCATGCTGGAGAGTTGACATTGACGCCCTCTTCATGCTGCAGCTGTTATTCAGAGATTTGCTCACATTATACAGTTAGATCAAATGACCCCCCCTCTTTAACATTTCCTTGAGGGTGAATGGAAGGATTTATTAAAGAAATAATTTTGTTGTTTATTTTCCCTTGGTTTGCTCTAGCTTTGAAAACAGACACAGTTTCAAATCAGCACTGGTACTAATGGAAAACTTTACTCCATTAGTTTGGGGTGGGATGCCATCCCACAAACACATGAAATCATTCCCATGTTTATTGAATCACTGCATTTTAAATTAACATAAAACTTCATCCACTTATAAGTAGTTCTTTTCAGCAACTAGTGGCCTCCTTCATTGTTACTTCATGGTAAAACCTCCACTGTGTTCCCAGACAATTTGATCCAGAGCTTGATTTTGCCAAAAATTGCCTGAAACCTCTTATTTTTCTAATACCTTTCTCTCAGTTTAAGGTAAAATATCCTTTCTAGTCTTTAACTGTCAGTTGCCTCCTAGAACAACAACTGTGGATTTTTTTAGATAATTAGTTAATGGAGGCAGGGGGGAAAGCATCAAATGTTATTTCATGTTTTCAGGTTTTTAACCTTGACTTTGAAATGGTTTTGTAATTATACCTTCTTAAGACAGTAGGTTTTAAAGTCTACTCATCCCTGGCTGAGTGGGAGAAGGAATCTTGTCATTCATGATAGCTGATAACTCACTTGCCAGATCAAAATTAAGAATAACCTTTCACCAGCAGCTCTAGCACAGACATCATCCTTTCTGACTTCTCAGTGGGTACCAATGAGATTACAGCCAGACTGCACATGACAAACCAAAAATATCCCCAGCAGTCTGTGAAAATCTAACTCCCCCAAAAGATTACATCCTCACAAGCTCTGAAGCCTGGTGTAGTTCAGCTGATCAATGGGAGCTGAATCATATGCTTTATTTTTTTCAAAGTTTTCAGAAATCTCAATTGGAAAAGAATTCGTGCTGCAAACAGGGAATGATGTATCATGGTGTTACACCCAGCACAGATTGCACAGTAAAGTCTTTGCAGGATTAAAGCCCCAGGCCTTCAGCACTGACACTGTAAAATTCAACACTAATTCTAATAAAACCTTAGCTAACTCCTGTCTGCTTTCCTTCCCTGAGCCTTTCATTGCTCTAGTAGGTTTCTCCTTTTCTGTTGGAAAACACAGAAAACTACACCATTAGCTAAAGGCACCTCAATTTATTGCCTATATTCTAAGCCATTACAATAAAAAGGGTTTTTTTACAGTTGTAAGATCTCTCTTTAAGACTTCTCCCATTCACCAGAGACGTAGATACTCAGAACTGGTGGGGTAAAAATTCCTGAGCTGACAGCAGATAGGCTGAAAAAAAAATTTAAAAAAAGAGAAAACATCAAAGAGGAATAATCAGCAACTTTGAACATCTTGAGTTCAGTGCACAGTGACAGTAGGTTTGGGGCCATTTCTCCAAAGAGGGAAATTACCAGACATCAGAAATGCTTAGGTCATTGAAGCGTGGAGATTTTCACATGAAAGGGTTTGGCTTTGGGCTTTGCTGTCTGACTGTCACCATCTCTCTGTGCCTACTGCCTTTCATTCTTGGGCTCATTTTCTTTTCTTCCCTTCTTGGGCTCATGCTTTGAGCTCTGGTCTTTTCACTATTAAAGTCACTGAGAGTTTTTCCAGTAATTTTTATAAGCATAAGATCAAGCTCTTAATTTCCTTTCATACTCTTTCTTAAATTTTCCAAATGTTTCTTTCTAAGCTTCATTCCCCAAAGCACAGGTGTTCATCCTGTCTCTCTTTTTCCTTTTTTTTTTTGCTAAAGAGTAAAAACACTTCAAAAAATCAATTAATAATTTGATTTGCTAGATTTCCTCAAGCATTCTGGGAAATCCTCTTTAGGATAGGGATGCAGATCAAGGTAGTTTGGATTTTATCTGTCCTTGAAACAGCAAACCAATGTCCGTAGGATGTTTAGTTACCAGAAAATAAATTCAGAATACACATGCACATGCTCACTCCCACATACAAACTTTCCCAAAAGTAATTTGGTATTCATGTTTAAAAATAATTAAATAATTTCTGGTTGCTCACATCTTAAGCCCTGTGAACAATTCATGCAGTTAAAGCTGCTAAATTAAACCTCCCTGACTCCATAATGCTGGTACATCAAGCAGATGTGTTCCGGAGTACTACCCACTGCCTCGGTATCTCCTGAATAGCTGCACATAAAGAGAGAACATTCATATAACACTGTCTATAAATATAGCAACCAGAATACACTCCAGGGATGTTGTGAGGGCTCCAAATTTAAGTTTAGTTTGAGGTTTTGAGCTCAAATCAGAACTAAAACTGATGTTATAATGATTGAATACACTTTCCAGATTTAACATCTTCACAACCCTATTTAATTTCCTGTAATATTTTTAGTTCACATGAAAAGATGTTCTCCCTATTCATCAAAAATTATTTTAAAACTGACAGGAGGAAAATGAAGTTACTGATGCCTGCTTCCTTTATTTAGTACTTTTCATTTACATCCTGTGCTCTCACATCAGTTTCTTACATCTGTTCCAGGAACCGGGGAGAAGAGCTGGTCACTAAAATTGTAGAAAACGCAGGAAGATAGAACAAGGAGACAGATGTGCATCTTGGACCTGAAGTGGTACTGAGTAGATTTGGTGATGATACTAAATTGGGAGGAGCTGTCAACTCCTTTGAGAGCAGAGAGAACTCAACAAATCAGAGAGATGGGCAATCACCAACCAAATTAAGTTTGTCAAGGGCAGGTGCTGGATTCTGCACCTGGGACTAGGTGCCCCTGGTTGCATGGACATGCTGGGGAATGAGAGGCTGGAGAGCAGCTGTGGGAAGGGACCTGGGGGTCCTGGTTGGCAGAAAGTTGAACATGAGCCAGCAGTGCCCTGGCAGGCAGGAGGGACATCCCTGTTCTCAGGGACATCAGGGACAGCATCTCCAGATGGGCAAGGGAGGAGGTTGTCCTGCTCTGCTGCAATGAGACAATTTCACCTTGAGTCCCGGGGTTTTGGTCACCACAAAAAAAAAAAATACATTAAGCTCTTAGAGAGCAGCCAGAGGAGGCCATGAGGTGATGAAGGGCCTTGAGGTGAAGCCATAAGAGATGTAGCTGAGGTCACTTGGTCTGTTCAGCCTGGAGAAGAGGAGACTGAGGGGAGACCTCATTGCACTCTCCAACTTAAGGGAGAAGGATGGGCAGACACTGATCTCTTCTCTCTGTCATCAGTGACAGGACCCAAGGGAAAGGCCTAGAGCTGTGCCAGCAGAGGTTTAGGCTGGATATTAGGAAAAGGTTTTTCACCCAGGGGGTGTTTGGGCACTGGAACAGGCTCCCCAGGGCACTGCAACAGGCTCCCCAGGGCACTGGTCACAGCATCACACCTGAAAGAGTTCAAGAAGCACTTGAACAGTTCTCAGGCACGTGGAGTGATTCTCTTGGTGCCCTGTGCACTGCCAGGAGCTTGATTCAATGATGCTGATGGGTTCCTTCCAACTCAGCATATCCTATGATTCTGTGATCTTTCTGGGTTTATTTCAGTGGTCTTCCACTGCATGTGCATGAGTAACAACCCCACCTGCACCTCTGAACCTTCTTAGTCCAGTTCCAGGATGTGAAGATGGGGTCCTCTGTTTCATTGCAAAGGCTACAAGGACCAACAGCTTCAGCCACATGGAGTTATATAAAATTAAGTATTTTCTGCAGATTATATCAGAGACAATCTACTTATGAACTGCATTTGCCAGAACAATGACAGTCACATCTGCAATGAGCCTGAAACACTGAAAAAAGAAAAAGGCCTGTACTGAAGACCAAGTGTTTCAAGAGTGAGAGACTAATCATTTCCTGTTATAACAAAATAATTCCCAGATTAGCTTACGAAATGGATGATGCCTTATGTTCTTGGAAAAAGAAAAGAAAATATCGAGGCCTAAGCCAATGCTCGATGCCAGAGTGAAGTGAAGAGATATCCCTTCCTGATACCAAATCTGGTGCTTGGCTTAAATCAGACTGAGGAAGTAAAATGCAGGAAGTGTGTCATCCTGTGCATCAAAGACTTCCTGGATTGTATTGCAGTTCTGCTCAAGCTGTCATTACTTTCCTTAAATGGTGGCCTTTGTATATATTCTGCTTCTAAGAAACAAAAAGTACAAATATGGAACAGGTCTCAGTGGGATGTAGAAATTCCTGAGCCTGCTTTAACTGGGCTACAATGATAATGGGAGCAGATTAACTGTGAAAACATAGGAGTTTGTGCCCTCATATTAATTAATTGCTTCTTAGTATGAAAAATTAACCCATTCCACTTCAGCTACTTCATTTGTCTCAATGCCCTTGATAGACTTATTAATTCTGACATTCTCATACTAAAACACCCTACAATTAAGTTAGAGGTACTAACAGTAATAGTATGGCTTGCTGTTGGACCAGATCTGGTTCTCCAGCTGAGGTAAGTTTTGAAGGGTGTGTGTACACAAACTTGTTCTCAGGGACCACAGTTAATTTAGTTTTTACTCACTGGGATTGAAATCCCATTGCAGAGTAACTAGAGGGATGTCAATGTAAATTTGTGAAGCTTAGTGAATACTGGGCAATAGGTTCTCATGGCCTGAACTCCCCCTAAACCCAGTATTGCCAAGGTGATGAGATCCAGCCTACAAGACTGAGGGTAGGGTATAGTTAAGGTTATCTGAATCTTCCCAGTTTAATACTTCAAGTTTTCTCAGTTCTCATTGGTCACCAAACAGTGACAGAGAAGAACTCGCAGGTGGAGTCGATGAAGGGGAGAGGAGGACCTGAGGGGGCAGGCAGAAGCATACAAACCACACCAATGCATGCTGACTCTAAAACAGGAACTGGTAGCTCCCAAAAGCATTGTTATATGTTTCATATACACCTGTGAAATAAATGTGGATTTTTATGTGTGAACCCTAGAAAATTAATCTATACTTTATTTGTTCCCAGCTGAATGGAGGTAATTAAGGAAATTAATGCATGCAAAAAACGTCTGATCTGATGCACTGCTACCTTATCAATTAGGAACATTGTGTGACTCCAGTCTAGCTAACTTGCTGTACCACAAAAGCAAGTGGAGAGGAGCCAATAAGCCCTGAATTCAATCTGGTTTCAGCTGTTATTTCTTGTTTTGTCTTTTATCATCTAACTCATGAAGTTTGGATCTGTGGGCCATCAACTGACTGATAGGGACTGCTGCTAAATTAGCTGATGAAGTCATTGCTGGGTCTAATGGTTGCAATATAAACCCTGCTTTTGAGTGGATAATGGAAAGGTTAATGCCATAATAAAAGATGAAGAGACAGACATGTGAAATTTATTCCCTCTGTAAACTAGGGCTCTAATAAAAATTGTGCTAGAAAAACAAAAAAAACCAGATTAAAATAAATAAATAAATAAATAAAACAGAAAACCAGAAACTACTTCCAGGAGGTGAGAAAACATTTCTAGATGACTGTATCCTCCAACAAAAAGAACTTCCACATGTTAAATAATTACAGAAAGAATAAAACTGACATAGTTTAAGCACTGGAGCAAGGTTGAAAGATGCAACAGAATATACAAAATGATGACTGCATTATTAATTTCTACTGTGCAGGCCCAAGGGAAAAGCTGCTCTTGCTTTTGTGCACAGTGTGACATTTCTTACATAAAGACAATGACTCAAAATTCCTGGCAAAACAATATTTGTGTTTGAAACATTTCACACACTCTTGTATTCTTCTGTCCTGTGAAGGAAAGAACATAACGATCCATGCTTGGGAGAAGGAGCACAAGTTGCCTCAAGAGCCCGAAGAGTAAAGTACTTCTTAGCCTGCCCCATAACTCCAGTAATGGTGTGTGCAGAACTTAATTACATGCTTTCTATTGTGGGCATGTTGAATCACTTGTGTTAGATAAACAGCATCCACAGCCCCATTACATCTGTTTAGTGTACACTTAAAGCAGGCACCTTGAGATGCATCTAATAACCTTACAAGCAAGCTGAGTACAACCATGTGCTTATTTTTAAAATGTCACAGTGACCAAAATAGTGCCAGTAATTTAATGTGAAGCATTCACCATGAATTAGCTTTATCATTAGACTAACCACAGCATCCCCAGAATTCAAATAACTTGAAAACTTGTAGTTACTAGGTCTTACAATTTTACTGGCATTTCAGCACTTGCTTTCTTAGATTTTTTTTTTTTTCCTAGCTGTAACTCTCCTTCCCAGGAGAAACTAAGCTTTTTTTCTTTGGAAACTCTTACTTTTATAGTTGTCTTGTCTGTGGAAAAACAATAAAAATCATCCACACTAGAGTGTAAAAATGGTATTGAGGAGGTATTTCTAAGAACAACTCATTATTAATTTTGGCTCCCCAGACGAGCTGCCTGGGACCAGCTCCTTAATTTTCTGTTTAAAAAGAATGTGGACTATTTTGAGTATAGACCAGAATTCTGAACCTTTTTGGGACTACTGCTGCTGGTAAGTAATAGAACAGTCAGTGTACAATCAGTCATGACATCTTGGGAGAGACTACTCAGAAAACACCCCTGGAATAGTTAGAGCCTATGAGATAAATACGTAATCAGTGTTGAGAACAACTTCAAGTCACATTATACCAAGTACAAATGTATAGCCAGTATAGATAGCCAAGGCTAAGATCCTTATCTAATCACTGCAATGAAATACTGGAGGGATCATCTGATTCAGTAGGTCTTTCACCCGGAAAGGGTTACAGCCTAATGCTCACTTACTAATGTTTTCTGTAGCCACAGGGCAAGTGTAGCACCCTATCCCTGGACATGTCCTGGTGGGATGTAAAGGGAGAAAAACCTGACTTTTCACATCCTTTGGGTACCTGTGTCAACCATCATGGTTGTCTGGGAGGTCAGACCTGAATTTTATCCCTCTGCAACAGCCTTAATTTTACAGAGAAAGGGAAAAGCTCTCCATGTCTGATGCAAACCTTCCCCGTCACGCCAGTATTCAGAACTGGCAGAGGCACTGCAAGCTGTGAGCAGAACACCAGCATTGTTACTTTCTGCTCCAGACTTTCTGTTTTTGCTCACCAGCATGAGGTAAGATTCAGGGCATGATTTGGATATTCAATTCAGGCACCCAAATATCTCTGTGTGTACAGATGATTTAAGTGTCTGCTGTCCCATTAATCTAGCTGGTACTGTCTGTGGAGCTCAGAGGGCTGTTCAGCTTACTGAATGAGCTTTACTGGCTGTCTGGCTGGTCAGATCTGTCATGCTATACCTGAAAATGGATTTAACTCTCCACCCTTATTGGTTCATCATTATGCTGAAATTCCAGCCAGTCTCTGCACTGATACCACAACAGAAGAAGGTGGTAATTCTTAAATTAGGAATAGGAATTTCTGTTCCCATGGACGTCAAGTAAGAATAGGAAAGTTACGTCAAGGCTATGTCCCACTGTGCCCAGTATTCCTCTGTTACAGAGGACCTTCCTTCAGTAAAACCAGCTGTTCCATCAAGGACACACACAAAGATTCATGGGTTTTGAGGATACAAACATGTTAATGCAAACAGTTTCTTAGCACAGATTTAACTGCTCTGCTAGATTGTTTTCTGCATGCAGAACTTCTCATTACTGCAATTTTTTCTATTTTTCTAAATGTACTTTACATATGCTGAAATCTCTGCCATTTCAATTTACTTTTTCAACTCAATAGATTTCTTTCTTCAAATAAAAACAAAAATATCTCCTTCCATATTTCCATTTTGTGCTGAGGGTTTGATAGAATTGTCATTGTTTGAATCCGTCAGGTTAAACAGGGATAATGCAATCTGAGACATTAACAAGTCAGTTGAGCAAAAGGGCCATCATGCATTGTGTTGAGAAGCATTGTTGCAGATGCTGGTGAAACATTTCAGGAATAAAAGTGGACAGGTCTGGAAAAGACTGATAACCTCCTCTAAAGACTTCAACTTCAGGCATCAAATGAGATGTTACATGCTTACAGATGATCATTCTGAATTTTGAATGCTGATTAATTGTTTATGGTAATGCAGACCAGCATAAATACTTTGAAACATCATCAGATTTACATAGGTACAAATACTGTGTGCTAATGATACTGTTCCATTGTGTAAATCAGAGTCCTGACGATAGATTGACCTCCAAAGAGCTTATCCAAAGTTCCCTGTTCTAAGCCCTTCCTTCAAAGCAGCATCTCCAGATTTTAACTGTTAGCTCAAGGCTGGAATTCTCAGGCAGTCAAGAGTAGCTATCTCCTTATTCATTCTCTGTTAAAAGATAATTTTTGCTTTTTGTAAAATATAAGATCGTCCAGAAACTAAATTGAACACCTGGAAATACATTCCTCAAAGGAAATTTAGGTTAGCCAAAACTAGCATCACGATTTTTTCTGCATTAGGGCAGGATACAGCTTGAAACATCCCTCTGCCTGACAGGCAGCAATGAGTCTCTGGGAACCAAGAAATACAGCAGGAAATACTGACCTTGTAAGGCGAAGTGGTGGGGAAAATGCTGAGAAAAACACACCTGCTACCAGAATTGCTGATCTGTGTCATTTGCAACATCCTGAGGAAGGTTTTAGTGTGGTTTTTCTTTCCCTTCAGCAAACTGCTCACAAGCTTGCTCTGCATGGGGCTGGCCTGCCAGCACTGTGCCTGCAGCATCCTGGATGGACTCTACCTGCCAGTAACTCACAGCCTCTGGAGTCTCCAGTGCTGATGGCTGGGCAATGTTGGCCACAAAACAAAACCAGGTTTCTGTCCTCCTCTGGAAAGAAACACTGAGATTTCAGTATGAACTGCAACTGGTCCACCTTTTGGAAAATTAAAGTCTCCCATGGTATGATTTGGCCTTCTTAGGTGTTTGCTTAACACAGGTCAGCAGTGATCCACAAAATCACTGTGTCCAGCAGCTTGTCCAGCCATGGAATGGAAATCTGGATCTGAAATGGGGTAAGAATACTCAGGCTAGATCCTTCCACTTCCAAATATTTCCCATCGTCTTCTCACAAATTTAATTCTTTTAATGAAAAAAAAAAAAAAAACAACACAAAAAATGTAGTGGTGGTCCTAACCCATAAAACCCTTTCCCCCCCAAGAAAGTTGTGGAGACCCAAGGACTAGGATCCCTCCCTGCGGTGGAGTCCAGAATAGAGTGGCCCAGAGAGGGCTTGAGTTCTAGGGGGGCTGGTCGCTCTCTCATTATTTGCCCTGCTACCTGCCACTCTCCTGCCTATCTCCCCAGTTCTGGGAAGATCCCTGTCACTCAGTTCATGATTCTATTGTTTGTCTCTCCCTCTCCTCCCCTCCTCCTTCCCGGTTGGCCCCTGTCCCTTTGTCCCTCCCTGGTTCCTCCCCAGTGCCCCTTCGCGATTGGTTGTTACTCTCAGAATAAAGTCTGATGCCTGCTGAGCACCGGGTCCTTCGCCCCTGAGCTCAGGCTGCTAACTTCTGTGTTACTGTGTGCCTGCTTGCTCTGGGTGAGGGAGCACTCCCTCTGCAACACTCTGGTTCAGTGGACACAGCGTGGCTGCCTATATGGGAAGCACAGCCTGTGGCCAGGGATTCCGATCCTACCTGCAGTGAACCTGGTGAGGGACACTCGCAGTAGCCGCCACCGGGCTGCTGACCGAAACCCTGGTGGTCAGCTGTCCAGCCCACGTCAGCGGCAAAAAAAAACCCTAGGGAAGGGTGACATTATCAGAAGAAAGCAGGAAAGATCAAGGAAGTTTACATTGCCTCAGGTCCTGGAGTGCCTGGGCTGTTACCCCCTGTATGGTCTTAGGAGGTGAAGATTGAGTCCATTTCCCTGAAGATTGTACCTTGAGTAAATGTGTCTGAACAGGAGGAGAAAGGAATTCTTTGAATGTCAACAGCAGTTTTACCCTAACTTAGAAAGATGCTTTAGAAAAATCTCTCTGAAGCTTTTTTCACTTGAAGAGGGATTTCCCCCTTTGTCTCTCCAGCAAAGAGATTCTTAAGCCATTTCTCCCTGAGATGCAGCAATGAAGCGTATGGTCTTTCGACAGTGAGAAAATCCAGAATGGGAAAAGGCTGACAGAAGAATGGAGGGGATAATGTTACATTGGCAGCATTTATCCCTTTCTGTGCGGCACCTTGGCTATATCCTGCTGATTTCTGAATTTTTTCATAAATGAAATACACACACCTCTCTGTAGAAGTCTCGTTAAAGCCTTCAGATTGGCACCGATACTACATAACAAATTTTATTTTTAGCTAACACTTGTAAGAGCTCACTTAGATAAGCTTGGATGGTGTGATGGATTAGTGCTTTGAATGTTAGGTCCACCAAAAGAATAAACAGATTCAAAGGCTTGGAGTGCAGAGAAATGTGGACATTCCACATGATTTTATAATCTCATTCAGATTGCTGCTTAATGATCTATCAAAACTCATTTGAGAAAAATATCTGACTTTGATTAAGGAGGTCAAACAGTGGAGATTTTGACTTCTTCCCATCATAATCAGGTCCAAGAAGTACTTCTTTTCTGTTAAAATAAGCATCTCATTTCCATTTCCAACTTGGTTGACTTTCAGATAGAAATTAAGATCTCCATCTTTGTACAATTAACAAAATTCTTACAGGGAAAGCTTCTGGCAGGTCAAAGGCTTGCAGGTCATCAGAAAAATTCTTTTTCCAAAATAGAAATGAAACTAAGTCTTGTCATCTCTTTCCTCAAGTGCAAAAGTTTTTCAGTGATAATCACCCATTCACAACATACTGGTGCAGTTGGCAGGATGGTGAGTAGGATCCCTGAGTGCTTATGGCAGCATGGAATACGTCTGAGTCCCAAATTGTCAGAAGAATGGGCTCACCACCACTGGCATGACTGGAGTGCGAGCGCAAAGCAAATGAAATTAGCAAGAGGAAAGATTGAAAATGGTAGAGGAAAAGGAATTCTTTGTAAGATGTTAGGCAGCTGCCTAGAAACCACCTGTGAGGACAGGAAAAAGCAAAAAGTAGAGAGACAAGATCTGAGAGAGGGACTAGAAGGCAGGGAGGCAGCTGAGTTACTACTGTACATGCAAATTGAGTGGTTACAGAAGCCATTCCAGGGAGAAAAGGAGAAAACACAAAAGTTGGAAGAAAAGACCTAGAGGACGCTTATGTGGATCCCCATTCCCCTGACCCCATGCAAATTTGGAAACTAACGGTGTCCCCAGAACACTGGGATGGTGATATTTGGGGTGATCCTGATGATTGTGGTGAGGCAAATGATGACCAGTTGTTTCCCTCAGATTCCTCTGAATATGAGACTAAAGCCATCATTACAGTACAATGAATCTGATTCCAGTTGGTCCTTGACAATATCAGTTGAAATTTCTAATTGGATTGGGAGTACATATTTCAGCACTAATGTGATAGGACGCCAAGAAGCAGGTATGTGACCTGGGTTGTGGAGAGTTGAAGTCACCAGAGAAAATAGGGCAAGTGTTATTCATCAAACCATGAAAGTTAATTTATGGCACCCAGGCAAGAAGCACAAGTTTCATTGCCTATCCCTGCTGGAGTGAATCTGGCAGCGGCAAGAAACTGTTGCAAAGTGATGATCTGGGTCCATTGCTAAAATGAATTCAGCACAAAAGACAAAGAACCCAGATTACCAGCCATCAACATGTAGAGAAGACACACCATGTTGTGGAGATAGTGAAGAAAGATAGAGAATATTGCTGGTGGGAAACTATTTTTGGATGGCTACCCACAGCAACTGGAATTTTGAATGTAATGCTGCATCCAATGGTAGTTTTGTTTGTTTTGGCTTATGTTTACTGTTTATAATCATTCTGTGTACCTTGTCAGAAGACAAACCAAATAATATCCATCCAATGTGTAAACCACATACAATGAACCGATTACATGAAATGTTATAGAATTAATATTAATTCTGACCCATAAAGTAGAAACCTATCAAATGATTATGCTTACATCTCTGATCTGCAATATGCCATATATTTATGAGAAAGAGGGAAGAGATAACTGTAGCACCACTCAAGGAACTGGTAATGTGGATTAAACGTAGTCACAGAGTAAAGGGACTCCAAGCTGGACACAGGATTTGAGATATGCCCACATGAGCGCCCAGCAGAGAGGGACAGGCACGGCCCTGCTCCTGCTGGCCACACTATGGCTGACACAGAAGGTCAAGACACCACTGGGATATTCTTGATCAAAATCCTGCCTCTCCCCACCCCCCAAACGCCCCCATGAAATAAAGAAGGGACATTTCCCTTGGCCCACTTTGTTATTAATATTCTTTTTTAAAATACACTTTTTATGGTCTTTCACAGTAGTGACCAGATTAAGTCCTAACAGAGCTGATGTCTTCCTGATGACCTTTCTACCTAAGGTTGGTGCCAAGGGCTGGGGCACATGGTTTGCTGGGTGGGAAAAGCACTTTGGCGTGGCACAGGGCTGGTTGGGGATGTTTAGGGGAGGAACACAAGGTGGGACAAGAGAGATCTGCAAGTCACTGGGAGAGGAACAAGCGTAGGCAAAGTCGAGGGGCAAAGGCCTAAAAAAGGCCTTGGCGCCCAGGGGCCAGGCCTCTGCAACAAGGGGCGGTTGTGCCCACCAGGCCTTTGTGACCCGCGGTGACATCGTGCCCAGAGCCCATTGTGACGTGGCTGTGTGTCCTGACCATGGGGGCCACAAAGCCCTGCGGTGGTCACTCCCAGGAGAGCAGCGCTCTGAGGAGGCAGCAGCTTGTCTTGAGGCAGCAGCTTCTCAGGAGGCAGCAGCTCCCCTGGGTGTTTGTGGCCAGTGTTCAGCAGAGCACTCCCACAATGTCAAACATGCAGAGGACGAATGCCCACGCGCAGCCCCGTGAGGGGCAGCCACTGCAGTACCAGCAGCAAGAGGTGAGGGACAGGGATGAAGGGACAGCCTGCAGTGGCACCTGGGGGAAGGCCTGGGGCAGAGGCAGCCGTGCCTGGCAGCAGGCCTTGCTCTGGGGAGGGGCCAGCACTGGCATGGCCCAGGCACAGCAATGGCCCAGAGGCAGCGAGCACAGCTGGCAACCAGCCCAGCCTGGCTGCCATGGCCAGCACCTGCCTTGGGGCTAGGCCGGGCTTGGTGGCACATGGGGGACACTGTTCTCACACAGCTGCCTCCATCTCATGCATCCTCCTGCTTCCCACAGGTGACCCACAGGCTGCCACAGATGGCACCAGAGGTCACCTGGACAAGGATCACACCCATCTCTGGGGACAGGCCGACGCTCTTCCCCATCTTGTCACGGAGCCCCACCAGATCCTGCACACGCAGGGGCAGCAAGCAGGGCGGGCACTCAGTGCCCCGCACCAGTGTCACACAGCCATGGAGATTGTCACTGTCAGACTTGCCGCCTCTCCATGGCCCTCAGCTGACACTGGAACCTCCACGCCAGCTCAGTCGTCAAACGACAAGAGCAAGCTCTGACAGTGTCAAGCTGCCCCCTCTGCCAGCAGCAGCAGCAGCAGCAGCCTCTGGATCCTCCCCCAGAGGTGCAGCAAGTGCTGTGGGAGCAGCCTCTGTCGCTGTCAAGCTGCCCCCTCTGCCAGCAGCAGCAGCAGCAGCCTCTGCGTCTTCTCCCAGAGCTGCAACATGTGTTGTGGGTGCAGCCTCTGACAGTGTCAAGCTGCCCCCTTTGTCAGCAGCAGCAGCAGCAGCCTCTGGGTCTTCTCCCAGAGGCACAGCATGTGCTGTGGGCCCCGTGGCCAGTGGCCACCAAAAACTTGTGCCACCTTCTCCATGGGGCACTCTGGCTACAGGCAGAGCCCAGGGAACACCTTCCCTGGAGAGCAGAATGGAAGGGCTCTGTCATGGCTCAGGGGCAAGGCAGCACCTTCACCTGCCACCCCTGCAAGCCACAAGCGACGTGCCGCAGGAAGGGCATGGGCGTTCCATCCACAGAGACCCTTATGGAGGCCTTGGCCCATACCTCTTGGACGACTGGTCCAGCACATCCAGCTGCAGCTGGGAGCAGTCAAGTGTCCACCAAGTGGTGGATGCAGAGTCCTGGGTGCTGGCCAGTGCTTCCAGTTCAGGCAATGAGTCCACAGAAGAGACAGAAAACTGCTCTGAGCCTCTGTCTCCTGCCCAGTTGTCAGACCAGAGCTCTGTCTCTGAAAACTCACAGCCCTGGGACTCTTCTCTAGAGGAGCTTGAGGAAAATTGGGAGGAAGAGCTTCCAGAAACAGAGGCTGCAGGAGAGCAGGACAGTGACCTGCAGAGAGCGTCACTTGTCCCACTGAAGGAGAATGAGGCAGAAGAAGACGCTTCTGCCCCAGCTGCAGATGCCTGGGACGAGAGCCACAGCAAGCTCTTCCTCACATCAGAGCCTGAGGAAAGCTCAAGTTTCTCAGCTTCTCCTTTGTCTGGAGGCCCCTGTGAGGAGAGAGGAACTCGTGGGCCAACCCAGCACGCTGCACTTCACAAGCAGCTGTGTGTGGGGCCAGATGCTTTGCTGCTTCTTATGCGATCAAAGAGAGAGGAGCTGGAGAAGCTGGAGGAAGAGAAAATGGATGCAGAGGTGGATGCCACAGGAGAGACACAGAAGTACTCAGAGCTTGTGTCTTCTGAGCTGTTGGCAGACTTGGGATCTGACGACTTGCCGTCCATGGACAGTCTTCTAAACGAGCTCCTGGAGAAGTGGGAGCCAGAAGAAGCAGCAGGAGAGAGGGACAGCGAGGTAGAGAGCCCGTTGTCTCTGCCTTGGCGAGACGAAGAGTTGGAGGCAGCACCGACTCCTCCGGACAGCGATGTCTGCGACGAGGAGCACAGCCAGCCTCTCCCCACGGCACTGCCGGAGGAGCCAAAGACGCTTGCGGTTTGTGCCTTGCCTGTCGATGCCGTGGGCGAGGCAGACGCAGCACGGATGGAAGCTGGCGGTGCCCAGGCCGCCCCTCCCCAGGAGAAGCCCTGCGGGGCTGTGGCGCCGGCAGGGGCTCGCCCGGTGCCTGCCCAGCCCCTGGCCCGCAGCGTTGCTGCTTCCCCCGCTGGCAGCGCAGCCGTCCCGCAGCCCCCGGCCCCAGGGCCATGGCGCTCCATGGGCAAGACGGCCCGGCGGGCTCTGCGCCGCCTTTTCTCCTTCAGCTGCCTCAGGGGGCAGCGAGAGGACTGAGCCCAGTGCCAGCACCGGGACGAGGCTCAAAGATGCCGCCTCACCCTGAGCACGCCCAGCTCCCAGGGGCAGCGGCAGCTCCCGGAGGCGACGGCACCCGCGGGACGCAAACACGGGAAGCAGTCATGAATGGATGGATGGATGGATGGATGGATGGATGGATGGTGCCCAAGGCAAGCACTTGCCAAAGGTAGGTCCTGCTGCCGGCCCCTGCCCCTCATCCCCTGCCAACAGCAAGGCAGGCTGGTCAGGGTGAGCTGGCTGAGGAGGGATGACAGCTCTGCCTTGTAGAATCCCACAGAAGCTGACTTTTGGCCCAGGCTGCATTCTTGGGGTGCATCTCTGCCCTGCCCCAGGCTGCACCAGGAGTGGAGAAATGCTCCTTGGGCCTCAGCATTGCAGGTAAATGAAGGCCAATCCTCCTTTCACATGGCTAAGAGGAAAAGGCTTCCCTGGATACCTGCAACATGAACTGGAGGACAGTGTTAACCCCAAATGAATGACCTGGGCTCCTCATCTCCACAGAACCAACAGGACCTGCAGTGCAGAGAAGCTCAGGGTGATGAAGGTTCGATGCGACACAGCTGGAGCACAGTCTTTTGGACTGTGTTCTGTCTGATCTCTTCCTCACCCCACGTCAGCCCTTCTCTTCACCACTCAACCCCATCCCTGATCTTCCCCACTCTACCCCACCACTTATCTTCCCCAACCCAGCCCCACTTTTCCCCTTCTTTCCTTCTCACCCTCCCCTTTCCTATCCCTTTCTACCACTCTCCCACGTTTACTGTTAAATAAATCCCCGTTTTGGCTTTTTAAAATGGTCTCCTTGGCACTTCATTGGTGCACAGTCATCTCTCACTAATCGCATCTCAACAGGAGCACACATCTGCACACAGCACTCAAGGTGTGGCCTCCGCAGTGCCCAGCACAGAGGGACAATCACTGCCCTGCTCCTGCTGGCCACTGTTGCTGACACAGAAGGCCAGGAAGCACTTCCAGTGTGGCCAAAAGCTCCACAAGCAAGACACAAAACAGCACAGAGATTGCACCTCCTGACCACCTGGCACATGTATGCTCTGTCTCTAGGGAGTCGCCGTCCTGTGATGCTCTTCTGAAAGAGCTCCTGCAAAAGTGGGAAGCAGAAGACTTCCTTGACAAGGATGTGTCAGGGGAGTGGGACAACGAGACAGAGAGAGCATTGTCTTTCACACTCCAAGGTGAAGAAGAAGAGCCAGCAGATTCTGCCTTGCTTAGCAGCCCTGCGACGAGGAGCACAGCCAGCCTCTCTCGGCAGCGAACGCTGCCAGAGGAGCCAAAGACGCTTGCGGTTTGTGCCTTGCCTGCTGATCCTGCAGACGAGGCAGACGCAGCACGGATGGAGGCGGACCGTGCCCTGGCCACCCCCCCATCAGGAAAAGCCCTGCGGGGCTGCGGCGCCGGCAGGGGCTCGCCCGGTGCCTGCCCAGCCCCTGGCCCGCAGCGTTGCTGCTTCCCCCGCTGGCAGCGCAGCCGTCCCACAGCCCCCGGCCCCAGGGCCATGGCGCTCCATGGGCAAGACGGCCCGGCGGGCTCTGCTCCGCCTTTTCTCCTTCAGCTGCCTCAGGGGGCAGCGAGAGGACTGAGCCCAGTGCCAGCACCGGGACGAGGCTCAAAGATGCCGCCTCACCCTGAGCACGCCCAGCTCCCAGCGGCAGCGGCAGCTCCCGGAGGCGACGGCACCAGCGCGAGGCAAACACGGGAAGCAGACATGAATGGATGGATGGATGGATGGATGGATGGATGGATGGATGGATGAATGGTGCCACTCGCCAAAGGTAGGTCCTGCTGCCGGCCCCTGCCCCTCATCCCCTGCCAACAGCAAGGCAGGCTGGTCAGGGTGAGCTGGCTGAGGAAGGATGACAGCTCTGCCTTGTAGAATCCCACAGAAGCTGATTTTAGGCCCAGGCTGCATTCTGGGTGTGCATCTCCGCCCTGCCCCAGGCTGCATTAGGAGCTGAGAAATGCTCCTTGGGCCTCAGCGTTGCCAGTAAATGAAGGCACATCCATCCTCCTTTCTCATGGCAAATAGGAGAACACCTTCGTCAATACCCTCAACATGAACTGGAGAAAGGTGTTACCCCCAGATGAACGACCCAAGGTCCTCACCTCCACAAGAACCACCGGCACCCTCAGCGCAGAGAAGTGCAGAATGATGAAGGACCGATGGGACACCGCTGGAGCTTTTTGGACTATCTTTTGTCTGATCCCTTCCCCGTTCCCACTCTTCCCCACCCCATCCCCGATTTTCCCCCTCTTTCCTTCTCGCCCTCCCCTTTCCTGTCCCTATCTCCAGTGAGGCTGTGATTCATTTGTCATGCTAACACAACTCATCATTTGCTAATGAATGGGAACTGGAGATGGGAAAGGAGCACAAAGAAATTACTTGCGCCCCAGGCTTCAGCTGTTGCTGCGTTGGCCTCAGCGCTCCATCAGCACCATGCTTCTGCAGCTGCAGACCCTTCAATGCTCTTTCCTGTGGAGCTGCAAATCTCACAGAGGTTCCACATAACACAGCCTCTGTAAGCACCTTTGTCGAAACCCTTTAAAGTTCCTGACATATTCTCGTGAATCTAAAGGCAAGATGTTGAGAAACCACTATTACTAAGGGATTTGTCTTTAAACAATTGATCATCCCCCTCACATTTCTATCCAGACCACATATCTTGTCATGCCTTAAACCATCGAGGCAGTAGCTGACATTTTAGGGTCCCTCTTTTATCTTCCCAACAAGTAAATATCAAAAAAAATTCCCGGTGTTGATCTAGAACTATCAGAGAAGAGAAGCCCTCAAATATATTTTGAAGAACAAGTATTAAGAGGCAGAAGACCTGTGGCAGTGGTTTGATTGGTGTGAGGCTGACTTACAGGGTGTGGTTTGATTTCTGCTCTGAGAGAAAGGGCCTGGCACTGAGCATTTGGCCACCTGGGGAAGTTGTGATTAGGAGACCATGTTCAGGTTCCCATTGCAAAGGGGTTTTCATCCATGTGACACTGGGCTCAGGACCAGGACTCTGACAATACTCTTGGTTGATATAATGGAGCCATCTCCTTCAAAAACACAAAAACTATGGGCTTGGGTCACATGCAGCAAGTGCACTGTGAGAATCCATGGGGGAACTTCATTTTCCCCCATTCTTCCATACAGGGCTGGAATTACGCAACAGAACCTAGGGGAGGAACATCTGTCTCCCTGAGGAAGAGCAGCATGAGAGTGGAGTTGCATCATGGTGTCCATCATTATTGGATAAAGGTCCATCCCTTAGGATTAGACTGAGATAAGGCTCCTACACTAATATGCTTAAAAATGGCTATTTTATTTGAGATCATCTAGACCCTCTGAGACATTCCCAGTTGCTTTCTAGGGAGAAAGAATAAACTGCATTCAGTTGCTTTCCCCTGGCCTTCAGCTAATGCCATTTTCTGGGGTACTGGAAATGAGCCAGAGCTGTGAATCCTTGTTGTCTGACTGATCACGAATGCCAAACTACAACCTGCTATGGAGCACAAAGCCAAGGTGAAGAGTCTGGTGTAAGAAAACATTTATAGGAACAGCATCGAGTCAAACTGGATTAAAAATCTGTTTTATTTTCCAACCAAATTTGGTCTATTAACACAGTATTTTGCCTGTGTCAATTTGTGTATTCCAAGAAAAAGCATTCCTCTACACCACCACTGTTCATTTTATCCACAACTCCTGTAACATGTTCAGCCCTTGCATCTTTTAGCGCAGATCTTTTCTTCTCTTCTTCTCTCCCTGTGAATACCTCATGCAAGTGAGGGTAGCTCATCCTCTTTGCATTCTGTGCAGTAAGAAATCCTTCCCTGACTGATAGATGTGAGTTTGTATTGCAGCACCACTGGATCTGTGAATTGGTCATAGTCTACAGACCAGATTATTAAGAAAAGCTGATATTCAGTGTTGTCAAATAATCTAAGTTGCAGTAATGACTCTGCACTCTTCACTTACAGAAAAATTTTAAAAAGTCCTCCTGGATTTAAAAAACCCCAACAACTGGGTAGTTCAAAGCAGATCTGAGATCTTTGTTTGATTTTGTCCAGGTCAGGCAGCAATTAAACACAATGTATAAAAGATCTATCTTCCATCCTATCTGCAATACTTCATGCTTTTAGCTGGAAAAGTCCTGAGTCAAGTGTCCTGTGTCACAAGCACAACTGTGACCACCTCAGGTGCAAAATGATAGAGCTCACTGGAGAGTTAATGCCAGAAAATCCTGAGATCCTACTTAATCTGAGAGAACTGAGCCATATGTCTGGCTCCACAGGAGCTGCATTATCAGGACACCCTTCATTGCCCATAAGGGAAAGCCCATTGAACTGTTACCTGGACCTGGAGTGTACTGGCGGTGTTGTTGTGGGGTGCAGGTCATGCTCAGCCATGCACCTCTTCCTTACACAGCTGCAAATCTTTTACCAGACTAAAAGGTCCATTAGGAATAGCACCATGCAGCTTTTCTTCTGAAAAGCTCCACTCCAAGTGAGAACTGAGATCCTGGCAGACAGTGCTCATGTTCTCACGTGAGAGTGACTGTGTGATGAGTTTGAGAAGGCACAGGCAAAGAAGACATAGTCCCAGCTGGAAATTGTTTTTTTACTTGGTAATCCCATATGGCTGAAGTACTACATGGGGTTGGAAGTACTGGCATTTTTGAAAGTATGGGGTTTGCAATATATGGTCAAAAAGAGAAAAAGAACCAACCATCAATACTCCCAAATGGTTGAAATATTGCATAAAGAATAAGGATTCTCTTTTCAGTTCATTGTAAGAATCTGTCTGACCACAAAATTATTATTATCAATTTCCTAACTAGTAACTGTATCAGAGACAACAGAGGCTTTTTCTGGATAGTGCTGCCTTCATATTAGAAACTGACTTTCAATTATGCCACCTTTGGAGAACCTAAAATACTTGATGTGTGTGCCTGCAAGAAAAGGGAGTTTGGTCAGGTGGAAGGGGGGGTGGGCTCCTTGACTGGGTTAGTCCCCCTTGTTTGTTTTTTCTGTCTTCTACAGTCTTTTGATCTTTATTGATTTCAAATGGAAAAGTAGAAAATATCACAACACTGTGTTCAATCAAGACAGAAGTCACAACTCTGGGTTCAGAAGTTACTCTCATTTGCATTCTTATGAGATTTCTAAAAATTTTTTCAGAGAGTATAACTCATTCCTCTCCTTTCTAAAGAAACAAGGAAGAGTTTGTGGGGGAGATCAGTGTGTGTCCCTGTGAGGCATCCTAAATCTTGTGTAGCCCTGAGATTTTGTCATGTTTGGAAGTAGGCTTCTAGTACTTTTATCCCTCTGGACACAGCAGTCTTGGTGACATTTAAAAAGGTATCTTCCTAGAAATTTTTCTCCAGATGTTTAAGCATTGATATGGATGATTGCTACTCTTACCTTAGGCTCTTTCTACCATCTGAATTCACTTCTTTACAGAGTTTGCTGAAGTCTGGGCACTTGACTACTCAATTACTGACTGTCAAATGTCCTGCACTTTTATTTTGCAAAATGTAGCAGAAACCAACATAGGAGTCTTAAGGTCTACCTTCAAATGGCTTCACACAAGTTTTTTAACGTCCTTTGGAGAATGTCCTCTCAGAAGCATTTCTGCAACTCATTTGATTTGTGGGTTTTGCAGCTGGGGCTGCTGGGTGATGTGGTTTGGCTCCGTGCTCTCCCTGCCCTCCTGCACTGGGTGGCTCACCGTGTTCTGTAGTCTGTGTCTCAACTCAATTAGCAGCTTGCTGCCAGCCAGAGATAAGCCCGTGGATAGGCATTCTGGTCATGGCAGATAAAAGCCCCAAACAATAGTTCAGTCTGATGTCCTTCACTTAATGCAAAAATAGAATTTAAAACCACTAATGAAACAACTCAGGATGTTTAGTTGCAAGTCAGAAGCTTTTCCATCCTTATTCAAGCTGTAAGGGAATAGGAGACATCTAAACCCTTGGTAGCTAATGCTGTCACTGCCTCTCCTTTGCTTCTGTCAGCTGTCCCCCACTCAGTCACCCATGTGAGAAGATGCCTTGGTCTCTCCCAGAAACTCATGTGCTAGGAATCTTGGAGCTCTTTTAACACTTGTCCCAGGAGGGAAATGGTCTATGACTTTTGTCTTCTAAACTGAGGAAAAAAAGGCAGGGAAATGTAGTGCTCTGGACTGTTTTGCAGTCTCATAGCAGCAAACCTGGGAAACGTGTCAGGCCATTCTTGTGAAATGTCCCCTCGAGCAGAAAATCCAGGTTGATGGTCCAGGTTGATGGTGTCTGTGCTGTCTGACATTGCTGACCCAAAATGGACCAGCATGTCAAGCCCCCTGAGAAAGATGGCAATGGTAGTCAACAAGGTTCAGAATAAAAAGGTTTTTAGGACTGGCCTTGAAAAAAAAGCAAGACAGGGGAGCTTTAACCTGGCTCTTGGCTTGTCCATGGAGGAGAGGGAAGAGGAACCATCTGATATAAAAGTTGTTCTTTTGCACCCTAAATGCCCTGCTTGAAACACAGCTTTCCTGTCCCAGATCTTGATTCAAAAGCTTTCCAGACTCATGGAAACAGCAGTGAAACCAATACAGAGGCATTCCTGCCAATGAGAGCCCAAGGTCATCAAAAACCTGGCATGAGTAAGGGTTTGGCTTTTCTGCCTCAGCTTCCTACTGTGCCAGGGAAAATGTCTGTCCCTTCTGTCACCAATGGGCAAGTGTCATTCTGGGCTACCACCTCATCACCTGCCAGGTCAGCTTGTATGCCAGTTAGATTAGGGCCCTTTTGGGGATCTTTCCTTACTTCCTAGGGTTTCCCTCAGCATCATGTAGAAGAATTTTCTCTGCCTTTGCCATAGCAGCAGAGCAAGAGTGCAATACAGCTTGCTGAGTGTGGCATTTCTACCCTGCTCTGGTAGAAATGTGCAATGGTGCTGGAAAAGCAATTTCTGCATGGACCTGTGCATGTGCACTCAGGAAAATCCTTGGATGCAAAGAAAGAGGAACCTTAGAACATCCCTTCTGCAGGACTTGTTGCTTTTCCCGTTCCGTTCCAGGACCTCCACTGAGTTTCTCAGTGCTTCTCCCTGCATCCCCTGCCCTTCTGTAGTCCCACAAAATGTTTGGATTTTTCCTGTCACCCTTATCTCAGTACTGATCTCTGGCCTATTGCTTAGAAGTGCAGAGACTCAAGAATCTAAATATTAAATAGTGAGCATTCCCGAGTCTGTGGAAATCAGGCATGCATTCCCTTCTCTCTGAAGAGCTGTTCTCAAATATTTGGTAATGTCATTTTTTTTTAGTGTTAAAAACCCTGACTCAAGCTTCTCATTAGCAACCATAAAGCCATCAGTGCAAGATACTGCAGATGTTCTGTGAAAAATGAAGTTTGGAAGAAGAGAAAAAGATGGTGGGTAGGAATATAGAGCAACTGAAAGAACTGTGAGAAAAGATACATTTTTAATCCTTATGGGTAAAAGCCCATAGCTGGAGAAAATAAGGTTGTTCCAATATGAAATTCAGGAAACTGTGGGAATCATGGTTTAGAACCATATTGCTTTGGATACCCTAAACCAAAAATTTAGCAGAACACTGCCAGATTTTCCTTATATATCACAATCTCAGAGAATTCCATTAGCATTTACCAGGTGGCAGAGCATAATGAAACCAGAGCACAAGCTTTAAGGGAAGAAAATAAAGTACCAAATGAAGCAAAGCAGAAAAATCTAAGATTGATAAGAACATTTGGAGACAGAAAAGTCCCAGTGTCTTGCAAGAAATGGTGTTGAAGACAAGAGAGCAAACAGAAATCTGTGCACTGTTGGACTGGGGTGATTTCTTACTAGTAACTGTTCCTTTAGAGGCTAGAGGCTTTCTTACCCAAAGCCTGGGTTATAATTTTGCAACCAGGATCCTTAACCACAGGTAGATGTGATACTTAAATTTACAGCAAAGGATTTCAGAAAAACCTGGTCATGTAGGACTGCTGCGGCTGGCTGGCAAATCCTTTCAGTAGTAAGAATACATAAACTTTATTAAAAGGTGGTGTTTGTGTCCAAACCAGGGGTGAACATAAGGGGTGGCATTCAGCTGATTTATACAGTAAACCTCTCCATGGGAGCTCCTCACCAGTCTGTCCTTACAGTTAAAGAGAAGAAACACCCTCTGTGGGTGCTCCTGTCCAGCTTGTGCTATTTGCTTTAAATCAGCCTGAGCTGTACACTAGAAACACACATTCTTCTCTATTAACCTCACCGAGACTTAACATTGTGTCCCACAGCACAAAAATTTGTCAAAATGATACCAGATACAAGTGTAGTTTGGCCTGCCTTTAAAATGTCTAGTGCTCAAAACAGCTTCATAGGGAAGCTGTTTTGGAATAGATTACAGGCAAATTCCTACAGGATCTGCTCCTACAATTTTGAAGGAAGGAATGGTGAACAGGAAGCATAGTGAGTAGATGTATACATAAAACACATCAAAGTTCTCAGCTAGATCTGCATTCGGTTGGCTTCAAATGAAAACAGATACAGAAGAAAAACTCAATGAATGGGAAATACTAAAATAAGTTTAAAAAATATCAAACAAAATAGTCTGTGATGTTCATACGAGAAACATTAGGTTCATGATCATGCATAGTCAAAAATTACTTATTTTCTGGGAAAGAATTTTTAAAATATTCTGCCGCCATCCCTCAGGTCTCTCTGCCAGGGCTGACCGCCAGGGTCTAGGTCAGCAACCCGAGCAGTGGCAAGTGAGTGTCCCTGGACCAGATTCACTCTTGCCAGAACCCGGAGGCTCCAAGCTGTAGGCTGCAGCTGCCATGAGCAGGCAGGCAAGTAGCAAAGGCGACTACCAAAACTGCAGCAAACGCGATGGGCTCCCGAGCCAGAGTAACGACACTGAAACGAAGTATCTGAGACCCGTGCTCCTGGAGCCCCAAAGGCTGAGAGCCCAGAGCTCAGCGTGCATCAGGTTTTTATTACAGATATAACAACCAATAGGACTGGGGCACTGAGGAGGGACCAGGGAGGGACAAAGGGATGGGGACCAATGAAGGGTAATTAGGGGGGGAGGTTGAGAGAGGGACAAGGGGGAAAACCAACCAACTACCGAACTAAACAGAACATTCTAGAAACTGGGGTTGATTGACAATTGTCTGACATAACAGAAAACAAATGGGGAGAGGGCGGCTGACCCACCAAGAACACACCCCATCTCGGGGTCTACCACACCTTGTCCCGCTCAAGGGGGGACCCTGCCACTCCTTGGCTCTATTTCACCAAGGGCCTTTTCGGGGGGTGTTATTCTTAGCTTCAACAACCACAAGAATATTCTTTTTAATACACCAAAATAGTGCAGTTAGAAAATATGAGTATTAAAAATGTAATTTCTAAAACTAAGACAATACATTGACCTGAATAATGTATTATTTGTGACAGTGAAAAACAAGCACTGACATTTGGTGGTCTGGAACTTATGCATACAACAAACTAATCAGATTTTTAAGGCACAATGCTGCAAATAGGAACCATATAATCTGCTGTGAAAAATTATGTAAAAGAATGGCTATGATTCTAAAAAGCTGAAGAACACATTCAAATCCTCATTTGGCATATGTGATATACATTCCTGAAGTCTGGACTGCCACCTACTGAAACACTGTTTAATAGGGAACTTTGATTTAATAGGACTCAGTTTCATTTAAACCTTGGTTTTCACCCTATTTCTTTCTTCTAACCCCTAGTGCTCTGTGTCCCACAAATAACTGTGAATAAACTTTTAACTGTGAATAAATTTCAGATTTCCTCCCCTTCTGTCCCTTGATTCCCCAGGTCAGTGGCAATCTCCCTCCTACTCATTCTCTGTGATTTCAGCAGTTTCTTACCCTGTGATTTGCCTGTTAGTATTTCACAGCCAGACTCAACTGCTCAGCCCACTCTGCTGCCTCTACAAGATGAAGTTAGGCAGTGTAGACTCGGGTATTGTCCTGTTGCCAACTGTCTTTATGTTTGCATGGCCATCACATGGCCATAGGTGTGCCCACAGTATGGGCAGAAGCAGCAAGGGGAACCTTGTTATCATCTTTGCTGAGGGGGACTGATGTAACAAGGGTGGCATCTGAGTAACATCTTCCATAAAAAGAGGACACAAGAAGACTTGCAGGCTTTAAACCCACCAAGATCCAGACCAGAAGAGGCTGGGTTGCATAGCACCAACACGGATTAAAATTGATGGTGTGCTCTGAGCTGCAGTCATAATTATTGCAGGTGCTGAGGAGGACTGCTGAGATGTGAGCCGATTAACTTGTGGTGTTTGCAGTTGGTGTTAATCCTTTGGAAATGGTGCAGCAGGAGGAAAGCCAACCCTTCCTAGATGGGTTGTGGTTATGGGTACAAACACAGGCTTTTCATCCCTCCACACCGTGATGTCCTGCAGGAAGGAGCAGGAGCCTGGCTCTGTGGGCTCTGTGGGCTCTGTGGTTTTGGGGACTGCAGTTCCCACTCAGCAATGGCACCTCTGGTGTGCTTTCATGCACTTCCTGCAATGGGGGGTTCAGGCCACCATCTCTTCTCGGTTTTGCCCTCAAGGTTATTCACAACCACTTGTGATCTTCAGTATGACCCTCTCACCCTATTTTAGTGGGATTTTTGTCCTGCATGATCTGTTGTTCTCATGGGTGGGCCCTCACTTGGAGCTGGGACTTGCAGCGTGGGTTGTGCCACACAGAGGGATTGAACAAGCAGCACCCCCAACAGCACTAAGCAGTTGTCCCTTGGTGTCAGCATCTGGGATTTTTATTGGCCAAACCCTCATCGCTGTGAATTTCTTGTATCAAAGGTGGGTGCGATCACGTGAACACGTCCCCTGCTTTGAATCTGTTTCAAAACGAGGGAGCTGCATCCCCTCGCTCTGTGGAGCACCGGTACCCTCTAGTGGTAAAACTGCAGGCATTTTTAGGCAAAAAAAGATGACGATTTCACTACTAACTTATCTTCTGTCTTCCTTTTGGACAAAAACCTGTACATCATCTTTAATTGACAGCGCTGTTTTGTTAAATGATACCATAAATTCATGCCTTTCATTTAAGTAGCCTATGATGTAATGTGATGATGTAATTTCCTTGGACTGCTTTCTGTGTGTTTCACCCTTCATTAAATCATTAGAATGATACTTGTGAGCTGATGAGTGACCGAGTTTTCACATGGTATAAAGTGTCTGTAATGGAAATTACCAGGCAGCAGCTGCTCAAGGCTTTAAATGGGGTGTTGGTGATGGTACCACTGTAAAGGCTGTAGGGTGGCACAGCATAGTTGGCTTATAGTTAATCACAGGAATCATGTTGTCTTTGTTTAGTTTTCACCAGTTTCCTCTTGGAGGCTGAGGACAGCTGGAGCATGGGTCTTGAGAAGCCAGGGTGCCACTGGCTTTATCACTGCAAAGTGGGGACAACAAGATAGGGTGTGACAAAGCTCAAGGGCATGGCAGGAGCACCACAGAATTGCTACGTGAACTGCCAAATGTCTTGAGCAGCAAGAGTGTGGTTATAGGTAGATGACCAAAGACTCATTTTGGTCTGTGTCCTACCAACTACATAACCCATGCTCTAGAGCAGGGCTGGGGAGTGGGAAAAGATGACACTTGCCAAAGAAATCCAAAATTATTTATCGTGAGCAAACACATTTACTTCTGTTCTAACCTTGCTTGAAATGTCTGATCTGAACTTTTCCTGGCATAAGAAGAGTGAATTTCAGAAAAGTCACAGCGAAGTAATCCTTCAGGGTTTGTTGCGGAGTGTTTCACTGTTGTCTTTTCCTTGCATGTAGGGGTGCTAGGGGATACTGCTTGGAGGAAATGCCCCCCAAAAGGCAGCTGGAGTTCACCTCTGTCCTTTCACTCCAGCTGCAAAGAAGTTGCACATTCTCAGAATACCATTCTTTAGCCCTAGGTTTTCTCAGACATGAAGGAAATGAAAACCCAAGGCAGGTTAGAGGACACATGTCTCTGAGCTGAGCTGAGCCCCTGATCACCCTGCAGGCTCTGACTCTGCTCATTTCACCCAGTGAAACAAAGTGGAGTTTTACTCAGCAAGAGATGAAATCACACTATGGGACCCAGATTGAAATTCAAAACAGGTAGTACACATAAACACAGCTTGATTCTTCACAAGGCTTTTTCCCTGGATGATTTCAGTACCTAACGCCTATCATTTCTTTGATGTACCTTAGCTATGAGAGCAGGGAATCCAGAGCTTTTACAAAAACATCCTTCTAATTTATTCATTAAACTCAAAATATTTTCATGGCCACCTGCCCCTCTGTTCCTGTGGGTCAGGTTTTGAAAGCACATTAAAATGCCCATGATCTGGGTACATGGTGTACCAGAATATGAGCTTGCCCCACTTTGCTTCACAGTAATCACCTGTATAAAAGATTTTGAATAGCTTGAACCTGGGAATAGTTTTGCAAAGCTGATCAATTAGACTGAATTGGATTTTCCAGCAGTGGGAGTTAAGCTTTTAGTCAAATCTCTGGGTTCTGTAGCCTCACAGACAGAAAATAACACAGGGCCAGTGATTTATCACACACTTTGTTTACTGGAGAGCAGAAATTTACCCTCTCTTGTTAGGCTTTCAAACCTTTTTGCCTTTTCATCTGCAGAGAAATGAGTGCAGAAAGAGAAGAAAAAAAAAAAGAAATGCAATGCAGTTTTCAAGGAAGGGTTTGTCCCAGTGCTGCCCTGTGGTGAAGTGTTTACTGTTCCCAGGCCTCAAGGTGTGCCAGGGAGATCCATTGCACTGTAACTGCAGAGCCATTCTGGGCAGCACACAGCTTGGAACAGACCTCCTGAGCAGTACAATCCTCTGCCATAGCATACAGTCCATTCCAAAAATGCAGTATCACCCAATTCATTCTCAAAAAATGTGAGTTAATTAAAGCATGCCTGTCTCAGGTACATTCTGACTCAGGATCTTGCCGTGACTATCAGTTCCCCATGCTCCATCCTGGTTGAAAACCCTTCATCTTCGTAGAAACCCACCTCATTCTCTCCAATGGGGAGCAGTTGTTCCTTAGAGGTCTCTACTCATTATTTTATAGGCAATATCTCTCCAGTGCAAATACAGAGAGGATTAAAAATTCTCTGGGTTTTTTTTTTTTTCCTTTCATTCCAGATTTCTGATTGTCTTGGGGTGTTTGATCTTAGCTGTCCTGACAACTTTCAAGGAGTATGAAACAGTTTCTGGAGACTGGCTCCTCTTGCTGGTAAGTAAACTATGGCTGCTGCATCGCTCTGGTAAGGCCCTGGAACTGAAGTCAGCCCTATCAGCAGGGATTGAAACTCACTCCCAGCTCTGCATGCTGTGAGGTGTCTGCTCTTGGTCCTGGAGCAGTGACTGTACACTTCCATATTGGAGAGTCCCCAGTCCATTGTCAACACCAACTGAGTAAAAAGTAAGTGAGGTTCCTGAGCAAAAAGAAAACGAGGAAAAATCCTAGCCTGAGGCTTTCAAATAATGGCTTTTCAGCCTTTGTCTAACAGTCCTTCCATCAGATAATCAGTACATTTCCTATTGACCATGCCAGACCTAAACACACTTGAAAATTATTTTTTGGGGGAATCTTTCAACTGTTTTCATTCATTCTGCAGTATTTTACTAATCCTAGTATTTTTTTCAAGGGAAGTCATCAGAATTGGACTCATTCTTATGTCCAACAGCAGTATAATTGAAATTGCTTCAGGCAGTGCCTTTGGGAGGAAATGTTTTCACAGCAAATACATTCCTGATTGCTTGTTCTGTAAATGCTGAAGTTCATGCTCAAGGTTTTATTTCAGTAAGGCCTCCCATTTAGCAGAAGAATTAAAAAATAGAAAAAAACCCTTGCTAAATATAAAATGGCAAATTCAACATTTTATGAAAATTACCCTAAAAATGAAATTCCTTTGCTCCTATAGCTATCATAAAATACAGGGCACAATTTCTCACTTAACCTGGCCTTGTTTAAGGTATCCCCAGGGAAACTGCACAGCAAAATTAGTTCGCGGATCTCAATTTCCATTTCCCCTTGTACCCCCAGAGACATATAGATCCGAGCAAGAGCTAAATGCCAAAAGGAATGAAAGGTGAATTCCCCTTGCATGTTCTTTCTCAAAAAGTGCCTGTATGAAAACACCTTCATCCCTCAGGGAATGTGAAACTCGCTTTTGGTCTCTGTTACTCTGCTTAGACCCATCTTTCACATTTGAAAAAGCCTGAGGTTATCTTTCCTCCTCCTGTGCTTGTTTTTATGAGGCTCTAAGCAGTTTTTAGAAGCTGTGGGTAATGAGCATGAGGAAAAGTCCCCTTTTCCCTCTTGCTAGCAATTCACAGAGAGGGAAAGTAACCACGTGCCCCAGGCTGCCCTTGGCCCATCTCTGCTGAGCACCTCAGAGAAGCTCTCTGCTCCCCATTCCCTCCCCATGCTTAGAAAGGTTCTGGAGCAAGGTGGAAAATCCCATTCTTTTGTCCACCAGAAATTTAAGGGAACAATATATACCTTAAATTTGTCTTATATATGTCTTTATCATTGCTTTGAACTTATGATCATCTGAATATCCTGTATCCTGCCCGTCTCGACAGATGGGGCTGCATGAATGAGCTGCTGGTGGGTGAGCCCAGGTGTGGCTACAGAGTGCACTGGGGACTTTGCAGTCACCACTCACATACATCTGCTCATTTTGTGTGGAGCAGGAGGTCTCTTGGTGAAGTAATTGCCCTTCCATTAAGGGAGGGTAAGCACTTCACATTTACCCAACAGCAGGGGCAAATCCTTCCTGCAGAGTACTTAGCAGGCTGGAAGACTATGTCCCACTTTGCCTTGCCTCTGCCATCAATCTCAATTCTCCTCCACTTTTTTCCTCTCTCTTACACGTATCCTAACACTTGCACCTCATCTGTTTCCTTCAGCTGTATCCTTGTGTCCAGAATTGCTGCAAAACTTGTTGTGAGACTAACAATGTAGTTTGTGTCTTGATACAGGAAACTTTTGCCATTTTCATCTTTGGAGCAGAGTTTGCCTTAAGAATCTGGGCTGCTGGCTGTTGCTGTCGCTACAAAGGATGGAGGGGGAGACTCAAATTTGCCAGGAAGCCTTTGTGCATGCTGGGTAGGCACATGCTTTCTACTACTGTTTTCCTTATTAATGTCCTTTTTCCTTCTAATGCAATATGGGGGATGTCAAAAAACTGGTGATTGGCAGTGCAGAGAGCACTGAAATCAGATCTGCCCTTTATGTCAGGAGCTATGTCCTTCTTGGGGTAATTATTTGAAGTAGCCAGCAATAACTCATAATTAAGAGACACTTGGCTACCTAGTCAGTGAGAAAAAAATGAATCCTTCTACTCTTCAAATGCATTTTCCTTGTCCTGAGCTCCACTGCACTTTTCTTAAGCTCATCCTCAGGAAAGACTCCCTCTGCCTTCAGTATGCCAATTCCATACCATCTTCCCCAGCTCCCTTTCATATTTGTGTCTTGTTTTACAATTGTATTGTTAGTCTGTGTTTGCAAACAAGCATCTTTGTGATTTCACTCATGTTGTCTTTCAGGCTTGGAAGGCACTGCCTATAATTATCCATAAAATTACTCATTATTCATGTTTGAATACCCTCCTGCAACTCCTCATTTTATCCACAAACCAACCAGCCAACATCTAGGAGCTCACTCTGCCCTGAGCACCTGTCACCCCCATTCATCCACTGATTTTAGGATACCCTCATGTGTTTTGATGCTCTTCAGGCCAAGCACTGTTATTTTTTTCTTTATTTGTCCAGCACACTGCACGCTGGGAGCCGTGGTGCTGCATGAATACAAGCCTCTCTTTCCTCTCCCTCCTTGTGTTTTTCTCATGGATCTAAATGGCAGACAAAATTGTGAATTCTCTTTGTGCATCTGTGCTATCCTCAATTTAGCAATGCTCCTTTGGGTGCTACTGTTGTACAGATACTTCTTATACTTCTAGTAGGTTTGTGAAGGCAGCAAAGTGTGAGCAAGTGGGACTGATACTGTCTCATTCCTTCTCAGCAGAAGTGTCATCTCACTTCTGAGTATGAATCTTCATTGATATTTCGGTAAAGAACGGAAAATATCCCGGATTTATTAATATAATTTCTCATTTGTCACTGGTGCAAGTTTGTTTTGAGAATGATTGAAAGTGAATAAATCTGAAATGCACTCTTTTTGACTGGAAAGAGGATTTAAAGACAATTCAAAGACTGAGTGCCCAGAGAATGTTTGAAGCTGTTTGGTACCACTCTCTTTTTGTACGTGTATGTAGGATCAAAAAGAAGGGGGGAGCATGGAAAAGAAAGAAAACAATAAGAATTTATTCAATTTACGTTTCAAACCATTTCAGTTATCAGCAAATTGATCCTGTGAGCACTTACAAAAAAACAGTAGTACTGATTTTAATATTTTAGTGGGAAAATTCAGCCAAAAGAATAAATTTGTAAGTGTAGCATCAAACCTGAATTTCTCACCTGCTGACCTGTTCACTGTGGTGTTGCAGTGGTACAGATGAAGTTAAGGCTGGTTTTCTGTCAGCAGTAGGATGCTGTTTCCATTCATCCCTAAGCGAGCTCAGTGTCTCAAGTCCAGCACATCGATCTGTAAATAGATCCCAAGGCTTCCTGGGTGGTTCTGTGCCTGACACCGACCGTGTGGCAGGTGCAGGTATCTGATTAATTGGCAAGAGAAAGCATTTTCAGGCAGCTTTGAAATCTGCCTAGGGAAATTTGCAGCACAACCAGATGGGATTAAGAAGCAGGTGATGGGGCCACTTTTGTTGGCAGGCTTTGTTCTTTTCACCTTGCAGATATCTTTGTGCTGATTGCTTCAGTGCCAGTGGTTGCTGTTGGGAACCAGGGCAATGTTCTGGCAACGTCTCTCAGAAGCCTCCGCTTCCTTCAGATCCTACGGATGCTCCGAATGGACAGGCGGGGCGGCACCTGGAAACTTTTAGGATCAGCTATTTGTGCTCACAGCAAAGTAAGTGAGGAGCTTGCAGGGCTCAGCTGGGGCTTGGGGAGAAAGATTAAAAGGAAAGAGAGGGGATGCACAGGTACAGCAGTGCCTTGGGGCTATGTTTAGCAGTTCAAAATACAGTTCTGTTCTTTCAGCTTTATTCCCTTTTCCATTCTCTGAACCATTTCTGCCCCTTCTTTTACCTTTCTGTGCTCAATAGTGGTTCTGGGAAGTCAGAGCATGTTCATTCTCACATGTGACAACAGGGATTTTGCCTGTACTGTGAATGGAAGCAGGGACATCCCTTTTATAGTGAAGGATGCTGAAATTCTTGACAAAAATGCCTGTGAAGTTGCAACATGTTTGTAGTGGCTTCTCAGACTTGTCTGATCAACAGATGGAGCAGGACTTTGAAGGCATGGAAAGAGGCTGATTAGCCTGAGAAATATGCACAGAAACGTGGTTTCCAAGGGAGCTACTGGTAAAATTTCTCTTTGGAAGCTTAAGTCAGACAATACAGAGATGGACACAGTGGGAACCCAGACAGGCAAAAATTTCTAAAGACATCTTTGCTTGGGCTAACTTAATGCTGCAGTCAGACACACCCCGTCTTGCACCAGACAGGTACTTGTGTTCTTTCATTTTCACAAAACATTATTACAAGTTAAAAACTGTCTGCCTAAAAATCGTTTAAATGAGATTTCCCATCTGCATAGGATGTTGAAAAATTACATATACTGCATTACATACTGCTTTTTCTTACCCAAGAATGACATTCCTGACATTCTAGGGGGTTTTGAAAGTTAAAATGCCAGCTGGTATAGCATATTTAGACTTTGTTTCTGTGTAGGGGCTGATGGGGATGGCCACCGTGCTTCATTTCTTACCAACTTCTGCTTCTTCCTCGTATAAACTTGCTATAAGACAGGCAGCAGATAAACACTTATATCAAAAATGTGTCTCAGGAAACAGATCATGGAAGAAGTCCATGTACCAAAGACATTGTTTAGAAATTGTTAAAGTCGTCATTCTGTGGGGTTTCATTCAAATCTTATTTGTTTGGTTCCCCACCATGCACTTTTAGACCTCAGCTGGCTGAAAGAGATAAGAAGGGGTTGTGAGAACTTTGCTTTACTGGAGACAATGATGAAACAATTTTGCTAAAAATTTCCTTCTGTGACTGCACACCAGAAATTAGCTAAGAAAGTTGTTCACTTGTCTCAAGATTCAGTCATAAAATTCTAAGCTTTGACACATTTTTCTTTTTTTTTGTCCCAATAAAGTTCACATAAAATGAATTGGAATATTGATGTTTTAACCACTTTTGAAGACCTTCAACAAAATGTTTCTGCCTTGTTTCAGACATTGCTGGGGTTTTAACTTGGGTGCATCTTCTGCCTCAGTGAGATTAGACACACCCTCCACTTTAGTAATTCTCTCTAAAACAGCAAAGTTTGAGGTTTGTTTACACACAAAATATTTTCAAGGTCTGTTCTTATTGCATGAATTAATTTTGAAAACATCATTCATGATGGGATCTGCTTTGATATGTCTGAAGAGATGGAAGTGCGTCCTGCAGCCTTGGCTCTCTGGAGGTTGGGAGAGGGCAGAGCTGCTGATTTGCTTGCCAAGACTGACCAGGCCCAGGGTCAGAAGGAAAGGAAAGAGTCAAAGTCAGGGTCAAAGCCCTGCAGCCCCTGTGCCATGGGTGCTGCTGAGCCCTAAATCCAGCTTTGTGCAGAACTACAGCTGCAGATTTCTCAAGACGGCTCCTGAGGAAGACTCTGTCTAAGAGCCAATTCTTGTAAATCTCTGCATTATTTCCCACTAAGTGCTGAGCTGGGCTGGTCATGGATGTGACCAAAGCCAGCAGTGACAGCTCTGCTCTTATCTCTGTGCTTCTCTCTCCTCCTGATGTTTACTCTTCTATTGTGGATATTGTGGCTCTTTTCAGCCCCTCCATGTTCATCTGTTTCTTTTTCAGGAACTCATCACTGCTTGGTACATCGGGTTCCTGACACTCATCTTATCCTCATTTCTTGTTTATCTGGTTGAAAAAGATGTTCCTGAAAAAGATGCTAATGGGGTGGAGATGAAAGAGGAGTTTGAAACCTATGCAGATGCACTGTGGTGGGGGCTGGTAAGTGACTCCAAAAATACCTTATACCCTTTCTAAAAACTTCGTATCCAGGAAGAGATAAAGTTTTAGGGATTGCAGTGCAAGTGCTGCTATATTTGGGTGAAAGGCACATTACCTCGTAACATAACCAGAGCAGAGGTGCCCCTAGAACCAATTAACAGAACCTACAACCCTGTTGATTTTCAGGTTGACTTTCAGACAAAGGACCCCAGGTGCTTAAAGCTCCTTCAGAAATCAGTCTGTGTTCCTGGTGGCTGGAAAACCTCTCTTTTAGAGGAGCATCTCTTCAGGTGTAGCTGCACTATGAGAGACTGAGCTCTCATGCCAGCAGTGTCCTGCCCATGGGAGCTGCGCCCCTCAGAAAATGGCAGCACCAGAGCTGGCCAAGAGATGGGTCTGTTGGGCTGTCAAAGAGCACCAACATTTGGCCAGTTGAGGTAGACAATCACAGAGGTTTGATTCTTGTGCTGCCAGTGACTGAAGATGTCTCTTGAGTTCAGATGGAGGAAGTGAAAAAGTATTTCTGGAAAGGTCAACTTAACAGTCCTTGAGTCTTACATGCATTCCCCAAAGATCAGGGAATGCCATTGGTGGTAGGATGCTGAACAAGAGGGACCTTTGATACATTTGTTCTTGTCTCTTCTGATGAAGATGGGATTGGTTTTTACCACTAGGCATTCAATCACAGAATATTCCCGTGATTCCAGAATTCACATTGCTTTGTCACTGATAGTCAAGGAAGTCTGTGTCATGCTGTGACTAAAATTCAGCAGGTTATTTTTCATTTAATGTAGTTCACTCATAAATATAAGATACTCCCCTCCCCCCATTATTAGTCAAAAGATACCAAGTGTTGCATGGAACATCTGGATGTTGTCATATCCTTTTATATCCAGAATATTTAGATAGAATCTCAGTGGTGAGAAAATGTACACAGTTGGAAATTAACAATTGTACCAGAAAGGAGAAAGTTTTCACAAAGTCATCTTTGTTTTAAAAAGACCAGGACTTCAGGCAGAGCTAGTTCTGACTCGGCTGTTAAGGGTCTGCAAGCTGTTAACTGGCAATTCCCATTCCTAACTGTGCACTGATGGTGGGCAGGAGACTCACGTGGAGTTCATTTGCAGCAAATGCATCCAAAAGAGGCAGCTGCTTTGGAGCTAAAGCCCTTCTCCAAACAGTGCCTTTGGACTATGATGCCATCAAAAGCATTGTTTGGCCCATCATCAAGATCCCATTTCACAAAGCTGTGGATGAGCACCCATAGGGCTGAGTGAGTTACACAGCTTTCATGGAGACATTTCACAGAGGTCTTGGCTTTGTTTTTCTTCTATCAAGTCCTGGTCCTTTTGCCCACAGATCACCCTTGCTACAATTGGATATGGCGACAAGACCCCCAAAACATGGGAGGGACGGCTGATTGCAGCCACATTCTCTCTCATTGGAGTGTCTTTCTTTGCTCTTCCTGCAGTAAGTACCTTCCTCTCCTCTGTTAGACACAGCCCAGCCCTGTGCACTTGCAAAAGGAGGTAAAGTTAATAAAGTCACCAGTGGAACCAAATCCCTTTTCAAGAAGCATTCCCAAGGCTTGAGTGGGTCTGTATCAGTAAATGGAACTTGTTTCTTCCCAACTTGGCACAGAGCCTATTGGGAATAATATATTGATGCCTTTTTTCTGGTCTTAGGAAATAAAAGCTCAGACATGGTTAGAGGGTTGGGGGTTGTTTACCTCGGTATTTTAATAGGGTCCCGTTCGATGGCTTCTGCCGTCCAGGTAGAACATGTAGCAAAAGCCCCGTCCCCCCAGTCGAGTGTACAATTAAAGACTCTACACATTAGCATATCTACCAGGAGGGCCCAATAAGGGGCCTGGGTGGGCTAACTTCTAGTTTACAAAATCTGTCCTACTAGGAGACCTTGAGGGCTCACGAGAACAGAGTGTTTGGTTTTCTAACTCTACGTGGTTTCAGGGGTGTTTAGTCTACCGGCCTACTGGACACCACGAAACCGGGCTAAATTATCACCTAAAGCATCACAAGTATGCATGCTAATACTTGTGAATATAGGGAACAGTGTAAGAAGTATTTAGATGAAAAGCAAAAAAATCCTTCAGGCATCAATATCACCCCAGTACTCCTCAAATCACTATGTGGGCTTTGTCTGACAGTGCTAGTTGGCACAGGACAAAATTAATCCAGCAAGTGAATGATCTGGGAAACCAGAAAACAGTTCATGAGACTGTACACTTGCATGTGGTAATTTGCTGGTATTAACATAACCCTCACAAGACAAATTTTCAAAGGATTTGGGGTCCACTATTGTAATAACTGGAATTTTACCCATCTTACCCAGACCTATATTTCCTTTGTCTGCAACATCCTCAGATAAGAACGAGAAAAAATCTGACTGAGGTAGTCTGAATAGCAATAGAAACTGTCCCAAGCCCAGATTTTAGGATAGTTTTCCTCTAGATCCAGACTCGGAAAGAATTTCACAGAGGATGACAAGTCCTGCACTCCCAGATCCAAAGTATGGTTTAGCACAGCCCTTGCCTCATGCAAGCAGAGTTTCAGTTTCCCTTGAGTGGAAAGTAATACAGGGCCTGGACACCTCCAGTCTGGAAAGGCAGTAGACATTCAAGAATCCTGTTGAGGACCTTTAAATGATTTGGTGTGGCCTGTGGTCCTTGAGAGGGTCATGACAACCTCCTGTCCCATGAGCGGAGCAGCAGGAAAGGCATGGGAAGTGCACAAAGATTCCATATAGCTACAGACCTGCTTCCTCTCGTCATTGATCCCTTTTGTTCTAAGCAAGAAATGTCTAAAATCTTGCATCACTCTGTGCTTTCAGGGCATTTTGGGGTCAGGGCTGGCACTGAAGGTCCAGGAGCAGCATCGTCAAAAGCATTTTGAGAAAAGAAGAAAGCCAGCGGCTGAGCTCATTCAGGTTTGCAGCCGCTTTCCTCTTCCTTGAAAAAGTGTTGTGCATGAAGAGTGCTGCATCATGTTAGCAAGGGCCACCACTCCTCCCCTGCCCAAATTCTCACTTCCCATTGCAGGAGGTGAGAATTTCTATGTGTCTGTTTTTTCACGCTGAGCTAGATAATCCAGAGGCCCTTGCAGTTTTAAGGAATCTTTCAACTCCCAGAATATCTTTCAGAAGAACAGTGTCTTTCAAAGAAAGGATCTCATCTGCTAGCTTCTGTAAACCAACTGGCTTCTGCATCACTGCCCACAAAATCAGAGAAAACAAGCTGTTGAAAACACATTCTTTACAAATTACAGACTTTTTTCAGTTCCCTTGAGAAAACGTTTTTCTGTGCAGAGTTTTGTTGTTATTGATATGAAAACAGCAATAGAAGTAAAACAATAGAGAGTGACAACTTCAATCAAAGCAAAGAACATAAATAGTGTACATAGGCTTTAAAAACTCAAATACACCCTGTATCCTCTGTTATGTCACTGGATAATCCAAAATTTCAATGGGAAGTGAGCCATTACCTCACTTGGACATCAGTTATGGCCTTTGTTATGAATTCAGGATATTAAGCTTAAAATCATTAGTCTGTGTGCCGACAAATTTGAAGGGATTTACTCTTAGGTATGCAGAACATCCTGATAGCAGTTAAGTAAATGACAGCATTTTCACAGAGGGACAGAGAAAGTTTCTGTGATATCAAATGGAAGCATTGGTGCTCAGGATCAAACCAGTCCTCAGGAGAAATAGGCTGAGTAGCATTAAAATTAATGGCTGTTCTCATTAAAAACACACTTTAGCAAACAGAGAGGGCTGCAGGCATGAGTTGTGAATGGAATTTAATGGAATTTAATTTTAAATTAAAGCATCTCCACTCATCAGGTAGCCTATTTAGCTACAGTGAGTTTTAGGTATATGCTTAGAGATTTTTTTTGAGAATTTTAATTTGACCTAAATGCTGAAGTAGAAAATTGCTCAGTGAAATTTCCTCTGATGATACATTAGAAGGTGAACTATCTTAAGCACTTCCAGAATTACTGGACAAGTCCAGCAGTGCTTGAAACTCTTTTAGACAAACCATAAAACCAGTTTAGTCTAATGTAATGTCATGTTCTGTTGGTGGTTCTCTCCATGTGCTGTGTCCTTTAACAGCCCTCCCAGATCAAAATCCAGTGTCAATATTTTTTCCATACAGTAACACTCATTTGGTATGGCTGATTAGTAATTAATTTCCAGATAGTCACTCAGGTGCATCATTATGTTCTTTGAAACAGGCTGGCTGCAGTCAGCTGGGAAATAACTTCACCTAACACTAATGATTTCCTCTCCCTTGTAATTCAGGCTGCCTGGAGATACTATGCTACTAACCCCAACAGGATTGATTTAGTTGCTACCTGGAGGTTTTATGAATCAATTGTATCATTTCCATTTTTCAGGTAAGTGCATTGTCCACCTTTCCATCATCATTTTCTGTGAAGTATCAGACAGGACAGGGAACCCAGACTTTATATCTATATCAATGAGGCTTTTTTAGGTAACAGATAGTTTCTAGAAAACCTCTGAGGAAGAGGAATCTTTCCTGAGATAGTGGTTTAATGCCAGTTACCACTTCTGAGTTCAGTGAAAGCACTCCATACATAAAGACATTCAGATATAGTGGATGCTTATATGTTTATGGCTGTTAGCCTGATCATCACTCTCCTTGTCTGTCAAACAGGCACCTTTCTCACATTTAGGTCTTAACTTCTTAAAATATTGTTTTAAAAAACTTATATAGCCCTATGAAAAGCCAAGACTTTTAGCTGCAGACTATCAGCTGCTAATAATGGGCATTATGTATCCAAGCTAGTGCTTTAAACTTTCCTTCTGGACTTGCTGGTGTGCCTCATTCTGAAAAAACCTGCCCTTAAAATACTGTTCAATTCAGGGGTCTCCTCGTGTAGTTGTGCTCACTGCACTGATACTGAAGCCTCAGCTGTCACTCAAGACTGACTTGAAATGTTTCAGACTCCTGCTTTCACAAAGGGCAAATCACACTCACCCTTTCTTTGTTTTATTCACAATGTACTTTTAGAATTGATTCTATATGCTTCAAAAAGGAAACCTCTACAAAAAAAACCCACAACCCAACACCATTAGTGTTTAATTAAGGCTCAGTTCATTTCTTCCCTTTTCTTTACTTCTTCTCACTCTATTTCCACATTTTCCTTTACAGAGTAATTTCTTCAGGATTTCTTGACTGCAGGGTTTTTCAGAGAATAATTCTCAAACTCATAAGGAGTCTGCACTCATTACTGTGATTTCAAGCTTGCTCATTGTGTGTAGATTCTTCTATGATTCAAATGCAACCTGAAATTTAATAGGTGTTTTGCAAATAAGATCCTGGGAGAGAAGGCAGGGGAGATCACTTCTCACCAAAGACTGGATTGCCAATCTAAGCAGCACAGATTGGTCTCAGGAATCTAGATCACTTGTTTTTTGGTTTATAGCTAGTTGAAAATGTTGCTTTTTTTTCTGCTTTTTCTGTCAGTTACGGTCACAGAACAAAAGAGGTATAAGGTATTAGCAGTAGATTAGCAATTTATATTTTAAAAGTATGCTGAATTTATGATGTGATTCTTCTCTCCTTACTTCCTTGTAATGCATCCTCTCTTCTATAAAAGGAAAGAGCAGTTGGATGGTACTGCCAGGTATGTAGCTGCCATTATTATATATATATGTTTTAATACAGCTGTTGGAGGATGCAAGCTAAATAGTTCTTTGTGGATTCATGAGCTGTTAACTAAAACATGCTACTAACACCACAGGTAATCATTAAAAATTATTAACAAACCCATTTCCTAACTGCTTGCTTTTTTTCCCAGATTAACAACACAACTAAAATGCTAATTGTACAAAGGCAGTGTTGCTTGCTGATTGTCTGGAAACAGCTTTATTGTTTGTTGTGACTAATCATGGTATAGATTTCTCCTGATCCGTGCTGTAGAGGCAGGGTTAGCATTCAGGCTGGGATTTCTTGGGGGGAATTTAAGATTCTGATTGCTGTTGTTGCTCCAGAGTCTTGCACAGAGCAATGGTGTGATGTGAGTCCGTGACAGTTCACTGTGGGCTAAGATTTCTTGACACTCAATACAGAGATGGGTGTCTAAGATGGCGACAGCAGGATAGTCAGTCTCTCTGGCAGTACTGTAAAAGCTACATTATGTTTGAGGCCCTGGTGCCACCCATGCTGCAAAAGACGGGAAAGTTCCCCATCACAACGGGGAATTTACATGCAAAGAGAAAGAAGGAATCATCAATCCCAATACTGGTCAGTCACTGAAAACTACAGCTGAGCAGCCACTGTCAGTCAACCTGCAAGGTCTCAAATGGAAATGACATATTTATAACCCTTTGCAGCTAAGTAGAAGAGTCAAATGCACATACAATGATTGTAAGTCAAAACTTAAGCTGCTATCAGGGGGTCACCCACAATGAAATTCAATAGCAATTAAAGGAGAAATAGTTCCACAGACTCGTGCTGAAGCTACTTCAGTTTGCATCCCACTTCCAGCACACAGTAAAGGAACAAGAATAGTAGCTATATTTGAAAACTCTAAGCCAGAGGTCAGGTCTGAGTTCCTGTCCCTGGCCTGATGAAAAGTTATGTTTTTCATTCTGTTTTTTAAACATTTCATGCAACAAATGAAAACTTCAATAAATGAAGTTGACAAAAGAAAAATATTAACACTTCCTGTTCTCCTAGGAATCTTTGGGGTTCAAGCTTCATTTAGCAGAAAAGAAAAACTTATCCCAAGTTTTCTTACAATACAGGCAAGTGTTCTAGTGACAAATTATTGGGAAAGGATGTCTTCCTCGTCTTCCCACCAAAATCACAAGCTCACCTGCCCCTCCTCAAAGACTGACTGGGTGGGAGGTACCCAGTTTGTGAACCCCCATGGACCTTAAGTGCTTTATAACCATGGCACTCCCCAGGCTCAGCAGTCATGAGCAAGCTCAGTTGCATTGATGCAGATGTCTGGAGATTTTAGCCATCTCCAGTGTTGGTAGCAGCTGAATTTTGGTCTTTAATATGTAGGGGAGCTGAAATTCTTTTGAGAATGCAATTCCATACCTTGAGTCAAAATGTTCTGGCTGAGATGTAGCAGCAGATTAAAATTAGGTAGGAGAATGACTGCTGCAGTTCACTGTTGGTCACATCCCTCCTAGAGAAGCTCCTGCACCTGCAGCAGTTCTGAGCTACGGTAGCTTTCAGGCCAGGAGAAATCATTTTATGTTGACACACTGGATTAAAAATGGAAAAGTATGACTCACAGCTCAAAATCTTTAAAACTATAATCCCCAGGCCCCTCATTCTAGCTGGATATAACTTGGTTTGATTCTGTTATATTTGCAATAACCCTCAGCAAAATCATCAGTACACCTGCATGGGAGCCTTCCTGCTAGCAGGAATGTGTTTATGGAATGAAGCATTCAATTAAAGGGATTGGAAACCCTCCAGGTAACCAGATATATGATGGTACTTGTGGGAACAGCCACTGATTTCAGTAGAAATGGGATTGAGCCACAAAATCTGGTTGTTTTGACAGTACCACATCCCATCTTTCATAAAACTCTTATTTACAAACTAGATAATTAAAAAAGAAACCTAAAAAAACAAAAAGGGAAAAGTCTTCTTCAGTAATTCAGTATATTCAGTAATTCAGTATAGAGATTATTACTCATACTCCACTGAAGTTTGTGCTATGACTGTATTGAAATAAGTGAGCAATAAGGGAATGTGGTCCTAATGGGGAGAACAGCCCGTAAGTTCCTCAGTCTCCAGGTTCTTCCATCAATTAAGTACTTAATGAGAAAGCTGCTTCAATAATCAATGGCATTGTCTGATCCATAATTGACAAAGGAGACAGAAGAGTTGGTCCAGAGTTTTCACAGAAACTTTTAATAAACTAAAAATGAGACCTGGCTATGTCAGAATTTTAGGAAGGAAAGCACTTTAAGTGGCAGGGTTTCTACTGAGTAGCGTGAAAGCTCCTCAGGAGCTCCACAGTTCTAGAGCTGAACTCTGTGTCAGATCCTGCTAGGATCTCTCCTAGGTCAGGAGAGAAGCAGGAGCTGGCATCATGATGAAGTCACAGATAGATATAGGTCCTTGTTCTTAGACCATTTGGGAAGAACACAGGGGTCACAAATGAGTGGAAAAGTCCTTTTCAGAAGTTGGATCCCAAGGCAAGGCTGCAGGCAAAGACTTTTCATAGTGGAAAAAATCAAATCAATTTTGGCAGCAATCCAAGTCTTTATTGAAGCTCCCTTTAAACTAAAACTGTGAAGGTATGAGATGTGGTGAAGAAGATATTGGACTGCCCTGGAGCTCAGCTCTGTCCTGAAAGCAGTGAAGTGGTTACTGTGATGCTGCTCTTTAGGAAAGCATCTTCCCTGTAGGCCCAGTATAGTCCCCCAAACCAGGAGGAGCTGGGGCTATGCTCTCTGTGGCTCACTGATTGTGAGTTTACTGACTTCATGCCAGAGCTGCCCCTAGCTTTTTCTTCCTTAATCAAAGCCCAAACCTCACAGCCCCATGAAATCTCAGAAAGCAATTGCTTTTCTCCCTGTATTGCAAAGCCTTTTCATCTGTTCAGCTCTCAAGAAGGGAGATTTATGAGGAAGAGATACTAATGCTCATTTCTGCTGGCATGCAGCGAGTCATTCAGCAGCTATTTGGGAGCCTGACCTACATAGAAGATGGGCCTTTGCTTGCTGGACATATTTTTATTCTGAGCCAACTTTTTATGTCTGTGTTTGGGGAATGAATAGTGGGGCCTGATTTTTGGGTGCTGTTGTTAGCAGCTGTTCCACTGACTTTGACCAGTGTTGAAACTTGTATGTACAGGCACTTTAGTGAAGAATTTTGAACTTTCTCCTAGGGTCTTGTTCCTGATCCTTGTTCAACTTCAGAACTAGACATCAGGAGAGCATAATAATAGGTCATTCCTAGAGCTATTATTATGTGATCGCAGAAAAATGATTTTTCCCTGTTTCCTTATCTCTACAATATAAGTAATATTTCTGTGCCATTGGAAAGCTGGTTTGATTTTTTTTTAAGTGGCATAATGAGTACCTTCCTATTACGTGAGTATGAAAGAATTCATGAAATGTGGTGCATTTTTGTATTGCCAGTGCTGACAACAAAATGAAAATAAAACCCTACTTTTCAAGGTGTAAAATTTCACTGTAAGCATTTCATCCTAATACATCTGCCCAAGACAGGAGGGAGAAAAAAGCCAGTCTGATCTGCACACTACATTAACTACAAATGAAAGGCTGTTCCCATTCCTTTTCATGGAGCTTTTCATGGGTAATCATTAACGTCTCATCTTAACTTTTCTTCACTTTGCAGTAATGTCATGTTTAGTAGGGAGTCATTCTTTGGATCAAGCCTCACAAGAAAACTTAGGTATATACATTCAAGTAACAGTTGAGCCTTATTCTTTTCATATTTCTTGCATGCCATTCTCTGCCTGCACTTTCTGTTTTTACTACAGTGGTTCACCTAACCACCATCAAAAGTAAGGGACAATAAGGCTGAAAAGTTATTAAGAATAAAAAGAAAGTTGCATGATCTTGCAAATAGTTAATTGTTCTACTGTTCAGAAAACATGGGATATTATCCTGGCTCTCCCAATGTTCTGCTTAGAAACAGGTGCTTTTCTCTGTTTCCATAGAATGGAAATCCAACTAGCCTTGTCTGCAATCATTTTGAAATTTTCTGTCAGAAAAAACACTATAAGAGCTAAATGCTGTTCCTTATGCAGTCCCAACCCTGTCAACACAATTCATGCAAGTTACTTTGAGTTCAGTGGAACAACATCTTTGCATGTGTACTTGCAGGTTCTGGTTCAGCAAATGGAAAACAAGTGGATGCATTTGACCATCTGAATAAAGTTAGTGACATGCATAAATATCTTGCTGAACTGTGACCTAAGATGTGGGGCAGGAAGTTTTTCTTCCTGCAAAGAGACATAGAATAATTTGTGGCATTTCAGGAATGTGAAAGACACATCATTAGAAATAATATTTTGACTGAATTGCAAAGTATTTTACTCTATCCCACACCTTGCTGTCATTCAGCTTTATGTGGTTGTTCTCACTCCAACTTCATTCCACAAATGTGAAATCATCAACATTCAACTCAGCTTTTCTAGCTGGAGCTCTTCAGCTTTTGGAGAGCAGCAAGTAAAGCACTCTGTTTTTTCATTTGATGATTGGCCCATGCAAAATAGTCAAGAGACTTTGATTTTGCAGTTTGATTTGCTTTCTAGTGCTTGATACATGATACGTTCACTTCAAAGCAAAAAGTGGGTCAGCATCCATATGATTGCAGCATCCATTGGTGAAAAATATCCAACCTGTTTTCACAATGACTTGGATTTGGATAATTCTTCCCATAGATTTATGTGACATTGTTTATTTTCATCCATCTCCAATCCCTTTAGAAAGTGTGGATGAAAGAAAGGGCTGAGCAAAGGCCTTTAGTGTGTGTAAAGGCTCTTTCTTTTTCTGAAAGGCATCAAAGTTGAGCTGAAGTTTTGACTTGTGCTCGTGTTTATGGGCAGATAATCTGGATGGTGGGTGAGTCTGGATTTTGGGTCATACTCACCCTTAAACACCAAGGAGTGTGGAAATTTGTTGACTTAGAAGAGATGTTTCCTCCTGACACATTAGAAACCTGCTAGTTTAGACCTCAAGATTCGGGATGCAAAGTGAAGTCTGTAGTCTTCAGGAAGCTGTAATCAACTATTTTGAGACAGAACATTTTTGTGAGACCCTCTCTGAAGGAAGGAATGTTACTCAATAAAAGGGAAAGTTGATTGGCTAAAGTTTAGAGCTACCTTGGAAGTGGGGAATGTATTTTGTTTTATCTTAAGAGAACTCATGGATTCTCTGAGATCAGTTGAACAGGTTCACTGCAGAATTCATGTCTGTCATAACATTAGTTTGGTCTTAATTTCTTTTGGGAAGTGTTCAAAGCAGAATACAGAATATCTCTGGAAACCTCTTTCAGGATGTTTGATTTTCCAAAGCTAAGTTCACCAATATAAGTTCAGCTGATAAGGTACAAAAATGCTGGAGTAAACATGACTTCCTTCTGCTTTCGATTACCTGAGGCTAATTACATCTAGTGATTCTAAAATGTGAAAAATATGGAAAAAATTCCTGATATTATTTGTTCTTGTTAGGTGAAAGTGGTAAATCCATGGCAGAGGTCTGTTTGATTCACTCTTAGAATTAATTCCCTATTTTTCTCCTCATGCACATAGCATTTCTTTATGAAACTCCAATACTAGGAAGAGGATAGAGAGGAGAGTATCTGGCTTGCATGATGGGATGTAAATGCATTATTTCCTTGCATGACTGTATCTGGAAAATATTTCTAGTTCAGTGGTTCCCACTCTATTCTGAGCAAGGGTAAAACATGTGCTGCAGAAACCAGCCATCTCTTGTATATGAAGCCGCCAAATTAATCTCTCAGGTGGTCCAAAATAATTCCCACTGCTCATGGGGAACAAAAATATAAGAGCTGATCTTTTCTTTAGGTAGGAAGAAACTGCACTGCTTTCACGTTCCTCCCTTTCTGGTGATCTGAATCTACCACAGAGTTAAGGAATTCTCATCCTGGGTGCCATTTCAAAGATACAGGGTTTGGAACCCAAGAGGGAGAGGATGCAATAGCATGCAAGACAAGCAATGGCAGTGTATCCAAGGTAGTCAGAGAAACTACCGTGCATTTTTGTCAGCATGTTTGGGATGGATTTGAATCTCCCCAGTTTCTGGAACTGTGCTGGGAGTTGAGAATCATATTTTATTGAATGTAAGGAAACCAAATGAAGTGGGAGCACTGTTCCCAGAGGAGGAAGAGCTGCTAACATCAGGAGGAGGAGTCTGAAAGACGAGCAGCAGTACATGAGCCTGTGGGTGGGAACCACTGTCCTAGCCCCTCTGATGAAGGATGGTGTGACCTGCGCATGCTTCGTGCCCTGGACTGAGCCATGCGCATGCTGCTTTAATGAAGGAGATTGTGCCATGAGAACAAATGTTTCCTCAGTACTTTAAAAAAGATCAATGAAAACTAAAACCCCAGCAGATCCAGATTTCATCCCTTGGAAATGAGAATCAAGTCCATTTTTTTCCTGTTGACAGATGGTCATTATCTGGAAAGAAGCTTGGGTTTTGTTTTGGGTTCTTTTGTATACAACACAGGGTTGTATATTGATGTGAAGCTGATGAATTATTTTCTGATGATTTTACTGCTCTGGCTGCCGGATATGAACACAATTGTCTATATTTGTTGCATAAACATACTGTTATGAATCTGAATGTTACTTTAAGGGTTAATCTTCAGGATTAAATTAATGAGGAAAGCTTCAGCTCAGGTAACTTAGACTAGAGACCTTCTCATCTAGATCTTTCTGTAGTCAATAACAAGAGCCAAGTTCCCCAAGTGTAAAATCATCCCAAACTGAACCACACTCTTCCCACTCACTGGTTAGGGTTGCTGACTTCCCACTGGTTACAGAAATGGGTCTAAAGAGTAATGTTAGACAGGAAGTTTAGCTTTTTTAACAGTTAAAACAGATCAGATGGGTTCTAGCTCCTAAACCGAAGATGCTCAAGCTGCAGTCTTCGGAAAATAGTTTCTTCCTAAACTGACATTTATCAGCAGAGATAGCTGAGAAACTCTCCAGAAAGAGAATCTGGGAATGCTTTCAGTTTGTATTATCTACCTTAAGTCCCACCCCACTGAAAAAAAAACACCAAAAAAACTCCACTCCATAAATGAGCATGCCAACATATGCAGTGGAAAATGTCACTGCAAATAAGTAGGGTTTTGTGCTGAATGCAGAGGAATATTTTGTTGTGATTTTATCTATGAGGAGGATATAAAATCTTGTTCAGTCCTAGTCTTGCATAGCACTATTTCTGCATATCTTGCTTATATTTCTGTCCTATGCATTAAAAAAAATCACTAGATTAATATTTTGGATACTTTGCATCATCTGTGGACCTTTTCCTTCTGGTCTGATCCCTACAGATCCTCAGCTCACTTTATACCTCCTTTATTTCTGGTATGCAAAGCAGTTATCACAGGAGTTTTATGGGGGAAACTTTGACACAACTGGCTATGTATTTTGAAGAACTAAGGAAGTTTCTGGAGTCAGAGGCCACATATAATGACAACTCTAGTATTTTAGTATAGCACTAAACGGGTTTTTATAAACAACAGCAGTCTTTTCCCTCACCTATTTTTCTGCTTCTTTGCCTTTCAGGTTTTGTTCCTTAAAGATATTTTTCTCTTGAGAGCTTCTCTGTAGTGTTACTAACTCAACTCTTGTGACATTTAGTACTCAAAGCTCGAAGCCAGTGTGGAGTATGTGACCACTTGACTCTTCCTTTAATTTAAGATTCATCTATCAATCATCTATTGTCAGTGACCTGTAATCCCCTCACCTGCAGAAAGCTGATCTCCACAACAAGCCTGTTGCACAAATTTTTCAGACCCGGAAACAAACTTTGTCATTACCACTGAACAGATCTCCTCATCCTAAAACTGCTTCGGTTTCTTCCTTGTTGTATCTTATTTCACAGTCTCCTTCAATCTGCAGAGATCACCACCAGGGTGTCCGTGCCTTGTTGCTCTTTTTTCTTTATATTAAAGAAATTCTCACTCTCACAAGCTCAGTATCTCTAACACCTTCAGGCCCATCAGTTGATATTGCCTGGCTGACTCTGTTATCACTTAACTAGATTTTTGGTGCATTTCTTTGCATTAGAATTCCTTTCAGTGATATGCCATGATTCTGGAGTCTTCTTGACCATCCTTCTCAAAATTAATTCCTCCGTCAAACTTTGATTTTAGTATTAATGAAACATAAGAATTTATTTTCCCTACCTTACCAGGGAAAAATCCCTGGTAAAAAAAAATCCCACATGCAAATCATTCCATTGACTTTTACTTCCTCACCTTTATATTTTGTGCCCTTTCAAACTTGCTCATTACTTATCTTCTCCTGAATATATTTGCCCTATGTATGTCAGCTGAGTGCTTGAAGAATCCAAATTTCACAGAGAATTGAGAGATCTGTCATGTAAAGTAATACTGCTCTCAAACGTGGCCTCTGAAACAGAGAAGTGAAAGTGATGCAGAAAAGAGAGTGCAGGATCTCCCTTAATTAGTAGAACACAAATCAATTGCTGGGACTCTGCGCCCACCATCACTTCAGTGTTGACAGAATCTTGTTGGGCAAAGCATATCAAGATTCCACCCCAAAAGCAAGAACTTTGGAAATCATTTTTAAGACGCGTTCTTAAGCCCAAATGTGAGACTGCCCAAAACTTATTTTGTCACAGATGTCAACAAGAAACATCTCACATTTTTCTACAAAGAAGGAAAGAATTCCTGATTTTTACTCTGTACGTTTTTCTGTGCTTTGCGCATCTCTCCCCCATGCCATGAATTCTTCAGGACATGACATTAGGGCAAAGTCTGAGTGATATAGATATAATTCATTTAGACTGTGCTCATTCTTCACTCAAAACCATGCTTTTATCTCCTGGAAATGCTGATATATCAGGACTAAATCCATGTTTCCATACCCAAGTCCTTCTTAGTTGCCACCGCAGTACTTGCACACACATGTGCACTTCATACATGCAATGACAGGGCAAGTGTCTGGATTTCCTAGGCTGCAGAAATTACTTTCACAAGTCTTTTCATGTCAAAAAGAAAAATCAGAAGGGTGGAAAGAACTTCCTACACGCAAAGGTTTAGTGCTTGCATCTTTTCTCAGAGGGAAGCCCATATTTCATTACTCCCTGGATCAAAGATATGTTAATCAGAAACAGACAGTAGAGATGAGAACCCCAGTAATTCACATTAAAAAAAAAAAAAAAAAAAGTCAGCACAAAAACTTGCAACAGCTGTGATGTTCAGTGCTCAGATAGCATCCAGTTGTGTTGGGATACTGCAACAGACAGAGCTCTGAGATAGAAATAGGTCCTTCTTTCACACTTGCAAGGTCTGCACACACATCTCCATCTTTGTCCACTGTGTCCTTGCACAGTGGACCCTCCCCAGGTTGCCTCTCCTGCCAGCAGGTTTGGTGGCTGCAGCTGAGCCTCCTGCACAGATACATTACTGTTAGCTCTTTCTTCTGGTAACCATGGCCATTCATCCTTCAGCCCTGCTCTCACCTGTGGCTCTCAGAAACCTGCCAGCTATAGCAGCTTCTGCCCTCCCCATGCTCAACTTGCTTGACCTGGTGGCCCACACAGAACTGCTTCTTGTTCATGTGTGCACAATTCACCTCTCCATGAGGTGAATTCACCATTCCTACCCCAAGAATGTGTTAAAAAGCAGGCTTTCTTCCCATGGCTTAGTCCTGCTTTTTTTGCTTTTTTTTTTTAACAAATGTGCAATTAACAAATATTTGAGCAGCAAAGTGAACAAGCAAATCAAATCTTTATACCATCTATCACCTACAAAGTGTTCAGAACATACAGAAGCTGATAAACTCACTGGCAAATTCCTTTTCTGTTGCCCTTTTAGTGGTGTTAGTGATGACCTTTCAGATCATTACAGTCATCAGGCTGTCAGGAGGGTAAGTGATGCTGGAAAAATGGCAGGTAGATGAAATTCTGTCTCAGTGCTGTCACTGACGGACAAATGTATTTGGGCAGTAAATCTCTAAGAGGACAGACAGTGCAAGGAATCATCAGAGGAATAAAATTTGTCTCTTCACTACAACTCCTGTAGGTCATGGTGGAGAGAAAACAGGGTAGCCTGCCCTACCACATCCCTAATCAGTGCTTGGCAATGCCTTGCCAGAGTTTTGCTGGTGATTTATTTGGTTCACAGCACATCTGACTGTTTTATTCCTGGCTGAGAGAGTTGGGGTTGTTATGTCTGGATAAGAGAAGGCTCTGGGGAGACTTCAGAGCACCTACCAGTAGTACCTAAAGGGAGATTGCAAGAAAACAGGAGAGGTACTTTTAACGAGGGCATGTAGGGACAGGATGAGGAGGAATGGCCTCAAACTCAAAGAGTGCAGGTTTAGATTAGACATTAGGAAGAAATTCTTCACTGTGAGACACTGGAACAGGTTGCCCAGAGAAGTTGTAGATGCTCTGTCCTTGGAAGTGTTTTAAGATCAAGCTGAATGGGGCTCTGAGCCACTTGGTCTAGTGAATGACATCCCTGCCCATGGCAGCAGTGTTGTGTTGTGTCTTAATAATAAAACTACTGCTTCAGGAGTGCTACGTGAGCTGAAGCACTGTGATACCTTGCATGGAGAGGATAGCAAGACCCTCTGGTAACATTTTCAACATTGATATCAAAAAATGCTCATAAAAAGCAGTTAATTATCTGTGGAGCTTAACTGTTGCTTTCAAAGACATTGATTAATTATGGTAGCCCCAGCAGTGTCCTTGTATACAAAACAATTATTTAGCCCGTTATATACTTAAAGCATCATAAAAGCAAGTTAATAGTGTACAAAGGAGGAAAATGATTCCTTTTGCTTATTTTGTAGCCAAAAGCTGGGTCTCTTGGATCGGGTTCGTGGTACCAATACTAAAGGAAAGCTATTTACCCCTCTGAATGTAGATGCCATTGAAGAAAGTCCTTCAAAAGAGCCTAAGAATGTTGTCTTGAATAATAAGGAGCGTTTTCGCACTGCATTCCGAATGAAAGCGTACGCTTTTTGGCAAAGCTCAGAAGGTAGCACATCTGTGTTGATTTCTTTCTGTGCACCCCCTGTTCTCCCCATTTTACTTTGTTCTTCTGCATATTCTGTTGAAGGTTTGTGACTTTCTGGGACAAGCATGTCTGGTACCTGGTTTCATGTGGTACATTTGGGGAAGCCCAAGAAAAAGAGTCCTGGAGTCCAGACAACACAGTGCTTGAAATCAAACAACAACCCTTCTTAAAAATAGCAATTGATATGGGGCAAAGCCAGTGCTGCATTCAGCCTATTTGGCATGGCAAAAGTGGGCTTACTGGGCAGTCAATCTATATCCCTCAAAAAGCACATGCCATCATGGCTTGGTTTATGAGCAAGGATGCTGTGTTGAGGTAGCTCCCTTCCGGACTGCATCCAGCCCTGCAACAGCCTGTGTCCAGGCTCAGCAAAAATGCCCTCACTGCCATCTCATTAAACCTTTAAACCTTGTTGATAGAGCCAATGTCTTCTTCTTCCTTCTCCCTCTCTCCCCAAGCCTGCTTCCCCTCAGAGGTTTCCATTGGGTCTCCATGCAACATTATAGGGAATTTTCCCCCTCAGATTCCCTGAGCACATTTTTCTCTTCTTGCCCATAACATCTAATGGTCTTTAAATAACAGTTTCCCCTTTCTTCAGCTGGCACCTGTGCATGCTGGACATGCTACCATGGATGTAGCCTGGATGCTCACACTGGGAACTTGATTTTCTCCTTCATGAAGGTACATGAGCTCCAGGCAGTGCTAGTGAGAGGAGAACTTGGCCTGTGGCTTCTAGAACCTGTTTTAGCCTTTATGTAAAATAATTTGGGCAAAGTTCCATTGGAAAGGAGGAAAAGTTCCCAGTGTTTCAGAAATGCTGGAATCTGAGAGGAGAACCTTCAAATAATGTGTCTTGCAGCTGTCTCAAAATACTTACACCCCTTTCAAGACCTGACCAGTGAAAGAAGAAGCTGTAAGACATATTTCTTTATTAAATTGCACTTACTTTCTGTAGTGCTTTATTCAGCCAGACATCCCTGTAAATATTGTGTGGTGAGATGTTCACACAACTGTTTTTTTGACCTGCTTTGCAGATGCAGGAACAGGGGAACCCATGGCAGAAGACAGAGGTGACAATAGTGATTTCCTTATGGAAGATATGATCCCCACGTTCAAAACAGCCATCCGAGCTGTCAGGTAAATGCCTTTTTGAATGCTTATGCTTCAGCAAATAACATTACCATGTTGCAACATGTTGATTCACTGTTTCTGTTATTGCTTTTTTTAGATGCAATAGGTGAGATAATTCTAATGTTTTCAAAAACATGAGACAGACCCTCTTCAGTCTGTTGCAAGTATGCAGAAGGGAGAAAGTTGTTCAGTAACACTGACCATGTCATTTTGCAAGATACTCCATAGTGTGTTTATTATAAAAATAATATTGTCTATTGTTCCTTGTTAAGATATATTAAATATGGTATCTTGCTCAATCTTGTGACTAATGTTTATATGAAACTGCAACTTTTGCTTAACAAAAAACTTTGAGCTGACACAACTCTTCTTTATTCACAGTTGTGTGAGTGTGCAATTTACTTTTCAGTTGTCATAGATGCTGAGGTCTCCATTTCAGCAGTTTTTGGCTTGTGGCACATGTCACATCTGTTTTCAGAGGTATTTCCTAGGGTTAGAAAATTCCCAGTAAGCCTTGGTCGTGTGTTTAGCACATCAAGCAAGTATAATTCATTCACTGATGCTCTGTTACTCCTTGATGCAGTGTTTTTTACTCTCCTCCCTTGGAAATTGCCCTTATGGGGAAATACTGAAATTGCTGTTGATTCCAGAAGTTGTTAATTTTTGGGCCAAGGACTTACCTCCTTCCAGGTGAAACACTGCAAGTCTGGAGTATCTCACACTTACCATAGAAAAACTGCAGGGAAGATGATAATAAAAATATAACCATATACTTATATGTATATAACCATGAAATGTACCCTCCTGGTTCCTTTCGAATTGGGTGCAGGAGAATCAGTTACTAAAAATTCCAAGTTTCCTTAAGGCTTCTGAAAGCCAAGTGCCACAGGTTTTACTCATGTTACCATGACTTCTTCCCTCCCATTGGAAGCTTTTTCATCCCTATGTCCTCCGTAGATTTCTCTTTCTTTCCCTGATACTTGCTTGGTTTCAAACATGTTATTGTTACTTTTGAAAAACTTCTTTTCCACATTCTGTCCAAATCTAATTGATTCATGCAATTTCCCTTTAAACTCTATCAGGAGCCAAGATTTCTTTTTTTTCTTGTGTAGTGTCCCCAGATCCTGAACATTAATTGGGTGTAATTCTTTCAGACAAAACCACTTAATGGATTTCAGGGTCATGATCAAGGAGATTTTAAATTAGAATTGCTAACATTGTGATCACTATTTTTCATTTAAAGCTTTGACTGTGTTGTTTTGCTGTTATCATATATAATTTGGCTAAATTAGGCACAGGTATAATTTTGAAACCTTGAAACATTTATAAGTAACAGAGTTAAAGAATCAGCAGCCCTTTTAAAGTTGGGATGGAATTATCTTTGCTAAATGGAAGTTTATACTGACTTTAAAAATATTAAAAAACTCACCAACCTTAAATGAAAAGCAAGTTAGAATCTTAACAGATAACAGCAATTTCCCAGTTCAGACTAACAAATACCTGGAAACTCTAGTGAGAAAGCAAACATCCAGAACCCAAGTCTAAACTAGAAGAAGATTAAGATATCATTATTTAAATATATTTCTTCTATTTGTTTAATCTACCAAGATATATACATTTAAAGCAATGCATAAACAGAAAAGGAAGAAAAAAGAGAATGCCGAATGTTTTTCAAGTGCTCTGGCCAGCAGTGTTCCTTCTTATGAGAATTCTGTTACTAATTGCTAGGTCAATTTATGACAATAGCAATAATAACAGCAATCATATCATTATCATTACAACAACAATAATGAGATTCTACTGTTTTCTTCAAGGGCACTTCAGGCAGTTCTAAAAAGTTTTCCCCTTTTCACAAACTGAACTGCTGCTAACTTCTTAACTTCCACATTTATTTCTAATTAGCATTTCCTACCTAAAACTTTCCCAGGTGCAAAATTAAAACAAAGATGAAAATGATTCAGCATTGCATATACTATAAATTAGCTTTATAATAGGCTGAAGCATAAAAAAAAGCAGCTTCAACTTCATAGCTTCAAAATCTCCTGTGACTTGTATTGTTCAAAGTCGAGTTCCAGCTGTGATTCTGAAGCTTTAAACTATTTGTTTTAGACTATTAATTATGCAAAGCCAACAATTATAAATTTTCAAATACGGTATGATGTTGATGTTATAACTTCTTTGTTTATATTTTATTGCCTTGTTTAGAAAGAGCAGGCTCAGTTTGCAAACACACAGAGAAGTCTTCCATATTTTGATAAAACTGGAAATTTTCATCATGCAATTTATACAATAAATTGATATTTTTTTCTGTTCATTATGCAGAATACTGCAGTTTCGTCTCTATAAAAAAAAATTCAAGGAGACTTTGAGGCCTTATGATGTAAAGGATGTGATAGAGCAATACTCAGCAGGGCATCTTGATATGCTTTCCAGAATAAAATACCTTCAGACAAGGTAAGAATCCTCTGGTAAATGGGGGAAATGTATGGCTTTGCTGGCAAAATAAAAACGTTGGCCTATTTGTGTACAAGGCCACTCAGAAGCTACGCCTTTGCACAACGTAGCTGGTCCATGAGAAAACCTTTTCCCAAAGGCAAAAGGCAAGTGAGTAGCAGCAGGGATAACTGCAGGGAGAGACCACTGGCTCAGATTTAGAACAAGGATGTGAGAGTTAGAGAATCCTGTGAATTTGCTTGATCATTGCCTTATTTGATCAGGATCAAGTTTCTGTCCTTCTCTCCATTTTACAGATGATAAATAAAAGCAATAGCTGCTCTCCACGAAGTTTTCTTTGGGCTGGATTCTCTGATGACCTGTGCCTAGTGAAACACCCCATAAAAGTGCAGAAATACATCAGCACAGAAGGTTTCACTCAGCTGTAATTGACCTATCTGAAAAAATCCCTGGAATTTCAGGCCTCTGTGACTGCTCAGGTGCAGTCTGCACCCACAGCTGTTTCCTCACAGAACTGGTTCATTGCAATGTGGCTTTGAGGCACATCTGCAAAACTTCCTGCTGCTCATCCCCTGAGTCACGAGCCCTGGTCAGAGCTTGGGGCTGTAAATTTGTGTGGGCCTGAATGCACGTGTGTGCAGGTGTGTGTGTGTGCAGGTGTGTGTGTGTGCAGGTGTGTGTGTGTGCAGGTGTGTGAGTGTGTGCAGGTGTGTGTGTGCAGATGTGTGTATGTGCAGGTGTGTGTGTGTGTGCAGATGTGTGTGTGCAGGTGTGAGTGTGTGCAGGTAGCTGTGTGTGCAGGTGTGTGTGCAGGTGAGTGTATGCAGCTGTGTGTGCAGGTGTGTGTATGTGCAGATGTGTGTGCAGATGTGTGTGTGTGCAGATGTGTGTGTGCAGATGTGTGTACAGGTGTGTGTGTGCAGGTGTGTGTGTGTGCAGATGTGTGTGTGCATGTGTGTGTGTGCAGATGTGTGTGTACAGGTGTGTGTGTGCAGGTGTGTGTGTGTGCAGATGTGTGTGTGCAGGTGTGTGTGTGTGCAGATGTGTGTGTGCAGGTGTGTGTATGTGCAGGTGTGTGTGCAGGTGTGTGTGTGCAGATGTGTGTGTGCAGGTGTGTGTGTGTGCAGGTGTGTTTGTGCAGATGTGTGTGTGCAGATGTTTGTGCAGATATGTGCAGGTGTGTGTGTGCAGATGTGTGTATGTGCAGGTGTGTGTGTGTGTGCAGATGTGTGTGTGCAGGTGTGAGTGTGTGCAGGTAGCTGTGTGTGCAGGTGTGTGTGCAGGTGAGTGTATGCAGCTGTGTGTGCAGGTGTGTGTATGTGCAGATGTGTGTGCAGGTGTGTGTGTGTGTGCAGATGTGTGTGTGTGCAGATGTGTGTGTGTGCAGATGTGTGTGTACAGGTGTGTGTGTGCAGGTGTGTGTGTGTGCAGATGTGTGTGTGCAGGTGTGTGTGTGTGCAGATGTGTGTGTGCAGGTGTGTGTATGTGCAGGTGTGTGTGCAGGTGTGTGTGTGCAGATGTGTGTGTGCAGGTGTGTGTGTGTGCAGGTGTGTTTGTGCAGATGTGTGTGTGCAGATGTTTGTGCAGATATGTGGAGCTGTCTGTGCTCAGTCTCTGCACAGCTCATTCCCTGAGGCCCTCAGTGACTCTGAACAGCAAAATGCCACACAAACACCTTCATTTCTCTCAAGAATGGGCTGATGGTGTGCAACTCTTGCTGCCTTTGGGCCCTGTCTGGAGCTACCTTGGCTTTTGTAAGGCTGCTCTGATCTTTCTGCTGAACTTTGTAATTTCTTATTTCAAAGTGATTTTCCATGCACTGGGCCATCTCTTTTTCAAGTATGTAACATGTCTGTCAGCAATGCCTGGGGATCAAGCCAATGTCTAGCTAGCTTCGTGAGGCTTGCCTGGAGCTTTTTCAAGTTCCATTTTCAAAACTTCATGGGGCACTGTGAAACCATGCAAGGTATCTGCATGGATTGTTCAATAATACAGATAACTGGACCAGTGCTGATTGATATGTGGTCATTCTGGGGTGTGGGCTGAATAAACAGAGACTTTCTTGCACCTGAGCAGTTGGATATGACAAATGAAAGAATATTTGATAGAGTAAAAGAGTGAAACTACGTGTGTTGGAGCATTTCAAACAATCTTTCTGCTTTTGTGCCAAACAAAAAAATCGAGTAGACTTCCTTGTGCAGCTTCATTTAAAGTTATGTTTTTCAAGCCAGGAGAATAATTAGCAAAGACAAAATTATTTCTGACAATTAGAAATAACAACTAACAGAATGTTATTGATTTATTAGGAATGTCAGAAATTCTACCTTTACCCAAGTTCTGAATTTCATTACCCTGCACAAAATCTGATGGGTCTCCTGACATTTTTAAGAGCAGCTGCAATTGGATATTTTATGACAATTATGCTCTTTGTTTCCTTTGAAGGAAAAGAAGTAAAGTTTTTCAAATGTTGAAGTTTGGAAACAGTGAATTAGAGCATTACTTAATTACCATTAAATTACCAGCCAATTGTGATTCAGTGCATTGATTGTGACCCAGAAGAGAGCAGACACATCACAACCCTCAATATATTACCCAATCATGTGCTTCCTTTTTGAATCTTTGCTTCAGAGATGTACAGCACATTCTGTTGTGTGTTAGCATTTGGAGATGGACTTACACAGTTGCACTTTTCTTTTTTTCAGAGTAGATATGATTTTTACGCCTGGACCTCCATCTACTCCCAAGCATAAGAAATCCCAAAAGGGAGGAGCTTTTTCTTATCCTTCACAACAGTCTCCCAGGTGAATTCTTTTATCCTTAGTATTTAGCACAACCCAATGCAGAAATAAAGAGTTAATTCATTCCAATAAGCATGATCTTTGTTCATCTACTGCTATAGTAATAATACTGAGAGGATCTGTTGCTATGAGATGCATGTGGGTAAACATTGAGCCACAAAGTCACTTGCTTCCCTAAGAACAATGTGTGATGGAAATCTGAACAATGGCTTCTTAATTGTCCAGCTCAGCTTCTCCATGGTTTGAAAATATGGTTTTAAATTAAATACATGCATTTGATTCCTGACGTGCTAAATTTCCAACCTTCAACTTGTAAACCCATTTAAAAGCTCAATAAAAATCACCAACAGTTTGAAAGCAAATTAGTTATCTTCCTGAAGTGAAGAAAGCCCTACCAAATGGCAAGCAGAGATTTTTAATGCTGCTGCTTTTAAAACAATGATTGGTGAAAGTACTCAAAATAAATTGTAATACCATGTTTCTGGGTGTGAAATTTGCACCATATTATTGCATTGCTATATTCCACATAGAAAAACTCCAATAATAAATGACATCTCTTCTGTTGTTTACAACTATCAATCTGTCAGTAAATATCCAACCACACACAACCATTAACAATCTGTCCTCAAAGCTGTCATGGTTGCTCAGAACAAAAGCAATCTTGAAGAAAATAAATTATCCCACACAGGGAAAAATCTGAAACCACATAAATGTGAAGACAGAGACCTAAGTGTATGGAAGAGGCAGTGGTCATTTTAGGGAGGAAAACAGATTACAAAAACTGCATGAGCCAAAATCACCAGTAATCCAATGTGGAAAATCTGATATTCTAGGTACAGATTTTTCTCTAGTAAGATTTATTCACAGCCATATTTTGGATTTTGTCAGAAAGAGAAAACTGGACATGTTAAAAGTTTGAGAGTATATTTGTTCCAAACTGTGTTAAAGAGCAAGTGCTCAGAAATTATTTTTCAAGACTTTGGCATATATTATGGGAAAACATTGATTCCTTTGACATTGGTTTGGAAACTATTTGATAAAAGTTTAACTTGATCATGAGCTTCCTAGATCCCATGGAGTTATAAATCAAAGCTCTTTAGTTAACTAGAGATCATCTTCTTACCTAATGAATTTGGTCCATCTGATGGACAGGCAGGAGGAAATTGCATGGATGAGAACCTATTCTGGAATCAGCTTTAAATCTCCAGACCAGACTGTCTCTTTTCAGCATTTCCAATCTCTGACACTTACTATTTGATATAATGAAACAGAGAAAAAAAACACACTCATCCTTGAAACTCTGATTCAGTCTCCAAAGACTGCAATTATAAAGAATTAGATTTAAAAACACATGGCCATCTGTAGACTCACAAACTGCACAATCTCAGTGATTTTCACAAACATGGAATTATTCCAACAAGCTGGAGTTTAATTTTAGTTTGAACTTCTGGGGTTTTTTAATCTTCATCTTAAACCTGAACAACAAAAAAACTAAACGAAAAATCAAGACTACATTTTTAGGAATGCATTAGCATCCCATGGAATAGACTTTCACTCCTGTTTGTATAAAGAACTAAAAGGGCTCTAAGGATCTGTATTAATAAATCAAGAAGATGGTAGTTCTGGTTTTTGGTATAAATTCCTTATTGTGATGCAAAGAAATTTTAAACACTAATGGAGTTATTAATTCTTTATAGAAATGAACCATATGTAGCCAAAGCATCTACAGCCGATACTGAAGACCAAAGTATGATGGGCAAATTTGTTAAAGTCGAGAGACAGGTAGGTGATTTCATGACAGTGACGGGGGCTGAGGTGTTTGTTCAGAAGTTATAGAGGTGACATAAATTCTGTATTACTCTGGCTAAGCCAGGCAGAATTGTGCTGCTGGTGGTGAAGACTCACAGCAATCTTGTTCTAATGATCACAAAACTCTGTTGCTAGCTCTTTGTTGGGTTACACTATGTGTGTTATAGGAAAGCAGGCCTGGAAGGCCCAGAGTGAGCCTCTTCCCTAGGCCTGGAGGTGACCAGGAAGCACATCCAGGTCACCAGGGATGGGCATGGGAAAGAGGATCATGGGTTTGTGGCCTTCTGCACCCATTGTGTGAGAGTATTGTAGGTTGTGACCTTATAGGGTATTGTTTATCTTTTCTATTTATATGATGGCACATCCTGTGTGTGGGTTGGTATAAAGAGAATTTTCACTGCATAGTAGCAGGGCAGTAGCCATAGTAGGAGTCATAGGAGTAGTCTTAGCAAGTAGTCACAGAGTGATCTGTAGTAGTCTTAGTCTCTGTCTGTATAATAAAGGACTCAGTAAAACATCAGTCTCATCAGAGAAGTCCTCGACCCTGCGTTGAATACTGCAAATGGTGCCCCATGTGAGGAAGGAATTGTTGGGTTACACTAGTCCTTCATGAAAGAATTTACTTACCTGGGAAGTGTGCCTTTGAAACTTGTTGAATCAATATCACTCGGTACTGCAGAAGATCCAAACCATGATGTTGATGTGGGACATTTTCATTCCTATAACTTCCATACTCATCACATCTGGTGTTTGTTGTGAGCAAGCCCTTTTTCTGCAGGGTCTTGCACTCAAAATGATTGTCTGCTCTTGGGCCCTGTCTAAAAGAGAAAGGAAACTAGTCCTGATATGTAACCATGATGTTGTGGGACTATTAGGGGGTGTTAGGTCATAGGTTGGACTAAGTGATTTCAAAGGACTTTTCCAACCTAGATGACTCTGTGATTCTGTGATTAAGAGTTAGAAAACAGGTCTATATGCAAAGGTAATTTCATATATTGTATTTTGGTAATAGCTTTTTACCATTGGTACCAAGACTTTGTCATAACATCATAGAGTCCTGTTGGATACTGTACTGTTAAATGTCCAGCAAGACTAAGAAGTTTCTTGGCACAGTTCAAAGGGCTGGGTCTTCTTATTCTGAGGCAGTTAGAGGATAAGCTGTCATCCATTTCAGCCCAGCTTCTGAGGGAAAGTCATGGTTATCCTGCAGAATATCCTCCATGACCAATAAAGATGGCAGCCCACCATTGCTGGGGCCAGTGCACGTATGGAATCGTGGACTCTTTTTGAACAACTGACTTGAGGCAATGTCATGACATTGGTGTTTTTCAGGTAAATGACATGGGGAAGAAACTGGATTTTCTTGTTGATATGCATATGCATCACATGGAACAGCTGCAGATACAAGTTGCTGAGATAAGTCCATTGAAAGAAACCGCTTCTCCTGCAAGGGAGAAGAGAGAAGAAAACAAATATTCTGAATTAAAAACAATAATATATAAATACACTGAGCAGTGTTCTCGTGAAACTCCTTACAACTTCCAGCAGGTTCCAGTCAACAAAGTCAGCCCCTACGGTTTCTCAGCACGGGGTCACATGGCTCACTCACAACCTTTATCAATAGGTGGGCAAAACTCTGGCAAGCTGCAAGCCACACCTTCCTCAACTTCATATGCAGAAAGGCCAACAGTTTTGCCTATATTCACATTAATGGACTCCCAGGTCAGCTACCACTCCCACGGGGACCTTCCAAGCCCTTACTCAGACAAGGTGTCTCCGAGGCAGAGAAGGAGCCTAACGAGAGACAGTGACACTCCACTGTCCCTTCTCTCCGTCAACCACGAGGAACTCGAGCGCTCCCCAAGTGGCTTCAGCATCTCCCAAGAGAGAGACGACTTCCCCTTCGGCCCCAACGGGGGCTCGGCGTGGATGAGAGAGAAACGCTACCTGGCAGAGGGGGAGACAGACACAGACACAGACCCCTTCACTCCCAGTGGCTCCATGCCTTTGTCCTCCACAGGAGATGGGATTTCAGATTCCATATGGACCCCTTCAAATAAGCCAGTTTAAAAGTGCGTGTGGGGGCAGTCACTGGCTGACTTCTCCTTGTAATGTAAGCATACTTTGTATATCTCACTTACTCTACACCCAAAGCTTACTAGTTCAGAACACCAATGGCTGCATAAGATGCATGTGATATTAGTGGTAGTCATTCTGCACCATTTCATACAATTTACTAATGCAGTTTTTTTCATGCTACCAAAACTAAGGTGCTTAGTTTTGAGCATGGTTTGCATGACTTTGCCCTATATAAATGGTACAGCTGATTTCTTCTATGATACATATCTATCTGGTACTCTTCAATACAACAATGGTGAATTGATAACAGACAAGATACAGTGGTCCTTGCTACATTTTGTAAACAGAGCAGCAAAATAAAAAGATTTTCAGGAGCAATATCCCTTTGTGGAAACACAATGTCTCAATCATTTTCCAATATGAGCAAATCAATCTCTATTCAGCCAACCCAAGAATTTCTAATATCAAAAGCAGGGAAAAAGCTGAGTCAAAGTACAGCCTTATTGAAATGTTTCTCTCGTAATCTCTTGTATAATTACCCCTGAAATACAATGTTAAAATGAAATCAACCATAGGATTTTAAATCATCAAAGTCACCTCCTGGGATTGATCATAGGTATTTATTTATTTTAAAATATAAGCAGAAATCCCTCAAACTACTTTGAAAATCTTCACTGGTGTTTATAAAATTGCTCAAAGTAGGATTACAATGCTGTTTTTTAGAAAAATCTTTTGCTAAGTCTATTTGCTAATTATGGGGCCAAATTTTCTTTCTGTTACAAAAATAAGGTTGTTCAATGTAGGGAACTCCACGTTTATACACTCCACTCTTCTACTGATTTAGGTGCTGCTAAGTAAGATGCATAATGTAACTCAGCCTCAGTTTCCCAATCTGTTAATTGGGAGTTACACTTCCACGCATACTCACAGGTTGAAAAGCTCAATTCATTAATATTTACCAAGTGCTTTGAGCTCCTCAGATGTGCAGAAACTTGCTATTCTCTTCCCTGCAAGTCCCACAGTGTAAGATGCTGCCAGGATCTGTTTCTCTCTGTTAACCTTTTCTCTTGGAAATGGAGTGCTCCAAATCCATGGATGTGTGTTACATTTAAGATTAATGTATGAATAAATAATCACCACTTTTGGCATGTGTCCCTGAGCAACAGAGAGATAAGTATGCTCCCTAGGTCTCAGGCTAATATTTTTTCATGGAAGTTAGAAATTATTGAGAAGGAGGAGACGAGGAAAGTCTCTGGACCACTGGAAATAAATGAATCAAAGATCTCACCACTACAGTGGGACTCTAGTTCCTATAAAGCCAGTGAAACTAGCATATCCAAATATCCTATAGAGGTCTTACCTGGTGTCACTCAAGGTGTCCATGAAAAGCATCCATGTGATGTCCAGTTTGGTGACTGTACACTCTTTAGAGCTGGTGGGAAAGGAAGGAGTCCAGTCAGTGAGCACAAAGTACAGGAACCAAGGCCCACATCAACTTTTGGATGAGATTAATCTCACCTATTACTCAGTTATCTACAATGACCAAATGTCTAACAACTTCCAAGAGAGCAGAAGATCAGAGAGCAGACAGTCAGTGTGAAGGCTCTCACCTCTCCCCCACTGGTCCTAGGTGCAGCCTTCCTGCCACGGCTCAGAACGACCCTGTCACTCCACACAACGAGTTCCCCACCACGGCCAGGGCACTGACCAACAAAGATGCAAGGATTTGGCCCAAGTAAGATGTTAGAAAAGGGGCTTTCTGTAGAGACTGTTTTTATTACTCTGCAGCTGCACAGCTGAGCGTCCTTGGCACATCCAGTCAGAGCCAAGAACTCGTCCCTGGGCTTCCCAGTGCTTACTGGGTATTGCACAGTCCTGGATAGAGAGTGCTCCAGTGGACCATATTTTGGGGTTTTCCCACCACAGCAAACTTTTGATTTAATTCCTCAGTGTTGTTGAGATCTCATAATAATCATTCCACCCAGAAAGCTTCTGTTCTTTCCCAGATGTGGGCAATGAGTTCATCTTCATTGTTTGTTCCGTATTGGAAGAGACATCTAAAGGATTAGGATCTCTTTACTTCATCTGCTTCTTCAGCTAAATCGTGATTCATCCTTCTGGGATGGATCTTCATGGAGAACAAATTGCTGTTGTTACTGGATTAAACAGTGCAAACTAGTTACAGCCTTTGAAGACTGGGCTGAGTCCATGGAGTGTACTGAGGCCAGTAAGTGTGATGGTATGAGGCACAATTTCAGTAATTACTTAATTGACAAAATAACATTGACCTGGGCCAGTTTTGTGGCTAAATTTGCAAAGAATAAAACTAAATGGCCAAAGTGTAATTCACTATAATTTGGCATATTGAGAAGAATTCTTTGGCCTTCAGGATTCTTGGAAATACCTGCATTGTACCTGTTGCAGGCTTTCTGAAGTAGTAATAGATGTCTGTGGCAACTTGTGAGATTTAACCCTCACAGGAAAAGAGAACATAAAGAGTGAAAAATTATTTTAACATTGCAACACTTCTGAAGTTGATGTAAGTATGTGGTAGACAAGCCTCCTTCAGTTTTCTTGTGTGTCAAGGGCCTGTCATTCCCACTGATTTCATCTGAGTTTGGTCCTCCTTTAAATGCTTTCTAGATCTAAGCAATCAAAAATCAAGGCAGCCAAAAAGCAGGAGAAGTCTGAGCAATTTGTTTGTGACTGTCTTGGACAGTGGCTATGCCATGCAGTTTGCTGCCTAATTCCCACTGAAATTCTTCTGTTCAGGTTTTTGTTCTTTTCCATGACAGGCCATATAAAAGGAATCTTTTCTCAGTATTAAACCTGGTTGAAAATCCATAAATAGCCTCATTATAAAGGTATGTTCTTTCCAAGAGAAAATCCAAGCAAGGGCAGAGACTTGGATGGGTATTCACCTGCACACAGAGAGCAGCCCCAGAGAAAGCAGGATTTGGGCTGCCCTGCACTCTGCACACTCAGCAGCTTGGAGTTTCTGTGGCCTGCAATCACTTGTTTGCAATGTGCAGCTTAAAGGCATCAGGTCAGCTATTTTTAACCACATCATTAAGTATTTAATGATGCCAGATAAGATCTGCTTCTTCTTAAAAAGCACTGGTGATAAAAAGATCCTCTGCAGTGGACATCTGTGCATCCTGTGAAAGAGATTCAGGAAATGAGACAGGCAGATCTGATTAGCTTATTTTAATATTTATTTTTCCTTCTTAGCACTGAAACCTGTCACTGCTCTGTTCATAAGAGTGTTGTTCTCAGCAGCTCTCTGCCCTTTACATCATCAAGATTCAAACCAGGGCATCCATCAGTTCTGCTGTCTGTGCTGACAACAGATACGTGTCAAGATAGGTGTCACCAGCAAGGTGGGATCTGGAGACCATCCCTGATCTGGGCTGTGCCCACAAACTTCATCAGACTCCAATCAGGGTGAGTCCAGGGAGTGCATCCACCTTGGAATTGCAGTTTATGTGCTTGCCATGGATACTGGACAAAGCAAAATAAACTATGTGTGATACCAGTAATATTAAGAAAGTCAGGACCTGTTTCCACACACAAGACATCTCTATTCACAATTCATCTGGATCAATAATAGTCTTTGTAATAGGAATTAATTAGATTTATACCTTCTTCTTCTGCATGATATTTCAGTTGAAGTGTTATCAATTCCATTTGGCTCAGATCTTTCTAGCATTCCAACTGACACTAACACTTTGTCTACATGTAGTTAACATTAAAAAATATTAATGACTTTGCTGACTCTCAGGTCATTTCAGGCCTTGAGATATATTTCAACATTTGAAACTGCGGAGTTTTTCTCTGCTTTCCTTGAAGTAAGTTAGAAACCTTCTCACAGTGATGCAGTGGGAGAAGGGCTGGGTTCTAATCTGCCTTTATTTATAAATTTACTTGTGAAGGACAGCACTGATCTGGAGACATTTTTCTAGGCTACATTTTTAGACTGATTTTCAGTCCCTAACAAATGCCACGTGTCTGGAAATTTTCAAAAAAGATAATCTGTGTTTACATTGTGTGCCTCTCTTTGCAGCATTATTATCAATTAAGCTTCCTCATTTTTGATGCAAACTGGAACTATTTGATGAAGGCAAAAGTGAATGCTTAGTTAAGTATGAAGGTATGATAAATGTGGTTTATGCTCTACTTAAGGAGTTGGCACTTTAAAAAAAAAAAATCTAGTCAGGTAATGGCTTCTGTCCTTGCCTTGGCTTTTCCCTGCCCTGAATTTATCAGTCTGGCTCCTATCAAAATAAAAGGGAATTCAACCCATGGAGAGATTGATTAAAAAGTCCCGAAAGGGACTTTGGCTATATTTGCTCTGTTCTTATCTGTAATGTTGCTGCATTATTATGGTCCAGAGTGGAAATAGTTTAAATTTTTTCTGCTTCCAATGGTGGCCCAGGAGCTCTGCAAACTAAAGCCCACCTGAACCCAGGCTTAGCGGGGCTGCTGCCTCGTGGCCTCCAGGAGAGCACCGAGGTCCCACCAGTTTGCAGGATCACAGCCTAAAGCAACCAGAAAATGCAGTGTAAGGAGCACTCTCATTCCTGCTGGGAGCCCAGCTGCTGCAGAGGTGTCACATCTGCTTAGGTGAGAACTAAATCCACCCTGCTTACTGCAGAGCATGTGAGGAAAGAGCTGGGTCTGGATTCCTTGCACCCCACAGCCCCCAGCACTAAGCTCCCGGTTCCTGAGAGCTGCAAACCTAAATTTCCTACATCAGTTTGGTGGGATGTCACTTTTTCAGGAGCTCAGCTGGATGTCAGTGTTCAATTTGAAGATCCTTTTAGGAAGTGCAGAGGTGAAAGGGGCATTCTCAAATCTTTTTAGCTGGGCTCTCTGGGAATGAAATCCTGGGTATCACTTTTGCTTCTGATGTTTTAGGCTGTAAGATTTGATCCTTCCAAATTCAGCTTTGAGTAGCTTCCCTCTGAAGTTAAGTGAAGGAAAATACTGAAAACGGGATCCTATTTCCATCATGAAGAACACGCTGAGACTGAAGGTTACATAGCCAACTGCATTTTGTTTTCTAGTTATGGCATCTTATTATTACTAGTATTTGTGCCTTGCTCACTGAAATTTTCTCCATGCTACAAAGATGCTTTTCAGATTCTGGCTGACAAGGGAACACTACTTTTATACAAGTGGCCTTTAGTGCTCTTTATAATATTATTTATTGTAATTTTTAAACTGTATGTGTAATTTCTATTCTGGCACTGTCCAATATTTGAACAAATTTAATATGTTTATTTCAATATATTATGCAAACAATACTTCTTAACTGATTTTTTTATGTTCTGTCTTTAAAAACTGCACCACTTATTAATAAATAGAAATTTCAATTATGATGTGGATGAATTTATTTTCATTTAAATCTTGATATCTTCACACATATTCAAAGAACACATTGTCAAATGTACCCCCCACATCGACATTGGCAAAGACCCTTTTGACTTCACTTAGGCAGGACTAAACTCAGCTACAAGTAGGTTTTATCTGGCTTCCACAGCCAGCCCTGTCAACACACAGTTGATCCTACTATTTGTGATATCTTTTGACTTTGAAGCCATGTAATTTATATGGCTTTGAGCATATGTGTGGGGGAAAATGCTTTCGTATTGGAGACATTAATGTGCTAAAATATTATGAAATTGCAAACAAAATATAGAGAGAACACAGTAATGGCACAAGCATGATCAGAATATCTCCTGCAGAGAATTTGCTTGAATTCTGCCCCTGGTTCTGCTGCTGCATTTCTGTGTGGTCCCGTGTCTGAATGAGACAGGAAAAGAAACACATGAAGCATCAACTCTTCCCAAAAATTTAGCTGGACACAGAAAGGTATTTTTAAGGAATTCTCTGTGGCTTCAGTTTCATGGCTGTCACCAAGGAATCAGCTCTACTGAGCACTTGAGATACAACCTAAAAAAAGGTTTTTTAATTTTTTGTGGAAGTTAAAAAATTATTCAACATTTATGCTATGTCTTAGTGGATTCTAAATCACTGTGAAGTGGGAATAATTAAAAGATTCTTTAGTACTGTACCATTAAGTTGTAGTGCTTTTGAGTCTGTTTGTTTTAAATGATTCAATTTAAATAGAAATAATAACTAAATAAGAAATAGAATGAATGGCAGGCTCTTACAGCCAAGCTCTATCTATTTTTCCCAAAGATTGACACTTTGTGGTTTTTAAAACTAATGCACCAGAGTGTGTAATTCTGAACCTTTTGGGGTTCAGGGGTTTTTCAAGTGTCTTCACTTTTATAGACAACATTACCCTGCATTGTCATTACTGCCTCAGCAGGGAATGTCCCAGCTTGAACTGAAGGGCTTGAACTGAGCCCTGCAGCTGCCAGGCACAGCAGTGACATTTACCTGAGGATTTCACAGACACAACAGGTGAAGCACTCAGCTTTAGTTCACCTGCACTGAAAGGTATTGCATTAAAATTTCCCCTTGGCTGTCACCCAAATAGCAGAGCCTGACAAATCACTGGGTTTCAGTAAGGCACTAGGTCTGATCTTTTGAGAAATGGACTCTAAAAAGGGAACAAGGTGTGAAACCTGTTCTCAGACAAAGCCCTGCTTATATCGAGGGAGGTTTTCCCTCCTGCATCCTGTGTTCACCTCCATAAGGGACTTCAGGGATCCTATACAATTGTCCCCCACCTAAGCAGAATAAGACCTAGGCTCAGCAGTTTAGAAATGGTAAAAACTGAGTCCAGTGTGGCTCAAGCAACAGTGTCAGGAGTGGAATTTTCTCACTGTATCCTTCTGTCTCTTTGCAGAATGTTTTGGTTTTTAAGACCTGCCAGGGTAAAATGGTTGCTTGATTAGCATAGAGCATCCTCTAGGACCACAGAGAAGAGATGGAATCAGGAAAGCCACGTCCCATGGCAGAGACAGCAGGAGAGCTAGTCATTATTTAAAGAAACTGCCCTCTAAAATAATGGCTGGCAGCCCAGTGGGTTTGGGACAGCAGCACAGCTTTTCTCCTGCTTCTTTGTGTCAGGTGCAGAGGGACAGAATACAGACCAGAGATCATGAAAAAAGGCGTGATATGTGCTATGAATGTTTTGGCAGATTTGATGGGATCAGTTACATGTCTGACACATCCTATCAGAAATAAAATCATTGGATAAGTCATTAAATATTTCTCTAAGTAAGTTCTGGACTGTTGAAATTTCTTGATATCTAATGAAGGCTTTATGAGGATCTATTTATAAAAATTCCAAGTGCTTGATCATAAACTAACATCTTTGGAAACCCCCAAGGAGCAGCGCATAGTGTTGTGTAAAAATCTCATGTATTGTAACACACACAGATAAGGAAACCACTAGAACTTCATGCCTCTCACCACTACACATTTTCATCATCTCCATGGCTCCTTTTTTCCCAGTTTCTGTCCTTTTTCTTCCTCAAGAGCATGCTTGAATTTAATAAAATTTTCACAGTATCAGACAGTTCAAAAGAAAGTGTTCCCTACTTTAGACTAGTAAATATACAAAACATTCTTACTGAAAACAGTTTGTAGAGTTTAATGCTCGTTCTATTCAGGAAGCTTTGTGGAGTTAGTACCAATCTTAGCAAAACATTGATAAGAAAAATTAAAAATATATACAAAGGACAGAAAATTTGCAGTTCTAAATACATGTTCTGAAATCAAAAAGTTCTATGAATGGGAATAAATACATGTTTATATAAATAAAACTATATCTTTGGGGTTCAACAAAACAAAGTGCTTGGTTCTGCACTTGAGTCAAAACAACCTCCTGCAGTGCTCCAGGCTGGGGGCAGAGAGACTGAAAAGCTCCCAGTGGGAAAGGCCCTGGGGTTGCTGGTGCCAGCTGGACACGAGCCAGCGTGTGCCCAGGTGGGCAAGAAGGCCAATGGCACCTGGTCTGTATCAGTAATGGTGTGGCCAGCAGGACCAGGACAGTGATTGTCCCTCTGTACTGGGCACTGGTGAGGCCACAGCTCAAATCCTGTGTCCAGTTCTGGGTCCCTCACTGCAGCAAGGACATTGAGGGGCTGGAGTGTGTCCAGAGAAGGGCAATGGAGCTGGGGAAGGGACTGGAGCATGGGTCTGATGAGGAGCAGCTGAGGGAGCTGGAGGTGTTCAGCCTGGAGAAAAGGAGAATCAGGGGAACCTCATCACTCTCTACAACTGCCTGAAAGGAGGCTGTAGCCAGGTGGGGTCAGTCTCTTCTCCCAGGCAACAAGATACAGGATAAGAGGAAATGGCCTCAGTTTGCACCTGGGGGGGGTTTAGATTGGATATTGGGAACAATTTCTTTAATGGAAGGGTTGTCAAACACTGGAACAGGCTGTCCAGGGAATCCCCATCTCTACAGGTATGTAAAAAATGTGTAGATGTAGCACTTGGGGATGTGGTTTAGTGACAACTTGGCAGTGCTGGGTTAATGGTTGGAATCAATGATCTTAGAGGTCATTTCCAAACTTAATAATTCTGTGTTTATATATATATTTTTTCTTTTAGGAGGTGAAATGTTATTCTTCTGAAGAAAAGATTGACAGAGAAACAGTATTACATTTAGAGAGCTGTCCTTAATAAAACTTGTGCCAAAAATAAATATAATAGAAGGATATTGGTAAAATCTGAAATTAAAACTTTGTAGAGCTAGTATATTTCTTAACAAAATAAACTAAACATCTTGTAAAATTCTAATGATAGAGGACTAATAGAGAAATGTTTAACTGCAATCGGGTTTTTTCAGAACAAATGGAATTTACACAATTGGTACTTTTCTAAACATAATTTATTAAACAACCACTCAAAGATGCTTTCATGGAAACATTTGCCACAGAAAAATGAAGTGTAACTGAAAATAAAGCTTCAATGCTCTGGAGTAAACTTGGGTTAAGTTTGCTTCTTTGTACTCTATTTAAAAATGACATTTCCTTCTCTTTTGCACTGCTGGATTTGTGTTTTCTAACAAGGTAAATCAGCCAGGTTTGAGAGGTGCTTTAGGTTCTACGGTGCTCCAGGTGCCACAGCCCATCTTTTAGGGCAGAGATGGTTCCTAGCCCAGCCAGGGCAGAGCGTGTCCTTGAGGACACTGTCACAGGACAGAGCAGGTGGGAGGGGAAGCTGCTCCATGCCACTGGCTGAGGTCACAGGAATGTATGGCTGGAGCTCTTGCAGCCACTCACACATATTGCAATTGCTGTGGAGAAATGTGGGCTTTTAATCACGTCTAAAGGTCCAAGAAAAAGCCAGAAGAAAGACGTAGTGCATTGCTTTCACTCTGTGCTCTCAGCTCACACAGAGATAGAGATACAACAGTCAGACTTCATTTTCTCCCTCCTTACCAGACCATCACACCACACTGTCTCTTACAGATAAATCACAGGCATTTCCTTGAATCTGTGTTTATTTAAACTGCATAGCAGGGCCTTACCCTGGGCAACATTCAGCAAGTGAATGCATTGTGTGTCTATACTGTGTTACTAAGAGACATTAAAAATATCTCCTTTTGCTGTTCTGGATTTAGGGATATTAGTTATGGACACAGAGCTGCCACACAAAGGGATGCTGGAAAAAGGAGGCATGTAAAGACTATACTCCTGAGAAAGCTACCTGCTCAGAGGGATGTTCTGAGTGAGAACACAGCATTGTCCCCAAGAGTCAAAGTTGGGGCTGAACAAAAGCCCCCTCCTGGGTCACCTGAGCATTGCTCAGCAGCTGAGGAAAGTTAAAATTACAGAGTCCCAGGGTAAAACACAGCATGAGGCAAAACCTGCTGAAAGTCTAATTATCCTCATAGGCAAACATCAAACGGCTGGAACTGATCCCAGCACACACATTTTCCTGGCTATACCTGGTTTTGTCAGCTGCTACAGAGAGGACTTTCATCCCAGCCTTCTTGATGTGATATTGAGCAACTGATAATTAAGGCAGTAAAAGTAAGTCTTGTCAAAGAAAAGGTGTTTCCATATTCCTCCAGCTGCAGCATTCAGTCGCGAGTCACAAAAATGTTCCTTTTTTCACAATAGTAAATTCCATATAGAATTAAATAATAGTGCATGCAGTGATATCCCACTGCATGATGTTTTTCTGTGAAAAGCGGAGTGAAAGAAAACTGATTTTCTTTTTCCTTACCAAAAGTCAATTTAATGCAAACCCAGGACAAAAACAAGGAAAAATTGTGCCTGCGTGTGCACAGCTATGTGGGCACCTTATTGACCAGCTACAGCTCTGTAAAATGGGGCTGCAGTTGCCTTGTGGCTTCTGAGGTTCTTGGTGAAGGCAGGATTGTTAGACAGACACAGACACAGCCCAACCACACATACAACATGGTCACTAAAGCACTTTTTGTTTCATAAAACGACTATGAATCCACTCAGATTTCCTTTATTAATTGCTACAACATTTTGAGTGATTTTGCAAATTTAAACGTTGAGTGGCTTGTGATAAAATTACTGAATGGATGATCATTGGCTTTTACTCATGCTGCATCTAAACTCACGGATTTCAGAGGAATTATTTCCAGCCCACTGGAGTAAATGGGAGCAGAATTTCACCCACTCTTTCCAAGAGTGATCATCTCCTGGATACTACTGAACATCACTCAGCATCACTGAAATTGCCTTGTGTCATTGCTCTGCCCAGACCTCTCTCCCTTCCTCACCACTTAACCATGATTCCAGGCATTTTTCCCTGTTTTAACTGACATTTTATTCCTTTTGAGGTTCCACAGTTAAGATACCCTTCAGGTGACATCTCTGCCTTCTTGACAATGTCCCTTGTTTGAGCTAAAGGATGGCTAAAGCTTTACCAACGGGGCTCACCCTTGCCTGCATCTCACCAGCAAAAGTGGCTCTGCTCTGGTTGCAGTACACTGAGCTGTTCCTTTAAAAGGGAAAAAAATCCTCCACAATTCAATTCTACAGCCAAAAGGAGCTTCCAATCCCCACCTGCCCTGCCACAGAGCCTTTCCATGCGGGATTCAACAGGCACTTTGTGTGCTTACGATTGTGTTACCTCCAGTTAGTCCTTCAGGGATTAGGATAACAGTTTTCACAGGATTTTAAGGAAAGGTTATCAAGCCTGCCTACTCAAAGTTTTTCACAAATTGTTTATTAAGACCTGGCAATAACCTCTAGTTTTATATAGGCTCTGAAGATAATAATTTTTGTCATGAGAAATCAGGTAAGTTGATATTAACTCTTGCAGTTCTTGGTTTTGCTTGTACTTGGAGGAAACCATTTCAGCTGTGCTATTAATGCTCAGTGGAAATGTAGCAAATTAAATGGTTTTTTTCACTAAATGTATATTTATTGAATTTCATTTCATTCTCACACAAATAAATTTGAACTTAAAAGGGAATTGTATCAACGTAATGAAGCGTGCAGTTGTAACACAGGCATGTTTTCACATTAACTTGAAATATTTCTTTAGGCTTGGTGGATGATGGTGTGCTTAAAATGAGACATGACCTTTAATGTTGCAACTGAATGAAGGTAAGGAAATTCCTACTCAAGGACTTCCCTCTTTTATTTCTTTGTTCTCTTAATTTCTGTTCCGCTCTGTTAAGCGTGAAGACATGAGGAAACTGCTTGATATTGGAGTGCACTGCATTTGTACAGGAAAAATGAAAACAATTCAAGCTTCATGGTTACCTGCCACATTAAAAGGAGTTCCACTGAAGCATAGCTAATAAACACATTGGTTTAAGGTTGCTGTTAACCCAGAGTAACAGAGAGGGATTTAATAAGAGGTTTTCATGTGCATGTAAAAGTAATCTGAGCTGGATTAAAATCTCCAATTCAGCAGTTCAGGAAACTCTGGATCAACAGTTGTAAATAAAATGGATTCTACCAATATCATTCAGCTTAAAATAAACAGAGGAGGATTGTTATATCCAGTAGAGGTGAAGGAGAATTTGTAACCAAAGGCTTGACCCTCAGCCTTTATCAGATAAATGTTTGGAAGGAAAACCTTCTCTGAGTCAGTTTATGGGATTTGTCTGCCTGCTCAGGATTGTGAGGCACCTGTGCCTTCAGTGGCACTGAGTCTCAGTATAGTCTGAAATGGAAATGGTGATTTTGATCTGGAGGACAACGAGGGTTTCATATTTGCAATCTGGACATGTATTTCAGTCATCACAGTGGAGTCGCTTCAAGAGAGATACAGTTACAAACTAATAAAGACTTGCTCCTGATAAATAAAAATTTGATATCAAATAACCAGAATAACGCAAATGTGACGTGTATTGCAAGAGTTAATATTACTAATATTCACATTGCTGAGAGATAAGATATTTCAGGCAGCAGTTCTAGGAATATTTGTCACACATGGTTTTGAAATTTAATTGGATAGCATAAACTTCAGAGAGTCAATGCTAGAGAAAGATTTTGGGAAGCAGCTAAAAGCTAATGTTTCAAATTTAAATCAAAGTCTCTACCAAATAAGGAGCAAGGGTAGTCCATTGTGGAGTGATATCCCTAGTATTAAGATTTATCTGCGGTTTCTTTTTAAGGATTTTGTTCTGGTCAGGGAACACACCAGTGCTAAATCTGGCATTCATGCAGAACAAGCACTCCCACAAATGGAGGATTTTCCATAATTTTATACCAACAACACTCAATATCTCTTTGCTAGGAGTTGAACAGGATTTGTCGTACTGTGATCCATCCTTCCAGGTTATGTCTGCCTGTTGTCCCTATTGTTAGGTGTTTTGCTTGCTTGAGTCTGTAGTGTGATATGGCCAGGTTAATGCCTTCTCTGAATTCCTGATGGAAATCAACACTGTGTGGAGAAAGTTGTGTGTATAGATTAGCACAGAGGAGCAACTCAGTGGGGAGGACAGCAGGGAACTGACAATTCAGGTGAGCAAGAAAGCGTGTGGGGAATGCTTCCAAGCACAATTTATCTTGTTCTATTTTGTTAATATTTTTACACCTTTTCTCTCTCTCCTAAAATAGATGGTCCCTTTGTGTGTCAATCCTCTTGACTCTTCTCTGTCTTTTAGGAATGTGGTCTCTCTAGACCCTGCTCTTACCTGCTACACCAAGTCCTCTGTCAAATGATTTTTCCCTGTCCTGCCACCACGGACATCTCTGGCCAGTTAAAATTAATCAGTACTAAGTTAGATCTCTGATAGAAAATTATCTGCTATCTACCCTTTTACTTATGAACATTTGTAAAGCAGCTGTGCTTTCACATCAGTCTGTGAAATGCTCTTCCCAAGGACTTTAGTGTTAGTGTGATTCACTGGTGACCCAGGAGAGCCCATATTCCTCAAGGCAGGCCCTGGAAATCAAGTTTGCTCACTGTGGATGAGCACTGGCCATTGATCTGTAGGGACAGACTGAAAATGGTGCAGGGCACACCCTCTTCTCCCACCTCCTAGGGCTGGGTCTTTCACCTGCCATGCAGCCAAAGTCCTTGTGAAGGGCAGAGCTGTGGGGTCTTTCACCAGTCAGGGCTGCAGAGCCCCCCCAGCTGACCAGCCTTGCACCTCAGGGACAGCTCAGTGGCAGCACTTGTGCTGTCTGTGCTTCCTGCTGGTGTCCCTTGGGTTGGTGAGCACAGGAACAGCACTGGCTGAGCAGCCTGGTCACTCCTGTGTGCATGGAACAGGTCATGGGGAACAGGCTCAGTGGGTCCGTGGCCCAGAAACACCAAACCATCATCATGAAGTACGACTTATCCTAATGCTAAATCCTAAATTCAGATGAGCTAGAACACTTCTCATAGCACAATCAAAATACATGATGTTCTATTTTAAAAAGCAGCAAATCACCCCACTTCTTACCTCAAACAAAGACACAACACAGAAGTTCCCCTTTAACAGGACACTTACCTAGATGCACCAGCCCCACAGATCCCTGCTCCAAAACACCTGTAGTTACAAACCTCCCTTTATATGATCACCCAACTCTCCACCTCCCAAAGCCTGCTCTCCCCAACAGCCCCTGCACCTTTGCAAAGCACCAGTTCCTCATACTCAACCCCACTGAGGAGCATCTCTCACTAACTCCTCTCTATTTCATTGAACCAAACCCAAGATGACAAAAAACGAGCAGAGCCCAGAGATGTGGATTGGTTCTATACCTATCTTCATGCAGCCTACACCTGCACTGCTTCCATCACATCAGCCTGTGAGCAGGCTGGGGCTAACACACTGGTCTCCCCTAAAACAGTCCTTAGATCCATTTAAAAAAAGCTCCTACAAATCCCAGGGAGTGGAAGCAGGGATAGCCTTGCCAGGGAGTCAGGTCCTATGATTTTCATGACAGCAATATTTTCATGGTCTGTAGTTCTTGTAGTTTGCCAGATCCCAAATATTGTTACAAGAAAAGCCAGATTTAGGATTTTTGGTGCTAGACTTGTCCATGGGACTGGACTCTGTCCATGCACAGTTACTCCATAGAAAGGTGATGGAGTATGAAACCTGGGAATGAGATTTGGCCAACACTTTCTGCCTCAGTTCATTTGTTCTGCACATGCTGTGCAGAAACTGTGGATGAGTCCAGGCTTGGGGCTGAGTAAAAAGGATTGGGCAGATGGACTGGATAGGTAGGATGAACTGCTTGAAAGCTCTCAGAGCTTTGCTTGAATTAGCAGAGCTGGCACTTTCACACTTCTGACTCATCAGACCAGCAACACAGACATTTCCAACACAGAAATATTTAGTATTGTTTCACCATCCCAAGGAAGAGTCTCTTTAGAGCTGCCAAATACAAATAAGCCACTTTCTGGGTGTGTTAATTGTCTAGTGACTTCAATGTGAAAAATATTTTAAATAAGATAGTGGTTTTCTAATCAAACATTGTGATCTTCAAGATAATGATTTGCTGCATACTTGCAAGATTAGCTGCTCCAAGAGGATATTAAAAAATTTTGGACTTTTTTCTTTTTGCTTATTTTCATATTGTCCCTCATTTTGTGACAACTACAGAGTTATTTGGCATGTTTTGACATTGCCAAAACAGGGGAAACATGAAAGGAACCTTTTTTTTTCTCCCCTCCGTAACCACATCTAATTAAATCTTTAAACCTGGAAAGCAGCTCATGGTCTGAAAGGCAGAACACTGTTAATCCTTACCAAGAAAGGCAGCACAGGACACAACCTGGTGATAGTAACTGCAGAAATATAAAACCAGGAATGATCAGAAAAGCAAAATTTATGTGAAAGAGTACCTCAGTTGACATTTCTGGTTTGAAACTAAACATGAGCGAATTTTATCTTGTTTTGACAGAAAGGCTTTAGGCACTTGGTGTGCCAGGTGCCTTTTAGGCACAGGTCGTCCTGCCAGAGAAGAGGGCTGTGCTGACACCCTTACCAAGTCCCCAGAAAAGCCAGTTAGGTAGGACTCAAAAATCGAGAGTTACATGCTGAACTCACCACACCCACAGGCACAGAGGAAATGCTGATTGTGGGATCTCTCTTTCTTTGTCATTTCCAACACCAATCTTTCTCTGCATCACAGAGATCTGATATTTCTCCTGTGACCAAATCATTCTGGGGCAAGGGCTGGGCAAAATCACTCAATGTACAAACTTTAACACCTCCAAAAGAGCATTTTTCTCTCCTAGAGCAGCCAAACCTGCTGGAAGTCAGCATCCATGATGCAGGGCTTCTGCTGGCACGTGGCAGTGAAGATGAGCCTGGGGTTTCTATGTCTCTTTCTGGTTTTCAGCACAGGTAAGGACAATGGTCTGGTGGTCCCCAGGGAATAACCCAGATGTCCCTTTCCCAATTGCTCCCATAGCCTCATTCCACATCTGTGGCAGGCTTGGTTCTTTCACTCTGTTTAGACAAGACTGATGGGCTGGAGCTCCAGGGCTGGTGTCATTCAGCAGAACAGACCAAGTGATGCCTATTCCTGGATCCCATGCCAAGAATCTGGGATCAGAAAGGTTTATAAGGAAACAGACAGAAGGGTTAGAAGAGCTCTCCTACCACCTAGATTGTCAGTCCAAATTTAGCTCTGAGTAATTGAGGGTTGTTAATACAGCTGATTAACACTGTATCACGATTTATAAACCCTGGATTACACATTGCTCACTGGGTATTTCTCCTTTATAAACACAAATAAAGGGGAACTCGGGTGGGCTGAGAAGCTGAAGCTTCATAGAAACATGGGAGATACCATTTTCTAATACTGACTCTTTTGGAGAGCCTTTTGGATTACCCTTAGGAGACACTCAGCTCTCCTCTGGTGGGGTAGGAAACCTAAATCTCAAACACATATTTTCAACTTGTCCTGCAATCTCTGATTTACTGCTCTTCACCTCAGCTGGACACAGAGTAAAATCCAGAAAGCCAGTCCAATCTCCTGAGCCCAGCTTCAGCCCATTCCTCCTGCAGCACAGCTCTTGAGGACAGTCCTCAATTGCATGACGGCTCTGAATAACAAACATGCACAGAGAAGGGAAGATTTGTTTGGATTTGGCTTTATTTTACTCTGTACCTTGCAGCAAATTCTGCGTGCAAGCCTAGTGAAGATCTCTGCAAATATTTACTGTGATATTTTTCTTTTGATTATTGAGGGGCAAACTCAACAGGGAAAACTGTTTCTCAGTCTCTTTCTTCACTTTTCAGCTTCGTGCATAAGAAAAGAAAATAAGAAAGAGAAGCAGGTGGCAGTGCTGGCTACTGCAGGTAACAGGCAGCACATCAGGAGCCCCAGGGCTGGAGTGTCAATGGGAGTGGGAGGTGCTGTGGTGGGCATGGGGGTGGCAGCAGATGGGCCCTGCTCCTGCAGAGTCTGTGAGCCCCAGCCCACCCCTGCTGTAAGGCCACCCCACCCTGCCCAGTCCCTGGCCAGGTTAAAAACTGTCCTTCCCAAAATCTACTCTTCTCTTTTTCCTTTCTCTCCTTCCCAGCTCTTCATTCTGTTTTGTTTTTCCTTTTCTCTCCTCTAAGCTGTGGACAAGTGATGCTGTCAGCCCTGGGGTGCAGCTTGGCTTCAAATTGGTTATAAATAACACTGATGTCATTGGAAAATTGCATTTCTCCCCAAATTCGATTTTGTTCTCAGCTTTCTGTGCTTCTTTTTCTGTCCTGCTCTGTTTTTCCTCTCTCTGTCATGCTCACACACACCTTCCTCCTTCACACAGACTCTGCACTGCTCTGCTCCAGCATGACTCTGTGGGAGGGAAACAAAAAAAAATCCCTGAAAATTTTTACTTGGAAAAAACAAATAAGCAACATCAACAGAAATAAAACATGTTAAGATAAAAAGCGTGATTTGGCTACAGCAAAATTATTCTGTTGTAGCGAGCAGTATAGCCATCAATGTAGCTGAAAAACAAAAATCTCTATTTTCATGTAGGTTTGGGGAAGGGGGAACATTTCCTAGGGACTTCCTCTGCCTTTTGTGACCTTCACAGAGAGATCTGCTGCTCTGTTGGCAGCAAACACCCATTGCCCAGCAGGAGAGGGCACCAGCAGGCCAGGGCTGGCTGGGTCCTGCAGCTGCTCAAGGGCATGGTCAAGGACACAGCTGGCACACCTGAATTTTGGCCCACCATTCTACTGTTGTTATATCTTGCTGTTTTCTAGACTCACCTCCACAGTCCTGGAATTTTATTTTCTCACCTGTGTTATTTTTGGTTCTCTCTAGTATATAATCTGCTCATTTTGGTTCTCCTATTCTGGCAGATTTCTAGCATTTATAAGCAGGGGATGCACAGCTGTTTACTTGTGCCCTCATGCACCCCTTTTCTTTCAGAGCTGCCTGCAAAGTCCCTGGACCTGGCTGCTATTGACCTGACAGAGCTGGTGAATGGGATGCTGAGCACTGCACTCAGAGGTAAAGGGACACAGCTGGGCAGGTCACAGCTGCCAGCCCAGCAGTGCAGGGGAAAAGGCACTGACCGTGGTAGCAGGAGAAGCTGTAAACACATGCTGTTGGCCTCCAGAATTGCTTCTAGGAGCATGTTACCTTCATGCATCTATAATGCAGATGGCTCTGCCCCAGACAACTTGGAAATTAGTGTGGGTTTATAAATAGACACAATAGAATTGCTTGTGGGATGCCTTTCCAAAGCACTTTATAAGCCAGTGTACATTTCAATTAAAAGAGAAACAAAACAAAAAGGATGCAGCAATACAAATGATCCTTCCTTCCTTCAGTGGAAATGAGAACAGACTGAGTGTCAGGCAGCTGTATCACACTGGCACCTCGGGAATCCTTTAGACACTAAATGAGCAGAGTCAAAGCACAATTTGCTGTTCTCACAATTTGTTCCAAGCACTAATAGCATGGGGCTGTGTTTCTGCAGGTACCAAGAAACTCTTCTCTTTGCTGAGTGTCACCTCTTACAGCTCGTTTGCCTTCCACAAAGTGTCAGTCACCATTTATAACAGTGAGTGCTGGTGCTGTGCTCGCCTCAGGAGCAGTTTCTCTCCCACAGCCTGGGCAACAAGACACTGATTGTTTGTTTCTCTGTCTCTCCCTCCAGTCTCTAACATAAAAAATATTGACCCTGGCAAGTTCCCTATGCACTACTGCTACTGTTTGAATAATGTGACAAATGACTTGACAGGTGGGTACAGAATAGAGTTTGGCAATTGCATGTGCTTATGCTGAATTGTTTCCTTTGGAGCTGAAGGCTGCAGCCTGAATTCTGCAGACCTCATGCTTGTCATTACCAGCACCACACTGAGGTCAAGAGCCATAACTCATGAGGAGTGGCTGCTCTGACTCCACGACCTCAGTCTCAGGGGGTGCTCCCAGCCAGCCAGTCTGGGATGGAGCCATCAGTCAAGGGCCTGGCGTGGTCTGACTGGCAAGAGGCCTCCCTTTCCTCCTTGGAATACAAATTGCAGCACAGGAGAGAGGACCAGAAATGTGTAATACATCACCTTGGACACTTTTCCTGTCCTGAGATAACCCACAGGAGGGGAACAAGGGCTTCTCTGCACCAGTGGACTCCAGCAACTTCAAAGAGCCCAAGAGATGTGAAAAGCAAGGACTGGCATCTTCACAGTATTTAATGGACTACAGAATACTGTTGGGCAAACCCTTCACCTGAAATCCTCATTCACACCCCTGATCTCACAGAATTTAATATTTCAGGATGCATCTGAGTGTTTGGATTCTATGATTGGTTAATGTAAAAGAGTAGATCATCAGCTACAGAGCAGGCTCCAAACCCTCTATGCCACACGTGCTGACCCTGCATGAGCCACTGTGGCTTTCATGGCTTTCCCTGGACCCACACATCTCACAAGCCTTTATGGATAATGACCCACTCTGCCTTGGAGAACAACAGAGAGACTTTTAATCTTTCTGCTGCCATTGCAGAATATCTTGGGGATTGGAGCATTCTCCAATGCAGTAAAAATTCAGGGCTCAGGTCCCTCACTCCCTGAGTGAGATCAGTGACCTGTTACTGTTAGAAAGCACCACCACAACACCACCAGCCACTTTTTGGGCTGACATCTGAATCATCAGTACATCTTTCCCAGAGAAAAAAATCCAATAGCTCCTGGAAAGTCCTACACAGCAGACAGGCAATACAGCAGGCAGAGTCTGCAGGCTTTAGATACCCTTCCACGTTTAAGCAGGCTAAGTAGAGCATTACTTTAAAATGTTCTCTTGAACAGTTCAATTCCATTTAAGTTTGCTTCTAGACACACTGATGTCATTTTGGATACCATCTTTGAAATATGCTTCTAAAACTATTCTCGTGGTTTCTACAGTCCACTCCAGCAAAACCTTTTTAACCTTTAAAATACTTTAAACTTTTTCATGTATGAGCATAAATCTAAAATATCATCAGATATAAAAGTGAATTTTTGACTTGACATACATGATAGGATATGTGTTTTCAATAATAAACTTTCTCTATTTGTTGCCTAGATTTCACAGCTCTGCTTGTTGATATCATTGGAAACGCCACCAGTTATCTCACAGAAATTTTCAAATCCACTTCCATTCTCTCAGGTTTGCATTTCCTTTGAACATTTATCATTGTCTTATCTGTCTCATTTACTCCTGGCATGCAAACAACATAAAAATGTGGATAAAAGCCTACTGCTCTAACTGAACTGCATTTTTCCTGCAACACATGGAACAAGATACATATATAATGTGAACGTGTGTAATATAGAGATGTACATGTTTCTATGAGCAGTTGTGTTGTTTGGATGTTTTATAATTAATTACTAAAAATTGGTGGCTTTGAGAATTACTATTACATACTGATATTTTGAGCAATTCTGATTCACAGAGAATAAGTATGGGCTATTTTATCTGAAGATTTTTTTCCATATAAAAATACTTGTAATTTAGAATTTAATTAGGTAGAAACTTTTCTCCTGAAGATATTAACATTTGGATTTGATGGTGATTTGAGGTTTTTGTAAAAAATTAGATCAGAAGGAACATACTTGGTCATAAGTATGGCTGCCATAAGCACATGCCATTTTTTGTGTTTTCAGCTGTTTCAATAATTCCATGTAAGGAAAATTGGTAATGATGATCTCTTTCATGTTTTTGTTGCTTTCAGTGCGCCAGAGCAATGACTCTGATTGTATCTACATCTGTGTGATGGCAGGGCAGACAGGTAAAAGTGAAACTCATTCCACCCAAAAATATTACCCTGGTTTTCCTGAGTGATGACTTACACTGGAAACAAGCCTTTCTTGATATTTGTAAGCATTTCTATTTGCAGGGAAAAATCTGACTGATTTTCTGGAAATACTAGAAAAATCTCCTGTTATTAATTACACATTTTCCAGTAACACATCATCTGACCTGGGTAAGTACATCCTGGAGAATAAAAGGAAACAATAATCAGAGTGAAAATCACGTACAGACAACTCCTGTAATGAGTACGCCATCCTCATTACTACTACTATAAATATTATTTCCTTTTATATTATTATCTATTTGCATAGTATTATGTATTTGAGTATAATTAGAATAATATTTTCTATTGTTGAAAATGTAATACAATAATTATATCATAAATGTAAGTAAATTTTACAAACTTATAAATTATTTGTTACAAGGTCTTTTGGTAGAGGAACAAACAAAACCTGCTGGGATGAGAGCTTTTACAGAATTCAGCATTGGGATGGGGAGGGTCTCTAATGCTCTTAAATCTAACTGGGTGCCTTCCATAGCTCTCAGCAGAAATTATCTCCTGCTTCACATGAAACACCTTCAGAGTGGAGGTGAATGCATTCAGTCATTGTCCTGCATGGTTCCTCCACCCAAAACTGCTTTACCAGCTTGAAGTGCACTTCAGGTTCTCACCTTTCACTGTTGGCCATCACCGTCTCCCATTTTCAATGATAGATTAATGCAGGCAGACTGAAATCAGTGGCAAGCTGTGTGTGCTGAAAGCTGTGGGATGTTTCTCTTCTTTTAAAAACAAACACAAAAAAATATGACACTTGGCCAAAACCCCCTTTATTTACAAACTACAGCTGCTTCTATGGTAGCAGAATCTGATTTCTTTCCTTTTTCTCACACAATATGCAATGGATAGTGAGTGCTCTAACCTTGTCTTCTCACGCCTCAAAGACCTAGATTCCATTTTCTCAAGTTTCATGAAATTGCAGGAAGACTCAAACAAGACACTGGATTCATCAGCAGAACATGTGTGGACATTTAAATGTGAGTCAGGTCTCAGTTTGTGTTCCCCTTGATTAATGTCTTGACGAGTGATCATGTGTGTTTGTTGCACAGTTAACTGTGATGTTAACTTGGGTAGCATAAAAGTTTCTCAGAATCAGCAGAAGATGTCAGTAATGCATTGAAGAACTGGAGGATAGAAAAACTACTGTGCAAAGCCATTTTGCCAGAAAATAAGTTCTCTAAAGAGGCAGAGAAGAAGAGAAAAACTGGTTGTTGGTTTCAAAACAAAAAATAAGATTATTTAAACTATTTCCTCTTATTTTCTATGGTCTTTTTTTCTATATTCTTCTCTATCTATTTCTTTATATGACATTCAGTTGTACTTGAGCATTTCATGAACTTCAGTACATTTGACTTTGCCAAGGGGCTACAAGATAGAAAAGTGCTGCTCTGCCCCCAAGAAGCAAGGCTTTGCACCTGCTCACTTGTAGTTGAAATCAATAGAAATTCTGACCTTGACTTCATAGCTCCTTGTCACTGCAGCTGCATCTCTCTCCTACACAATGCCTGCATTTCCTGTAGTCAGCCTGTGTCTTTTATAAACTTCTTTAATTTCCTTACCCACATGCCAACCTTTGTTATCTCTCCTAGCCATGAGCGTCAGTTCTCAAACTGCAGCATCTGCCCTCCAGTACCTGCCTGCTCACCTTCAGCTTTCTCTCTTCTGTAGGGAAGCAGTTCAGGAAATTAAACATAAATTATGTGAAGAAAAAAAACAAAACCCTGCAGGAACATTTCAGTTTTGGTTTTGTTTTTTTTTTTTTTTGGTGGTTTTTTTTTGTTTGTTTTTTGTTTTGTTTTTTTTTATGAAAACATGCATATTAAAATGTTCTCAGTTAAAATTTCAAACATTATTGGCACTTCCTGTGTTTCCACATTTAAAATGAAATGGAGAAATGGCCATTCAAGTACAGGAGAAGCACTCAAGGAGTAGGTGGGATTTTCTGGGTGTGTTTTAGATGCTATTCTCCCCCAGTGTGTTACACTCTCTGCTGCTGTAGGGCACCAGCACCCCCAGTGTGCTGGTGCCCTCTCTGTCTCTCTTGCTTCTCCAGCTACCAGGATCCCTCTCGCCCAGAAAGGGGGGGAAATCCCCACCACGAAGTTCCCACTGTGGCCAAAGACAGCTGGAGCCAAAGGATGGTGGATTCCATCACCCCATGGGGATGCTCCCAGGCCCCAGGACATGGCAGGGCCCCCTGTGAGCCCTGGGGGGAGCTCAGCCCCACAGCCCAGCCCCAGTGAGTACAGCCAGGAGCCCTGGAACCTGCTCTGTCCTGCTTCTCTGGGTTTGGCCAAGTGCCTCTGAGGTGGAGGTTGCAGGGTCCTTCAGGGAGACCCACTCTGGGTTACCAATGAGTTGATTATTTTATTGCAGAGATGTCAAAATCAGCTATAGGCTCCATCCTGTAGTTTCTTATCTTTAGAGAAAAGCTCGGTCTTTCTTCCCACAAACACTTCTGCCACGTGGCTCTTCCCTCACATTTTACTCCAAATTTGGTGAGCAGACCTGTGAAAAAGAGATATAGAGCTGCTTCTCTTATTGTCCCCTGAATACGCCTTCTTGAAATCCTGCCCTCCCCTAGCCCACAGGCTTTTCAAGATCTAGTCAAGTACAGCTTTTGTTCTTCCTATTTCATCCTGGCATTTTTATACATCCTTGGCAGTACTGGCTGAGGGACTCTGGCTGTTGAGATGTCTCATACACAGCAATTCTTCTCAGTAGACAGATAAATAATGAATAACAGGAAGTGTGTGTCTCTCTGCTCCCACAGCTGACGTGTCCATGTTTTGGATGCAGACAGTGTCTCCACAAGAAGCCAGCAAACTGATGCAAACAGAGCCAGGTAAGACTGATCTGGGATACCAACAAAGTGTGTCCATTGTCACATTTATGGAATAGAAAATAATATCTAGAAATAGATGACTGATAATGTATTTATACATCACCATTTATATGAGTGTTTATTAATGAACTGTGAGTTCAGGATTAGTTTTTTATTCTTTTCTGTTGCTCCTTCAATCAACCTTCCTTTTCATTTTAAGGTGTCAAAGCATGTTCTGCTCTTTTTCCTCCCCTCAGATTTGCCTTCCTCAGTACTGTCCATGCCACCTTCCTACCGACCTGGTGTGACACTGAAGCTTTACTCAGCTACCAGTAAGTAAATTCCCTTCATGCAGCAGAAGTAGCAGCATGTTTGAAAGTAATGCAAGATAGAAACATTCCCATGCAGAAAAAAACACACATGGTTAATTTGCTTATGGTAGTTCATGTAGGTAAACCACCCAAAATGTCCAAGGGACTGCTTCCTATTTCTTTGTGAATTGTACACAATTGCACATTCAAAACATAGATCATACTGTGGTGATAGAATTAACATGGGTTAACTCTGTGTGTTAATTTTGATTTTGAATGTTGATTGGTTATTGGAGAATTCATTCTTAAAAATCATTCCAAAAGAAAATATAATGCTTTAAATCTCCTCATTGGTATAAATAAAATGATGAAACCAACTCATGCCACATGAAATCTCCAGAATTTTTCTGAATTTACAACCCTGCAGACTACTTTCTAAGCTAAAAAAAGGATCATTCTCAACTAGATTTTCATGGAAGCTCAGTTTTCAATTGCTTCTGTTTTTGTGTAGTGACTGTCTAAGAGGAGATTAGATGCTGGGTAATGCAAAGATAACAGATCAGACTAAATTGCAGAGGTCTTCAATATCCTTTGGGCTAGATATTATAGATAAAACCAGAGGAGTCTAAGAAAAATGCTAGGCAAATAACTGCTTTTCATGGCCATCTTTTTAACTCTTACAATGCTATTTAGTTCTGAAATCAGGTTTGGTTTTCTTTCATCTTACTTCTGTTTAAAAGAGCTCCAAATACCAGAGTTCTCCTCTGGTGTGTAACACTATAGACCCGGGAGAATCTAGGACTGGGAAGAGCCCATTTTGAAAAGGCCTCTGTGAAAAACCATGGTGGCAGAGGCTGCCTGCCTGATACTAGCAGTCAAGCATTGGGGGAAATAAATCCAACAGTGGGTTCACAAAGGGAGGAAAGGCACCCACATTGTTCTGAGGGCTGAGACATTATTCCAATAATTCGCTTCTCAAATCACAAAAGTGGGTGCCTACAAATAAAACATGTAAATGTGCATGTTAGAGCATGCAGGGAGGGATATTTTAAGTCTGAATCATTCACAGTAACCATAACATTTCTTTTCACTGGCAGGAAAATTTAATCTCAGTGTCACAGGAATGTGATATTGAGTTAATAAAAGAACTGTCTGTTTACTGCAAGAGCTGGTCACTTCACTGCCCTGGACAATAATGTGGCAATTTGAAACAGAGGGGAGCAAAGCTCTGCACAGGAGCCGTGGTTCCTGGATTTTCAGGTCTCTTGACTAACTCAATTTTTTAGTAAAGAGCATTCTTCAGAAAAGAAAGTTCTGAAATAAATTCCTACTTTTAATTATCTTCATGAATTTATGTACTGAACACAAAAAATACATTTCACAGTAGAAATTCATTACAGAGGAGGTATAAAGCATTGCTGTGAATGGGTGAAAATTTCAATTTCAATGCTATGATGTGAATATACTATGCAATCAAAAAAATTAAACAGAAAATTAATTGAAAAAGAATTTTATCTCTAAAAAAATATAGTATTTTGCAAGTACAGTGTTAATTTAAAGTGATTGTCAAAAATGAAAACAAAATCAACTTTCTCAGCTTTCAGCGTTTTTGTTTGACTTCTCTTTCCCCCATAGATGACTCCAAATTGAAATTGCCATCGTTCAAATTGCAGCTGGGTAAAACTGAATTTCTGCTGGCAAAACACATAGCTTGAGTAAAGCATTTAACCCCTGGCTGGCAGGACAGGAGGACCCACTTTGGCAGGGGCTGAAATCCATAGGAGAGTGGCCTTCAACAAGTTTTAATTATTCATCAACTTCATTATTCTTCATCAAATTTAATGTTACTTTTCAGGGACAACTTACATTAAAACCTCATTGCCCCATGCTCTGATGGTTGGTTATTAACATGGAGTGTGTTTACGTAAGCAAAGAATCATTAAATTTTAATTGACACCACGTAGGAAAATATCAAGGTGTGTCAAATGCTATTAAGTGGACAAAGTCTAATGACATTTATGTGAAATTGCTGAGGTGAAGAGAAATGGGGCTCCCTCTTGCCCATCTCTGTCTAATTACTGCTAATATTTGTGTAGTGCCTTGGACACACAACTGGTTTTCAGAGCAGCCTGTGAGTTTGGGGGCTGCCAGTGTCTGTGCCTTGCTCCTCACATACTCCTGCTATCTTGGGCAAGTGCTGCCAGGAGAGAAATAGTTTCATAGCCATTTCTTTCAGTCTGGCAGAGCCTTGATTTTGCTCCTGCCCAAGAATGCCATTTTATATTAAACTTCTTGTCAGCACTAGATGACTCAAGCTTATTTCAACACAACTTCATTAGTCCAAATTTAACCTTCATAACCTCTGCTATCACATAACATAGCATTGCCCAGAGCTATAAGTGTGTGAGACACGTGAACCTGGAAATGCAATAACACTGTCTAAGGGGATTATACTCAGAAGGTAAGGCAGTTTATCCACACACAGCCAAAGCCTGCTGCTAGTTACACAAATGGAGAAAATAGTTGACAATCACACCACAGCTGCTTTCACTTTGCTCTTTCATTCCTTTTCTTTCTTTCTCTTTCTTTCTTTCTTTCTTTCTTTCTTTCTTTCTTTCTTTCTTTCTTTCTTTCTTTCCTTCTTTCCTTCTTTCCTTCTTTCCTTCTTTCCTTCTTTCCTTCTTTCCTTCTTTCCTTCTTTCCTTCTTTCCTTCTTTCCTTCTTTCCTTCTTTCTTTCCTTCTTTCCTTCTTTCTCTCCCTGCCTTCCCTCAGATAAGGTACAGCAATAAATTCAGTGGGACAAGTGTTTGGACTGGTTCAGGGTTGTCTTTTTTCCCCAGGGTGCCCCCAGGCCATGCTCAGAGAACCCCGTGTGACCTCGCCCCCTGTCACTCTCATCCTGCAGAAGATCAATCCCTGTGTCATGGAGCTCTGCAGGTTCTTTCAGCTCTGCCTCTGTGTCGGTCAGAGAAGATATTCCAGAAAGGAAGCCATGAGGTAAAGTTTTTCTTTCTGTCTGCTTTTAATACTCCCTTAGGCTTTTCCCCTCCCCCCCCCCAAATGACAATTTTCAATCACCAATGATAATTTTGGAGGATCTGTGGCTGAGACCCAAATGTGTCCCAGTGCACCAATCAGTACGTGATCTGGCTTCAGTATTCCAGCTAAATGAAAGAAGCCCAGCTGCATTTTTCCAAATCTCTACAGACATCATTAAGGTTGGAATCCAGCTTTCTAGCAGCATGGTATGCTATGCTTATCATAGAATCATGGACTGGTTTGAGTTGAAGGGATCTAGAGACCATTTAGATCCTACTCTGCTGCCATGGGCAGGGACATCTTCCACTATCCCAGGCTACTCCAAGCCCCATCCAACCTGGCCTTGAACACTTCCAGGGATGGGGCATCCACAGCTGCTCTGGAAAACCTGTGCCACGGCCTCACCACCCTTACAGTAAAGAATTTCTGCATAATATTTAATCTGATCTTGCCCTCTTTCAGCCTGGACCCATTCCTCCTTGTCTTAGCACTACATGCCCTTGTCCAAAGTCCCTCTCCTTATGAAAGATAAGAAGTCTCTTATCTTTAACTGCATCTCCTATCTGTAACTACATCTTCAGGTACTGTGTTGAATATTATTCCTGGTTTGTGAAGAATGCAAGTTATGTCTGTGAAAGAGTCAAGAGAGTTGCTTACTCCCACAGTAAGTACATTTTCATTTTATATCCCTGTATCTCCTCATACCTTATTATGAAGATATAACAAAGATTTTTATATATCCACAGAATAGTTGCTGTCTTTCATCAGACAGCTATTTTATCTGATAATGATTTTAAGGGATTAAAAAAAGTAATATTTGACCTACATGTATGTTTAATATTTCCTCATAAATCCTGTTCTAACTAATATTTTCTTGTGTTCTTCCAGCATTAAAGCAAAAATGCCTTAAAAACATCTGTACATCAGTTTAGATCATTGAGAAATTTTACTGCAAGTTGGAAGACTGGTGGCAGTTTTAGTTGTCTTTTTGATTTCTCAGTGTAAAAATCAGAAAGCAACATGTTATTTGCAAGTATTTGAAATCAGACAAGCTCTTAATCAGATGTTAACCTAGAAATGTCTCTTCCTCCAAGGCATTGTAAAAATAATGTGTAAAAACAGAAATATTTTATACAAGTGATGTAATTGCAATAAAAACATTGAAAGGCCTTTAAAAATCTTATTTTATAAAGGATATTTACATAGTTGGCTAGTGAATGCAAATAGTTTCTATTAGTTTTATTGACATTTAAGACATAGTAATTAAAATGAACAAATGCAAAATAATTTAAAAGCAACCTGAAATACTGAAGACAAGAAAGACTATCTGGTGTTAAACACATGCAGATTATCTTCTAAATCAAGATCTTCCATTAATTCAGCAATGCATGTAGTGCAGAGTGACTACCCAGGAAGTGATCAGACCTCTTGTATTTTGAGATATATCTGTGTGAGCTCACCAGGATTCATAGAAACATGGAATTATAGAATGGTTTGGGTTGGAAGGGACCTTAAAAATCGTCTACTTCCAACCCCACTAGATCAGGTTGCTCAGGGCCCCTTCCAGCCTGGCTTTCATGTCCTTTATATGCAGGTCTCGTGAACTAAAGCACAGTTCTAAAAAAATGAAAGAATAACCAAATCAATTGCATGATCCCTTGTTTTGTTATGCTGCAGCACCATTATGCTGCTATCTACCCAGAGTGCACCACCAAGCCATTAGTATTGTTTTTAAATGAGAAGTTTATGTGCACTACAGCTGCTGCACTTTGATGTTTTGCTGAGGAAAGATGCGTTCAAAGGCAAAGCCAAGGAGAGAAGTGGCACAATAAGCAATGCTGACCCCAGGAGAGGTGGGATGCAGCAGTTCTCTTCCAAAATGCGTTTCACTGTTGTGCTCAATAGTGTGAGAGAAGCATTTCTGTCATGTCAAAGAGCAGGTCAGGTTGGAGTAGTACCAGTTACAGCTGATATTGAAATTTAGGCCAATGGAATAAACAGGAATGTGGATACAGGGACTATGTGCTGGGAATAAGACATGCTGCTATCCAGCAGGACCTCAACAGGCTGAAGCAATGGGCCAAGAGGAACTTCATGAAGTTCAAGAAGTGTCATAACGTGGCCATGGTGCTGCCATGCCTTGGGAGATCTCACCCTGTTGCAGCAGCTCTCAGTCCATGCCCATTGCCTCTTTTCCTGTCACTGGGCACTCCAGGACAGGGACTGGCTCTGTCCCTTCTGCACCCTCCCCTCAGCTGTGCACAGGCATTGATGGGATCCCCCTGAGACTCCTCTAGTGAGGAGTCCCAGCTCTCTTGTCCCCTCCTCATGAGAGATGTTCTAGTCCTTTCATTATCCCTGTCCCTTCTCTGAGCTGTCTCAGGTTTTTCCATGTCTGTCCCATACTGAAGAGCCCAGAACTGGCCACAGCCCTGCAGGTGTGGCCTCACCAGTGCAGAGCAGAGGGGCGGGACCCCTCCTGCAATCTGCAGGCAGCACTTTGCCAAATGCAGCCGAGGATCCTGACCCTTCTCTGCTGCAAGGGCACACTCCTTACTCAGGAGGAGTCCAGCAGGACCCCAGGTCCTTTTCTACTGAGCTGCTTCCCAGCTGGGTGGCCCCCAGCACATATTTGTGTGAGGCTACACCTCTCCAGGGGCAGGACTTGGCACTTCTTGTTGAACTTCATGGAGCTCCTGTTGGGGTCCTTCTGGATGTCAGTGTGACCCTTTGAAATGCCAGTCACTCATCCCAGGTCAGAGTCACCTGCCAGGCTGCTGAGGGTCCATTCTGCCCCAGCATCCAGATCATTGGTACAGGGCTGGACCCAGCACCAGCTGCTGGAATGCACCACCAGTCACTGGCTTCCAAATAGACTTTGTGCCCCTGCCCTTGGGACCCCACCAGTCCATTTTCAACCCACCTCCCCAGGCACATCCAGCTCAGATATCAACAGCTTCTCCATGAGAATCTTACAGGTGATGGGGTCAGAGGCCTTCCTGATACCTTGTAGGTCACAGAGCCAAAGGGCCCTCTGCTCATGTGAGTATTTTTACAATTCCCAATTGTCAGACTTCTCACTTCAAGCTACAACATAGTGGACAGTTTGCCTCTGCTGATGGACTCTTTGAAGGGTAGCTGTGTCTGGCCCTGGCAGAAAGCACACCTTCCTGATGAAAAGCAGCCTTCCCAAAGCTCACTGAACCAACCTTCTCCTGGATTTCACTCAGCCTTGGATCAGAGCCACTGTGGACAGATTAGAGAAGACTTCCCAGCCCTGAGGAATGCCAGTGTTTAAAGCTGTGTAAATTCTCACTCATCTTTCATCACTGAACACTACCTCTTGCTAAGCTATTAAAGCCATATTCACATGCCCAAGAGATTTTGTGAGTGATTAATAACAATGGGATGGCTGTTATTTAATTACAGCCAAGAGTATTAGGGGAAGTTATTATATGGTGAAGGCACCTGCAGAACAGACTTCTCAGTATAGATCCTTTACATGGCTGGAGCCATATTACCAGATACACTGTGGGCATAATGACTCTAAGGAATCTCATGGAAGAATTAATTAATAAATGTTGAAGTGGGTTTGATAAGGAAATGATCACATGGGTGAGGTACCCAAGCAGGTATAAATAACTTAGTACTGGCTTTGCTGAAATCCATTTGTCCTCCATCCAGCTGCTTTGGGATAATATCCCTCAAGGTAAGCCTTTCTGGATGTTCTCTATAATAAGGGAAGCAGGAAGAAAACAATGTAAAATAAGCTATTTGTGACTTAGGAGTAATAGACAAAAATATAGGAAAGAGATTTGGGAAAATAGACTGTAAATATTTAGAGCTGTTAGATTTATAACCTCTCTTCCTGATGAAATATTACAAGATTTTCTAATAGAAATGAATTCCTTATTTGGGTTCAGAAAAGCAGATAATTATCAGTAGGTACATATTTGAAAACTGATATATAAATACATGTTCATTTATTTGGCTGTAAAAAGCTCTATGCTTGACTTACTTGGAAAAGCATTCTAAATTTAAAGTAATTTGTGACTGTAGCTAAAAACCAATCTATCATCTTCCATTTAATGAATGCTAGTGCAACACATTTAGAAGAACTTTTAACACACATTTCTTGAAGATCTCCAAATAACACCATGTTTCTCATTAGGAAAATTTACAATACATTAGATCAGTCTTAACACAGATTAGAATAAATATTTGACTACAAATTTTTGTGATATGAAACAAATATAATGGATTGCAGATTAATTGGATTCCATAGATGTAATATCAGAATAACTCTTCATTTACATAGTTTTTCTCAGTATCTTAGTTTAAACATAAGAAATTTTTGAACATTCTGTGAGGTGAAGGAAGATGTGAAAATTGCAAAACAAAAGAAACTGCAAGTGCACCATTTTATTGCTACATGGCAGTTTCATAGAGTCTGTTGACTCACTTAAAGCAATACCAAAATAAATATAGTTAGTCAGACTTATAGAGAACATTGGTAAAATAAGGATATATGACTCATAATTCCTGTAATATATGCATTTACTATGATAAGGGTAAAAACTGAATTTTATCAAGCAGAAATATAACCAGGCTACAAAAGAATGATTTCCCAAGATGGTGTCTTCCCACTCCCAGACTGAAGAGATAACACTCTCTCTAATATTTCACTTAACTCACCAGGCACACCAGTCTGCTGTGTGACTTTTTCCTTGTCTTTGGATTAAACAAAAAATGATTGTAATTCTGCTGGTGTCTATGTCCATGCTGGTGTACAGTGGTAAGTGGCAATGTATTTTTATGATTATTTGACATTATGTCAAAACACTATTTTAAGTACGAGCATTTGGAAACAATCCCTTAGAAACACCTTCTCTCTCCTCAAATTTTGGTGATCAACACCCAAATGCACTTGAAGATGTTTCTTTATGAAGTACTTATAAAATATTTTTCTCAGGACTTGTAGTGAAGCAAAAACAAACATGTAGAGGGGTTAAAAATATAACCAAAAATTTGCAACTTATTTTTGCTAGTATTTTGTCATTATTTAAGTCATTAAGACTCCAAATTTGTAAGTTTCATATCAAGAGATTCTACTCATGAAATACATTTTTATTGTCTTAGTTCTCCAAACCATTCAGCACATCCTGAAATAAACCCCATGTTCAGTTAAAGGTCCTCTTTTGAATTTTAGGATGAATAGGGTTTTTTCTTGATATAACTCTAAAGAGTTTTTTGTCACGAGTGAATGAACTTCCCAGAGTCATGGATGGGCAAACCTCTCAAATTTCTGCAGTCTCTGCACTGTGTAGGAATGTCAGTAAGAGTTGTGATGTGCAAGTGAAGAGAAGGACTCTTAGAAGGTTTGTCACCATTTCTGGTCAATCCATGAGGACATTTCTAAAGGGAAGAGAAAACAGCACCCCAGCACAGAGAAATTCTGCACTGACCTTCATGAACTTCACCAGCTGCTTCTCTTCTGAGGGGATGCTTCCATTGCAATTCAGAAAAGAAGCAGATCTTACAAAATCATATAGGCTCAAATGATGAGGCTGATCTTTAAGACTCCTACAGAGAGAAATCAGGGAGAATATTCACACTTTCCACTGCAGTGATAGTGAATATCAATATACCTGCACTGTTTATTTATTAAAAAAGAAAATTATATTGATAGTGCACTCAAAAATTTCTGGACACTCACAAATTTTTCTGACAAAATATTTGAAGAATTCCCCCAAACCTTAAAAGGCTGTGCAGCAATGTTTAGATTCTTTGCCTCTACCTAAATACAATCAGAACATGAAGATTTAAAGTTTTGCCACGTTTAGGTTTAGGGAGGATTACTGTTTTATATTTCTGTGGGATTTATTCTGCTGATGTCTGCTTTGAGACTGAAGCAAATATCTGTGCATGAAATAGCATCTTTGAGAGGAATTAATGTGATTTATCTTGAATAAATCAAATAGTTTGGGTTAGCTGCACCCTGACTTTTTCTGACATAGCTGAGGTTTTTGATTCCCAAGGACTATAATGAGTGCATCCATAATAATAATCCAATAATCCAATACCCCTGTATTTTAGTGAACCAAGGCTGAAAAAAAACAGTGGGAGGTGCAAAGATGCTTTTTGATGGGCTTCTTTTAGGCAACATTTCAGCAAACTGTTGTCAGGTAGGAAAATCCCAGATGCAGACCAGGAACAATTTTATATGTAACTGAACACTAAAAGAAATTCCATGGATAAGGTATACAGTGGGAATGCCCAAGAGCTGATGTATCATACAAGTCTCCTCATGCTGAGATTGTTAGCAGGTTTTAGAGAGAGGTGAGACAAGCTGGCATCCCCCCAGTCTTCTGAGAGATTTAAAGGATGGATTTTTGTAGTGAAATCTTTCACTGCCTGTGCAGGGAATGACATAGGACCAGTAGCTCCAAATACATGACACTAAAGGAGGACAAGAGAATGATTGCTCCAGAAAATATTTTCTCCTTGTTCCTCCCACCCCCAATTTAAACAAAAGTAAACAATCTTGTTAGCAAGCATTGGTTCATTGATCTCGACTTGGTGACAATCAGAAATATTTTTCTTTGAAATGATAGGATTAGAAGAGCCAATGATTGACCAAACTGCTGAGCAGACATTCCAGGGGAGCTTCAAACATTTCTGTGTAAATTGGTTGTACCCAGTTCAGTTTTCTTAGAAGAACTAAGTGCAAGTGAAGGATAGTGGAGCTTCCAGTACCCCTGGAATATGGTTTCATCAATTTTCTCCTCTGATGCATTTCAACTCAATGGGATTTTCATGTTTTCAAAAATGTTGCTGAAAGGACCAAATGATTAATGACTGTTCATCAACACTAAGCTTGAGCCATGGTGTAATGCAGTGTGTCAAACCTGGCTCTAGCTGCACTTGATAGAACGTGCATCAAACAAACATCAGGGGATGTTTGTCATTGCAGAGGAAATACAGGATTTAAGCCAGAAAAAAAGGATTAGTTTTTCTTTAGCAAGCATGTGTACAAACATAGCATTCAATGCTGGTTTTTTGCAAGATATGCCATTATTTCATCCAAAGATGAATTCCTTATGACCATGGAGCTCTCAACAGACTTTTTCCAATTCTGTGGAAAGACCAGCCTTTATTGGGAGGCTTTTTCTGGTTTGTGGAAAGCAATTTGTTCCCCATCGTCCTGCTGCAGTGAAAGACACTTTTGATGGATTACTGTTTATCTAAAAGCTTCTTGTTGTGACCAAGAATTTCAGGGGAAAAAAATAACACAAGAGGAAGCACCTCTTCCTGAGTCACCCAATCTTGCATCCATATTCTACAACTGAACTTGAGAAATTAATTGCTGGGAGCATATGACTGTTACCATGAAAATCTTGTTCACACCACAAATGTTGTGTACATCCTGAGAAAGTACTTATATATGATATTAAAAAAAAATAAATAAAAAAAATTCCTATTTTTCCTAATCCTTTGCTAAACATAGAGCTAAGCCTCATATCTAAAAACCCCACTATTCTGCTTTACTCTTTTGCACCTATATTTATTGCAGGAAAATGTAACAGATGAGGAAGAGAACTGTCAGCTCTTCCCCAGAAGAAAAAGGACAGCTTTCCTAATGCCAGTTTTTCTGAGACATGTTATGCCATGAATTTAACATTATAGGCTTTTTTGGTTTTAAATGTTTAGATTCTTGAGACAGTAAATACCCTTTGCTTACTATGTGTTTTTAAAAAAGACAAGGTTAAATAAATCCAAAGTAACACACTGTCTTCTGAATTCTGAAAGTGCAGAGGAAAAGAATAGCTTAAAAAATGGGGAGAGAACAAATATTAGATTTCACTCTAATTCAGGACTTGACAAACAGAAAAAATGAAAGTGTTGAACATATATCAAATCTACCACATCATCTTCAAAAGGAAAAAAAGATCATTAAAGTATAAAGAGTTACAGGAAGAGAGACAATGAGGCAGCAAGGCAATAGCCAAATGGACTCAGAAAAACCAGACTCCTTCAAACAGCCCTGTCACACATTGTAGCACAGGGTTACAGAGTATTTGGGACATAGGTGGGCACTAAACCAGTTTTGTATCATTCTATCTAGTTATCCCAGTAAGGGCTACAGTTCAGATGAGAACAGGAAAACAAGGGTTAGCACATCCTCAGCAGCAATACCTGTTTAACAGAGACTGGGTTTTGAGCTGAACTGGGTGTGAATTACCAGTACACACCAGCACACACCAGTACACTTCTGGGCTTCCCAGGGTGGGGGTGGAGCTGAGCAAGTGCTTCATGGCTTTGATAAATCAGCTTACAAGTGTAGGAAGATATTAAAAATGCCTGCAGTGCATGTGTCATAGTGAAATATATGTTGCTGGTTTATTGTGATGAATTTTTTTTTGTTTTGGTTTTGGGTTTTTTGTTTTGTTTTGTTTGTTTGTTTTCTTTTTTACTTTAAAATCTTTTTCTTCTTAAATTTATTTGCTGAGGTAGGTGGCCAAGAACTGGAGCCGCCAGCATTCCTGCCAGAGCTGCTTAACACTCCTGAAAGAATCTTGAGTAAGAAAGGTTTAAGCTTTACTTTCTGCAATATTGCATGGCAGTGGGAACCCTTGCACTCCAGAAGCATCTCAGGGAAGTGTTAGCAAATAGCCAGGAGCTGATCTCAAAATGGTTTAACAACTGCAGCAAGATCAGGGGAAATCTGGGGACAGTTACTGTTTTTTTTTTTAAATAAGCATGGTTTATTTGTTTATTTTTCCCTTTAGACAATGCTACACTCTTCAACGGAGTCTTTCAAAATGTGGAAAGTGTTGCATTATTTTTTGGTAAGTACTTGTTCCACTTGTACTTGAGCACCAAACAGAAATCCTGTGGGGTTTGCTTTTATATACTAAGTTGAAAAGGGAATTTTGTGGAGGCAGAATTCCCCAAAGACCACTGTAACACTGAGCACTGCTGAGTGTCAAGCACTGCTCCATGTCCCTGTGTCATTGCTTTGTTTGGGCTCTGTGTTCATGCAAACATCACCCACACCTGCCTCACCTCCACTCACCGGATGTTTCATGGCTGTTCTCTTTCCAGACTGCCTGGGTTCTCACTTCACCTGGTTACAGTCCATCTTCACCAACTTCCCTGCCCTTCTCAACTTTGTGAACAAAATGAAGTGTGTTACTGGGTTCTGCCCCAGGGATTTTGAAGACTACGGTTGTTCTTGCCGGTTTGAGATGGAAGGGCTCCCTGTGGATGAGGCTGATGGGTAAGTCATATCCATGAGAGGTCCTTTGCTGCCCTGACTGGCAGTAAATGCCCTCATGCTCTGATTAGAACATGAGCATAACACTTGTATAAATGATTTAAAAACAGTGATAAAAAGGTAGATTTATTTGGGGGTAAGTGAGACCCACACCATCTGGCTCTAGTGAGAGAAAATGAAATCTCAGATCAGGACAATCAAATAGTTGTTCAATTATATCAGCAGGAGGTGTGAAAGGAAATTCAAAGAGAATCAAGATACATCCATGTGTGTGAAGAAAATGGATTTTCCAACAACATAGTGTATTAATTCCCTGAGTGAAGACAGCAGTGGCTCAGAAAGGACTAATGCCTATAGATAGGTGGAAATTAATCCATCCACTCTGCACCATGGAATGGCTGGGAAAATGGAGATCTAACCCTCTACTGGAAAAAAGCCATGGAACTTCTCTGTGAAAGGTTTTCTGAACAATTGTGATGACATCCTGAAATGGGAGCTCGAGTCAGTTCAATGGATTGATACCCAAGAGCTGAGCACCTGGGCTTTTGCTTCACTCAGCTTCATTTTAACGCAGAGCAGCAAAAACCCAGAAACTGCAGGAACATCCATCAGCAGGTTTGTCCTGAGAATCGCCCACAGAGCCAGTTTGTATTTACAAATTGGTTTGCAGCCCTGGGGTGAGGTTTCCTTAGCAGCACAGAACTCCTACTGCCGTGTGCAGCAAACAGAGACTGATTATTGCTTTGCCACTGACAGAGATGAGCTCTTGATTCAAGGGAGCCTCCAAACCAGTGGCTTGTGTGCCTTTCCCAGAGACAGTTCCCACAGTGTTGCAATTTTTTTCACTGATTTTATTTCTTAGAATCTAGTTTTGCAATCTTGGGGCTTGCCTGTGCCATTTCTCTCCCATAGAAAAGGGCTCAATGCCTCACAGCAGGTTTTTAAGGCACTGGAAATACTGGTGTCTATAAGACCAATCTTTTCCCATTTCCCAGAGTAGCTCATTGTCATGTCTAAATTAGGAGCCAAGTTTACCTCCACATACCTTGTGAAAGAGAAGCAAGCCCAGAGGACAATCCATGTCTTACAATCTCCTGCTTGCAAAGGGAAATTAAGTTTTTAGATTAACTTGCAATAAATGTTGATGTAATTGTGACTCTCTAAGCAAACAAGAAATGCAGGGAGTTTGTGATAGATTTTTTTGCAGTTAGAGGAGCTTTTACATGCTAACACCTCACTAGACCTCAGGCAGAGTTGGGAGAGTGTTGAGATGTCACCAGTTAGATGTTTAAAACTGTTCCTGATGAAGCTCACAGATTTCAGCTCCTCTCTGGAACAAGGCACAGTAGAATTTGTGGTGCAGAGGAGCCATCAGGCCTTTCTGCTCAATGCTATTTGCCCTCACGTTTTTTACATACATTCCTTGGAATCCTTCTCTGGTTGTGAAGACAAATTAAATATTGTGATCATTATTTATTAATACAGTCAGTGATTACATATTAATGGTTTCTAAATATAGAAGGTGAGAAAGTGCTCATGTAGCCCAGAAGGGAGCCTGGCAAGGGTCAGGTGTTTGCTCCCTGCTCTGCTCAGTGCAGGAATGCTCCTGACCATGGCTGGGCTCGGTGCATGTGCCCAGTGAATGATGCATTCACTGTGCCTTTAGCAGGAACCCCACCAAAGATAACTCCTTACACTGTGATCACAAGTTCAGCCTTCCTGGCAGCAGATGCTGGGTTGGGGAGTTTGTGTTGCCTTTCCAGTCTGCATTGTCCAGGCCAAATGCAACTCAGTAACAGAGCTGTGTTCTGAGTCCATTTCTATGAAATGAGTGTATTTCAGTCTGAATCTAACAGCAAGCCCCTGTTTAATCCATGTAACAATTTTGCCTGGGGTGATTTATCTGTACAAGGAGCTGAAGAGAGGAGAGGATTGAAGAAGAGCTTGTTGATTTAGTTGACTTTTTATTCTTATTCAAAGCTAAAGTGGCCCTGAAGGCAATCTGAAGTTGGCAGGACAGCAGGGGTGCAGGAAAACACAAGGTTTCTGACTGCCTGAGTTATGCAGTGGCAGGAGAAAGCTGCGTTACTCCAGTGTGAGAAAAATATTTCATGGCCCTTTCTCATGGCTAAATGGTGCATTTCAATTGTGATTGTTGCATGGAAGTACAAGAAATACAGGATAAAACTGTGTTTGTTTTTATAGTCCCAATGAGACACAGGGATTGACAAGGCATTGCAGAGCCATTAACCGTCCATGAGTGCCTGGTTCAGTGCAGTTCTCCAAACCTGCAGTGAGAAAGGGTGGGGCAGGACTGGATCCAAGATCTCTAGAGCTGACTCGTGGGGCTTTGCTTGTCAGTGAGCTGACAGTGCTGAAAGGAAGGATTTGTGCACTGGGAGTGGATTTCTCATTTAAAGTGCCTGTAGAATTCTTGCAAGCACCCGGGTACCACAGCAGGACAGAAATGTTTGGTCACCCACAGCAGGCAGACCTGCTCCCACCACTCAGTTTTTGCATCCAGCTGTGGTTGTCCCACCACTCTGACTCAGGGAAAGGCAGCACTCAGCCTTTCTTTTGTTTGGGGATCTCACCATGGACCCCCTTTTTTCCTTTGGCATCTTCTGCGGTTTTGTGTAAGGGCCACATGTTATCATTACAGTCTGACCATGGACTGAAACTAAACTGTGTGACCTCTCTGTTACCCCCTTTTTAAGATGTTGTTTTCAGCACCGCAAATGCTACGAGGAAGCGCTGGAGATGGAGTGCACGTGGGACCCATCAAAGATTTCTGCAGATGGCAGCTGCTCCACTAAAAACCTGACCTGTGGTGAGATTGACCTGTCCAAAGAGATTAACCCTGGCGCCTCACTGTGACCAGGCATTTGTTCTGGTCTACCTACCAAAAGTCACAGACTAATTAAACAGAAACCACCCCCACTTCCCAGGGCTCCTCCAACAGGCAGCTTACTCCTGGGGTTTCCCTGACTTTGCAGGACCACTAAGCATTGCTTGAGATGTCTCCACACATCAGAAATGCAGCTGATACTGAGGAGAGCTGAAAAACAATCTTCCTCTGAGACATCAAGGCCTGATTTTTCTGTACTTTGAGGGATCAAATTCTTTATTCAGAGGGTCATGCACACTCCTCAGCTACAGCAGTATCACCAGTCAGGGCAGAGATTGTGTGTTGCAACAGGAGTTATTCCATGCAATGCTGGTACAGGCCTGATGAGTGCAGTGGGGTCCTTTATTGCCTAGTAACTTGTAATATAATTTTTTATCAAGTATTGGCTCTCAGAAATGACTATATGCTAGAACATGGTTTAAGGATACCAGCAAAGTGAAGCAGAATCCCCAAACTAATACCCTTACATCCTATTTAAGCAACAACCTGATCCAATTTCCATTTCTTGTTTCAAATTAAAACCATTTTTGCTACTTAGGCCAATCTCTAATGGTCCAAGTGCATTTAACATTAATAATGCTTTTTAAGCTCTTTTTATATAGATCCCATCACAAATATGAAATATAAGAGTGGCAGCTAGGAAGAGTCAATGCTTTTTTAAACTCTGAAAGGTAGGAGATTTTGAAGAAGGAAAATAGTATTTCCTGGTAAACTGTTTCATATCCTTTATGTTACAAAGAAATTCTTTACTTTTAGGGTGGTGAGGCACTGGCACAGGTTGCCCGGAGAAGTTGTTGATGCCTCATCTCTGGCAGTGTTCAAGGCCAGGTTGGATGGGGCTTGGAGCAACCTGGTCTAGTGGAAGGTGTCCCTGCCCATGGCAGGGAGTGGAATGAGATGAGGTTTAACACCCCTTCGAATCCCAGCTGTTGTATTGTTCTCTGATTCTTTTTAAGGAGCAAATCACACCTCACATGAAAGGCTTGGGTTGTGGACTGTGACTTCTTGGAGTTAGGAGGAATGTATTAATGAAGTCTGTAAAATGTCAAATGCAGTATCAGCTGAATTAGGTTTTCCATGAAAAAACTAGAACATTGCTCTGTAGCCCTCAATACTCTGCAGACACAGCCAAAAAGGCCAATATCAAATATAGTATATACCAAACCAATAATTTATTAACAGCCATGGCAGGCTGCTTCAGCTGGTGTTTAAAACAAGAGTTGGACTATGAAACTTGACCATGTTTTGCATAGAAAAGAACAGTATAAATAGGTTTGCACTAACAAAATACAGACACAAACCTTACAGGGAGGAAAAGCAGAAGGTGGAAAATGTTTTTCAATAGTGCCTTGTTTGGATTTTTTTGTTTTATTTCCAGAGTCTGGGGATCCCTGTGAACAGTTCCTCTGCAGCTGTGACAAAGATGCCATTGAATGCTTTGTGAATGCACAGATTAACTCCTCCTTGAATGGGCTGGATGTCTCCTCCTGTCCATCTCCAGTTACAGGTAATAATAAGGATATGATTGACTGCCCCCTTCTGCCAGGTTTTCCTCTGGCATCAAATGTGACCCAACAAGGATGACGCAGGAGCTGGGTGCTTTCCTGCCATAAATCTGGTCTCTGTTTCATGTGTCCTGTCCATTTACTGTTACTTGGGTGAATACCAGGAGAGAGGGTGGTGACAGACTAATTGCTGTCCTGGAGCAGGGCCAGGAGAGGCCTCTGAGATGGGAAGGGGGCTGGAGCCCATGAGGAAAGAGGAGAAGGCTTGGGGGAGATCTTTTTGCTGTTCTGAGTACCGAGTGGGGTGTGGAGAGAAGCCAGACTCCTCCTGGAGGTGCACAGGGGCAGGACAAGAGGACAAGAGATAAAACTGCAACAAGGAAATTCGAGTTAGATGTGAGGAAATTTTTTTCTTCAGGAAGCTTCTGCCACCTGGAATGAATGAGTGATACTTGTGATGACGTCACTAGCAGGAAATGGTGAAAATATTGCTAACCCAAATCTTCCCTTAAACCCTTCAAAAACTGACTGGAAAAGCAAAACCAGGCTTACTCTGTTCAGTTACTTGGTTTCTATTTTGGAAAGAAAAATCCCTGCTGAGGATGAAGAGGATGTTTATCCCCATTGTCACACACTGATCCTTTCTCTGTAGCTGAAATCACAGCCTTGCAAGACCAAATGGGAGCAGTCCTGGATTAAAAACTGCATTCATATGGATTGCAATCAGAGCATGGCAGGGGCAGCACCTCTGGGTTCCCAAGTCGAGGGAGATGTGCAAAGGCAGTGTTGGCTTTTCCAATCCTTTGTCTCACAGTCACAGCCACAGTGCTAAGGGCAGACACACACACACACCTGCATCACGCCCTGGATGTGTGCACACCCTCCTGAATGCCTCAAGGGAGAAGAAAATGTCCCTGGAAGGTTTGCATCAAAGCCAGGTTGTTGTCTTTTTTTTAAGGCAGTAATCTTTCTTTGGGATCAGATGGCCCTAATATACAGTAGATCCAACACAATGAAATTAAAGGGGAAATATTTTGGTGCTAATAGGAAAATCACACTGAGTTTACCACTGATGATAAAGACAGATTCAATTTTAGTTCACTGGATGCCTCTGCTAATTTTAGGTGCCTGATTGTATTTCTTGATGGGGAAAAAAAAGCAACTTTGAATGAAAGATTTTCATTTAATGTTCACTCATGTAATGATCCTTCTGTGTAGCTGTTCTGTCCAGTTCTGACTTTGAAAAAAAAAAAAATAACCCTATCTGGTGAATTCATAGACAAAAGATTTTGGTAGGTTCTTCATTACAGAAAAAAATGAGTGAAATGGGCATGTATTTGACTAAATCTTTGATTTAATAGGAATATATTCAATGAGCTCCTGATTTGTACTATTCAGATCAAACAGTGAAAAAAATCCCCTTCTCACTTTTCTCTTTCAGAAACAACCAGCAAGAGAGAGCTGACAACACGTCACATGGAGGGTAGGTCACCTCTGTAATTCTGTGCCTGGAATGTATTCAATTGAGACCAACTTATACTCAGAAAAATCAATTACAGAAATGGAAATTTAAAGAATGTTCGTTGCCAGCCAATCCTCTTGCTTAGGTTAAAACTCTTTGATGTTTTTTTTTTATTATTATACTTTGTGTTGCTCAGTAGAATTTAGTATCAGTAAGGTATAAATACTAAAGCAATATTTTAATACTGCTACTTTAATTATAATACTTAGAAATAAGTTCCCTTCTGATGACTCTGACCATATTACACCGTGATACAGTCTCTGGAGCACCCTAAGCCATGAGTTTCTGGAGTAAATTTTTTTTCAGTTTTTTAAAATCTTTTTTTAAATTTTTTTTTTCAGAGTTGGTTCATCAAGGAACTGATGGAACCCAGGCTGTGACTGCATCTGTGGAAGAAGGTTTGCAGCTTAGACTGAAAAAACCCTGCTTTCAGCTCCCAGAAGCTGAGAGAACACAAGATGTTTGCTTTCCTTCTGCCCTTCTAAATGACTGATGTAAAAGTAGATGCAATGTTTTGGTGATGGGATTCAAGGCTGAACAGGAAGGTGCAATTTTTCAACTTGTGCATGTAATGTGTTTAACCAGTGTTTACAGTAAGTTTCCCAAGGGCTAAGAACAAACATTCTACAACAAAACCTGTTTCCATCAAAACAGCCTTTTTTTGCCTGGGAACACAGGTTGGAGCAGGTGACCTGCTTGGCAGAGATGCCCTCTGTGGGTGCCAACCACTGGACCTACAACCAATTGCATATTTCTCGTCTTTAAAACATGTTGAATTAATTAAGATCAAGCAGCAGAATTAGGAAATTCTGAGCATGGTTTGTGGCAATGAGCCACCAGTTTGGTGGTTTATTTACTTTTAATGAAGAAATCCAGGCTGGAACCTACTCACTCTGGAGCCTCCTTGGTGAGTCTCTAAATCACCAAGACCAAGTGGTTCTTGTCTTATGAGGAGTGGGTACTTGCAAAACCTTACTGCTGCAGTGTGAGGATCTGTTCTCCTCTTGCCTGCATGGTGAGCACTGCAGCACAAGAGGCAGGGACAGAAGCACCCAAAGCCCTTGGTAGCTCTGGGAGGGAACACCTTGTAAGAGAGGGGAAGGATATGAAGCAGAGAGGGAGACCAGTCTTGGACCATGACCCAGTTTAGCTGCTGCACTCTTGTTTTGTGGCTCCATCACAAGCAAAGCCACGCTGTTGTTAAGGGAGGAGTGGCTTCAGAGGGGTCTGGATCTGGCACTGGGTGCTGTGGTTTAGGGATTTTGGGGTTACAGGGGCAGTGCTGGGCTGATGGTTGGACTGGGTGATCTGAAGGTCTCTTCCAGCCTTGATGGATTCCAGCCACAATTCTCTGTTCATATTCCCCATATCTGCCAAGCACGCAAGCAACATGCACTGGATAGGTGCAACCAGGCCATTGCTTAACTCAGAAAATCTGAGTGGTTTGGGTTGGAAAGGGCCTTAAAGATCATCTTATTACAATCCCCCTGCTGTGGGCAAGAACACTTTCCACTAGACCAGGTTGCCTGGGAAGAGGTGAGAAGTTGGATTTTTTTGAGATATTAAGAACCTGGTTACAAGCTGTAGTGTCCTCCTCTGTGTGTGCCATTGCTCTAAGTGTGAACCTGGAATAATGAAAACCACTTTTTTAAAAAAGAAACAATGTTTCTCATATTTAAATGTTTGTGGATTTAATATTATTATTTTTTTAAATAGCAGCACACGCACAAGTGTAGGTACCTGAAAAGGCTTTATGTTGAATGTAGGTGCTGGCTGTTCCTTCATATCTCTCCTGTATTATCAAAGTAGTTTTTTAGCAGATATTTTTCATTCTTGCCTAGCAGCAGCTCCAGTGTTGGTTCATGTTTTTCTATCTGCTTCTGGGACACTTTTCAGTAGAAAACAGAGCTTCTGAAGGAGTGAGAGCACCTGCATTTGCAGCAATCTTTTACTTCCTGAAACAACAACTTCTCCTGCTTCCTACTGAGGCACAGTCCATCATAAGGCTGCAAGTATTACCAAGGAATAAAAACCTGTATTAGGAGTTTTAGAAAGCTGAAAGCAATATAGATAACATTTCTAATCAGTCTTTGAAGGAAATATTTGGAGAACCACTTACTATTTAATCATTTGTCTCCCCATTTAAGCCCAAAGAAACTTCAATATTGACAACTGTGGAAGCTGCATTAAACCAAAGTTAAGAATCACCGAGAAACCCATTCAAAGGCAATGAAGTTCTTCTTCACATCACAACATCCTAACAACACAGAAAAAGATGTGGAGAATATATTTTAGATCATGTGGTAGCTATATTTATAATTTATCAAAAGGCAGCTGACAAATGAAAATCGTTTTATCAGGTAAAGAAATAAGTTAGAGGTTAGGGAGGTATTTGGCCTTATTGCTGCCCATCCATACCTGACTTTCAGTGCAGGCAAACACAAGGTGTTCACAAAGAACGTGGCATCCTTCTGTGCACAACTCTGGGATTCCAGACCTAGTCCTGGAGTATATTTGTCTGTCAGATGGATTTAATACTGAATTTCCCAATTCAGTCATATTTATGCTGCTTCTTTCATAGAATCATAGAATCCTGTGTTAGTGCTATGTACCTTATTTGCATGCAATGAGATTAATTTATCAGTATCACTTTGTCTATAACCATCAATACACCACAGAGAAAAACTAGCAAAATATCTATCCATGGTATGTCTGGATCTTCCTGTTTTCAGAAAAAGCTCTTCTCAGCAACCTGGCTGTTCGTAACTGTGCTGGCAATGTGTTTCCTCAGTTTATATTTTCTATTTTCAACAGCGGTTTCTTTGGAGCCCCATGACACAGTTTTGGCAACTTCCAAAGCCAGAGGTAAGAGTCATAAAACTTTTGTTGACAAATTTGGCAATCTTGACTCCAGGTGAAGATGGATTTTCATTTGTGAAGCTCTGTGGTGTCACAGTCAAAAATCTTCAGCACAGGATTTCTGGATAATATTTCTTCTGCTGACTTGCACATCCTTCAGCAAGACACTTCACTTCTCCTAATCACCATCTTTATAAATCAAGGCTGTTTGGTTAAGATTTATAATGCTTTGAGAAAAAGTAATTTCAGAAATGCATGGCAGAAATTCAGCAGACAGGTCACTATCACGATACTTCTGTTTTTTACAGTTACTACAAGAGATCACAGAGGCACAGCTCCTGCTCCCCCCAGCCTCTCGATAAAAGGTCGGTTTTCCTCAGTTTTCCTCTTTCTTTGACTGACACAGAAATTCTTCATCTGAAAGTATCACAGTTTAAACCCTGTGCATGGTAGCAACAGGGCTGCTGGAGAATCAAATTTAGATCAGGGTCAGATAGCAGATACACAAACAATAAAACCTGGCTGAGAAGCATTAGCTGTTCCTTGCCTCCAGCCACTCATTTGCACTCCTCATCCAAGTATTTCTGAAAGCCTCTTCACATAAGGTTATATGATATAATGGTTGTTTCTGTAAATTACATTCACAGCATCTGCTGCCAGAAGCATTCATTTTGATTTTGCCTCTTCCTTTATTATAGATAATTTCATGGAACTCTCTCCTAGTCTAAAACCTGTTCCAGTTTTTGCAGATGCCCCTGCTTCGAGCACAGCCTCACCAGTAGGTACAGCTGAAAATGGAGCACCTTGGTAGATCTGGAAGTTTCCTGTGGCCCCTTTTGTGGAGAAAAGATTATCCAGGCAGGCTGAAATCCACCAGAAAAATGTCAGCAAAAACTGCGTATTTAGTGTAGAAAGAAGTAATTTTTTAACTCTGATTACATTGTCTGAACAATATCCCTGTCTCCCACGCCAATGAATTTGGCATTGCTGTACCAAGCACTGGTCAAAATCATTAAATTCTCTCTTACATTAATTGAATGTATCAGAAAATCTATGTATTGTGTTGCAGGTCTGCAAGGCTCCCAGGAGATTATTTGTGGTATCTATTCTTAGCTAAGCGTAAAATTTCCCAAACTCTGGTTTTATTTTTTACATCCAACAGGAATCTCTTTCATTTCAACATTCCGCTGCCAAACAAAGTGGCATAAAATGTGCACCTTGCTGAGCTATCAAAACCAGTGTGTGACTATTGATCTCTTTCAGTCACGTTTCATGGGCTTTGCTGTGTTCTTAGCAGTACTTTAATTTCTTTTAAACTATTCTCTTATCCTGTGACAGTTTATTTTCAACACATACAAAAACCAGAACATCAGAGGGACAAGTTTAATGAATTTGAGTTTAGTCTAATTAATAAATTCAGCCAAAGAATTCAAAAGGAAAGCTTTAAAACTATGAAAATACATGTCCATTGCTATTTTCAAAGTATTTGTTTTGTGAAATGCCACATTGTTCACATTGACATTTAGAAAAAATGAAACCATTTGATAAGAGTTTTCATTTACAAATTAGTTTATATAAAAAAGGTTTAAAAGGTAAGAAAAATTATTTTAAGCACCTCCAAATTCAAGAAAACATTCCTGATCAACAATAGAGTGATAGATAATCTAAAAAAATACCAATTTGATTTTTAGGATAAAGAATCTCCCTGAAAACAATTATTTTCCCCTCAGTATTTCCTTTTGCTTACAATCCAGGAAACCATTCAGTCACCCAGCTCTGCACCAGTCAAATAATTTCCTCCTTTCACTGATGTTGCTCTCAATTTTAGAAACTTCAAGTGAACAGACGCTTTTTAAGCAATTTACTCAGAAAATGGCATCTCATGACATCTCACCTGTACTTTATCTCTCAGTACAGCTGACTAAGCAGCAACCAACATGATTTTCAGAACCTAGCACAGTTCTTTGTGACAGTACATGGAGTATTTAAAAAAAAAAACCCAATCAGCAGTTAAACTGGTCATAGTTAACCACAGTCCTTTCTTCCAAAAGGCAAGAGACGTGAATAAATGACCAGTGTGGATATTCTGCTTTTCCAATTTTCCTCTCAGGTATTCCTTCTCTATGACCACCAATTCACATTCGTTCTGCCTGGGGATAGTACTCTCACCAGCTATCTAAAATTAAAATCTTGCTGTTTATTTTCTATGTCTTCTCCTGCTTTCTTTTTTCTGCTTATTCAGAAGAAGATGGATTTATGGAAGCAGTGGTCCCCGTGGAAGAGATAACCACCTCCCCAGCCTCATTCCCGGGAGACAGTAACTCAATGCAAGTCAAAATTGTCCCCACTGACAAGAGTCCTGCAGGCACACCTGCAAGGACAAAAGGAAAAGGCAAGTGAAAAATGAATTACACCTTTTCTAATTCACAGCACTCCCCTATTCCTGTTCACAGCCATCCGAGAAGTCAGCATTTTTCGTGGATAGGTAGAATGACACTATTTTGTCCTTAAATGTGGAGGTTTCAAACAATACCGGATGCATAACACTGACTGCTCTGGAAAGGGCAGCTCACTGCCAGCTGACCAGGAAATCTTAACTAATCATTAATACACAGCCTCCCACTAAGAATAAACACATTTTAGAAGACTGCCAGTTGATAATAGTTTAGAAAATGCACTTTTGGACACACTCCTGAAAGAAGAGTTTATTCTACCTTCACAAGCCTAATCCATGCATTTGTCTTCCCCAGAGACAAGCCCTGCAAGGGGTGGCCTGAGCACAGCTTCCTCTGGAATAGCGCTGGACCTGGGACTGTCTGAGAGACAACCTGCAGGAAAAGGTAAATAAAGGGTTCTTTCCCCATTACATCTGATGAAATATTCAGCTACCTCTATATTAAAGGCAGGTATGTATTACGTATAAAGATTATAGTTATTTTAAACCAGTTAGATAAGCACACATGAATTGGTATTTAGAAGAACAGGAGGTGCAGACATCTGCAAAAGCTTCCATCGCTTTAACCTCTTCTGCCAATATGCTGTCAGTAACACTTAAAAAACTACTTATTATTAGCTTAGAAGTACATTAGTGCAGTATCTAAAATCATCTCAGGGAATGTTTCCCCCTGCTTTTGTCTGTAGGAAGTAATTTAATCACATTTTAAGTTACTTTGTTTTACAAGCAGCAGCAGCAGTAATAAGAACTTTCTTGCTCTTCATTCTGACCTTTTGCCACAGTCTTGCCAGTCAGACTTTTTCTCACCATTTCTGATTCTGTTCCAATTCCTGCTCAGAGATCCCAGGGATCCCAAGACATTTCAGACCTGTCACAGCTATAAATCCACACTCAAGGACTGTCCCATCCATCTTGTTAAGCTTCCCAATGGAGAGAAGCAGCCCTGGAACTGGAGAAGAGCAGAAGAATCAACCTCACCTTTCACCAAACTGGAAAATTTGATTTTAAAATACCAGCTTTTAGAGAGCACAGATCAATGCATGAATCTGTGGTTCATTCTGTGAATTAACATGAATGAGTCAGGACCCAAGAAGGCACATGGGCAGAATTTCCTGTTGGAGACAGTAATCCAGGATTGACCCTAACAGGAGCAGGGAATCAGTCTAGAGCTAGAGAGAGGAAGATGGGATTACTCATGGGAGAAAGGAGGATGCAGAGGGAACAGAAGCCTTCCCTCCTTCCTTCCCTCCCTCCTTTTCTTGCAATCCAACCATCAGCCCCTTCCATCCTTTCCCCAGTAAAGTCCCAGAAGAGGCCCCTTTGATGTCTTTTTCCTGATATGGAACACTGTTTTCTCTCAAATCTTATGAATAATTCTCACAATATCAGTTCTTCCTGAGTGGAGGGAGCCACAGAGACATTAGGACTGGGATTTGGTGATGCCAAAACCTCAGCAGCACAATAGCCATTACAACAGATCACTCCTGCATTTGGTCTAGGGGCACCACAGCTCAAATTGGACTATATTTCAAATGAGAACCAAAAATAAATATTGCTTCCTTTAGTAAAACATAGTCATTGCCCACCTATCACTGTGGAAACTCAAGAGGTTAGGACTGTATTTTCTGAATTACCAAGACAGAAACCACTGAATACTCAGCTAGGTTTGACCATTCCAAAAGAAAAGTTTAGCTATGAAAGATTACAAAGGACTGCTAAGTATTCTCATTGCAGTCCAATTTGACTTGTACGTTCTACCTTCATAGGGATCTCTCTCCCCTTTAAATATTGCCTTGCCCTTCTGCTGTCTTGCTGAGTCATAAGAGCTATAATTCATGGACTGAAGCAATAATTTAGAGATGGTAAAATGTTGTCTTTCAAAGTTTGTGATAGTCCTGGAAACACTTCTATCTTCAGAAGAGAGCCCTCAGCCAGTGAAAACATGATGTGTCAAATAACAACTTTGCTTTGTAGTGTGTGAGAGATTGACCTTTCTGCAAGAGAGAGGGCGTGGAAGAGTGAAGAGGGAGCTGCCCCACCTTGGAGAAATGCTGTTCTGTTTAACTGAGCGATGCCCAGAGGAATTTGAGTCTTATGGCTGCTATTGTGGCCAAGAGGGAAGAGGTCATCCCATCGATTCACTGGACAGGTGTGGGCTCCTCTGCATGTGCCATTAACTGTGGGTATTATCGGGGTGCCCGTGGGACAAGAAAGATCAGTACATCATTTTTTGGGCATTGTATAGCTTTGTAGCAGTAGCCAGGTCACATTTTGGGGGAAAAAATCCACTTAAATAAATGAAACATGAAATACTTGAATATGACTAAACCACATTCTATTGTGTCAATGTTCTGGAGAGGATTTACTAACTTAAAATAAGAAAGGAGAACGATGGGAAGTAAGCAGAGCAGGAGGAGGAGTACATCAAATGCACAAGGAGAAGGGGCACTGTGAAACTCGGCTAAGAGGTGGCTTGGAAAGTGATTTATGAAGAGCAGAATTAACATGCACCCAGGGTACACCATCCCTCAAAAGGGAGCAGAGCTGGAGCAAAGTCCTGTCAGAGCTGCAGCCAAGAACCAGTACAGCTGACAGTGAGGGGCAATGCAGAGAATTCCACAAAATAAAAATGCTTCTGGAAGCATAGTATTTACAGCTAAAAATCTCTTCCTCCATGGAAGTTCATGACAGTTGGGGCACATCAGGTCTAAGCAGAGCACACACCTTTTTCCTGCACTCACACACAAACAAGACTGCCCACGCGTGACAAACTGGATTAGATGATGGCATGATCCACATGTCATGATGCAGTTTTGAGATTTGAACACTCGAAGACACTTCACATGGCAGATTAGGTCATGGTTCCAATTGTAATTACGTGTCTTAAAATTGAAACACACTCCGTTAAACACATGACACCAAAGGAATTAGGAAGAAGGAAATGAAAGTAAGAACAAGTATAGGAGGAAAGTAGGAACAGTTGGGGTTGTTTTTTGCTCTTCATAGGAAAAAAACTCCAGGGTATTAAAACTGAAATTTATCACTTTTAATGTGCATTGACAATAAAGGCAGGCAAATAACTGTGAGCACTCTGGGATTCAGGAAGAGTACGTATTTTCCATTTATTTCTACTGCTTATTTTAGATGCTGCTTCTCTCATCACTGCTGTATGGAGCAAGTTAAGAAACTTGGATGTCATGCAGAAAGAAATTTAAGATCTGAAGTTGTATGTTTTGATCACACACCAAAATGTAAGTTTGTGTTAGAGGAAATTCTCATGTCCTGATGACAGTGTAACAGCATGATAGACTGAATGACACTACGACAGAGCTGCTAGAGCTGAGCATAGAGACAGAAATATTTAGCTTACAAAGAATTAGCAATGCTTACTATAAACTTGACCTTTTTTTCTAGTTGAAACAAGGTTATTACACTGCTATGTATGATGTGACCAGGTCATGATGAGAAAATTACAGACATTTTATAATTGCAGACAGAAGTCATCTATTTGTGTCTTTACATTCACAAATCCAACTAAACCCAGCGGAACCTTCCACTGCCCAGCACCTTGATGTCAGGCTTGTATTTAGACAATTAAAAGTGATTTTGGAGACTAAAATTCATGGCAGATTTGAAAATTTGGTTTTCAAAAGGTCATCTACCCATGACAAATCACACATAACTAAGTTTAACAGCTTTCAAACATTAATTGTGAAACTTTTTTCAGGCATTGGCTGGAGCACGTGTGAGAAGCTCCTCTGTGCCTGTGACACGGCCGCGGCCGAGTGCATGGCTTCTGCCTTCTTCAACCAGAGCCTGAAGGTCCCCCATGGGCACGAGTGCCGAGAGGAGAAGGTCTCCTGCCAAGGTGCCCCTGCTGGTCAAGGTGACCCTGCTGGCCGAGGTGACCCTGCTGAAAGGCCTCCTGCAGGCACAGAAATAGGCACAGGGGGCTCCAGCTCCGAGGAGAGCAGTGAGGAGGAAGGAGCCCTGCGGAGTGGATTCCGAAGAGCCAAGAGAGGGACACAGCACCCCACTGGAAACTCCAGAATGGTGGAACATGAGGGCAGATAACCACCCACCTCCACGGGCTTGGGAAGGGGCATGTCAGCAGTCAGACACTGAGTACCTGCTTCCTTATCCTCTACGGGCTGCCTCACACTCTCCAGCACACAAATGACATAATCATAGACTAGGATTAGGTGTTAGGCTGTACTAACGCCTTACTGTAGGGAGGTCTGCACTTATGGACCATCTATCTAGGTCAGCTATTACCTTAAATAATTATTTTACAGTATTCTGTATAATTTCACCTGATTTTTATGTAAAAACTGTTACGATCAGACTGATTTTTGTTAAATGTGCACTTGGTTCAGACTGGATCTTGCTGATGGTGGCCAAGAATTTCAGGTTTTTAATTAAACCAACCTGCAACCACTCCAACTCCTTCTGCAGACATTCTTCCTTTACTGAGCTGAGCAGAAAACACCCAGAAGGAAAGCTAAAGTAATCACATAAAAATTAGTTCCTTTTTTTCATTCCTGTCTATAGCTGTGTGTGACTCCCTTCTGAAGGCAACAGGAGGTCCAAAATGCTGGACAGACCCTCCTCTTAGGGAAGGCTCTTCCCTCCCTGGGGCCCAAGTTAAGAACATGACCAGGAAACTTCTCAGCCTGGTACGGCCCTCTGACTGCTCCTTGTTATTCCTCTTCCATGTAGGGGACAATGAAGACACAATGTGCAGTCCAAGGGTGATCAAAAGAAACTTCAGCTCCTTGGAATGGCTGATCAGGAAATGTGGAGCACAGGTCATTTTTCCCCCTATCCCGGCAGGAACACATAGACCCAGCCTATCAATCCATGGTTGGTGTCACAGCCACAATTTGGGTTTTTTTGGTAATGGGATGATCAGCACAACACCAGACCTGTTTGTGTCAGACAGGATTCATATTTCTCACAGGGGAAAGGGTCTTTGCTCACAAGCTATCAGGGCTGACTGACAGGCTTTAAAACAGACTTGAAGGGAGAGGGGTAATATCAGGCCATGACAAACCTTGAAAAATCCCTTCCAACCCAACCCATTCTATGATTTTATGACTCACCAACATTTCCTAGAACCAAAAATGTTGCTACAAACTTCCCAGTGATTCAGCTACTCTGAAAGGTCTGGATTTCTTCTCCATCATCTTGTTCTACAGGGCTGAACTTTGTCACCAAAGTATTCCTACAGACCAATGACTGTATGCTGGGTGCAGAGATGCTGCCTGTGTTCTTCCAGATCCTGCAGTTCACCAAACCCCAGCATCTGATGCTGTGAAAACTGAACAGTGTGAGAACAGCACGTGAAAATGTCTGTGAACGTTCTTGGATGGGCAGTTTATATTTTAGAAACTTCTGGCTGGTGATATTCCCCCTTCAGTATTTTTCCTACATTAAAAGTGCAAAGGATTAGTACAGTGCAAAAAAATCCCCAAACAAACAAAACCCTAAACAAACAAACACACAAAAAACCAAACGCTAACCCCCCTCCCCCCAAAGCACAAACAAACAAACAAACAAACAATCCCAAAATAAATCCCAGAGGTATTTCATCACATGAATCCCTCTGGACCCAACTGGCTACACCATCAGCACTAGTGAAAAAAACAACAGAACAAAAAGACTTTTCTTAAGGGAAGGCAGAGAGGTCAGCTAAGTGATGTGAGAAATTCTATTTGCAGACAAGATTTTAATTAACTGCCCCCTCATACTGTACTGAAAAAGGACATCTGAGTAGTGAAGCAAAATGCTAAAACTGCAAAACGCCCAATTTTGTCCTATGCTGAGGATGAGATCTGCATTACACTGCAACTTTTAGTATAGGGATGAAAAATTATTTTACATTTCACAGAATTTATAAATAAATATTGTAATGAGAAAGTGAGACATAAATGAGCTGGAACGGGGAAAACTGGCCTGTTAACAGGTGAAGTGCACTGCAGAATAACACCACCAGCTGATCTCTCTGACGAGAGCAGAGCTGCTGCTCTGAACACTGCACCTTAAAATAAACCTCCATTCCTTTCTGCTAATTATTACTAGCTTCATGATTACACAAACATTCACTCAATGATGCTGAATTTTCTGACTGCAGAGATAGGGATGGATCATCTGATCAATCAGGTAAAAGAGAAATAACAAAATAACTATGCTGTTGTTCAGGCAATGTTGTCATTAATTCCTTTGAGCTTTTTCCCCAGTATCTCTTATTTCAGGAAGAGTTTAACACCCTATTTGTGCCCTAATTACTACCACATGAATTGTGTTGATAAAGAGAAGTCTTAAATAATCTAGTCAGGATTAGCTTTTATTCATAATCAGAGATCAGTGCTAAAATAATAAAAAAAAAATGACAAGCAGATAAAGAAGAAACATTTAGAATAGCTTTTTCCTTTCTTCTCTCAGTCTCATAGTCACTTTACACTATATTCTTCATAGATTTGGGGCACAGCTGGCCAAAACATAGCTATTTCCCAAAGTAGTATTTCCCTACTAATCTAAAAATATTTCCTACTTCAGTATTTTAACTTTTTAAGCATTGAATTCTTTGCCCCTCCTATGGGCACAGACACCTATTAGAAAGGTAGCTCAAAGCCCCTTCCAACCTGGCCATGAACACTTCCAGGGATGGGGCATCCACAGCGTCTCTGGGCAGCCTGTGCCAGTGCCTCACCACCCCCACAGGAAACAATTTCTTCCTAACATCTAATCTAAACCTATTATTTCCTTGTCTTACTCACTGCCCTTGTCCAAAGACCCTCTTCAGCTGTCCTGAATCCCCTTTAGGTACTACAAAGTGCTACAAAGTCTCTTCAGAGCCAGGGGGATCACGAGCCAGGGGAAATAATGTTCCTCCAGGATGAACAGCCCCAACTCTGTCTCTATAGCAAAGATGCTCCAGTCCCTTGATCAAGTTTGTGGCCTTCTCTGGACAAGTCAACATCTTTCTTGTTTTGGGGGCTCCAGAGCTGGATGCAGAACCCTAGGTGAGGTCTCACAAGGGCAGAGTAGAGGGGGACAATCCCTCCCTTGCCCTGCTGCCCATGGGACATTGGGTGCAACCCAGGACACGTTAGGTTTCTGGGCTGCCAGAGCACATTGCTGGGACATGTTGTCCTTCTCACCCACCAACACCCCCAAGCCCTCCCCAGGGCTGCTCTCAATCCATTTTCCTCCCAGCCTGTGCTTGTGCTTGGGATTGCTCTGACCCTGGTGCAGGACCTTGCACTTGGCCTTGCTGAACCTCATGAGATTCTCACAGCCCTCTCAAGCCTGTTCAGGTTTAATAGTAAATAAATGTGGTAGTTTAATAATTATGTAATGCTGTAATATCTGCAAAACAAAATGGATGTGTAAACCGAGGGCTGTTTTAAATGTTAAAGTATTAGCAATTGACATTTTAACTGTGAGCAGCAAAAATTAACCAACACCTTAGAAAAAATTAGTTTTAAATTTTGGTTTATTTTATTGCTTAAATATAGATTGCACAGTGTGTTCTTACATTTACTGAAACTGGTTCATTACGTACAGTACAGAATATATATGCATTGGAAAAACAGACAAATTAGCCCTACTCTGATGTTGGACAACAGGCTATTTCTACCTTTTAAAATTACCATGAATTTAATTTACCTTAAAGTGACCCACTACCAAAAGCTTTATTTTTTTCAAAATGACGTAATAGGAACGAGAACCCCAAGCAACACCTGGAATGCATTTAACCTGGGTACCCATTATAACCATTAAGACAGCGCTCAGTGTGTTGCAGATAACACAGGGCCAGTTTGCATAAGGAGCTTTTAAGTTCTGCAGCTTGTCTGAAGAATATAAAGAGGTAAGTGAAACAAAGCAGCTTTGTACTGTACAACAAATACCACTCTTAATTCTTTTGGTTTCATTTGTTAGCTCATATAACGATAGCTACCAAAACAATACATTTTACAGTCACTCCCATCTCCCATGTGTCTAGAAAGGCCAGAGTGAACCAATTATCAACTTACAGACTCCCTGAATTTCCATAAAGGAAGAAATTAAATACCACGTGAACACGCAGAGCTCTTCACTCCCTGCACTACACCTGCACAACACCTGCACTTCCCAAACTGAACATTGGAAACATGGAAACCTACCATCACCCACCATAAAGGAAAAATATTTCATCAACAGAACAGAAAACAAAATGCTGAATCTAGGTTTTTCACATGCAGCATTCATGCAACAGAATTCAATCACAGAAACAATCCTGTATTTACAGCACAGTCTCCATACTGCACAAGTGCAAACAGAAGTACATTCTTTATTACTTAGACTCCGTATTTTCTTTTTGTACAAAAGTGCTGAGTGATATTCTTAAAAAAATGACAGAGTGGGTAGGTGTTTTACATTGTATCCCTATGTTGGATTTACTTTTTAAAAAATTACACTCTTTGTATAGGCCAAAAAACTATTAGTCTTACCTTAAAAAAAAAAAAAAAAAAAAGAAAAAAAAAGTGAAAACTAAAAGCTAGAGTCCTATTTATGTGTAGACTGTGGTCTGATCAGGCTGACACGCTGCAGCAGTAAAAATCACAACGGAATGCTGTAGATAAGGGGCTGTTTCGTCATCCACTAACAGCTGTGATTGCACTGTTAAACTGAAAAGAAGGTCTCAATTACCTTTTGAGCTTTGTGAATGCCTTCTGAAAGTCTCAGAATGTCATCTCATAGGTTTAAGTAGCTGATATTTCTCTGATGTCATGCCACATCAGGCTTTTAAATGTAGTTCAGTAGAATAGTGTACTACAGTTCAAAAAAACTTAAAATCCTTTTTACAGTGGGTTTGCAAATGCTCCAAACAGTCAGTAAATTAGCAGGGCTAGTAACCCTTCAGTTCTTCAGTTATGCAATCAAAGATTAATTTAGGTAGGGACTTCTGAAAGTCATCTAAACCAAGCTCCTGCTCAAAAAGCAGGGCTAACTGAAATTAGGTTACTTTGTTCATGTTCACAGTTCATCCAAACCACTCAATTAAATGTCTACATTATTATAGGTATTTGAGAGCATTCATTCATGTTTGCATTGCCCCAGTCAGATTCAGACAGATTAAGGGACTTCAAAGTTACTATTCATGGCATCAATGAATGCTGTTTTTCTTTTTTTTGCCTGCAGAATAGAGTCATAAAGACAGCCTTGACAATTATCATCAAATGTCCATGATTTACTCTATCAGTTTTACTTTATTTACATTTGAATAGTATATGCTCAGATACATAAACCTATGAAAGTTACCTTAAAGGTTTGAGAAATGAAACAAAAACAAACACAGAGATGCATCTCTAAAAATGCTTTTGCTTGAAAATACATGTAATAAATTCTTGATCTTTAAATGGTTTGAGTTTTCTTTCAATTTCTAAAATATCACTAAAAAGCTGTTATAGACTACAAAGAAATGTCTCATAGAATATAGTTTCTGTATTTATGATTCAAAATGCCCTCAGTTTATTTTCTGCTATACTAAATATATCTCTCCTGTATTTATACTAAAGCAGACAGTAAAATACTACAGTGTTTTTGAAAATACACTCTGTAAACCATACATCTTAAGACATGAAATATATTGCACAATTCCGTGCTTCACGAGGAGATTTCTCCTCTCTTATGCAAAGCTTAAGATTTAACTTTTAGCAAGAAACACAGGACATACACTGGAGGTATCTACCTAAAAAGCACATTATGTGATGCATCGAAATATACTTAACAAGTGTCCATTAATTCATTCACTGCATTTGAACACATGTAAGGAGTTAGTTTTTTCCATGTATTCCAAACCAAACAAGTTGAGTAGCTGTGACAGCATGAACAAGAGGGAGCTCAGGTAGTGCTCCACTGGTTACACTGAACGAGATGAAGCAAGCCAAAAGCATTCTAGTTTGACATAGAATTGAGGTGGAGAGGAGTGAAAAAAATAACAACCAACCAACAAACCAACCAACCAAAAAAAAAAACCAAAACAAAACAAAAAAAGGCTTTAATAGGTTTTTCAGTTACAATATCTCAAATTAAAGGAATTTGAAGCAATACAAATTCCTAGAGTAACTGAAATATTTACCTATACGTCAAGACAAGTTTTAAATCTTTTACATGTACTCAAATATGAAAATGAAGAAACATGGTCTGTGAAAAACCAAACTTAAAATATATTACAGAATAAAACAATTTAAGACAGCTTCAAGAATTTGGCTAAAGTAATCTGTATTTGGCTCATGTTCATTATATTAAAGTTAGATACAATAAACAATAAAATTTGAAAACTCATCTTGTTCTTTCTATTGTATTCTACTCTAAATAATGTCCAGCAGACTTCAGAAGACACTTAATACACACAAAGATCTGGAAACTTCATCTCATAGACTGGAACAGAATGGTAATGAGCATGTCCAGCAGTAATGGTCATCGTTCCTGAGGGGCTAGGCGGAGGACTGTGTGAGAAGCACAACCAATATACAGAATTTATAGTTATATGGATTGCTTTTTTATAACTTCACACACTTACATTCAAGAAAAAAGAGTAAACTACCCCCCATACATATACCAACAGCATCCCATAAAATAATAAAATACCAATAGCACTTTATCCTACTCCTGAAATTCTAATGAAATTATCATGCCCTGAGGATTTTTATATTCTCATCTAGATCATCAATTTCACTGATGTTACAGAACTATCAAAATGCATCTTACTGCTAATAAATACTGTTTATCCTGCATAATGCTGTGCACAACACTCTGCAATAACACCATGTACTACTTGGGGTGCTCTATATCTAATTACTTTCTCAACCAGATGCAGCAATGGAAAAACAACAGCATCCTGCAATACTACTGATAGACACAGAGACACTGTAAGACACAATGACATGGTTTCTGTTATTCTCCACTATCAAAAAGATTCAAAATAGCAAAAAAATCAAAGTGATGAAAAGTACTCTTTTCCAGCGTGCTGATTTTGGCTTGGATAATTTTTTTTTACAGTAGCTGGTATAGGGCTGTGTTTTGAATTTGTTCTGGAAACAGTATTGGTAACACTGGGATTTCTTTGTTACTGCTGAGCAGAGCTTGCACAGAGTAAAGGTCTTTTCTGCTCCTCAACACTGGTGTGCTGGTGTGTAGGCTGCAGGTGGGAGGAAGTTGGGAGGGGACACAGATGGGACAGCTGACCCCAACTGACCCATGGGATACCCTGTATCATAGGGTGTCATGCTCAGCAGTAACAGCTTTAAGGAAAGCAGGAAAAAAAAGGACATTCAGAGTGATGGCATTTGCCTTCCCAAAGAGCTCTGCTTAGCTGGAGATGGCTGAACACCTGTCTGCCCATGGGAAGTGAACGAATTTCTTATTTAGCTTTGCTAGCATGTTGACTTTTGTTTTACCTGTTAAAATGTTCTTATCTCAACCCATGGTTTTTCTCACTTTTACCCTACCAATTCTCTTCCTCATCCTACTGAGAAGGCTTAAGTCAGTGGCTACATGGGGCTGAGATGCTCATCAGGGTTAAAGCACAGCATTCAGTTAAGGCAATTATTTTCTCCCTATTACATGTGTTCAAGAACACTATGATGTAACCGTCTGAAAATAGCCACAATTGCTTTATAACTCATTTTCCAGTCACAATACTCTTCTTGCATAAAGCCTTACCGAATGGTGAGTTCCAGGATCTGTGCCAGTCTATCGTGAAGCAAGTTTGCCTAGAGAAAAAAATAAATTATTAACTTTGAGATATTGAACTGAGCTACAGTGGGTGTACCAGGCCATACTCAGGTGAGTGTGTTCCACACTGCTACATGCAAATCTAGGCCACATTTCTTCTCAATTTCTTTTCTCACTGCTGCAAGGATTCCGAGCCTTAAGGATGCATTTGAGATTGTGTGAGCCTGTCCTGGAGTGCCAGGAATTATGTTGCAAATTCTGCTGTTGCAGACAAGAGTTTAACAAACCTGGAATACATTTAGTTATTTAAAATACATAATGGGTTAAATATTCCTCTAGTTATCCCAGAATGAAACAGAAATAGACTGTGAACCTGGATTTCAAAGACTGCAAGGAAAATACTAAGGTGAAGAATGTACAAGTTACCCATTACCTTCCAAATGGTCTAGGAACAAACAAAAACAACCTTAAAATTACTGGAATCTCCCAACATTGACAGCAGTGGAGACAAAACAAAGAACTGAACTTCTAAAGAAGTAACAGCAGCAATGACATGTCAAGTCACCTTCAGCTAGCACATGCCCACTAATGCCTACACTGGTATCCTCAGTGCTTACAATTTGCAGAAACTCACTTTGGTTTCACATTGAGCTGCAATTTCTTCGAACGGTGCTTTTTGGAACTTTTCAATCACGAGGCGCCTTTTTTCCTTCTCCTGTTCTTCAAGTCCATTATTATCTTAAAAGAATAATGCAAAAAAACATAAAGACAAATACAACCTTTGCTATGAAGTACAATTGATACCAAATGTGCACTGTAGAAGTGAACAAGGATTATGCTTGAAGTGATGCAACCATTCTCAACTGAGCTGTCATCTGGCATTGCTCCTAAGGCAAAATGCTGATAAAATTTCAGGGAGATGGTTCGAGGACCCAATTTCCCCCCTTTCCTACTAAGTCTTTAATTATGAGTAACATCCAAGCTCCCTTTTGCTTTACTGCCTGTACTTCTCACTTACTGCACACAGGTTCAGATTCAAGAGGAAACAAGGAAGCTCCTCCCTCCCAGTACCATGCTGACAAAGTGGCCAGAGTTTTCTATCAGAATTTGGGAAAAGCCAGTTCAACCTCCATAAGCTGACTGAACCTACAAAAGCAGCTGGAACTTTCCAGCATCTAATGAATTTAAGTACTTCAGGGATTAGGCACACTTGGAAGACTGTCAGCTTAAATTACAGTTTAGAATGTGTCTACTGTTTTAAACATCAATGTTTAATCCACATTTTAAACAGGATTTTGGTGGACTGCACAGCACTAATTAGCAATTGCTTATAGTAATATGAAATAAGGAATCTGTGTTCTTGTAGCCAGGTCACTTGTCAGAAAAATGTTCTTTTATAAAACCTTAGTGCTTCAAACTCCACGATGTGTAATTTACAACCTATTTTTTGAATGCATTGAAGACTTGAAAAACTTAATACATAAAAAATACTCAATTTACTTCATAACTAATCACTCAATGTAACTTGAATATCTCACATTTACAGATTTGTCTATAAGGCACATGTAACAGATGGCAGGCATTTCCAGATGCTTTTCATTCAGTCCTATTAATTTCAGAAAATGAATTTAATAACATTATCAAGACATAATTTCAGACATTTAGAAATAAGTAACTGGAGAACTGGAGTTTTAAATAAATTTACTAGTTGAAAAGAAACAAAAGAAATATTTTATGTTATTCTGGCCACTCCTTTTTCTTCAGCAATTCCACAGTAATCGAGAACTCTGCTGCACAAACACAACTAATAAATCTTACCAATGGCTTTCTTCAAAGCTTCAAAGGTGATTTCTTCAGTACTATCAACCTGAACACATAGAAACAAAACTCCTTAACCATCACATATAACATATAAGCTTCTAAAAAATACAGAATATGATAAGCACAGAAGGCTAAAACAGCCAGAACTTTTCTGCTTTACAAGTCTCTAATGACTTTATTTAGACTTTCTGTGACAGTCAACCGATCGCTAATTCACATTTTTAAACTACTGTAATTAGTGAGGAAATTTTTATCAAATGAGATCAAGGAAAACTTTCTAAATTTTAGTCAAGATACTCTAGGGCAACAACATTTTATAAATGGATTTAGATTTTTGCAGAACAGTCCTTTAGGTCAGGAATAAGCTGCAGTGTTTCTATACAGTAAAATCTCAGTACTGGCTCTTAGACAGCTGTTGCCAAGATCATCAAGAGACTCACTGAGTTACCAGCAATGTGATGCTAAAATAAGAGATGACAGTGGAGTGCAGAGTGGAAAATGGTTACTGCTTTAGGCTAACTTTGTACCATTATGGATTCAAATAATTTGGTGCTCACATCATAAACACTGGAGTTAAAGGGCTCTTCATAACAAGCTATGTCTGATGCACTGAGAAAATTTGTTCATCTACTGACATGAATATTCATTTGCTGCTGCAGATGTACTTCACCAGGAATTGCTTGGGAATGCAAAATTCCCAAAGTGTTTCAATTCATTATAGACCTAGTTTCTACACCAGTAAGTATATTTATAGTGAAGCCACCCTCCTGGCATTAGGGGAGAATGTTTAGATGGCAGAACAGAGTTCACCTGAACATTACACGCTTTCTTGGCTTGAACTTCCCCACTTCAACCCTTCCAACATGTAAACAGGCAGCACTTTTATTTTTCCTGGTAAAAACTTTAGTTTAATTTAGAGTGGTCCAATATGATTTAAGATCAGAGGTAGGGTAGAAAAAAGTTCCTCCATCCAATTCAGAAGATTCTGAATTCTTTCAGTTTTTAACTCATTGGCTTGAACTACTGTTAAGGGATAAAAGTAGCTGTTTCCTTTTTTTGTGAGTGTTATTTAACGAGCTGCAACTGTAAATTATATTTTTCTAACAGGTTTTACGTTAGAAGCATGTATTCTCCCTCCTGAATAAATAAAAATCAATAAATAAAAAGTGAAACACCTTTTTTGTCAAATATTCATGGATATAGCTACAGATCAAGAGTATTCAGGTTCTGAAATCACCTTCTACACAACTCACATTTAGTAAATGTTAGCTGTTTATGGCTGCCTTTCATAGTGCTAGTTAACATCCATGTTAATTGCTGGTATTACCCAGCCTTATACTTGGTTATTAATACCACAGAAGCACTACTTGCATTTACAAATGCTTTCATCCTATGAATGGAGATAACTATGGAATAACCCACCTTCCTGAACAGGATTCACTAAGAGAATTAGCACCACAAAAAACCTTGAGTCTGCTGACAGGAGAATTGTATTTGTATTGTATACAATAACAGCTATTTTATGGATAAACAGTCTTCTATATCAGTGCAGAAATGATACCATACATCTTTGTTTCCTAAAACTTCCATTAATTAATTAGGCAATCCTCTCAATCATAAAGATTTATGCTTGTTTATTTGCAGTTTAGTTCTGCTAATGGTTATGGATTGCTATATTGACTGATCTACACTGCAAGAAAACCAAATTTCATATATAGGTATGAAGGTGCAGTCAGCTAACTGGAAAATACTGCTTTTTTCTTTGCCTAGTGAACAAAACTCATACAGCAAGTAAAGAAGGAATACTTTCCTTCCAATGTTTCTGATTAATAAAATTCTTGTTTTTAAGAAATAAAAAGTGATTATTATTGTCCAAGACACTGGGCCATATTAAGACCACATTAAGCTGAGAACCCATAAAAAGATTTTATCTGCAACCACTACTTCCACTTCAAAAAGGCCTGTGTATCAATGCTTGACATAACATCAGCATAACTTGAAATCTGAAATGGGAACTTATCTCATTTAATTCTACTTTCAAGGGAGTTGTTCAATTGCATGTAACCACATAAAATGCATGATTTTAAAAAAGAACAGTAATGTCAAATGGCCTCAATCCCGTGAGGAGCATTTACTTGCTTCAGAAAGCCAGAGGTCTGATTGTGTCACTTATTTTTTAAACACCTTTTTAATCTTTCTCCTGAACTTTTATCTGTATCCTTGCTAAAGCACAAAAGCAAGAAGTGAACACAAAAGATCATCTCAGGTATCATCAGCACAAAGCAGAAAGAAATAAGAATAGTAATAATAATAATATTAATGCAAAACATATCACTTCTGTCTGAAGTGAAGCTTGCTCCTTTGCTATAGCTTAATACTGAATTTTTAACTAACACTCAGCTTGACTCAGTCCACACATTTTGCTTCATGTCTCAAGGCAGTTTGTGCTTGAAGATGTCAAAAGTAGGAATCATCTGTACCTCATCTGAGGTACAAACACCTCTATTTCAACAGCTAATCTCCATTGCAGCCAGCAGAAATCTAGTTAATAAAAATAAGCAGAACCTTGAAAAATATTCAGTAGAAGTAGAAATTTATTTTAAGAAATACTTCAGATGAAGTGTCAAACGATGTGGGATAATTTTAATTATAATGCAGTCTTCCTAAGGGATAATTAGCATCAGCTCCTGTACCCTACATATGAACTTTTTGTTGCTACTTTATTCTTCCTGTGACTTCTAAGTGCTGCATGCCAAACTCTCCTGGAAGGTAACAGTGACACTATTGCACACAGCCTGCCCAGTCTCTACCTGTCCCACTCAGAGAATGCAGGTCTCCCACCAGGCTTCTATCTCTCTAGGCTTGCATCTGACAGCCCCAGATTGATGAACAAATCTCTCAAATACTTTAAATGATACAAGGATACAGATGCTGAAATTTATAGCATCCCTCAAAAGGCAAAGAAAACATTTTAGAATATTTAGTCATAAAATATCAGTTGTTCAGCACATAAATAAATGTATTGCTGCACCATAATCTGCAGTACTACCTGTAAAGACTGTAGTGACAAAATACTTGACTGTTTCACACAATAAAATCAGCAGGGTGTCTTTGGCAACACACTTCTGCAAACACCCAACTTAAAAAAAACAATCCCCCGAAGTATTTAACATTGCTACAATAATCAGATATTCGACTTCCTGGGAAAACTTCACTTGCATTCCCTCCTCCCTCCACTCAAGATACTTCTTTAAAACAATCTGTGATTTTCATACCTTATCCTCTGCAGTGCTGGTGCCAGACAGAATATCCACCTGAAGGGACACTGTGTCCACAATACTCTTCCTCCTGGAGAGTCTGTCCTCATCTAGCACAAAAAGAAATTATCTCACTTTTTGCATAACACTCTTGACCCATGATCAGTCAAATCTCGACCCACCAGATGCAGATTTGTTTCCATATGCCTGTTTAACCCAAGAACATCGATTGTATCATTTGAATTGTGAAAAACGATCAGTTACTCTTCTTTATTACTAAATATGAAGAAAAACAACCTATCTCCCTTCCCCTCTCATTCCAGATCTTTTCAACTTTCCCTTGAAATTCCAGAATTTTAAAAATTGAGGTCTTCCTCAAATGCATAATAAATAACATAGCACATGATGATACATTGCTGTAAAATCCTTTACAAAAGCCTGAACTTAATTTTTTTGCTCGTGAAATTGAAATATTAAGGTCTTAATTTTAAGATATTCTGAAACAGAAAAGGGCTTCTTGGAAGATGATTCATTGAAACTAAGATTTCTGAATGGAAATGAACAACAATCTTTCCTTATTCTTGTTGCTACAAGTACCATATTCAGTGAGTCTAAAAATCTACTGGGTGAAAAAAATTCTCTCCATTTCTCACTTCCTACAAATATTTCAGCAGGTCCAGCTGGTCTAAAAAGTTGTCAGAATAAGACCAACTGTGCTGATACTAAAAGAAGCACAACGATTTAATTAATGCATAAGAAGATTATGATCAAATGATCCATCAGTTGATGGAATTTCTCTCTGTGACTGCAGTCCTAAGACAGTGCACCAGTAGTGTTTTCTCATTTTTGACATTTAGGATACTAACAAAAGATTTTAATGAACAGTAAAAATACATTTTATGACTTGTCACAAGGATTCCCTGACAAACAGACACTTGAGTGGCCTGACTTTTGTGTATCTCATTTACAAAACCATGAATTGCAATGCCACATTTTTGATTTTAGCCAAGATCAAGCCATTTGGAGCTGGTTATTATTATTTGATGACTTGTACTGCACAGTTAGAAGAAGCTACAGGCACTTGATACTAAAAAAAGGAGAAGGACTGTAAAGCTCCCCCATGACAATGTAATTTATGTTGGTTCTTCTGCAACCTTTGTTTAAACCACTTCTAGCCAAGCAAAGTGCTTTTGCAGTGCAAATATTGAGCATGAACAAACAGAATTCTTTCCAGCAGAGCTGAACATGCTCAGCTTTTAAAAACCAAGAAATAACTTTCAGAAGTTGCATAAATGAAATGTCATTTTAAGATTCAAGAGACAGTGAAAGAACAAGATTAGTGAAAAACATCTGAATTCTACTAATATTTGCCAGGTTCTCAGAGACCCTGAGCATTTGAAATAGCATTCTGAAGGATTTACTGAATTTTTAATCCCGGATGGCTCACAGGTACATGACCCAATACATTCTAAATCTGATGAATACAACTCAGCCCCCATGAGAAAACACGCGGCAAAACCACATCTCTGCTGCCATCTCGCTGCTCTCTCTAGAACTGAAACACAAACACCAGAAGATACATTTTAGGGACTACTTTGGGTAGAATTCATTTTTGTAATGGATGCCTCACAATACTTGCATGTGAAATATGCCCATTTATCTTAATTTCAAGATATTAATTGTGTAAAAAAATTTGTGAGAATTACTGTTTTTTTCTCTTGTAAGATACAATGTTCATCCACACACATGAAGGAGCCCAGGGGCTCGAGGACAGTGGGGGATCCCCAACACCCACTGCCCCAGCCCCTGCCAAGGCTGTCCCAGAAGCCTTGGCCTCATTGCCCGGGACAATGGGAGCAGCTCTGTGTGTCATCTCACTGACAGAGGTGGGATCCATCACTTTGGACAAGGGACAGTGGTTTTAAACTAAAAGAGGGTAGATTTAGATTAGATGTTAGGAAGAAATTCTTTACTTTTAGGGTGGTGAGGCACTGGCACAGGTTGCCCAGAGAAGCTGTGGATGCCCCATCCCTGGAAGCGTTCAAGGCCAGGTTGGATGGGGCTTTGAGTAACCTGGTCTAGTGGAAGGTGTCCCTGCCCATGGAAGGGGGTTGGAACAAGACGCTCTTTTCCTGGTGAGGGACTCAATTCTTTGTGCAGGTATTATCCTGAATGGCCAGTGACTGAGATGAATCATCATTCTTGAAACATCTGAGAGCTTCTTCCAACTTTCTACAGGTTTTTTGCAATGTCACTCAAAGAGGTAATTAGTACCATCACAAAAATGATACCTATGACTCTACTACCTGTTCATGAAAACAAAACAGGAAACTATCATTTTGTAGAGTACCAAATAATGAGGAAGCACAACAGCAAACCTCACAGCAGCTAACATTGCTACAGGCATGGCAAGGAGAGAAACAAAAAAAAAGCGTAAGGAAACACTAAGTCCACTAAGTACAACACAATTTCTGGCCTAAAGGTCTTTAGGCCTTTTAAAAGCATTTTTTGACTGCACATCCTATAGGAACACACCACAGGTAGGAGAGCAGGTTGACCTGCTGCTCATTTTTACCTTTTGACTTGTGTTTGCATTTATGAGGTTTTTTGCCTGATGGAAATAGAGTTGAATTAAATATATATATATATATATGTATAGACAAAAAATGATTGAAAGTCGTTTAAATTATTAGTTTTCTCCCTCCCCCAAGTAAGAAAGAGAAAAAGGTATAAAACTTTGCAAATATGAATGTCTTTTTATGAATGTCTAACTGTTAAGAAGCATCAAGACATGAAACAAAGAGATGACAAAATTCCGTCTGTAAGTCATAGTTAAGCATTATGTCACTGGTATTTGGAAATACCAGAAATAATTAGGATGAAATATTTACTGGCTTTTTGTGTTTAACCCCAGATTTCATACGGACAAATGAAAAATGGATCATTTTTTACTAAGATTAATTATCTCTTTTGAAACACTACATTCTAGCATTATAATATGAATAGCAGAAATGTAACATTTCATTGCAGTAAAAAAAGTAAAGCTTAGGAATTCCAAAATATTCACTTGGTCCTGATTTAGTCAAATTTAAACCCTGGAAGCTCAATATTCCACAGGATCAGAGATTAATGAACTTAACTAGCTACGGCAACAGCCAAGGAACAACTTCTGTTTTTGCTCTTTATAAAAAGATTACAAAAACCCCTGAACCCATCTGATTCACATATGCTAAGGCTTAGGATTAAATATGGCAACTTCTCATCACCTGCAGAGGCAGTTAATCACACTTGCAGCTAAACTCAATTAATGTTGATGTCAGAACTTACGTCTCTTCCTGCGTGCAAATGCATTTTTAGCAAAGTATACAAGAAAACCTCAGTGAGGTCATTTGGGTACAAATATATCTGAGTTTCTAGAAGAGGCTTAACATAAATTTCAAGGCAGGCTGTCTTCCTCACTCAAAGCCTGTAACATTTCCTCGCTTGCTGCCCACCTCTTCTGCCAGTACTAAAATATAACGTTAACTGGTTTTTCAGATGTCAGAAGAAATAAGTATAGGAACATTATCCTTTTTAGAAGAAGATAAGCAGCAACAGAAAACAGACACTGAGGCTGTGTTGGAACATATCACTAATATGCCTGCTCACATCTAGGACAAAACCACACCTGCTGTCTGGAGAACTCAATTCCTCCCACAACTATCCAAAAGAGATACTCAAGAGCAGGCATCCATGTCTCTGAATCAGACTGCAAGAGCAAGACATCTGGCACTCACTGTCCATATGTACTTTGGTTCTTTCTATGTGTGAACTAAAGAACACAAAAATCACATTTTTCTGCTAGGTACTTTAAAAAGGCCATCCTTTGGGCTGGGGTGTCCCCTAGTCTATTACAATAGCAACCAGTTATCAACAGCCACAAAACACACATGGTTAAGAACAAATGCTTCAATCAGTTTTATTCAGTAAGTTGCACAAGTTGCTGTTGAAAATATACTAAAAGCCAAAAGCACACAAATGCCACATACCAGCTGGTCCTGCTCACATTATTCACTCAGCCTGTGCAGCACAAACTCCCACAAACCTTCCTCAGGCAATGCTTTATCTCCACTGTTACCTGCCACGAGGCTTGCATAGGTATCCCGATGGAGGAAAACATCCTGTTCTTGCTTAAATTAACATCTGCTCATTGAGAATTTAACTAAGGCAAATAAATCAGCACAAGACCATATGGAAAAAGGATTGAGTATCTTTCATCCAATGTTTACTTGAAAAGGATTAAGTAAGCTGACTTGTATATTCCTTCCTCATTTTCTAAATCAAGTTACCACAGGTATTCTTTTGAAGCAAAGACTTCATTAAAAGGAGTCAAAGTGGGTTCTAGAACTTTCTGCCTCACTTTCATTCTTTAAGGAAAAAAATCTTAAAAGGACAAATAGTTGAAACTTCTTAGCAATAACACAGTAGCTAATGAGTAAAAAAAAAAAAAAACACCTTGAGAAGATAAAATGATCTGGTCAGGTTTTGTTGCCAGGCAGTCACATTACATTTCATTGGCACTCAACATATTAGGAAAACACATTAGTTATTCTTAATAACTGGCACTACGTGGTGCTGCTACAAATCACCACTTACCTGTTACCTGGGGCACATATGGAACTGACAATCTTTCCACACTGTATCCGCTGCCTCCTAATGATTCTGCAATCTTGTTTGTCAGGAAAAATAAATCTTTTTCATCCTTCTCTAAGGATTTTGGAAGACTGTCAAAACATATATTTGAAGTTATTGTCTACCAATAGATAATTGTTGGTTAAGTAAAATGTTTTTCTAATGTCTGTGAGCAACCAATAAGGGTCAACAGTAATGATTTGATGGAAATAAAGCTTGGTCAGTTTTTTAGGAATTAATACACACCTAAAATTAGTCCACTGAAAACCTCTACAATATTTTAGATTACTTTAACACTTCTTGTTTATCTGAAATATGTTCTTCACCTACTCTGCAACATCTTGAGAGAATATTATCTCTGTTAACTAAAAAAAACGGCACAGCCACAGTAATACTAATAGTAATTAATTAATTGTAATATTTGTCATTTGCCAGCGCTGTGCCCTTGTGGCAAAAAAGACTGAGGGTATCCTGGGCTGCATCAGGAGGAGCACATCAGGAGATCGAGGCAGGAGATCCTTCCCCTTTATTCTGCTCTGGAAAGAAGCTGAAGCTGGAGTGCTGAGTCAGGACATGGGCTTTACTTTAGACAGCCCACCACTGGGTCACTGAGCTGGATTCCAGGGCTGGAGCACCTCTCCAATGAAGACAGAGAGCTGGGCCAGTTCAGCATGGAGAGAAAGTGGTTCAGTGTGCACAGCTCCCTTCAGGGAGGGAGGGTGGAAAGGCCTCAGAGCCTGGCACCTTTCAGTTCTCCTCTGTGACAGAACCAGAGGCAATGGGCACAAACTGACACACAGAAGGTTCCATTTGAACATCAAGAAACTCTGTTTTGCGTGAAGGTGACCAAGCAGTGGTGGAGGTTACCCAGAGAGGCTGTTGAGTCACCATCCTTGCAGATATTCCAAAGCATCTGGATGTGGTCCTGCAGAGTCTGCTCCAGGTGACCCCGCTTAAGCAGGGAGCTTGGACCAGATGACCTCGAGATCCCTTCCAGCCACACCCATTCTGTGATTCAGTGAAAATTTATTTTGCTGTGTTAGCAGACTGAGCATCCTATTGAGCATAAATGCCTCTGACTACAATAAAAAAGTCTGAAATAAATCTTTTTCCATATAACTGTACATGCTTTTAATGATTGGGTTTCTTCTGCCTGTCCAGAACACCATAAAACCTCTGATTTTTTTTCACATATGTAACATTTTTCAATGATGTATGATTTTTAATAGCAGAATAAGGACTTCACTGTCCACTAACACCCATTTTGTATCTACTTACTCGCATTTGTCTTTGAAAATTGTTTCTGGTAGGAAATAAGCTGCTTCCACACTTCTGGTTTCAATGACCTGAAAAAAACCCCCAAATCAAATAGTACAAATTGAGTAGTTCCATAGTGGTTTTCTTCAATACCTAACCTTCACTAACATCTACCTCAGCCCAAAGGAGACATTTGGGATTTCTTTTAACCAGGGAAAGAGACTGTGGCTCTCATCCTTTAAACTAAAAATCTGGTTCTCATGGTCTTGTGCATGTCAATACTGTTTTACCAAATGCAGTGGGGCCATAAAGTCTCATAGCAGATGGAGATTTGGCCCATTACATGTGGCACCAAAAGCAAAATAAAAATGCTATACCTTGAGAGGAGACTATTTTGTTTATAATTTTAAGAGTTAGCAAGTAATGCCATGAGAGACTCAAGATCAAGAACAATGTCAGTGGACACAAATACGGGAGATCAACACCAGAAGCAATTACTTGACACAGGTTATTTATTGATTTTACAATAGACTGTGTATTGCTCTACATGACCTGAACTATTTAACCATATGTTACCTTGCTGACATGCTGACAAAAGGCAGGAACTGCAATCATTTGACTCAGGAAGTTTAGATAGGCTGCAACCAATGCCATGACACCACAACGATTAAACATTGGCAGATTATCCTCATTGATGATGGCAAGGTCCTGAAATACAAGGGGCAGCATTATGTTTTCCAAAGTTAGCAGGCTGTCCTGAATTAATAGAAGTCAAAATTATCATTGGCAACACTACCTGACATATGATGTTTATCTGATATTACTTAACATTTGATACCTCTCATCTTAAAATTCTAGTCTTCTAGCTCACTCCCGAATTAGGAATATATTGATCTGAAGTTAGAGAGCTTAAAGATTCAACCATTCTGAGGAGAAATAGATTTAATCAAAATTCTGTTCCTCAGAAAGGGAAGGGCAGGTTAATGACTGGTAATCTCTCGTCCTGAACACCTGTTGATCATAACATTTTCTCAGGAAAATTAGAAACAGCAGTTTGATAATAAAGATCACCAGTATGAATCACAAATACAGCACAATAGAGGGAATTACTTAATGTATATTAGCACTTCTTTGCTTATTCAGATTGCATTATTTTTGCTCTAGTAAAACACCTAATGTCATTTCCACCAAGTCAGGATTTGGTTCAATGACATATTTTAAAATGAAGGATGCACACTGCATTTCAGATGTTTCATAATGCAGCTGCACATTTGGGAATAAGGTTAATGACAGAGTGAACTGAGAATACAGGGCCTGATTTCATCAAAGTTCCAGGGCACATGTTGGCACTACTTTATTTTTGATTTCAACAGAGATAAACTCAATAAGCTATCTAGCTTCCCAAAGGACTGTATGCAAGTATGAGATAATATTCGAACCTATTAAAGAAATGTTAAGGAATAAAGCCTGCTAAGACACTGACAGAATTTTACTCAAAGGTAAGATAATATAGCCTGGTTTGATAACTATTCCAAACCAGTCAATTATACAGAAGTTTTCATCCCAGGTGTGGACAGTCCATACATTTTATACAGAACACTGTCACAAGATCATAGGTTGAGAGAACACCTTGTCAATCTGCTAATGAGCATCAGTGATTCTAAGAAATGTTTCAACAAATTTCCACATCTGCTGCTTGTCCTGAACAGCACACATTGTGGAAGTTTGTTACAAAACTGATTAGATGAAGCTTCCCCATTAGTAAGTGGTACCTACAAAGTGAACTTCCTTAGTGGATCAATCAAGTTTGGACCAAATGACGAGATTTCCAATTTGAAGATCAATATACAAAACCCCCCAGTTCTTCACATCTCTAATTACAAATATAAATTGTCAGTCAATGAACCCAACATAGACCCCTACCTGCAAGGCAATTGCTAATCGAATGAGATCAATAACCACTTCTTCATTGGCCAGTTCAATTGTGGTGAGAGCTAGAGATGTAAACAGCAGTTCAAAGTTTTTCTGGACATTGTCTTCTTCTTTGCAGCCTAAGTAGATGTGCCTGTACAACTGCTGACCATGCTATAAAAGACATAAAAGGGAAAATGAATATTAAAGAATAAAATAATTCAGGTTAGAAAGGACATTTTAAGGTCTCCTAGTCCAACTTGCTACTCCAAACAGGGCCAACATTGATATTACATTAATTGAGATAGAGAATTAAAAAAATAAAAAAAGATAAAATACATGTGTACACATACATACACAAACAAGTACATGACTAATCAAGAAGACATCAAGTTTCTAACAGCAGCTTCTTTATAAACACTGTACTGTTCTATTTTCTGCACAAATCTACAGATAGAGAAGATGACACAGAGAATTGCATGACTACTGCACAGTATCTGATGTTGGAATTAATTTCCTGTTGAAATATTAGAAAAAGCATTTGCCCATTTATAAAAAAGGAGAAACCAAAAAGTAATCTTGAAATATTCTCAAGAACATTTGAGTAACGGATGAGCTCCAAGTGCTATCCTTGTGAAGACATCAAATTTGTTCATGAAACAACTCCCCTCAAACAGCAAAGCAAGAAAAAACTCTGCTAGAAGGTGTTTCAGAAGGTGAGCAGGGTTCATTTACCAATGTGTAGGGAGGCTGCAGCTCTAGTGAAGAACACAGGTCATTTAATGAAAGACTCTCCACTGCAAAGGTGACTCTCTTCTCGTAACACTGTGCCTAACCAAATCTCAGTGAAGAAACTGTTACCTCAACACAGAAGAAAACTGTAAACACAAGAACCACAGGATAAGCAGCAGGTGTTGTATGGAGCACAGAGCTCAGTACCACCCCAGCATTCTTAATCTGTGGGAGGGCACAAGTCGGTACCAGCTGACACAACTAACTTTCAAGATCTGAAGAATAACTCTAGAAGTACTAATTCAGCTCTAAAAGGAGGAAGAAAAGTGATTTTCAACCTCTCTTTTTCAAAAGGACATATTTACTTAAGAAATAATGATGATGCTGTAGGTCTTTTCATTACTTCAAAAATCAAATAGTTGTTCAAACACATGTTGTATTTAGAAAACAGGGAAACAGAGCTATTAGCAAAGCACAAGCTACTATGAAATAAGCAGAGTAAGCTGTTTAAAGACCCAGTATATTTGGAAAATAAAAGTAATGAAATTTTTTATCCCACTGATAAAGAATTGCACTCAAATAGGAAAATAATGATTATGTGGATTTTCTCAATATGTATCTTTCTAGAAGACTGGAGAACACAAGAAGTTAAACACGTCCCTTCAAAGAAAGGAGAGAAATAAACTGAGCTAGTGGTCTGAGATGAAGAGTTTTGTGCCTATGTCTGCTTCCATTGCACCTGGGTATGATACACAATTGCCTGAGGATCCCCATGTAACATCACACAAGCCCAGATGGTCCATCCAGATCTTAATGGACTTCTGGAGATGCCTCATGCCTCTCTGACTATGCAGAGAATCTGGGAAGAGCAGGCTGCTAACATGCACATCTACACCAGGACAGTAACATTACAGTTATGATATGCACCTGAAACAGCATCTCACAGATAATCATTCACTTTCATTTCCCAGGATTAATAAATTTTATAGAAGTCTATATGATCTTTCCTTGACCTGTGAAGAATCTCTTTACCTCTTCTACCCTTTTATTCAGACCAATACTAACAATTCAAATATTAAGCTTGACACCTACAATTTTCATCCCGCAAAATACATCTTATCCAAACTGCTTTAAATCAGATATTAAATTAATGAATTAAAGTTTAATTCACTTTTTAAAAGACACATTACTAATAATTGCCCATATAGGAGTATTTTTTATATTTGTATTAATCCAGTTGCACATGTACTGGAAAAAATATTAACTGGACTAACTTAGCAAGAACATTTATCTTGCAATGTTAATTGAATGCTGTAGAAGTCTAACTTTCACATTATTACATATGCAGTATTTTTACCTACTTCAGTAATTTCTGGGTTTTGTTTACATACCTACACAGATAAACCACAGTCAGGAAAGACAGAGGACAGTGACAGCTTTATGCATTTTCCCCACATAAAACCCAAGGTATTTACTGTAAATAATCTCACTCCCTTTAAGTGTCATCTAAAAAACCCATTTTTCTTTAGAACGAAACATACTGACAAGTCCTCTGGTACAAAGTCCTGTGAAAACAATCTTTTGAGAAGATGGATTTTTTGTGCAAAGTTAATTTTCTTTGACATCTTTACATAAAACGTAAGATGTAAGTCCGTGTACCACAGCTATAGAAAGATTTCTAAATACAAAATTGTCTAAAAATACAGCAAAATAAAAGCCATACAAGTGAAAAACTACTACAGAGCAAAAATTAAATGCTGCACAGGGATCTGACAACAGGGAGGTCTTTTCAGAATCATGGTTTAGACAAATGCTGTTCTAATTTCATGCATATAAAAGTTTTAACTGAAGCCATAAATTAAAATTTTACTGCATGTACTCATCTTTCAAGTATCTAGAGCACCTCAACATTGAAATCACTGTAACTTGATTACAATAATTTGAAACTGATCTTTGTGACTTGTTGCAAAAGCAGAGCTGTAGAAGAAAAGCAAAACCACTGGTTCAGTTACTTTATCTTATTTCTGGGTAGAAAATTCTATTACCTTTTTCATGAAGCTCACATCTTGCCTTGAAATCTTGTCTCGTTTTATCTTTAGATCAGAAACATCTGGTATTATTCTACAAATGAAAGAAATGTTGTTTTAACAAAAAAAAACCCCAAAAAAACCAAAAACCAAACCAAAACAAAAAAAAGTTGGAAAGGAAGAGAATGTGGAATACAGGAACTATCCACACAGATCTTGACCCAATTCCATTTTAGTTATATCCATGCTTAACAAGGATATTCACATTTCAGCTGAAGCGGGAGAACCAGAAAGAGAATTATGACAATCACATATTTTTTTAGCTACATAAAAGAAGATATCCTGTCTTACACAGCTGAACTATGATATTTGAAATGGTCATTTAAGGTACTGCGCACTGAGGCTTACCTATAAAACACTTGACATCAACAAATGACACTGAACACTGTGGATTTACCAAAACAGTATATTAATAATTCATATTAGCAAAAACATTTAAAAATCAACAATACTTGTCATTCAGGCAATGAACTGGAATTTCAAGTAGGCTAATAAATAAAAAGCAGTACCTTATCCCTCTGAGCTTGGCTCTGTTGTCGTGCCGATCGATGAGGTTGTGCAGGATTTCCAGGACCAGCTGCCTCAGCTCACAGTCTTCCATGAGTGAAGGGGACAGCAATGGGTCCAGAAAGGGGGGAGGAAGTGCATTACTTATTGTTGTGGCTTTGTATCCTGAAGTCACCTGTTCATTGTTGGAAATGAAATTAATGTGTCATTACTGCATTATAACAATTAATTGCAGCTGTCACTCACTTTTTAGTGGGTTTGCTTTGGCATCTGCAAGGTGGATTCAAACTGAAGTATTGTATTAATTTTGAAAATTCCTAACCTCAGTATGAATTTGGAAGAACTTTAGCACACATTTTCAAATGTAGTCCCTCATGTTAAAAGCATTTTTTAGGATCTTTTCTTTACAAACACACCCTGAATTAAAAAATAAAGGCATAATTTCTGATTTTTTTTAATATGGCCTATGAAAATTTTGAGGCCATAAATTGAAGATGATAGTAATTCCAACAGACAATTAAATACAACAGAGATTTTTCCATTTAAGGTTATGACCTGCTCACATATGGTATAGTAAGCTCAGGTGAAATAAAAAAATGAGAAATCAGGGCCTATATGTACACCTTAAAGATGTATGGATACTGCTTTACTGCAAAACATGAAGTAAGCAAATACCACTTTCCTAGAAATCTGGTACCACAGTGTTGTTTCAAAAATTAATACTACCTTTGACTTGTCTCATTCAATTACTTTTAATTAAAGCAAACTCTGCAGGTACACAAAGAAAAGTAAACTTCTACCTAACTACTAATTCAAATTTTCATTAGCTGAACATTTACAGTAGTCAGAAATATTTAAAATTTACCATCCCTTAAAATGGAGGTTACCAGAATATTGCAATCTCAAAATATATTACAAAGTAGATATAACCTGTTGAGGATGAAAGGAGCAAAATTATTCCACATGTAATTATAATAAATGCAATAATATTTTCATCTAGTACGTAAATAATGATTGTATCTTCTTTATATATATTCCATACACACACAGCTTTTACATGTGAACTGTGTTGTACTGACTTTGGCTGGGATAGGTCATTTTCTTGATAGTAGCACACATGCTACTGTGCTCTGGATTTGTGACCAGACCAGAGCTGGTAATACAGGGATGATTTGGCTACGGGTGAGCAGGGCTTACTCACCTCCAGAGGGATATCCCACACTAAAATGTGTCATGTTCAGCAGCAGAACAGGAGGCAGACTGTGAGGGCTGCCACTGCTCAGGCACTGGCTGGCTATCAGGTGGCTTGTGGTGAGCAATTGGAGTTTTTTAGGTGGGGGTTTTATTTTATTATTGCGTCTTTTTCTCATTTCTTGGTTTTGTTTTTCTTGGTTTCCCTTTTTTTACTTACTAAACTGTCTTCACCTCAACCCACTTTTCTCACTGGTACTGTCCTGATTCTCCCTCCCCATCCCCCTGGGGCAGAGTGAGACCAGGGACTGGGTGGTCCCTGGTGCCTCTGGGTTAAAGCATGACACTTTAACTGAGGGGTTCACAGGGACTGACAGGAGCACCAGGGGACAGGAAGGTAGCTGATCATTCATTCTGAAAATGGAAAATGACTGGTATTACAAGCAGCAAGGCTGCAAATCTAAGTGCACAGTTTTAATGAAGTGCCAGATTTCAAATGTCTATCCAGCATTAACTTGCCTGCCTGTATGCATGACAACAGACTAATTATATTATGAAATATGATTCTTTTGTAAAGATTACATGATGTACAATGTTGAATTTTTTCCACAGTATTTTTCAATGACTAACTTATTAAGCATCAGGACAATGACCTTCACATCTTTGTGCCATGATGGGATTTTACTTCCATATTCTAAAACAGGATGCAAACCAAAATTCAGTGTCCAAAATGTTAAATCACTTCCACATGCACAATCCGACTCCATTAAAGTGCACTTACAGGCTATAAAGCACACAAAATCATTAAAACAGTTCTTATCTCTTTGAATGAAATTTTAAGACTGGTGAGATGAACATTGTCAGGAGCAGCTTAGACACACCTGAGTCTATGTTTAATGAAGACAATGTGCAAAATAACCACCTGAGGTCCTTCCTAACAAATTTGCTATCCTTAAATTGCAACTGTGAATGCCCAGCTCTTTTGCAAACTAGAGTCTAAGATTTCAGATTTGAACAAGCCAAGAATGGTTTAACCTATTGGCCTGTCAAAGCAGGGATAGAAACTCATTTTCCAGGAGGACATTCTTCTCCTTTAGTTTGTGAAATTATTCCTTATGCCATTTCCCCTATTTGAGTCACTAAACAGTTTTCAGCTTCTGCAACAAAACAGGCCAGCATTCTACTGGCAAGTGCCTCCTTTATTACCCACTTGCTGATTCTTACCATCTGGGTCTATTTCCAGAAATACTCTTTGAAGATTTATAGTTGAAAAATGTATTTGTAATAAAAAATTTATCACACCTTACAAGAAACTTGGGAAACATTAGGAAGGAAAGAACAACAGTGTCTGAGGTATCCATTCCTATGGTTTTAAAAATATTGGCCACTCTACTAATTACCACTTTTCCAGGCTCAGAGATAAAAGTGATTTCACTTTGATGTTGCCAGTATTGCTGGCAGAACTCAAGCTATTCTAGGATGTTCTTTTGGATCTGCAGATCCAATTATAACTGACATTCACTGAAGTGCTCTAAGAGGTGGAGGTGTATTTCTTGTGATGTTTGCAATGTAAGTTGGGAAAATGCTTTCATAATATTACACAACAGAATTACAGGTCTATGCAATGTGAATGTATGTTTATTTTCATAATCCAGAGCTGTTATACTGTACTTTTATCTGTAAACATACACATAAAGTGAAACACTGTGTTTACAACATAGTATACTGATCACAGAAGGCTTACCATAAGCAAAGATCTCAAAAGCATGATTTGAATCCTCCTGGTTCCCAAATCTCTGCAATTGGAAAAAAAAAGTTACAAAATAGGTTTTCTTGCATATCTTTGAAATATTATTCTACTCTAGACATTATTCTCATTTTTGTCAAGTAAATACAGCAGTCTTGGAAGGGATGCTGGATGATCATAGAAAAAGGAAAGTATCTTCAGCTGAGCTGAATAACTAAATGCTTTTGAAAGACACATTTACAGGAAGGCTTAAAAAATGGAGCACATGCAGTTGAAGAAAAGATTAAATTGTATACATGAAGCAGATATCAGAATTTTCTAAAATGTTCAACCACTATGAGCTTGATGTTATTTTCACAAGCATCAGCAGTTAAAATTTCTTCTGGATTAAAATGCAATTGAGTCTTTCAAGAAATGCAGACACTTCTTTAAGTCAGACCCCAAAACTTTGAGACTGGAAAAAAGTTATCTGCAAAATCAGTAAGAAAAACTGAAAGAGTTCCCAGTTTTCATATCACAGGAAGGTACATGGAACACCACTTGACCTGTTCCTCATCTGTTTTCAATTCCCTCCTGCAGGTACTAAAAGTAGCCAAATAGCTAATGGTATATAGTCACTACTCTTGCAAGATCTTAGGAGATAGACATGCACTTGGAATAAATTGCTCCATTTAAAGAGCTTATTTCAGGAAAGTAAAAGAGGTACAAGCCATTTTGTCCATTAAATCGTGTAAAGGAAGATCAACCCTCTTCACAAAAGTTGGCCTCTACATAACAGTGGGAACTTCTACCCTAATGGGCTACAACCACGGCTGCTATATCATTCAAATGCCTTGGTTAGATGAAACCAAAATTTTAAGTAATGCAAGAATTTATCAGCAGTCAGAAAGCCTTCTTTGTTCAGAGCGATATATGCACATCATACTAACACACTGCTCAGGCATATGTTTACACACAATCTCATAAATGGAAAACCATACAGTTAAAAATCAAACAACCACTACCCCCAACTGTTAATCCAAGTAGAGAATTTCATAAGGATTTGTTCTTGAAAGACCTCCATAAAGAGTGACAAGTGCTTGGCACAGACAGATTTGTGTCTTCCATGGAATAGCATCCCATGCTGCAGGGATATTGTATTAAAAAGCCATCTAGAAGTTGGAAAATGACAATGATTTCCTTCTTAATCTAGTAGGGGGTCACTCATGTGGTGCAAAGTGTCCATGGACATGTGGAAAGAACAGCTGCAGCCTTTACAGGAACTGTCCCATACTGAGGAAATGCAGTCCTTTAAACAAAATTTTTCCTTTTACAAGGAAAAGTATTGTGTGTAGGGCAACCTTTAAACTGTGGGTTTAGTAAGTCTGCCCACTTAAAGCTTATTCCTATTTCTAAATACATAGGGAAAATCCAAAATTCACTGGAATTTCTGAAGTTATTCTTAATCTGAAGTCAATTTATACAGACTTTAAAAAAACCCTTAAAAATAATTTGCAAATTATGTACCTATTTGAAAAAATGTATTTATAATTAAATTCCTCTCATTCTCAAAACTCACATGTAAAAAGTTATGGAATTAACAATCATAAAGTACATAATTTCAGAAAAATCTGTACAGATGCAGAGAGTAAGATGTTTTAGTGCAAAATGAACTGCATTCCAATCAGGCATTTTCTATCAGTAACATGCATGTAGGTTGATTTCATATTACTGACACTGAGCTTGGTTCTGCATAATGTTTAATACAGCCCCTAAGGAGTGAGAATTTGCATTTCACTTTTCTTAATTTAATTTTTCACTTCTCAATTTATCAAGATTCTAAAATCTAGATTTTTAATTAGAAATGTAGGATATACAAACCCAAGGTGACCGGGATCCAGTGACTGTGAAGTTGTTCCCAAAACAGGTACTTTGCTCATAATGAACATCATAATCTCTGATCTCTGGTAATCTGGGAGGTTGCTTCCAAAAAATCCTAAATAAAACCAGAACAAAACCACAGAAGAAAAAGAGATATAGGGCCCTTCTCTTTATAAAAAAAGTCCTTAGAATACAAGGAATATGCTAACAGGTCAAAATAGATGAAGAATAAACCTATGACTTGCTTTAGGGCATAATCTCATGTTTATTTCTGCTTAATGATTTTAGGGAGTCTTTTTAATGATACTGACTTTCACCTTTGAATCCTAAAACCTTCTAATTTTATCCTCCTCTAAATATACAATTTAAAAATTAAATTATATATTTAATAGAGTCTATTAACTTGTACCTAGTGAGGAATTGGAAGTGTTTCTCATGGCACACAGTATTGTTACATTTGTCTCTTAAGTCTCCATTAAATGTTACAAGTGAGGGGACAGAAATCTCAGAGACATTTGACTATTTTATGACTGTTGCTGTTCCTGGGGAGAGATGAGGTAAGTAGCTCCTGTGCCACAAAGATGGGAAGAGGAACACTCCAGAACGGGGCACAGGGAGGGTTCCTGGACCAGGGGAACCTCGGAGCAGCAGGAAGAGCCACAATGACTTAGGGAGCCCAGGCAGGGTCAGGAGAAATGTCAGGGGCACACAACACACCTCTCCTGCCTTAAAAGAACCCCTTAGGGAGTGCTAGCATCAGCTGGCAGGCAGGGCACTGCAGCTCCACCAGCCTGACCAGGGTGAAATGGTTTCCACTATCAGAAGACACTGTCCTCTCTCAGCTCTGCACCCACCACAACTGAAGCAGCTGCCCAGACACAGCTCCAGTGGGAACATGCTGCCACCCCAGGGCCAGCTGCAGGCTGAGCCCTGCTCTTAGGGCAGCACAGCCACAGTGGTGGGCACAGCTGTGACAACATATTCCCAACACTCCCCATGGAAAGGGATCAGGGGGTTTGGGTTAATGGCAAGTCCAGTGTGAATCAAGAGTGCCCTGGCAGTCAGAAGAGTCAACTGTGCCCTGTGGTGCACCAAGCACAGCATCACCAGCTGGCTGAGGAGGTGACTGTCCCATCCACCTGCACTGCTGCAGCCCCTCCTTGAGTCCATGTTCTGGGTGCCTCAATCTAAGAACATCAAACACCTTCAAGGGGGGCAGTGGAAGGGGAGGTGGTGATCTCTCTCTGGTGACAGTGACAGGATATGAGGAAATAGGATGAAATTGCATCAGGAGCAGCTCAGATGGGACATCAGGAAAAGGTTCTTCACTGAAAGGATAGTTGGCCACTAGAACAGGCTCCCCAGGGCAGTGGTCACAGCACTAAGCCTGACAGAGTTCAAGCAGTATCTGGATGATGCTCCCAGGCACATGGTTTAGTTGAAGCAGTCCTGGGAGGAGCAGAGAGTTGAAATCAATGATCCTTATGGGTCCCTTCCAACTCCAGACATTCTATTTTACTACTGTGCAGTAGTATAATGTTAACTTCAGTAGAAAGAAGCTTCACTTTAAAAGATTGGTTTGTGGGGTTTCTGGGATTTTTTTTTTAACTTGAGAGTTTTACTGAAATGGTGAGAAATAATCTACTACATACTTGTTACTGCTCTAGAAAGCTTCAAGGCAAGCAAAGGCACAGATTAGTGAACAACATTTAAGTTACATTTCCCCTTTTTCTTTAGGAAAAGGAATACATATCATAAATGCACCCCAAGATATTTAACATTACTACCATAAAGGGAAAATCTCAGAAAGGGGGAGACACTATTTTAAGAAAATAATTTCCAGTGCTGTGCATTAAAGTACTTCAGTTAAGTACTGGTAGCACAACTGGCCATTAGGTGTCATTGTTGCTACTATGTTTAGCATTCATTTCTATCCATTTCAAAGTAGTACTGCTGCCTTTTCCCCCAACCTGGAAAAGAAACTCAAGATCATTTTAGCAAGGAGGTAATATAAAAGGGGATCTTGACTTTTGAACACCTTCAGGAGCAGTTATGGAAAGATGTTCATAAAAGCCCATCCCCTCCAGGGGTGAGTCCATATTTACAAGTTTTAGGAAATTAGCACAATTGATTAAAAGCACCAATTAGGAGGACAAGTGATGATGCAATTCCATCCCCCCAGGTCAAATCCCTTCTCTGGAGCCCCCCTCTCAGCACTGGCTATATTTTGTTTATGGAAATGTACCTCAGAGCTGTTCTCAGCCTTGGTTCTCAGGAAGAACCAAGATAGGACAGGGCTTGTACGCCCTGGGGCTTGGAGTTCTGGAATTTGTTTTGTCTTTCTGCCAAGGGAAAGGCCCTGGAAATGTACTGGGAAAGCTAGCTATTAATACAATAGGCTACAGAGTTACAAATATGTGTGCAAAGAGTACAGGGAACATATAAAAGAAAAAAGGCAAAAACCGAACGGCATCAGTACCTACTGAAATACGTATTACTGTATATGACAGTTTGCAGGGATTTTCAAAAAAGGACTAACGTTAGTTCTGTACCAAAGGTAGAGATTTCTACATTTCAATGGCCATATAATAATAAAATTAAAATATTACCATATAATATAATTAATTTAATTAATATAATTAAAATTAATTTTAAGTCCACCAGCATTTTTAATTTTCATAAGCTTCTTGTCTGTGTGCTTAACATTTAAAAGAACAACCTTTCAGAAATCAAACACATTAAGCAAGCCTGAGAACGAGAGGCAAACACAATAGAGAAACCACACTTGGTAGCAGTCCTCTATGATTCAGGCAAGCCCAATATCATCTAATCAGGGACGGGGGGAAAAGGGGAGGAATTTTAAGTGAGCCTGTGCCATTGTATTACTCACCAATTGTTTGAATAATTGCATTCTGGACAATCCTCTCATCGCTATCCTTGGAGCTTGTGCTCAAAGTGGCACTTTCTGTTGAACTGCGCCTGTCACCCAGCTCAAAGTCAACACTGATGCGCAGGTGCTTCAACAAGGTATTAAAAACCTCCAGAACTGTTGGGCCTGGAAACAACAAATAACAGTGATTGCATCTGTCAAGGGGAAGATGTCTGAAGAAAATTAAAACTGGGCTTTTCAATCCCTTTTCACAAAAAATGGGAGTAGGATGAAAAGAACCAAGTGAAATTCAGGGTCTGAGGCATCACGACCAGGGATAAACTTTTGAGGTTTACACCTCGATATTTTAAAAATTAACTTGGAATCAGGAAATACAATCAGGTACATGTGCAAAATCCATTATGATCCATTACTGGGTCTGGCCAGGATGGAGGTAACCCAATTTTCCTTGTGCATGCAGCTTTTGCTCCACTCATCAAACCCTTTATCTTGATCCATGAAACTTCTCACCTTCTTTCTACATTGTCCCTGTCCTGTGGGAAAGGGGGGTGCAAACAGCCCAGAGGCAACTCACCATGCAAGTTTCAGATACAAAACAGGAGTGGGCTGCTGAAATTAAGCATCAACAATGGATTAAACTGCAAGTGCTTGCTCCTGAACTTCATCAAAGCTACTAAAATCCAGTTCTATACACTGGATCAAATAATGAGCTCTTTTCATCATATGGTAAAAGATTTCGCAAGTCTGTGCATGCAAGTGGATCTCACATAAAGAAGAAGGACAGGCTCAGGCCCAAGCTAATGAAGCAAAACAATAATATTTCAGCAGGACACCAAAGAACATCAGGAACAGAGCACGTGAGTGTACATCTCTTCATAACTACTCTTATTTCAAGGAATTATCCTGAGTTTAAATGACATATTTCACCCTATGTCAGCTGCTTCACAGTCAGTCAGAAAATTTCTCAAAGATCATTCTTACTCCCACAATACACAGGTCACAGCTGTATCACAAAGCAACAGTGCTCTTGACATTTTGTAGCGACACACAGCTCTCTCAGACGTTATGATTTCTTTCCTTTCACAATTTTTTCACTCATTTTTTCAATGCAAAGGATTATAAAAGAGTCAAACAACCGAGTACTTATGTTTGGAGTAATTGTAAACCAAGTAAGATTTCAAGCATTTTATCAGCACAAAGGAGAAAAAAATTAATAAATACAAAACCTTCTCAAAAAATGTGTTTCAAATCAGTCTGAAACCAAAGTGAAAATGAGCGCCACCCTGCAAATTTATCCTTTGACCTGATGCCTTTAATTTAATACAATTTACCTATTGATCCTTTAGCTGCTATTGCAACTGCTTCCAGAAGAACCTGAATAATGCCAGCACGAACTCGTGGTGAATCTCTTTTGCGGACATCAAGGTGTCCAAGGATTTCTTGTATTACATGATGGGAATATTGTGCCTATTAAAAAAACAGACAGAAAATCTTCATCTGTGACTTAAACAAGAATAAACTCATACATGACTCAACTGTGGTCATGATCATGTTCCCATTCTGCATCGTTTTCATTCAGAAATTTATCAAAATTACAGTCAATTCACGACTAAATACGGATTCAAAATTCTGCCATGAGAGATGAAGCTATACAGGTTCATTCAGCCAGCCCAGTGTAAAAAAGCTTAGAGTCTTAAAATATCCAGGAACATCTACAAGCACAGAGGAAGCATGAAGTGGTGCTTCACTCAGCTAAATGCAGTTCAAAGAATTCAGCACCATTGATATAAATGCTGAGAAAACTCAGCTTTCTTCCACAAATCTGGAATTTTACACTTTTGTCTTTTGGGGGCGTGTGTTTGATGCAATCAAAGAATAATACCTTGATATTTACAACAGACAATCCTAGTCATAGAATGGATTGAGTTGTGAGAGACCTTAAAGATCATCTCATTCCAAGCCCCCTGCCATGGGCAGGGACACCTTCCACTAGACCAAGTTGCTCAAGGCCCCATCCAACCTGGCCCTGAATGCTTCCAGGGATGGGGCAGCCACAGCTTCCCTGTACAACCTGCTCCACTGCCTCATTACTCTGCTGGTAAAGAATTTCTTCCTAGTATCAAATCTCTACCTTCCCTCCTTCAGCTTAAGGCCACAATATAGATTGCTCACTATGAAAAATCCTCAGCACAACAGTTGCATGTGAAGTTGGTTTCTTGGGCTGGAAAAGCAGCACAGGTGTATCGGCATGGAGAAATAACCAACCTGAGAGATTTCTTTCGTCAAGCACAATGTCAGATCAGAATGGTTTGTTCTGGAGAAGCACCACCCACTAGGTTCCATTGGATCTTTTGGATTCTTTGACTTCATCTACTGTCTACCACTAGCATGGTGAAATGAGCATTTAAACCTCTCTCATGTGCTTGAAAGATGTATACAAGGAAAAAAAAAAAACCAGGAGAAAATCCTACCTGTATAGAATACATTATAATTTTAAAGCAGGAAACAGCAAATTCATTAGGATCCCATAGTTTATGATGGTCTAAATGCCTGTAAGCAAAAATTAAGACATAATGAAATAATTACATTCTGCAGATATAATAAATGGTATCTTAAGAATTTTCTCAAAATTCACCTCAAATGGATTATTTACTTAAATAAAACTTCTATACAATGACTTATGAACTAGGTAAGAAATTTAGAACTTCAGAAAAGCACTTGTTTTCTAGGTTTAGGATGTGATCACAAAACATTTGGCTGAACAGAAATTCCTGATCTTCTAGATCCAGAAATTGAAGGAACCTAGTTACAACAAACATATATTTAAGAATGTACTGTTTCCACACAGAGTGCTGTGACATCAGATGCTTGTTTACATGAAAGGGATCTGCTGAAGTGGATGGCTGTAACACTTTGAAAATTTCTACTCTACGGAAGATAAGTTAATTTGAATTACAAGCTGCAAAATAATTAGAGCTGAATGCTCCATCCAGAACAGAAACTCTAACAACTATTTTAGTTTTCATAGTAGTTTCATAAATAAAATATATGGAAAACAAAAGAGCTACTCTTTATGCATATATGCCTTTACACTGTGAAGCATTTCAACACTTACTGCAAGAAATATCAAAACAAAATCCAAATAATAAATGCATCAGTTTCTCTTTAAATGGGATAGGAACCACAAATGAAACAAAAATTTATCAGAGTTTCAAGCAAATACAAAAAATTCTGCTTATGCCAAAATGTTGAAAGCTATGAATAGGGCACACAAATTTTTGCAAAAAAGAGACTTGAGTCCCTGAAAAAACATGACAGAAGTAACTGTGTTTTTCTATCTAGAAGATTGATGAAAAGGTAATTTTGGATGCATTTTAATTGGTACAATTTAGGTTTTAGAAAAATCAAAACAAATCCACAAACAAATTGACCAATGAACAGCAAACATTCCAAATCAACAAAAATCCTTTATAACACAAACTGAATTTAATTTGTGTTCCAAAACAGATATCTCAGCTACAGAATCATTACTGCTCTCCCTTTTCTCAAAAAACTTAGGAAATGTATAAAGTTGCTTGAAACAACAAACTCGAAAGCCCTACAGGTGAAAGAAGTCAGCACTGTGAACAAAGGAGGACTGACTGAATGCTGACTGAATTCTTACTCTGTCTAGAATCTGGAGATGTCAAATCCCTCCTAGGCAGCTGCTCCCAGCCCAGTCACCCAAGTACACTGCTCTCCTTTAAGGCTGATTAAACCAGATGACACAAATCATCTCCTGTGCCCTAAATTATCTTGCAGTCCATTGCAGAGATTAGAAAAAAGTTCTGCCATTTTGACACATCACATACCTTTAACAGAAGTCCCTACAGGAAAAAATGTCAAGAATTTTAAAGGTATTTGCCTGCCAAGATAACAGCAGAATTGCATTACTAAATATCCCACTTGATATTTGTTGGGGATAGCTGCCTTTCTTGTGCACAGGTATATTTAATCCTGCCTTGGGACAGAAAACCAACAAAAATACCTCTTTAAATCCTTCAAGGCTTAGTGGCTCATAATGTATTTATTCATGTCTTCTTCCTCTCTTAATATCATTCCAGTACAATCCATCATATCTTGTCCATGATAGCTTATTTTAGCTAATGTATTTTATTTGTCTCATCAAATAGAAAATCACAGTCTCCACTATCTTCTGATTGAAACTGATCCTTTAATCTTTCAGGGTAGCATGTGTTCTCTGTTACCCTTGACAGTTCCTGTTCATCTGCCCCAAAGATCCATTCAGGCAGATTATGGTCAACTACATCCCATATGTTAAAAAAACCAAACCAACCTCTCTAAACAAGACATACACTTTTATTTTGCCAGAAAGGCCAAGTATTAGCTGCTTCAGGTAGATGAACTGTTGGGAAGACAGCAGGGGTAAGATGATAGCCTTGGTTAAAGCTTTGTGTAACAGCTCAATGGGCAGCATACTTTGTATACTGGAATTTTCCTCCTAAGGACAGCAGGATTAGATTCCTGTAGGTGATGCATTTTACTGATCATAACAAGTGTATTCAATGCAGTTTTTTTTTTTTGCAAAAGACAGTAAAGGGTATGTTTAGTATGGTGCATTTACGTCAGTTAAAATCAAGTCACACCTTAACTCCTTTTTTTTTTTTTTTGTTTTTTTTTTCAATTTACATTTCTTTTAATAAAGAGTATCTAACAAAAATGTAAAACATTCTATTGCTGGATTAACAAATGCCAAAGTCTGCCTTCCATTGAGATCTGCTGCATATATGTAGCAAATGTGCACAATTAGGTTTCTCAATTTCAAAGGAACAGAAGAACCAATAATTCAAATTTCTGGGGACAGAGCCACTAATGATCCCTGAATTCTTTCTCAGAGCCACACATGTAAGCAATCCTTAAAGTAATAGATGATAAACTGATAGCAAGCATTAGAAAGCATAACTGAGGAATGCATGTATGGGAATATATAAAATATTTTGCTAATGCATCATATTTGCTGGAAGAATATTGAACACCAGATTGTTAATATTCCAAACCCCTGCACACACGATGTGATAACTGACAAGAACTGAAATGCAGTTGTTACACTTGGGAAATTTTGCTAGATTTCTGGATCTCCCTGAATCTAATCTATTCACCATTGCAAACCCATGCTAAGTACGTCTCAATAGCTTCTGACTGTTGACATAACATAAAAATTCTTTTCAGGTGATAAAGCAAAATGTTTTGACTTTCATTAAGCAATCAGTGAGATTGATCTGTAAGATTTCATTACAGATTATTATTTGAGAGTTTCTAGTTACTTCATGTAGACACTTATAACCAAGGAGACTTTCTGCTAAAGGCACGGGGAATTAATGTCAATCCAAACCTACACCAGGAGACTGACTTCAGATTTCTCCTATCTTCATTATATTTCAATCCCTTGATCATTGAATACACCCTGCCTCATGATGCAAGCAGCACTGCTCTCTCAGCTTTGCAAAGAAGTGACAGCATGCTGCCTGATACTGCAGCGCCACACGAAGCAAGCCTTCAGGTGGGGAACTGAACCTGCACCTTCCTGTTAGCACTGTAATAAGAGGCCTTATCTGTATTTCCAGAGTTTCCTTAAAAACTGTGAAATAGCTGTAAACTGTTAGATGAAACTGTTTTTTAATCATGAGCTAAGTCAGGTTTTTCAATCTGATAAAGTGCAATAGACTATCTCAAACTTTCATTCTAACTGTTCTGTCATTCACAAAGTGAAGCTGATTAGATAGAGCTTTTTGTTTAGGAAAAACAGCTTGGAATTGCATTTTCTGCATTTCTTGTTCTTCAAAAATACTAAGCCTTTACAGCAGTCATTTCTAAAAAGACACATTTGGCAGCTTGTCCTCCAAGTGGAACACAGAAATGGTGACCACAAAGCCTCTCTATTCATAGAGGAGATAATGTATTCTGAGTAACTGGTCATTATCTACTCATTTTGGTGCATAAATGCAGCATGTGGCATGCTGAGATGCAACTGGTTCCTTACAGTCATAGCATGTAAGAAATGAAAATAGGCTGGAAATAACACCTTAGAGACACAGGCTTTAGATTTGCCACAGGAAAAGTAACTAAGATGCCTTCTCAAATCCCAAACCAAGCACTACCTCTAGTCTAGGCAATCAGGAATTATTTGTAGGAAACTTCCCTGATACTATAATGATTCAAAAGGCTAAAATCTCTGCAAATGATGATAAAGTTTTGAGATAAACCCATAAAAAGAATTGAAAAGTGGCAAGAAAGTAGCTGCAGTATAGTACCAAGTAGTCCATCCAGACTGTTTAGTACCTAGGTGTTCACTGTGATCACAGGTATTTTGGAGGAATGCAAACCTTAAGTCTAGGAAAGAATGAGTGTTTTTTAATAAAATACTCAAATTTGCAACAGAAACCCCTATCAGGTTGGTATAACAGTTACTCACAGAAAGTAAGAGAATGGTACAATTCTTTGGAGTCAATGCTTTTTTAGGACAAACAAGGGGTTTTCTGCCTTCAACACCAACCCTATCTTCATTTGAAGTTTCTGTTCTTAACACTAGTAACTTGAAAACAGCTTTTGGTAGCTTGAGGATCTTTCAGTGTATAAATGAAATACTTAATCTTGGTGGGAAGAACTAGACCGCCTAAGAGAACATATTCCTGTACCTGGGATGTACCTTGAAAAATCTACAAGAAGAAGCAAGCAGGTCTCCTCACCACCTGGAAAAGCCAGGGTTTGAAAGTGGTATCACTGAGTGTTAATACATCAGATATCATTTGTACTGTGTGTGTTTGTGCATAATGTGCATACTGTGTGCATATCTGCCACTCGTTACTAAATGAGCTGTTAAAGATACTCCTGACAGAAAACTGAAACAGGTCCTGGAAGAAAATGGCAGGAAAATATAAATTGTAACTTTATGGGGCACAGTATTCCTTTGTGCTACTTGTATTTTACTTGGTTTGTCTGTCCACTGATTGTAACACTCATCTATGGGACACTAATAGCTTGGATAAAGTTTCATATTGAAAAAAAAAAAAGACCAGCTGAAGCAACAACTCATGTAAATTACTGTATTTCACTTCTAAACTCAGTAAAGCACGACATGCATTCCTCCATGACTACCTTGAAGTTTACACACAGGCAGCAAAGAGGAGAGATTAAAAGAAAGACTTTTTTTTAAAGAAATGTAAATGGAAACCTTTGAATTGAAAATCAGGAAGAAATTTAATGCAACAGAATTGAGGATGAAATAAAGAAAACATCTTAAAAAATTCCATGAATTTTCAACTTACGCAAAAACTGGTCTGACAGCATTATTCATATTTCCATAGGTTGCTCGTCCCAGTAGCTCCCTGAAACAATTCTCAGCCAGCACAGAAGGATTTTCTTCTTTCACTCCTCCTGAAGGAGAGGATGGGGGGCCTATTCTGCTGAAATAAAACAAAATACATTGATTATATTACTGACTAATATTCACTTTTTCTTTAATTTCCTATCCTTGATATTAAAACATTTACGAGTCATGCTTTTCAACTAGGCAAGAACAATATTTCAAATATGCCTCAAAACAGAATTCTGAAAAAAGTATTTTATTCTCTTATAGCAGGGCCACAGATCCTCATCTGTGCACTGAGTACTGACCACTGTAATTATTAATCATTATTTATATGGCCAACACAAAAGCTGCTAATACTCAGTTAACTTGTTACACACCACATTTTGACAAACCACTGTGTGTTGCTAACAATGAATGAAGGCTGTGAAACCATGAAAAAAGTCACACAGAATCTTGCTCAGATTAATGATCTGAGTCCCCTGTCCGCTACTGAATCCATACTGTGTGGGTGAGCATTAAATCAAACTCCAATACTTCTGCAGAAACAGATGGCCTGTGAGTTGAAAAAAAAATGTCTAAGTGAACTAATTAGAATGTTATCACCCACACAGTTACCTCTAAATAGACAGTGTAGAAGTTGGTCACCTTCTAACTGAGTGTCTCCCATCATTACTACGGACAAGGCACTGCTGAGCCCCTTGCTGGGGTACTGTGGTGAAAACAGGTTTCACAAAGAAAGCAAACAGCTCCCCCTGAAGTACCTCCATTACTTACCAAGAGTCACTGAACCTACAAGTGACAACCTTTTTTTTTTCCTCTCACAGAACACATTATAGGAACTTAAGTGAGGATTCATTCACCAACGTTATATACACCTAGTATCTTTAATTTTAGACTGCAGAAATCAGTATCCTAAATCCTTAAACATAATTTCAGTCCTGCAGTGCAAACTTTGTGTTAAGTACATTTAAAAGTGTCAACCAAGAGCATCCAGTTTAGTTAAGCATCATAAAAGCTTTAAAGCATTATAAAAACTTGCAAACTGAAATATCACTAGTCAAATGAACATGCTAACATCATAGTTGCAATACCATCTTTTGATGACAGAAAATTTTCTAGTGTTTCCATAACAGTGAAATCTAAAATTTGCCATATGAAAATCCTGTTGCCTCTGGAAACATCAGTGCTTCAGGAGTTACAATAACAGCACTAACTTGTCAGATTTTAATAACAGAGGAGCCTCAGGAACTCTGTTAGATAAGTAAGGAGAGACAGTTTTAAAAGTGCAGCATGATTACAATTTTAAAAGGCATGACAATTCGTATATAATCCACGAGCACCACAAAACTCCAGCTTTATCCAACTGCTGTGCCACCCAAACTCCATTTTTTTCCCCATTCCCTGTACTGCCTGGACTCTGATCTGGGGAGATGGGCACCCTTCTCAGCACAGAGAAGGCACATGAGATAGTGTGGGACTGTCATTTCCATTGCTGTTTTGACACAGATTCCCTAAAATACAACAGCATTGCAAAGGTGGGTGTGAGGGGAGGAAAGAAGAAAGCAGGCTGCACAGCACACAGAGCTAAGTCTGCCTGAAAGAATTCCAGTTAAAATTAAGTAAAAATAAGTTCTGTTTTTACTGCTTGCAAATGCAAACCTACAGAAGGTGACTTCTCAGTGCTGCTTGGGAGTCTTTTTTTAGATGAATCTTCCTAGTATAAAATGTTACTCTTTGACTGCATCAAAATGTCTAAAATTATCTTGTGCTGTCTGTAGGAGTAACATTTTATTTGAACTTAAACAGCACCTACTTCAAAGTATTTCTCAGTAAGTATTCCTTGGCATTGACAGATAACAGACAATGAATATTGAATACTCTCCTTAGTTTTAGAGGAAAGTTTTGTACAGCCTCAGTTTCTAGAGTCAAATAAGTAACTTATAGTCATAACTCATGTTTCGCTGACTTGGTTTTTACAGAAATATCAGAAAACCTCTGAGAAATCCAACTGCAACAGTTAAGGAAAAAAAGTAGTATTCCTCTGCATCTAGACCTTTTGTACCACCATAAGAGGGCTGAAAATGTGCTTTGCCATGCGACGGGCACGGGTAACTCCCTTTAGCTGCTCTACTGGCTTTTTGTGGGCAATCTCTGTCAGAAGTGGCAACAAGGAACTGGAAGGAGGATGTGTTGAAACAGTAGTTTCCATAGCAAACACCTAATCACAGACTTAAACTAGCTCAGAGCAACTCAGCAACTTAAGCATGAGACTTCCTTAATACCCCAAAACCAGGACTAGCCAAAGATATCACAGGACATGTAAAGTAAGGCTTAACCACTACTTTTGAGCAGAGTAGGTGCAGGAATGTTTGACTATGATTCACTCACCCTGAGAAAGAAATAAATTCTAACCTAGTTCTAAAACTGAATTTGTATGAACATTACAAATATATCAGAAGGTTTTTGAAGTCAAGTTTACAGTAAGTGCTAGGGTGTCCTTCTGCCTGAAATAAGGCTGGCATGTTTAGCTCCACAGCAGTCATGAAGAATACGTTACAAAGTAAGTGAATTACCAATTTCATACATCCCTCCCCTATTTTACAGATGCACATAAGCAGACATACACATCACATAATGTCTGATAGACACCTAACTAGAATGTGCCCTCAGATATATGAGCAAATAATGACAGCCACAAATACAATTATATTTTTAAAATGTTATTGAAACAGTAAATTCTTAGCTCTAAGAAGTGTCTCATCTGCTCTGTACTCAAAAGAATCCTGAATTAAGCTATTAAGGTTCCACAAGCTAAAATTACACTGACTTTCAAGGTACGCTTTACCTACATGTACTTCAGCTTTAAATAAAAATGGTTTTTTCCTGTGGATTTAACTTGGGGATATTTTCTGGAATTTCTGCTCTTTCTCAAGTAATGCTTTGATTCCATCTGTCAGGACAATATGCTTCTTACTCCTACTCTTCAAGATGTCTCTGTGCTCCACAAATATGAAGTCACACATAAAATAAAATGAGAAATTGTCTGTAACATCATTTAAGACCAGCAGGTAACAAATTAGGAATACTGTTTTCAGCTTTTCTGTCATATGCACATCATACAAGGCGCTTACTCACCCCTTGAAAAATCATTAATCTTTTTTTTCATGTTCAATGTGCACTGTAGGACAAGTTTCAAACACAACAGTTCAAAAATTTAAGTTGCTTTTTGACAGATTTGTTTTTCTACCACTGCTATTGCATTGTTCCATAAATGATAAAAATCACTGCAGTACATATAAACTGATCCACTTTAAGTGGCTAATCCAAATCCTACTTCAGTCAGTTTCTTCATCAGTAGTTAATTTACTTTTGATATAAAAAGGAAAGTGTTCGCCTGAGGGCACTGTAAAGAGTAATAAAGAAAAGGGCCCACCTGCAGCTAGAAGCCCTCTAAGAGTAAGCAAAGGCAAACCAGGCCCTCCTTGCTCAAACAGCAGCTTCAGAAACCTTTCTCTCTAACTCAGATCATTCTTCAGATGTAAAAGTCAAGTGGATATTTCTGTACATATTGTGTGGGCCCTCAGTTATACACAGTAAATAGATAAAAGCATGGACAGACAGACAACTGTTGATTTTAGTTATTTAATCTGAAAATTTGCTTTAGAGATGAGACAGGTACTGGCAGTAGAAATAACAGAACAAAAATAAAGTGGAGGAATTGCAAAATAAACACCAAAACTCAAACCAAAAAGAAGAAACTGACAGATCTAGAAAGCTGAGTGAAAGCGTGAAAAGCTTGTTTTTATAGGAAGGCTGCTGAGAATCTTAGCAGGCAAGTTTAGAAGCAGCCAGAATTGGACATGGTATGAATATTTAATTTGCTTGCACAGTTGAAGTTGGTTTGATGGAAATTTCCCAGTGCTACCAATAAACAATTTTTACACCTACATAGTGTTTAATCATGGACCAAAAAAAAAGTGACTTTTCAATTGTAAGGTGACTGGCATCTCCTCAGCCTTAATTGTCACAGAGACCTTTCTGAAGATGTTTTTGCAAACAGGGCAAATAATACGCCTAGGAGTCACGGAAAGCAAAAAAAAGAAGGGGGTCTACATATAAATAAAACTTTAATTCCATACTCTAAGTACTGTTTCAGCCAGGACAAGGAGTTCTTACTAATGGCTAAAGGAATTAAATCCTCAATTTTTAGCAAATCTAAGTAGCAAAATCATATGAGTCACCTAAAAGCCTTTGCTTACTCATCAGTGCAACTGATCCAATAAAACACAGAGCTCATAATTTTTATCAAGTCAAAATATGGATATATAATTTCTGGAACAACTTTTTGGCCAACAGAATCTCAAACAAGTGAAAAAAGGTGGTTGAAAAGATTTTAAGACAAGAAACATTAAGAACCATTATGCAGACCTATACTATCAATTTCAAGGCAGTAATGGTGAGTTGTTGCTTCCACTAAAAAGAAAATATATCAATCACAAAACCTTAGCCTAGAGACTGCTTAGTAAAACATGCCAGTGACAAGGACAGTGACAATTACCTGTCAACATCTTCTATTTTCTGCATGTTGTACAGCAATGATGGCACTATCTTGTCCATGTGCTGAGGTTCCCATATAGTCGCTCGAAGTTCATCATTAACTGTTTTTCGAACCACTCCCTGAATGCCCCTGATTCCAGCAATTCGGATCCTGAGGAAGGAAAAGAGGAATGAGTGAGGCTGAGAAACAGAGCACCTCCCAGTAGGGCTCTCTACCTACTGGGCAGCAGTAATTAAGTAGTGTGGAATTCCAGTAGGTTCTTACAAGCAGCTATTGGGAAAACGTGCCAAACATTAAAGTTGCCTGTGTTTTCTCTTGAACACCTTTAAAGCCAGTAAGGAAGCAGACAAAACAAACAACTGAAAATGGACTCGAAGGATAAAGTCAACACCCATCAGTGAAGACTCAAACTTCATACATCACTTCTGACAAAAGTCCCATGGATAAAACCCACCAACTCCACCCAATCTACCACCCATCAGCTGAAACTGCACAATCTCAGCCTATTCCAGAACTGAAGAAAAATGGGAAGTTACCACAACACAGCTGAAGTAATATCTAGCACAGCCACATGATTGTGTCGTTAGAAGTTGTGTTTAAGGCTATTGATTAGTCAGAAAAGATCTTTGAAGATTTCTGAAAGATTCACAAGATGGAAAGCAAAGGATAATTCTGTCAACTTAAGCCTAATGCACAAAAGGAACCACCACTTTCATTCTAAAACCATTTGAATGAAATCAACTCAGAACCAAACAACAACAATGAAATAATTAAAAGAAAAAAAATAACCTAAGTTCAAAAAAAGACTCAGACTAGCTGCTAGCTATTGTCATTATTTTATTAAACAAAAATAGCTTGCAGGAGAATCTGTGCAATGAAATGAAGAGCTAAATATTATTTTTAAGTGATAATAGCAAATTATCCATTACAATAAATGGTAGGAAAAGATTTTATTTCCTGAAGACAAGTAGAAGCTGGTACAGCTATCAAATGAATTCAGCACAAGCCTCACTAAAATTTGTAAGTCTTGCTATTAAAATCCATCCCGCATTTTTAAAATCTTGATTCAAGTATGGACAACACTTAAGTAGTCCTTGCTCCGTGAAATTTGCTGAATTAAGTCATTTCTAAGATGAACTGCAGAGGTAACAAACTATAATTTTTGCTTAGATTTCAATTTGCAAATACCTAAATCTGTAGCTGCTTGTATTTTAGCCATTTCTGAACAAAGTCTTGTGCATTCTATATGAATCCAGTATCATTCTAGACCTTTTGAGACAGTTTCAATAGAGTTTCACACAAAGCAGGAAAGAAGAGGGATGTACAAACAACTAGAAAAGCTGCTCCAGGGAAAGACATGGCTCCAGGGGAGCCGCAGAAAAACAAACTGCAGCACTTATATAAGGATGGGAAAAATTGGAATTCCCATTCATGGAAGCTTTTGAGTTTCACACATGAGCATACTTCAGACAATTAAAAAAATGCAATTTTAATGAGCAATTCTCAAAATGCAGACTTAATATATGCTATTGCTTTTCATATAAGTAGCCTTGTTAATATATCAAGTAAGTTATGAACCTGTGCATTTACAGTAATAAGTGGTGCCTTTCTGGAGAGAATCCACACAATCTAACAGGCGTTATTCAGGTAAAAATACACCTAAATATCCTAGAAGCGCTACCTAAGATTTGCAATGTTTGGTGCTACTCAAAAAGTCAGACTGTCATTTTCTTCATATGGAATTAACTACCCCACAAAACACCTTAATAAAAGCTGTATTGCAGACAATATTAATGCGTCAACAGTTTTCAGTAATTCTGACAGAATGACACTTACTCATTTTGTATTTCTGGCTCGGGGTCACAGGAATGACACATGGCACTGAACCGGGACACAAAGAAATCGTAGCGTCTGTGATATGAAGGTGTGTCTTCCTCAATGTTGGCAAATTTGACAAACTGGAAAATGAAATACATTATAAGAAGCTTTTAGTACCAATTTCGCAAAACAGAATAATGAGTAATAAGCTTCATTTAACAAGGAACGTAAAGTAACTGCATTAAGGAAAGAACCTGATTTTGACAACACTTTAGAACCTCAGAGAAAAAAAATTTGAATAGGAGGGTTTTCTTTTAAAAGTCTTTCCACAAGAACTTCATTTAGATAGTTATGGAAGGGTGAAACTGCATGAAATACAACATACCATGCAATATGGAAACATCTAACACTTGAACACTTGATGAAGTGAGTGTCATCAACTGGGAGAATCATTTAGGTTGGGAAAGACCCTTAGGATCATCAGGTCCAACCATTCACCTAACACTGCCAAGTCCATCACTAAACCTCATTTTACGGAACTCCAGGGATGGTGACTCAGCCACTTTCCCAGGCAGCCTGTTCCGATGCTGAGAACTCCTTCAGAGAAGACATTTTCCCTAAAATCCAGTCTAAACCTCCCTTGACACAACTTGAGGCCGTTTCCTCTTGTCCTATCTCTTTCAGCTTGGGAGGAGAGCCTTACACCCACCCTGCTACACCCTTCCTCAGGCAGTCGTAGAGAGCAGCCCAATCAATCGAATGCAATGCTGTGACTACCAGGTTACCCAGCAACATTCTGATGTACCAAAATTCAAGGGAAATAAACCTGGAGGCATTCTGTCAATTCTATCTTGACAAAAGGGAAAAAGGAGGAGTCAGGGAATTATAATCCAGTCAACTCCAGTCCATTCACAGAGAAACACTGGAAAAAAAAAAGCCAATTTGCCAACATCTATGAAGTATTGAAGGGGAAAGTAACAGTCAACATGGATTTGTCATGAACAAATCATATCAATCCATCATATTCCTATGACAAGTAAATATATTTTGTGAATCCAGATGAAGCAGCATCTATCAAAACTTCAGTGATGCTGTCAACAAAAAATACTCAAAATTCTGAAAAGGAAGCTAGAAAAACACTGTCAAAAGAACACTCTCCATAAGAGAGATGTATAAGGGTTTGGAAAAAATATGGAAACACTTGTAAATCATCACAGTACAAAAATATTTTGAGCTTCACTAGAGATTTAGATGAGCAGACTGGGCTCATCCAATTTGCAAAGAAAACTAAGCTGGCCAGAGCTGTAGGCACACTTGATGCCTGGTTTTTGAGCAATTAGAAATAGGATCTGAAAAATCAAGGGAGGAATTTGGGAATGGTAATTGTAAAACAGCATTTTAAGCCAGAAACAGACGAATGAAGAAAAGGAACCTAGTCAATGCCAATACAATGGCATGAAAAACAGAACAATATACTGTGATACATCTGCATTAGTCACGACACCTATGAAGAAACTTTTGCCATCTAATTGGGCAAAACAAGCCCTTAAATGAAGTGCTGCATCCAGTTGGAAGATCACAGCCAAAAACGGTGAATAACTGATACAATTCTCAAATTATTCAAGAGATGGACAAAGATTTAGATAAACACCTGTAAAAAAAGAGTGAAATACATTAAATTACCTAGACTACAACTGCCTAAAAGGTATCAATCTTAAAACTCACAGAAGACAGCTACAAAAAGTGAATAAATAGTATTATTTGTCCAATGGTAATAGGCAAAGCAATAATAGGCTTACACTGAAGCAAAGGCTAAGTTAGACATTAAAAACCTTCCTTTCTAAAGTGAGCAGACTGCCTGAAGACCTTTTCGAGTCTCCATCACTGACAGTTCTATGAACAGACTACAGAGGGAAATAAAAAGCAAAACAATACAATGTTTGAAAAATGTTTGAAAGGTTGAACTCAGTGCTGGTACTGAAGCCCTGAAGCGGAATGATGCCCCCTTAAGACCCCTCTGCTTTAACTCACACCATTTTTATCAATTCGTAAGCACAGGCTGAGGCATTTCCTTTGTATTTCTCATGATGCAGAACGTGCTTTCATCAGCACATTACCCACAGACATCCAGACAAGCCCAAAGCACTTTAGCGTAATCTACAGCACACTGATTTGTGCAGGGTTTGAGGTTTTCAAGCTGAAAGTGAAAGCTGTGTATTTCAGAAGAAAAACCCCACCATTTTTTTCTACTCTTTTGTTTAGTTTCTTTTTCTGTTTTATCTAGAACACTTATCCTTTTCAGCTGCACTACCAGTTCACCCTCTAAGAGCTACAGGAACAGCTGAAAATGATACAGTTCATAAAACTACATTCTCAGCTATTACTGAAAATGGAGCAAAATGGTATGAGTCCATTTTACAAGTCCTTCTGTTAGGAATATCCTGTATTTCAGGTGGTAAGAAAGTGATAAAAGTCAAAATCTAACTCTGTATGGTCCACTGCCACAGACTGAAAGATGATCCACAAACAGCACCCACATGTTTTCTCCAGTAGAGCAAGTTACAAAAATGATCATTTCCTTCCCAAGAGAACCTGATAAATGTTTCATATACCCCATATCTCCCTAGTTTGTTTCATGGAATTGTTACTAGCAAAACAAAATAGATTTATTTTTTTTTTTGCAGACAAGAATTTCATTAGTCCTTACATCTCAATAAGGCACAAAGACTTTAACAAACCCCCAAACAATACGATCTTAGTATTTTCCGGATATTCAAGTGTTCAAGTCTACAAAAGATTTACTCAGAAAACTTCCATAAAAGCATGGAAAAGAATGGAAACAAAAAGTTTGAAGAACACAGAGCAGTGTGGGAGTGGCTGTGAGAATGAGAATATTAATTCATGTTGCATTTAGTATCAGCATTTAATATTATCTGAAGTACTAATTATTTAATTGGCAGATCTCCCAACAGGAAAGCTTAATACTCTTTAACAACTGTTTTGCTAGCAGAAAGATTTATTGTACCAAGAAACTGCTTTGTAAGAACAAATGATGAACTTAGGCCAAGCAAGTGTCAGGGACTCCCTCATTCTGAGTACTTCTGTATCAGGGTGCAGCTTTGCAGCAGGGACACAAACACATGGAAGTCACACCTTTCAAAGCAGCATGGACAGTAAGAGACCCACAAAGGGCAAAGGCTTTTTATGTCCTCATGTGTACAACAAAACAATTTCACCCACTGAACATATTGCATTTCTGAAGCTCAATCCAGGATTAGCATTCAGATGACTGAGCATTTAGGACACAGGAAAGCTGACTGTGTTAACAGTTTTGAGTTGTGCACTGTCATCCAGTAAAGTGTAAAATTCCATTCCATCATAGAAATTTTAAGTTTTTACGGTAGACATCAGTCTGTACTTTGCTTTGCAGTGGTGCTCTTGTTATTGTTGTTAAAGAATATTTTACTCCTAACCATGTATTTTCAAACAAACTTCAAATGTAACAATTATTCAACCTAAGAAAGGATAAAACTTATGAAAGTCCAAGCACTTATCTAGAAATTATTTACAAAGCTTTTTTAGATGTAAGCATGTCATTCAGTCACAGTAAATGCTTGCAAGCATCCAATGGTAACTTATGGAAGTTTTACCAGTACAAGGATCTTCTATATTTTATAATATAGAAGGTACAGAAAGGAACTTGCATTGGTACTTACATCTTATATCCATTTATTTTGAAACCAATAAAATTCAATCAGTACAAAAACATATAAATCTATCACAAAATAAAGAAGAAACGTATTATTTATTCAGAAGATGTTTGTTCCAGACTGAGTCGAGAAATTTGGATCATATTACCAGGGAAAGAGAGATTGTGCAAGTACTGTAAGTAAATCACACAAGTTCTCAAGGACAGCATTTCTTCTATGCATTTATGCTGTTTTGTCACTGTTATGTAGCAAGTACACAAGGAGAAAAATTGTAACTTTTCATGGTCCCTGGATGTCTTTAAAGAAGGTCAGTTTATTCCAAGAATAATCACCATGCATCATATGTGAGTTTGAGTTATGTTCCTTAAAGTATCTCCCTGTAAGAACACCAGGCTCGACCTGAGCAGTATTTTTTCCATATCTGGGCTCCCCAATCAGTCTTCTACAGCCTGCAATTTTCTCTTGTTTCAAATAGGGAAAGAGGGTGCTGATACTGGCAGTTACAACCTTTTATAGGCCAATGTAGTGTATTTCATTATTATGAAACTGTCACATGGGAAGTCATGATCTCCTGTAAACATAAGACTCTTACAAACCACACACTACAGCCTTAATGAGAAATGTGAATGTTATGTACGAACTTCAACAAACAAATGCCAGAAGGACAAGTACTTTAACTTTCCTAAAGAGAAAAGCTTCAAACATTGGATACATTAACTTCACACTGCATACATTAACTTTACAAAGGCAGTACGAAAATGATCACAACAAATAATCACATTATAAGGCTCTCAGCAATGAAGATTAGTGATTTAATTTATTTATTAATACCTAGGGTCACCTGACACTTTCAGTTTTATCAGAATAGTATGCATAATTTCTCATCCTATTTTACTTTGTACCCCTTGGATAAAAATTCTTGTGACCACCACATGTACAGTTGTGTAACCAAATCACCAATGGAATGTTGGCTTACAGGGCCACAGCAGTGTGGCCGTGGAACTGCAAAACCAGAAAGTGCAAGTACGAGTGGGGGAAGCAATACTTAACTTTGAGTGACCCTAAAGGACTCACTCAAATCCTAGCAGATGCAGACACACAATTTCTAAGATAATTTAATCACCCACAGGATGAAAAAGAGTGCTGTGTGTTAATCTGTCTCCCTGAGTTTTAACTCCTATTAAAAAGACAGAGGAGGCATCCTAGAGATGGAATTGTTCTATTGTGTATTAAATCATCACTAGCACATAATTCTGTATTGGTACATGGAATGAAAGAAGCATCTTGCAATATGAGTTTCCATTGCCTACTTCCAGATTAGCATGCTGCAGACAAGGCAAACAAGTAAGTACCCTACTGGGAATATTAATTTTGACATTCCTTAATTTCAAAGTGTTGATATTTTATACTATTTTTACATACATATGCACTACAATTCTGCCCAAAGCAACTGCTTTCATAAGCCAACACTAACAAATATGAAAGCCTTCTTGTCTCAGGCACTGGTTGATCACTTTTCCACTTGGGATTCTGCTTATCTTCATGTAAATAACAAATGACGACAACCAGCAATAACAGCCACCTCCTCATGCACAGGAAGCTCAAAACTGTCACTGATGGGATCATTATTTCACTGCTCCTACAAAGAAACTGCCTTTATAAAAGGAAGCACCCTATCAACTAAAGAAGCATTTGTGGTACATAATTAAATGTGGTGATATGGGTTCCACATATTATGTGCTATTTTTCACATGAAACCCCAAGATCTTACTGGCAAAATACAAAGAATTCACCCCATCAGCATTCCAAATTATCTTAAATTGTTTTGTGTTTTGCTCAGTCTTGTAAATATGGATTAAGATGAAAGTTTTACAAAATTATGTATCCAATTGTTCTTGACCAGCTGCCGACTAAAGAAATTTTCTGAACCTTCTTGAAAAACTTTAGAAATAGACATAAATTGGACACCGATTAATAGATATAAATTGGATCTCTTATTAAAAAAAAAATTTACCACAAGGTGAAAGGTTTTAAAGCTAGTTACTTCTATCATAGTAATAAAGGCCATGGACCTAAGCAATACATTTAATTATTTGTACATGAGCAATGAAGATGTTTTACATGATACTCAGTTACTGAAATTCTGCAAGAAAATTAGGGAGAAAAATAAAGTACTGTCATAAATTTCTAAGGAAATTTATTGCAGCCAGCCTTCAGATCCTGTAACATAGAAGCCAAGGAGATACCACTTTTTCCCACCACATTTTTTCAGTTTCTTCACCAGCATATGCTATCCTAGCACATGGTCTATAAAAATATCTTCCATGCTAGAAAAAGCCATTTTGAACCTCACAGACATTATCAATTTGAAATTTGGTCTACATAAAAAAAAACCACCTCAACACCTATTAATTATATCCACTATTGAATTTTACCATTTTTAAGTATCTGCCTTATATAAATAGATTTACAATTATGTTATTAAAAAAATAAACAAATCACTGCTGATGTAGGAAATAAGCTAACATAACTTATAAATGCAATATATAAAAGGTCACAGGAATTAATTATATGTAACCTGAAGATCAGGTTTAAAAGTACATAAATAAAATCCAAACAATTATTTATTTAAAATAGTCATCTTCAGGTTTGCTTTTCAAAAATAAATCAACTTATATTATAAATTAAATGAAATTTGAATTCCAGTATGAATTTAAGATGACAAACAGCTAAGTGAAAGTTTAATTTTTTCCTAAAATACAGAGCACCAAGTAGCATAAGTTCTGCATCCAAAACCAAATATTTGGAAGTCAGCAAAACACACTCAGGAGACAGTAGGAGCTTCCAAATATTTTCAAGGCTTTAAACTACTCAAAGATGTTCAGTACAGAGATTTGCTTCATTTGAAACCCTTTTAAGCAATCACAAGAGTCACCACAGCTGAAGCAAAATCTGTGAAGCTGAAAAAATCCTACAGCTCAAGTAAAGAGGTTTCAATTTTACTTCAAAGACATCACTGCCTTTCTATCTCAATGAAGCTTAGGGTAGAAAATAATCAAAGCCTACTTAGAGCCACAATCATATTCCATATATTTTAAATTTAAGCAGACTATAAATTTGTAGGGGCCTTAAACTGAGTTTCCTAAAAATACTATGTAAAATTTTCCAAAGGTTGCCTGACTTTTCACCAGTTTAAAGACATTTACTTCATATGCTACCCAGTCTACTCTTCTAGACAATACCAGTTTGCACTCCGAAGTGGTACATCAGAATAGCTAAAGCATATGAAGCATTATTCAGTCATCATACCATCTCCTCTTGTGTTTTGGTTTTTGTTTGTTTATTTCCTTCTGAAGGAGAGAAAAAAGGCTGAATACGGTGGTAAACTTTCTTCGTTGATCTAACAGATTTAAGAACACAGTAGGGCAGTGTCCTTGGCAACAGACAAGCTATTACCCTTTGTCCCTCTTAAGTCAATACAAACAGACTTGTATCCTTTGTCTTCATTAACTCTAGAAGGCACCTAGGGAAATCAGCAGAGTTAGGCTAAAATAAGGTTTTGGAGCACTGTTTAAGAACCATAAAAATTCTCTCTCCTCACAGAATTTTACCTCTTATTTAGGGAAACTTTTTTTCCCCCTGAGTTTTACAGAAGACAAACACAAATTATGTCCCAATTCAGGAAGTCCATTAATCTCCTTTACTCACAGAAGACTTAGGAATTGATAGGAATATCAAACAGATTACCCTACGGTGGAGCCCTGTTCAGTAACATGCATTTTGAAGTGACACATGTTTTGTACATCAGAGTGGGTGTCGGCAGTAACTGTTTGCCACCAAGGATCTTAAACAACTGGAAAGTGATGTACACCTTGCCATTTGGCAGCCCAGGAAATGAGTTCCAAAGCCATTTCCCTAAGAGGACTTGCTCAGGCATTATTATAGAAACAAATCAAAAGAAGCAGGGTAGCCTGCTTCAATGATATTTAAATAAATAAGTCAAATTTTATATGTGCAATGAGATATAGATCTCATTATCCTCCATAAAGCTGCCCTGCTACTGGGGGAACACGGGGACACTTCTACCCTACATTACAGCAAAACTCTATTCCATCATAACAAGAAATTAGCATCACTTTACTACACCCTCGTGTCTTCCTGAACTGCAACTTCATTTAATTTCATCAGCTGGGAACCAAGCCCAAAAGCCCAACAGTTTTACTGATTCCACAAAGAAACCCCCCACTGTTAACAATGGCAACAATTTACATGAAATGCAGGCACTATTCTATACTTGTGTAAAAGTAATCACTCTAAGTGAAAACAGTCCACATCACAATTTATGAGATTCCAATTTTACCAGCTGGAAAACACAGTGGTTAGAAGGGAAGTATGACAGCGCTATACCCCTGATTGTACCATCACTCTAACTGGGAAACTAGGTCTCTGAATCTTCATTTTGACACTTTTAGTTATACCCTTCAAGCCTGAATCTGACTCCTGAAATATTTAAGCTGATAAGATGGTGAGGTTGCAATACTCAAAGCTATTTTTCAGCTAACAAGAATCTTTCAGTGTAGCTAAAGTTGCCAGAAAACAAAACATTGTCCTACCTATACATTGCCCCCAGGAGGGCTGCTTAAAGACTCAACATATGAACTCACAGAACAGCTTTCCTATTCCTTCCGGAAGTTATTCTCAGAGGGAATGAGCCCAGAGATCAAAAGAATTTGGGACACTGAAGGGAAACAGTTTATCTGCCTCCAGCTGGTATCTGCTCCGTGTTTAGGACCAAAGGATACACCCTGCTACAGACAGCATCATTCAATTAATGCCAACTGGCAGATCCTTTAATACTTCTCAAACTATTTTCCCAAAGATTTACTCTGATTTGATTCAGCATCTGAGCTTACTCACAGAATTAGTCCCAAGAACTTGCAGCTTTGGTTCGCCTGATTCCAGAAGCTTGGCCACCATATGAAGGAAACTTTCCACAAATGGTTTTATGCTTTGAGAATGGCAAGCCATTAGAAGTTGGTCCAGTGCCTCCATGGCAATTAAAACATAACTGAAAATTAATCAGAGAAACTCACATAAAGACATATTGCATTTATCATTAACACAGTTAGTTCAATTTAGGATCTTACCACAAAATATAGAAAAGAAAGAATGGAAGGCACACATTTCCCACTGTATAGAAACAACACTTTTTCGTACATCCATATTTTCTCTTTTTTTCTTTTTTTGGGGGAAGAGGGGGCAGTGTAGGAGAGGGAGAAGTATAGAATTGAGTGTTGGCCATTTACCCTTTTTAAAAGTTGTAAAAGCAGCTTCGAATGTCAGGAAGGTCAAAAAATGGTGATCTGTGATGGATCTTGCTTTTCTTTGCCAATTCCTGCCACTTCTTAGACTTAATATTTCTCACTTAAATATCTGACTTAGCCAAAAGGTCTAAAAAGAAAGATAAACCTGTTTCCCTATATCCTGACTGACATTCAAGGGTGTAATGGGCTTACATAGGCAAGTTTTGTCAGCAAGGGGCTGCTGGGGCGGTTTCTGTCAGAAAGCAGGAGCTGCCCCCGTGACAGACACAGCCAGCTCCAGTCAGCTCCAAGACTGACTCACCATTGCCCAAACCTGAGCCTCCCAGGGACACTGGAAGTGCCCACAGGTAAGCAGATATCCACAGTGCAGACCATGGAGGACCCCCTTCTGGGACAGACCCAAGGCTAGAGCAGGGTAAGAGTGTGAGGAGGAAGGAGCAGGAGACACAAGATGGAACGAGCTGACCACAGTCCCCATTCCTAATCTGCACTGCTTGGTGGGGGGTGGAGGTAAAGGACTTAAGAGTGAAGTTGAGCCTGGGAAGAAAGATGGCTGGAGGAAAGATGTTTCTAAGCTTTGCTTTAATTTCTCACTATCCTACTCTGTCACTAATTGGCAATAATTAAATAAATCCCCTCCCCCCCCCAAGTTAAGTCTCTTTTTCCCCATGATGGAACTGAACTATCTCCCTGTCCTTACCTCAACCCATGAGCTTTCCATTTTATTTTCTTCTCCATCTGGCTGAGCAGGAGGAGTGAAAGCAGCTGGATGGGCACCTGGCAGCCAGACAAGATTAACTGCCTGCAAAGGGACTGGGTCTGTCTTGCCTTCCAGACTCGATCAGAATAGACATGATGAAATTCCATGACTTGTTAGCATCTATTTTTAATGACTTCTCTCCTTACCCATAGCGATGTCTGACCACATCCCTGCTCAGTCTCTCTGCCAGGTAAGCCCCAATTCGATCCAGCTTCTCCGGTGCAGAAACTGCATAGAAAGTCAGTTTCTCCATGTCAGCTTTAACAAGACCATCCTAGAAACAGAAATACAAAATAGAAAATTAAAGATTTCATAGGAAATATAAAGCTTTCCAAGTGTTTATCCTTTTTTTCTAGTTCACATTTAAAGATCAGAGCCTTACAGATGGAAATAAGCTACTGAAAAAAAACCCCAAACTATTGAGCAAAACTGCCATAACCTTAACTGCAAAAATCAGCAACATGAACCAATTAAAATATTTTTAAAGGAAATGAAGTAACTAGCTTGTAACACCATTTTTTTTGTGAGGGAAGGGGTACTCAAAGAGAAGGTACGTAGTGACATATGTGACCAGTTCTAAGAGACACTTTTTTCCTAATAGCACAAGGTAATTTTTTTCCTCTTCCTATCCCCACCAAGTATATTTCATGCATTATTTCGATAAGATACACAAACAAGATTGTAGTTTAAAGATTTCATATTGTAGTTTAAATATTTTATTTCTTCAGTGCCAGATCTTGAACAAGGCTGACCCTCAGGCACCTGAAGGCTAAACTGTCAGAACAAGATAAAAGATTAACATATTAGTTCCAACATGAACTCTAACATGGATCTGCTCAGATGACATTACAATCATAATTATCAGGTACACAGGGTAAGGCTTTCTGTCTTTTTTATCTTTTTTTTTTTTTTCTGGAAGTTCAAAAAACATTTATTTTTCAAATAAATTACTTAGAAGCTTTTAAGACACTTATTACAGATTAATGGATTTTATCACATAAATATTCTCATAATTTAGAGAAACTCTACAACTCAAGGGAAACATCATAGACTGGCCTGTATCCTCTAGTGACCCAATGAATCTTAACCAAAGCAGAGACTAAGAAGTGCCAACTCCGAGTTACTGAATGACATTTAAACTAAAACAATGCAATTGTAGCAATTCCAGGTGTTCCTACACCTGTATCAAAAAACAAATAAACATACAAAACCATACTGTTTCATGCACTCAATATACTGTATACACAGAAAACATTTCCTTTATAGTCAGTAATATGCACTTATATAATCACTGGCTCTCAGTAACAACAAAATTTTAAAAAAAGCCCACATACTTTGCAACATGTAAGCCAAATATTATGCAAATTCTGACTGTTCTGCTTACTTCTACTGCAACAAAAGATAAAAAAAATTGGTAACATACTTAGAAAAGTAGAGCAGCAGAAACATAAGCTCTTGATCAGTCTGAACTGTCAAATGATTATGTGTAGACATATGCATTCCTCAATGGTACATAAAAGTTATTTATTTTCACAGAGAGTGAGAGTTAGGCTTTAATATAGCTCCAAGACTGTTACAGTGAAATGAAGAAATAAAATTGTAGATGAATATCTGGACAAATTTAAAAAAAAACACCAGAAAAACCTTTTTGTGTCACAACAGTCTACCAGAATTATAAAAATGATCACAATCTGTAGAAGTTAAAATAATAAAATCCTGTAGAAAACCAGAAAATGTTCACTCCTGCAACCACAAGAAAGCAAGTGTTTGTGGTTCTAAAAAGTTATGAAGTTAAATGCTACCTCTGCAGTAGAATACCCCGTTTAATTAAATCTGTTTCTCTGAGCAAAACACACTAATTTTATTCTTCAGAGTGCAACCCTGCTTTGGAAATGGAATTAGACCAGATGATCTATATGGATCCCTCTCCTGATAAATTATTCTACTAACATCTCTTAAAGCTATTAAGTGCTAAAGCAGAATCCATGAAAAAATGTTAAAAGAGAAAAGGAAAAAAGAAAATTTTAAAAAATTGTGGAAGCACAAGCTATAACCACAAATTTTCAAACACCAAACCCATAAAATTTTAAAGTCATGACTCACTTTTGGATCTTCAGGAAATATGTTGTCTACCAGACGCTTGTAGCGAGGTCGCAGCGCAGCACAGCAGCAGCAAACTCCTGCAGAGAGATTTACCCAACGGGATTTAGGATGCAGTTCTAGGGGCTCATTTGAACTGACAAGCATGGAGGAAGAAGATAACACTGAATTCAGCTTGCTATCAGCAATAAAGCAAAACCAAGGGAATTGAAAGTAAGTACAAGTAAGTCAAATAAGCAAAATGACTATCACACTAGAACACATGAGAAAATTTGCAAGGATCTTGGGTACTAGAAATGCACCTGTCATCCGTACTTAAAAGTACGCAGAAAAGTCAAGGCATTTTAAAATTGAGTGATATTAAAAAACAAAGCTGCTTTATTTGCAGGTTTATCTTCATTCTGAATGGCTGTTTCAAAATACCCAAACATGCATTATGTTCATTATTCTAAAAAAAGAAAACAAAAATTAAATCTGTGTTAAAGGCACCCACATAAACCAATATAAACCACAATATACAAAACAAGCTCTGCCTTCCTTATGCCTTATCCTTCCTTTTACTGGGCATTGGTGTAATGACAGTCACTTCAAGCCGATAAATGAATTTTTTTGATCTAATTTCTACTGTATTACTAAGCTATATAATCAGAACAATGCTCGAAACTTCAATTTTATTAATTTTAGAAGTCATACTGCCTGTTCTAAGAAGGTAACAAACCTGCAAAGCATTGTGTGATCTTTTTTCTAGCACTAGGAACTACTAGAACTTTGGGGTTAGGTTAAACCTCAGCACAAAAAAAGCCCAAAAAGAAGTTTCTAGGTATCTGTCCAACTGTTCATCAGGGTAGACTTACTCCCTCTTTAATTTTTTTTTTGACAAATCAGCTTTGAAATGTTTCAGTGGGCATTTTATCAGATTAACCTATTGTTCAAGCCTTAGGTCAACACTAAAGCAGCTCTAATGCACAAGAGCCACTGAGTAAACAATAAGACACTCAATAATAACTTATCAAGCATACATGCAATCATGCCTTTCAAGTCTCAACACCTGAAGGATTCAGAGTAGCTAAATATCTTATAAATGCCTTATTAAAGGTATCTATTTACATACTCAAAAAATCTCATCACACTTTGCTTAAAATAGTTAGAAATGCAAAACAATAAAGGGTATCTTGGCAGAAACTTTTGATGATTGTAATTTATCTGCAAAAGTATCACGACTTGTATTTCTTTACTTAAGATATGTAAGTAATCTTAGTAGTTTTTAACCTTATTTTATCAGAACATCTGGGACATTCATGACAAAGCGTTCACCTACTGTACTTATTTTTTATTACAAGACTCTACTGGAGTAGACATTCTCCCTCTATTACATCTGTTTTCTGATATTATTTGTCTCCTGGACAAAAATACATTCTGCTTATACTTTCACTATTTAATTCTTGCAATTTACTTAACCAAAACCAATTATTGAAGACAGATCTATGATTTTAAAACTGTGCATTAACTCCAAGTTCTCCCCAATGGACTTGAATTCTGCCTAGCTCGTGAACTGGGGAGTCCTGTATCACCAGTAACATCAACACTGACTTACAACTTCAATAAATATGAAAACAAAAAGCACTCAAGGAATAAACAACTGGAATATTGAGAACTTTTTGTTAAACATTACTTTGTTACTACTGTCAAGGTCTTCACATCACTCCTGCTGATGTCTTACTCATGGAGGCCTAACAAATGTAAAAATCTACATTTAGATAAAAGCTGCAGGTATGAAGTAAATAAAATCAAAGTTCTTTAATATGCCACTGAAAAATATAGGTATGAAAAGAGGTTAAAATCCTATTTGACTTAAATACAAATAATTTCGACAGTTCTACAAAAATATTCTGTTGAGAGCAATGCTGTGCAACATTTTAAAAGTAAGTAAAATCGTAACAAGAAAGGAGTATTATATTAATCTCTCGTATATCTCTCTGTATTGGGTAATTCAAGTAAGATCATCAAAATCCACCAAAAAAGACACAGTATTGCTAAATATTTCTTGAGTTAGGTATGCAACTCTGTACTTGGCTCAGGACTTTTTGTACTTGGTGCTCCCGCTTGTTTTTCTACCTCATGGTTGACCATTAACTTTGGTCCACAGTAAACAGTATGTTTGATTACTACTAAATATAACAAAATATTCTAACAATACCTGTAGCAAAATATTTTGATACAGCTATCTAAAACATAATAAGAACAGGAAAATATTCTAAATATTGCAAGGCAGGCAAAAATACTTTTAGAGTTGCTTTCTCCCTCTTTAAGTGACAGAAGAAAATCTTTGCAAAGAACTGCAATTTAAATCTTAAAATGGTGTTCCAAACCTGTGTTAATTACATAAATTTAACACAAAATCTGGATAGAGTTACTCCTTTGAGATGGATAAAAAAAAGATCAGATAACAGCACCAACTCATTCTGGCAGCCTTGCCAAATGGTTTCAGTTAATGGAGCGATATTATTGCTCTATTGAAATACTGCACTTCAAATTTATAGAACATGGTGAATTTTGACACCAAAATAAGGCCTAAGAGTAAGCCTGCATAAGATTTGAAATTATTTTGTCATCATCTTGGATTTTGGTACTATCTTTACATTGCTATGTAATTAATTATGGAACTGTTTACATGGAAAAAACCCATAACTTTGTCAAAAATTCTTTATCATCAAAGTATAAACCTAAAATTAATATGTTGTTAATACCATCAAAAGAACCTCCTACATTAAACAGAATATTCAAGTATCAGAAAGTGGGATTTAATCTGTCAAAGCTTTCAGCCTCCAAGCAGAACAACTATCAGAAATAAAACTGACTGGCACGCCAAACAACACAGAAATAAATAACAACCAAAAGCAAAAACCAAAAGAGTTAACAGTCATGACATGGATTTTGTGGAAAAACTACTAATCATTTCTCAGTTATATCATTTTGATATAGCCATGAAAGGTTAATAAAATCAGAGGTTTAAAGAATGTATGAGTATAAAAAAAAAAAAAAGACAACAAAACAAAACCTTCAAAAGATCAAGTCAACAAACCACATGAAAAGTAACCCATAAAATTTGGGAACGCTTTACTACATAGACCAAAAAGATAAATCTTGTAAAAGATGGATAGAAGCTGAGTAATTGAAAACAGATTCCCTACTTCCTGGATACCAATTTAACACAGATAAAAATTTATTCAAATAAACACAACAGTTTCACATAAATAAACTGCTTTGTAGGTCTGTAGAGCACCATCAGGTGAAAAGAACCTGCTCCATTTTACGCAGGTTTATTGAGGAAAAATCCTATGATGATTCCTTTTTAGTGTCAGACAAAATTTGCATTTTAATGGCCTCCCCCTTGCACACATCTTTACATCATTTTAGACAAGTAAATATAAAGGTTAAAGCAGTATCTACAGAGAATTCCGTACTGCAACATGATAGTTAATATAAAAGGTTTAAAAAATATTGATGCCTCTCCAACAGTGGGATTTTTATCAAGTTCAAACATGCACATTCTCTTCTGCTAAAGAAGTCCTATAATCTGCACTGTACATGCTAAAACTGTACACATTTACCAGCTGCACAGGTACTTCTTTTTACACATACTTATTCTACACAACAGGAGTAAGATACAGCCCCACCACCAGAAAATGGTAATTCCACCTACCCAAACACATACACGGTCTCGGTTCAAAAGCAGAATTATAATCATAGGCTTTTTCTTGCTCAACAGTTGGAACTTGCACATACTGCCTCATCCTGGATATGAATTCTCTCTCAGGGAACTGTCTCCTTTCCCAGAAATTTGCTCTCTCACACTCGCATAGCTGCGGTTACTTCCCCGGAGGACTCTGCAACACTGTAAGCTTATCTGATCAGCTCAGTGACATCTGCATAAAGCCACCAAACACGTGAAAAACTTCAGTATCAAATTCTGTTAACAAGGCCAGGCACAAGAAAAGAGAAAAGAATAAAAGATATATTGTCAATGTGTGATTCATAGCTCCTCCAATGAAACTGCACAGACAGTTTCATTACTTCAACTTGCCCAGAACACACAGTTCATTATTTCTCTGACTAGAAATAAAAAATCCGTATAGTTTGAGGAAAAACTATCCTCAGACAGCTGCCACATATCACTGTAGAGTGATAAATATTTTACCAAAACCTACTCACTTGATCTTCCTGGAGAATGGACAGAGAGAAATGTATTTAAGGCAGACAACTGACCAAAAAGATGCTTTTAAACAGAAAGGTTTATGTCTAAGTTTAAAAAAACAATCTAAAAATAATGAAATTAAGATTATCTCTAATCAAGGATTACAGGATTTAAATCATTAACATGATTATGACACATCAGGTAGAAAATCAATTTTTAATTAAGCAATTCTGAAGTTACTTTCCAGCTTCCCATTAATTCTCAGCATTTTATTGTTTCACTTCCTACATTACATCCACTTGGGATGCACAAATACAGGATTTTCATACAGACATTTTTATAAACCCTGGAAATTATAAGTACTGTTTTTAATAAAAACACAGCTAATAATTTCCACTACGTAAAAATTCCATACCAATACTAGACTTAGGAGATTAGTGCTAATAAACTCTGAAAATATTGAGCTGCACAGAAACTGTCCCCACATAGTTTACTATGGTGTAAATTAGAAAAATTGCATTACAATAAAGTTGTATTTCAAATAGTGTGTCTGAATATTTGTGTTATATCTTACACAAAATTACAGGAAAAAAAAAAAACTTCAAGGTGAGTTTAAACGTAAGACTAAGTTCTGCCAATTGAGTTTAAAACTGTCACATTTTCTTTATCAAAACCTAGGAAAAGGAATCATCTGTTTTATCTAATGTGGGAATTTCTTCCAAAGTTTTGTAATGTCATCTAATATTGTTGCCAACTGTTCACAGAGCATTAACAACCTGAAGCAAGATTTCATGTTCACTCGCTGAACATTTTTGTTATGTCCCAAGCTTGGATCTGGTCATCCCTAACTTTATTTGCAATCTTCCAGCTTTTTTAAAAAAAAAATCTTATTCTATCAAAAAATGGCATAATTAACACAGGTTTCAATCTACAGAAAAATGTGTGTTTTGCTGATATCAAGAAATTGAGCAATATTAAAATTACATTTGGTTGCTCGATATACTTAAATATAACTATGTAAAATTTATTTGACTGTAATACATTAAACCCTCATTTTACTTATTTTTCTGTGTCTGAGATGAGAAATATAAATAAAATAAATTTCATTCAAATATCCTCATGAAAGTGTATAAAATAACACTTTAACCATAGCCACTTACTATACCTGGCTATTTCTGAACTGTTAATATCAGTTGATGCATTTAATTCAGAAGTAAAATGACTTTCAAGGGCATTCTCATTCCACTACGAAAAAGAGATCAGACATTTTATAACAAGGAAATTATTCCAGCCATATAAGGGAGTTAATTAAAAATATTCTTCAACCCGCTATAAAAAGAGCAACTGCTGTAAGGACGTGCTGATCAGCCATTTCAATGTCCCTGGAATGCACTCCCTGAGGGCACAGTGGACTCATCATTTAGACAGGATGAAGTCTCATCCCCCAGATGAGCCTCTCCTCCCCTCACTCAAGTGCTAGCTGACTTCTCAATGGCTGGTTTCCAGCCTCTCTCCACCAAAATGCACCACAGAAAATGTCCAATGCGCAGACGTAATTTTTGCCTTGAGAACACGATATTCATCTTGACGTGAACTTTTGACCCCCATGACAGAAAACCCTCAGTAACACCTAATGGGGAAAATTTCATCCATACCTAGGTTTGACAATTTTATATTTATTTTTAACAATATTTTGGTGCTGTTTACTTGAAACAAATGAAAACAACACCAAAAAAAAAACCAGCTCCCTCCTTAGAATTTCTTACAGTAAGCTAAAAAGTTAAAGTTACTTCTGGTGCAATATGACTTCAAGAAGAGTTCTTCTAAACTGGAATCATACAATCATTAGGTTGGAAAAGACCTCAAAGATTATGAAATTCAACCATCAACCCAGCACCAACACCATGTTCGCCATTAAATCATGTCCTGAAGTGCCATATTCACATGTTTTCTGAACACTTCCAGGGATGGTGACTCCATCACTCCCCTGGGCAGCCTACGCCAGTGCCTGACCACCTTTTCTGTGAAGATTGCTCTATTAATATGCAATCTAAACCTCCAATGGTGCAAATTGAGGCCATTTCCTCTTTTCCTGTATCTTGTTACTTGGGAGAAGAGACCAACCCCCCCTCTGGCTACAGCCTTCTTTCAGGGAGTTGTAGAATGACATGCCATGAGCCTCCTTTTCTCCAGGATGAACACCCCCAGCTCCCACAGCTGTTCCTCATCAGACTTTTGCTCCAGACCCTTCCCCAGCTCCACTGCTCTTATCTGGCCATGCTCCAGACCTCCAATATCTTCCTTGCAGTGAGGGGCCCACAGCCTGACACAAGATTCAAGGTGCAGTCTCATCAGTGCTGAGTACAGGGCACAGTCACTGTCCTGGCCCTGTTGACCATACTATTGCTGACACAGGCCAGGATGCCATTGGCCATTCTGGGCCACCTGGGGACACACTGGCTCATGTTCAGGCACTGTTGACCAACACCCTCAGGTCCTTTTCTGCCAGCTTTCCAGCCACTATTCTCCAAACCCAAACCCATAGTGCTGCATGCTGGAATCAGCATGGAGAGATGCCCATCTCGCTATGGTGAAAAGCATGTAAAAATAATTTGAATATAAACTTTTTGCGAAAGCAAGAAATGACAATGCATGTGAAGTTACTAAGAAGTGGTAAAAAAACCCGTTAGTCAAATAATGCTCGCCACCAAGCTTCTTCAATGAAGTATTCTTTTCAGAGCCAGCAGCAATTAAAATAAATCCCCCAGGAAGATATTATCTTTGGGACAGCATGTTTTAAAGACCTCTAACCCATTAAAAGAAAGTCTTCCATTACATCAGGTTCTCCAGTAGCATTCCTTAAGTTCCACCACCTGCAGTGTTTCCATAGTCTCTCCTTTTTCCCACATTTGTTGGTTTCACATAGTAACTTTGTTTTACTTGCTCATTTCTGTTCTCGTCAACACCGCCTCTTCCTTTCCTGCTTTGAGATAGTACTGTCACTCTCTATTTTTAACACAGCATTAAAATTACCTAAACTAATCTTGTTCCAGAGAAAGCTCTATGACATTATGAGTTTTGCTTCTTAATTCCTGTCCTCACTTAAATTCCTATTAAGCTGGCCAATGTAATTTACTTCTCTGACTACTATCACTGAAGCAATACAAAAAAGAGACTTTAGAAGACTAGAAAGACACATTTACATAAATCTCCTTGACCCTTCTTCATCACAGCTGGCACTGATAATCTATTCAGGAGAAAAAAATGAATGGGCAAAGTCCAATCTTCATTCCTGCTTTCAGTATTTGGTTTGCAGTTGGAAAATGAGTTCTGTGTGACCAATCCAGTAGAGAGAAAAAAAACACAGAAGTTTTGTTTCATCGTACCCTTATTTCTAAACAGATACTGATTTCATAACAAGGTGTTTCATAAATCAGTGAAAAATGCAATGTAACTACTGGACTAAAGGAGACAGGCAGTGAAAGAGAGGCTCACAGTGCTTTGTGTATTCTCTGAAGCATATGAATTGCTATTATTCCTCTGTCCAGGCAAACAGCAGAGCATGGAGCGGACTCCTAACACTGACAAAACACTCACTGTGCACATCCAGTAACACACAGAGCCGGGAGGACACTCTTTATCTACTATTTAATTCAGAATAAAAGAAGTAAAGAAGGATAGGCATTATCACAGCAACCTTTTCCTACTCCTGTGACTAAACACACCTATCTCCGCTTGTCCAAATGCCTGGCTCCTCCCAACATCCATGGGTACCTGAGAACGGAATGTCCCCAGCACAGTGGCGATCCTGGCACAGAAGTAGCCTCCCAGTTCCAGACAATCCTGTTCAAGCCTGCCTTCACCTTGACCCTAAGCTGCTCTCTAACCCAAGATGAGCCATTTCAGAGTGCTGCATCCTTGAACACTTCCCAGGTGCAGAAGACAGTTGCGGGTGACAGAGTAGGGTACTGTAAAAGTCGTATGTGCTCCAAACCAACTTGCTTATCACTCTACTGAGAAGGGGGGCTGCAACACCTGCATCTCTCCTACCACCCTGTTCCCACTTTGTGCACTTTGTGGCAGGTTAAGGAGCAACATCTAACATGGAGGACCAGAAGAGGCTGGTGCACCTCTGGATTGAGACAGACACTGAAGGAGAGGAAACACGCCACGTAAGGCATGGTAGAAAGGTAACAAGCCAAGCAGCAACACAGCCTATCTCCAGAGTGGCCAGACGTAGGTAAGAAGCAGTTCTTGAGGGGTGCCAGAGGCAAAATTATTCCAAAAGGGTCACTGTCTGCCTCTGGAGCCTTCAAACTATACTTTTGATCAGCAGGTTGACCAACAACTGGTAAAAATATATACACTTGGCTAGAAGTCTCAGTACTTTGGTGACTAAGTCCAGGCTACAGAATGTCTCCCAGATGCTTGAGCTGATCATACCTTTTCTTCCCACTCCCAACTCCAGGAGGCACAGTAGACCGCTGCCAGGGACTTTCTCTGTGTCATTTTGCCCATGCCCAATTTTAATTTTAAAATTTCTAATCTAGATGTTCCACATTTCCCATTCCATTGCATTTCCTCACACTACTGGACATAGCCTTCTTCGCCAGCAAGGAAAAGAGTTATTTTGTAGCTTTAACATTTCCTGCTCTCTTCTGTTTTGCTACAGGAGCTCATGAGGACTTAACTACTGCCTTTAGAGGAACACCCGTTGTATACACGAGGATGAGAAGGGAATCAAGGGAAGCTGGAGAAGAGCACAGGTCTGGATACAACTCTAGGAGTTCCAATTAGTGGAACCTTTAAGTTCTCCAGTTTAGGGCAGTAGCACACAGGGATCTCAGAACACAAACAGTCATTCAAACACCATGAACAGCTCTGCTTTTCAGCAGATGTTTTAATTCCAGGATCAGCATCACAAAAGAAACTGGAACAGCTCCTGACACATGGGAAAGTTGCCAAGATGTCTAAAGCTTTATCTTCTTGGTCAGCTGAAATCTCCATGACATAGTAGTCCCTTCTGCTTTGGAAGCTGTTGCTTCCCTACACTATGAAACTGATGGAAGAGTGTCAAACACTCTCTACTTCCAGAATTTTATGAAGATTTTGTCAATACTAAACATCTTTATAATTTGAAGAGAGCTGTAGGATGGCACTGATAAACTATCATCTGCCCTACAGAAAACAAGTCCACTTCAAACCAGTGAGTAACTGGTCAGCAAGTGCCCAGGGTTTCAAGTCTTCTTGGAGGGAAAGCACCTGAAACTTTGTGCACTGAAAAACCTGAATGTAAAGCTACATGAAGAATTTTTCTGGCGATTGTTACTTCTTCCATTTTCTTAAGATGAAGCAGTTTGCTTTCTTAATCCAATCCACAGGGAAGGAATACAGCTGAAGTGTTAAGAACTCGCAGAATCTTATGCCGCTGTCCATCTTTTCTCTCAGAAAAAAGGATGCTCAGAACTGCTGCATTCCCTCCTCGTAACAAGTGTCCTATGACTGCAGCACATGGGCTGGGAGGATTTAATTCTCCACTCCTGACCAACAGTGCCTTGCAGCTCATGCAGCCTGGAGGCAACACACAGGGCTGAAACAGACCAGGGAGTAAGTACCACACTGCCACTTGAAAAACAAGGCATGAGAAGGTTTTCGTGAGTCAAAAATTCAAGTATGTCATGATTAAAAGTCCTGATGATGAGGAAACAAAGGTTCACAGGCCTTCTCTCTGGAACCCTCAAAGCTAATGGAGAAGGTAAGCTTAGCTCAGGAAAGTAGATTTTAACTAGTTCAGCATATTTATAGGACATGTAAGAGAGTGCTGTTCTGTAGATCCTTTCTTCTCTATTAAAACATCCCAAATACCAATATAAGCATGGCCAGAGCTTCAAAAACAAGTTTTACCTTCATTTGAGCAAACCCAGCTACAGGCTTCAGTACATATGCACAGATTTTGAAAAACATTTCCTAACTAAAAAATGTTCTGTTCACAAACAGTTCAACACCACATTATATAAATTATTTCCTGCACACATAAACAGTGAACACAGAAAATAACATAACAGTAGATGAAAGTGAATCTAGAACCATACTGAGATATTTACACTGAGAAAAGAGAGTGCAGCAGTTCTTCTCAGGCACATACATAGAGCTCAAGACATGACAAAGCATCTGTTCCTGTTCAGTAACAGAAGTGTTTAAACTGTATTGACATTAATGGAAAATAAAATGTTAAACAAAAATGTTGTAATGTTACTTTGAAAAACAGAGTCACAGAGGATACTTAGGATTCAGAATTAAAATTCTTCTTTTAATATCACCAATCATGAATTAAGTGCTCTGCTTGTGTCTATCCCTAGCTGTTTGATTTTCCCGGATTTTACAAAATGAGATATTGCCACTTGGACATGGAAATATACATGTTTTCATTAAAAGAAAAAGATCATTAAAAGAATATGGAATCAAAAATTTGGAAAAAAAAATCTCTTTTCATATTATCAAGAACAGGTCCTTGGGAGCTGCCAATACACTCCATTTTACATATTTTCTTTTCTCTGCAAACAGTTTTATGTGGTACATCCTGCCCTCACAGAAGAGCAGCTTTTGAACAAACCAGCAACCAGAAGTTTATGCAACAACTTTTCAATTATTCACAGTTTTAAACATAGACATGAAAGACATAAGTTTCACGGAAAAAAACCAACCCTCCTTCTAGGTCAATACGAATTATAAAATATCCTCGTGGTTCTTATCTTTGCCATTAGTTCTAAAGAGCACTTCATCTTGAATTCAGGTTTCCCCCAAGAACTGAAATGCAGCTCTTCTCCCAGACAGTGGGATATAAGGTCAGAACATATGCTTATCTAGAATTACAGACCTCATCTGATTAAAAAGCAACTTCTCCCCTCCTGTAATGCTTAATGAGTTAGAGAGGAAAACATAGTGGATTTGCTCTTCTGGGCATCTGCAGTACCTAAAAACTGTTCATGTCCCTTTTCTAGCACAACTTCTGTTTCCCACCAAACTGAACTGGCCAGTCTAGAAGATGGTCAGTGTAGGAGACAGACAGCTTTGTATTTATGCACAAAGAAGTAGTTTTATAAATACATCTTGTTAACCAGTAAATCTTGGGTGTCTCAGCTTTCTGTGGAAACCAGACAGGATATCTGTGGGCACACAGCCTCACTGGTTTCTGCAGCAATCCAACAGTTCTTGCCCACAACCAGCACTTCTAACCACACTGCAATTCCAACATCAGATTCAATTTGCAAAAATTATGGTTTGTCAGTTCTGAGGAACTTCAAGCACACGTCTAAACCAATGTCAGTAACAAAGCATTAACTCATTTAATTAAAAAACCACAAGCATATAGAAAGTCTTGAAAACAGCTTGCACTGCATTTATTATGAGACAAGAGATTGCTGCTAGATCAATCATGTCAGACACAGACCAATTATAACTATTTATATTTTATTACGTATGAAGTTCATAAGTAGGGTATCAGCATCCTAAAGTCCTTTTCTAATCATTAGACAGTTACATTCTAGTTTAATGAACACAGGAAAATTTGATGCAATAGCATAAATTATTGGGTATTTGTTGGTGCACTTCTAACAAAATATCTATGAAGCTTTATCTTCATCGATTTCCTTATATAATAACAGCTTTACAAAAGTATCAGGAAGAAGCACTGATTTAGCATAATTATCTAGCTTAGTGTTAGATCGGAATTCCTTACTCCTTCTCTTACTAAGGAGTGAGTAAGCATTCTCAAACCACAATTAAAGACTCAGGGTGCCCATTTCCAGCCAAAGTACAGACTGTTATCAACAAAATACCGTAACAGGTCCAAGTACAATTTAGAACCACAACTGTGCCCTTCTTGAAAAATGGAAAGACTGAGACCTTTAACAGATCTCAAGCTGGACATGAGTTATACAGATGCCCACTATCTTTTGAAGTTTTGGAGTCTACAAGTTGTTAGATGACAAATGAGAATTGACTACAAAGGGATGCAACAAAGATCATCAAATCCAACTCCTGGCTCTGCACAGGACAGCCCCAAGAATCACACTGTGTCCCTAAGAGCATTGTCCAAGTGTTTCCTGAATTGGCAGACTTGGAAGAGTTTCATTCATCTACCTACCCCACCTTTTATCCATTTCTGTCTAATTCCTGCATGGGTTAATCTTAATAATGTAACTTTCTAGAAATGAAATAGCATTCTTCAAAAGCCAAGAGTGGTGTACACAGCTAACTTTCACCTTCAGCAATTCACAAGGAACGTGATTCCCTGAAGAGCCACTGAGATTCATAGTGGCCAACAGTGGGAAGAAAACTCCATATAGGAAAGGAAGGGAAAGCCTAAATACTTTTAAAAGCAGTTCACCCTGGCTTTTCCAGAGACATGCATTTAACCACATAATGGAAATCTTACTCCCGCTCCCCAAAATCAATTCTGCTTTGTTGTCATGCACAAAAAAATAGGACACTCGCATGCACAATCAGCATGAGCCTTCTTACCCTTTCGTCCCATGATTCAGAAATCAATAGCAAACAAGGCTGCATATGAAGATTAATCGACTGATACTTGCAAAGCGATTTCTGTAAATAACAATGACAGCCATATTTTAATAAAGTCCAAAAAAAGGACTAAGCTATATTTTAATATTTGGTGAAATGTCCACGTACAGTTTAAAAGCACACAAAGGCTTTGATGGGCCCTGAATGAAGTTCATCTCTAAAGCATTTTATTTTTTTATGTTAGATGCCCAGACTGTGCATACATAAGTAAAAACAGCCGAAAAAATAAATTCCTCACGTTTCAACAAGGAATGGATGAAACATGATTGTTCATTTCATGGCTATATTGAAGTGTGCTCCAAAAAAAAAAAAAAAAAGGAAGAAATGGAAGGATGAATGATGACAATGATATCACTTATCATGTCTTGTCTTAATATGAATGTTTTTGACTTTCTATGGAACTGCTCCTAAACACTATCTTTCCCAAATGGGGCTAGGATGATGTGTACATAGAAGTGACAGGTACCAGAAAACAACCAAAGCAACACTTGCTCCAAATTAACAAGTCTTAAAGAAAACTATTCATATTCATTAAATATGGAAGCACCAATTTGATGGCACAGAAAGTTGCTTAAGGTAACATGAGTTAAAGAAACAGATGTACAAAGAGATACAGTTTTTGAGCTGCAAGTTTTGTTTCTTTTCTTAGGTTAATCGAGGATATATTTGGAGAAGTTGCTAGTTGCTACTTTTTCTTTTCAATGTAGAAAAAACAGTTACCTAAAAATCACCTGAAAAAACCTGTACTTGTTTTCATATTGAAAGCATTTCTTCCATACTATTATGCAAAGAATCCATTATTTATTCTGTGACCATAGTATTGTAATATTTACAGACATTCTGAAATACAGTTTTTTTCCTTTTCTGGCCTAGTCCTAGCAAGTGGTAAACTGCTGAAGAAAGTCCAAACCACAACTTTCCCCTGGCAGCTCTCTTCCAAGCTCCCATGTCCCTTAGGTTAGTTGTAATAAAGGCCACGACACAGGGCTTCTGATGTTTCTCACCCTAAGGTACCAGAATCAAGCAGCAAACAATAATTTCAGATACTGCTGATGTAACTCTTCTGTAGTAGCTGAAATATGAAAATATTACAGAATTATAACCTATTTAACACTATTTTAAGTAATCAACAATGCTGTCATAAAATTAAGAGGGTTTCTCCTGCCTATAAAATAAACTAAGCAATTACAAAAAGTGCTTTATTAAGTAGCAAGTCCCATTGTGTAAAGGCCACATGAGAAACATATTCCAGATGAGGAAAAAAAGTATGCTGGATGGAAAGAGTAGAGACAGTAATTAATAAGAACTATGGCTTGATTTTCACTAAAAATATTAGAAGTCTTAGTCCTTGAAATATTTATATAGACACATTTAGGAACATATCTCCAGCCACTTGGTATCACCAATACCACATTGGTATTTCATAATTTTATTTCACAGGGAGATAAATCTTCACTTCCCATTACCAATCTTGCTGACAGTTACTTGTTATATACCCACAATTAAAACTAGAATCACAAAACATAAATAAATGAATTTCTCAAAATTGTTGGGAGGGGAGAAAACCAAAATGAGGACGTTATCTGCCTCTTAAAATGTGTTAAAAATGTTAAATGCCAGTTAAGAATTCACTCATTTCAAATTCCATTTCAAGCGCTGTTTTGCCTCCTACACTCGGCAAGAAAGCTCTATGTACATAGAAAATTATAATTTTAAAAGTTTGATGGGTATTTTTGGGTTTGAGGGATGGGTGGGTCATTTACTTGTTTAAAGAAGTAACACAAGGAAAGCAGTAGCGTGCATGAATATAGAAATTATTAAGCACTACTCAATTGTTCCATCTTCTGTTTGCTTTCACCTTACAGAAAGCAGGAAGCCCCCAGCACACTCCACCTGCTGTCAGAGGAGCTGCCTCTGCACAGACAAGTGGCAAAAAGCCACATGGTTTTTGGGAGGCCAAGAAAACAAAATGTTATGTGGTTCAATGAGAAATAATCTGCCCTGATCATGCCTGGAGCCAATCTGAAGTCACCAAAACTGCCTCTTCACTGTAACCAAGAACAGGCAAAACCATGGAATATTTTCCACATAACTAATATTTGTACCTCTTAAATCAAAATAGTCCCTTTCCAACCAGCAAATATTTGACAGAGGAGTGTGGGAGGTGTTCATATTACTAAATTTCACAGCAGTAATTGAAAGGAAAAATGTGGAAAAATTACATTTGGCAAAATCCTTATTTTTACTTATTTGTTCTCTTAATTTATATGTTACAGTCAGTAAAAAGGACCTGCTAATTAGCAGCCAAAAACAATTTAACTAACAATTATTATTAACAAAACCTTGAAAACCAAAGATATAATTATGTTAATGGCATAAGCCAAAAGAGAAACAAATAAGCTACAAAAAAGTTTAAAAAAGTCACACCCAGAGCTACCACAAGTAAAATATATTTTTATAGCCAACAGGTGTTCTCATCTGTGCCACACATAATTCTTCTAGTTCAAGTGATTTCATTTTAGTATAAAAGCTGCCTTTAAGTTAAACATTTAATTGAAGTCAGGGAATACATCCAGAAAGTAGGTTAGCTGTTTCTAGAAAAGAAAAACCTAATTATCTACCGAGCTGTGTTTCAAACATCTGATTAAGTGTGAATATCCAGAACAAAACGTTCAGAGAAACAAAAAGAAGAGAGTCTTCAACAAATATTTTGATATGACTTAGCTATCACTTTTTCTCCTTAGCAGAAGCATTTGTAACATTTCAATCCGAATGCAGCCAACAAAAAAACCTACCAAAAACACCCATGTTTCAAAACAGAAGTATGCTAAATGAAATTATATGCACAAATTATTCAACAGGGAAATTTAGAGCACACAAGGCAAGTGACAAACACATACTGCCTGTACTGCAGAGGCTATCTGGTTATAAGTTCTTTAGTTTTCCTTTTAAATAAAAGCACTATTTAATCTTTTACTCCACAGTTTCTTTGTGATTAAGCGCAGTTTAAGCAGTAAATAAAACAGCTGTGGTTCAAAACTACTCCTACTGTAGTCTAACAGAAATGAGAAAACACATTTGTTTTCTCAACATTTCAGAATTTGCATTTCACCTTCAGCTGATGACACCATCCATGTCCGTAACCATTCGCATTAACACCTGTGTTATTTGCACAAGACACACTCGTAACATAAAGTTAAACAGGGAAAAGTACAGGGAAAAGTACAGGGAAAAGCTACACCTTGGCAAGGTTGATCCAAGTGCTGCAGCAATGACAGAGCATCACACCTCCACTACAGATGCCAACACAAATGCCATGTCAGGCTTGGTCAAAGCCAAGCACTTTCACATCTCAAGGTTAAGAGAGAAGACTGAAAAATTTGAGCTATTACAACTGCACTGAGACTAAAATCTTAACATTTTTTAGGACTTAATGCAGCACTAAATCCCCACATTCCTAAGTGGGATTGCTAAGCAGAAACATCAATAGAAAATGTGATAATCTGAATACGCAATGAACAACTCGTGCAGAGCCCAGCAGCTATGGCTGAGCTGAGGCTGAAAGAGAAGAGCATCCATTGCCTCTGGCTATTGACCCTTGTTCATCTCTCCCCCTCTCAGCAGCACAGCCCAGTTCTGACTTGTGCCTATTTTTTGCACAGTTAATACTGAAGGAGTTAGAAAGCGTATTGTCCTGTGAATGTTTCATGCACAGTAACTTCAATATTGACTTCTAAAGTGTCACCAGAAACAGCTGAAGTCCCCAGTACTCAGTCTTTATGTAAAACCAGTTATCTGGACCACTCATGATATTCCAGACCATGTTTAGACCTGTACATTCATTACACTACTGTGTAAAAGAAAAAAAAAAAGGGGGGGGGCAGGGGGGGAATTACCACCAGGAACTGATACACAGAGCCAGCAGGATAATAGTGGATAAGGGAGTTGGTCAGTGTGACCCAAGAGCTCCATCAAAATTTCCTGTTAACTAGATATTATTTTCCTACTTCATTTGTAAAGAACTCATTGTAACATGAAAGAAAACATTTCTGGAAAATATCTCACTGTAACAGCCTTTTCTAAGTTTCATTCCTAAAGACAGTCAATGCACTTCTTGATGTGTGGGATAAGAGAACTTCATGTGAAAATAAAATAAACACACAAAACCCCCCAGCCTTTAGGAACAACTAAGTTTTTCAGATTTCAAGGACAAATACTTTTAAGATTTCAAAGCAACACTGCAGCAGCAGCCCGTTTCATCAATATGCTCTGAAAAGAATCCTATGGAACTTTTAGAGAAGCCTAAATTAGGAGGCAGAAGATTTCCTTTTCACATGCAACACAGTTGAATTCCTGAAGGCTCTGTCTCTATTGATTAAAAGTAAAACCAGCCACAAAATGATGCTTGCTTGCCGTACTTCTACATTGCCACAACTTTTGGAAGTAAAATTTCATGAAAATACTGTGATTTCACAAGAATCACAATACACATGTGTTAGGTTCCCTTCCCTTCAGCCATGCACTTACACTCATGAATACAGGCAAAGACAAATAAATGGCTGAGTAGCTCTGAGTGTCTCGCTACAGATGAACACTGCAATCAGCTCTTTTGGTCTCCTTTAACTCCCATCTGACTGTAGTAATGCAAACTCTGCATGAGTTGATATTAATGACTCCAAACATAAGCACATTTGTTTTAAAAGAAAAAAAAAATCTTACTTTCCCAGTTTAATTTGTTAAAAAAAGCCCACACACCTCTACAAGACAAGTGGAACATATCTTACTTAAAGTAAGATATTTTACAAGACAGGGCTTCAAACAACACAACACAGAACAAACGTAAGGCAATTCTAGTACCCACAGTCACAGCTTATTACAAATCATAGCAGAGAACAAATGCTCAAGGACTTCCTCATGAAATTAAGCCTCCATGAAATTCACTACAAACCTATATAATTAGAATGCACTCAGCATAACCAGTACTGTAACTTCATGAATACTTCTTTATCCTCTGTATAAAGCAGACTGCTTTACCCAAAGACTGGTGTTAGCAATTTTACTAGAGATCATGTAGAATTTTTTGTAAATAGAAAAAATAATTAAAGGAATAGTTAAATTTATACTTTTGTAACACATTTTATAACTTGATCCTTTGTGTTAGAGAAATTTGCTACGCTTGAAGGTAAATTATTTGATTCTTAGAAACCTTTGCCTCAAAAATCTCACTTAACTTTGAATGTCAAAATTTTTAAGTCTTATCACTTTTTATCCTAAATAGCGATTCTATCTTCCATAAACACTAGCTGTAATTTTCCAAATATAGGATTACAGCTATACCAAAATATAGCTCTTTTATATAAAAAATATATCTTCTATTTTTTGAATACAACTATTTCAGAACACAGTCTAAATCACAAAATTCAATGTTATATTCTGAAGTTATAACCAAAGAGGCAAATGCAGAGCCCATATTATTATTTGAAAAATACATGGAGCAGAGATGTACAAGGGCAGAGACCAGATAATACTAACATCTTAAAATACTTAAAAATACAGCAAGTATAATGGTTTTTTTTCCATTTTAATTTTTTTAGAATTTTTAAACCCCAAAGAAAAAACAGCAAACACCCCTAAGCAATATCTTAATGTATCAAAGATAAGAATACTTACTGCCAGGCATTGTTAATCAGGGATCTGTCTTCAATTTTGCAAGAACATGAGAAACTATGAAGAAAACAAACAAACAAAGTCAAGACTATAGCTTTACACAATTTACATCCAAATATGCTCAGTAACTTATACAGAATGAGCTGAAGTCACATTCTTCAGCTCCAGTATCAAAGAGGCTGTTACTACAGAAATCCAGATACCCTCTTAGGTGATCAGATTAGATGTAGCTTTTGCCAGTTCTTGAAATGCAGTCATTCTGTTCTTTCCTTTGATACCAGAGTAAACATTTTTCTGTCGTGTATTGTGACCTTCCACAGTGCCACTGTTTGGGATGCTAAATCCTGCACAGCCTCACAGGATGCTTCCACTTCAGATGTAAACCACAGCACTTCCCTGTTAAAATGCCTGAGAGAGGTTTCTGTTCAACACTATGTAAAACAACTGAAAAACCTGTGTGGCACTGTCTAGGGCATTTTTCTCCCAGTATTAAAAAGACAGATTTTAGATCAGAGTGCAACCTCCTATAAACAACAGCTGCTTGAAGGATTTTCGATGCAATTATACATATTCATAAAATGAACTCATCTGAAGGTACAACCATCTATTTTGGACATGAAAGTAGCCTAATCTACTGTTCAATTAATTAGCACTAAAATGCAAATCATTTGAAGATTTTTCTCTATTAAAGCAGTGGATTTGCATTTTACTAATTGCCAAATGCAGACTCCCCACAAATATACCTTTCCACAAATAAGAACAAAATTTCAGTAAAGACACTGAATGTTGCTGTCATCAAAAATAAAATAAAATTTTAAATAAAAGATACTCAACTAATAATTGTAGGTATATGAACCCAAAAAAATTGTCAATCCAGAGATGGATAATATGAGAACTAACATTTCATTTGGTCAACATATGTTTTAATGACCACATATTAAAGCAACGCTCATAGTTGCTAAAAATAAACTTTATTCTCGTCGTATTTGCATTTCAATCAAAGGTTCCAATTTGCTGGCAGCAACTGGGATTTAAAATAGTACTTCAAAGTAAGTTATTTAAAATATCCCATCTATTAGAAAGCTGCATGTCCCTCTCCAAGGGCAGAGTGAAAAGCAGCGTAATTTTATAAAAGAAAACAAGCTGTGGATCGTCATGTCCAATAGACACATGAAAAAGCAAAATCTCTAGTTCAGAATGTAGCTATGGACCAAGCTGAAACATTACAGAAAACAGATTTACTGACATATAAGAAAATAAAAATGTAGAGAACCTGGTCAGAGTTTCAGGGAGGCAAGTTCCAGACACTCAGTGTTTTACTGACCATCTCTGGCAATCAGCAATTCAATAGGTTTTTCTAGAACATAACCACTGCTGTTGCCAGCAAAGTCAACTCACTTGTAGAAGGTTTTTAGAAGACTTTTCTGCAGAAATTACTAGAAAAGTTGCATAATCAACTAAGACATATCAAAAACGCCTGTTTTTAAATAATTAACTGGATTTTAAATAATTTTATGATGTATAAGAGGACCAATAATTCCATATGGAGGTTGCCTGGCCCCTACAAGCAGAACAGACCACACAATTTCCTCTCCATAAAGTCTTCAATCACTGCCTCACTTGGCCTCTGCTGTCACCTGTTACAGCAGAACAGAACTAAACCAAACCAAGAAGCTTCCCACCACGGGTCTGCTCAGCTGTTTGTCACTGAGCTAAAATTTTACATAACAAGAGAGGGGAAAACCCCCCCACAGAATTTGACGAAGTAGAAGTTGGCTAATTAAAAGACAGCTATGGAAAATCATGTGACATCATTTAGTTTCCCAGTCTAACACTTACTCTTCACATATTCCACGTCTATTTGTGACATTTGACAGCTCATCAAATGCAACTTACGGATGTTAAGTACTATACAACCTAAGCACTATACAATGTTTTCTTCACCAAAGCAACTGACTCCTGGATATTAAAAAGGTAAGTAAAATCACATCTCCTTTTCTGTGGAGGACTAAAAGTTACTGTGTGTTTCCTAAGGATGTAACAATAGTTCTAAACACAATTATAATCAATGTGCAAAGATAGTGAATGTACCTTAAAAGACAGATGAACACTTGCATGACACATAAAAGTTGTTCCTCTGAAGAAAAACTTTCAGTTTTGTTGAGAGATGATTTTACACCATTTAGCTGGGAAACCCACTGTCAATTCAATGTTCATCAGAATAAGGATAAAAATACAGTTTGTTCAACTTCTTTTTTCATTAACTAATTGGGATCTTACATTAAAGGATAGTGTATATGCACAAATATTTCTTATTATCATAAGATTCCAGAAATGGCATTGAAAGCCAAACAGAAAAGCAGAGATCATTTTCCTGTCAGCCCTAAAACAGTGGACCTCTTTAAAAGACCTAAAATGGAAAAATTTACATAACCTTGTGCCACAAGTAAAGAAACAGAAGTCAGCATACCTGAGGTTTTTGTATTTTCTTCCAGTAAGCCCTGTGTTATGTTATTTCATTATGTAACACCATAAATGTTTAACTTGATTTTGCGTCTTCAAAATGAAAATGCCAGCTGGGCTCCTATTCATTCCTCCAACTTAAGCCAAATAAGGGCAGAGGCTTAAGCACCTCTCACAGCCACACAGCCCAAGCTAAGCAGGCATGAACTGGAAAAATTAAAAATCCACTGCACATTAAGTTTTTAGATCACTTAGTTCCCCACTCCTTATTCCTCCCTGAAAAATTAATCAATGCCTTTAGCATTGAAAGTAGGCAAATGGCCAGTGCAATGCAAGATTAATAAATCACATGTTCATTCCTAAATATAGACAGTTAAGCTCCAACTACAATTCCCAGAACCCAAAAAATGCAACATAAAATGGATTTACATACCACAGTGTAATTCTGGGAAAGCACCTGCCTTTAGCCTGAATTAGCTTTCTCGGGTGGAGAGCTATGTATGAGGCTGGCTGAATTAATGAGGCTACCCTGCTCTTACCCACGAGAGACTGTAACTACAGGAAACATGACTTACTTTCACTTTAAAATATTACGTATCTTCAAAATTGTTTAAAAATTGTGTGGTAACTTTACAAAGATTACTTCCTTACAGAGTTAGGCTGGGCAGTTAAAAGTGACACCAATCAAAGCTGTTTCTAATTAGGTTTTATAATCAGAAGTGCAATCCCTTTTCATTATGCTTGAATTGCCAACTCTCGTGAGTATTCTCACACTTCCTTCAACTTGCATGCAATATAAAACTTGTTCATTCTTTTCTACTGCACAAGTTTGGATCAGAAGTAGAGAGAAGTTACTGTCCATCATGAACTATAAACATCTGCAATATTTTAAACAGTTATTTAACCACAAACTGTATTTTAATTGTATTTTTGTAGCGTTTTTTCCTGAATCAGAAATTAATCTCTAGCAGCCTTTTTTAGGCAAATATTAAAATTGTTATTTAAAGGCTTAAATAAAGCCTATGGATAAGCCTTTAGGCCTAACAGGGCACTACAGCCAAGATTTCAACTCCAAACCACCAATTTCCCAAAGAAATTTTACCAGATGTTTAAGAGTATCAACAACAAGTCTTCAAGCAAGATGACCTGAAGTTACTTGAGAAAACATTTCAAGTTATTTAGAATTAATTACAAGTGCTTTAGGAAGTAACTACCTATAAAATCCCAAAGCCTTGGCTGTTAACTCTGGTTTTAGCTTACCTACTCAGTTTGCACAGCAAACATTGATGTAGCTTTGCAAAGTATAACATCTGGGCTAGCAAACTGGGTTTTTGATATAGCAACTAAAACTCTGGTTTAAAGTTCTAGGCTTTTCCACCGGTTTTACAACAGCACAGAGACAATCCACGCCACGATCTTTTCTTCCTTGTATCTTAGCCCAAAGGACCACAGGATACCCTTCCAGATGTATCCAAAAAGAGACGCTGTACTGCAGTTTTCAGTAACGGGATTTGTGAACCCGCACCTGAATTATCTAAAGCATGGCTCCGTGATGCACAATTGACTTTAAAGTCGAAGCCACGTAAGCTCACGGTGACGTCCTCCTGTCAATTTGCATTGTGTCTGGTTAATATCTCGCTGTCTTAAGGTCCATTTAAGGAACCTGCTGAGGGAACTCCCAAAGCCACAGCCCTGCCCGGTAAAAGCGGGGGGATCCGCTCGCTGTCCCCAGCCCCGCTGTCCCCACAGCTCCAGTGGCGAGCAGACCCTGTCCGGAGGCGGAGAGCCAACCAGTCTGCCAGCCCTTTCCCCGGGACCCCGCGCCCACAGGGACACCCCGAGCCGCTGCCACGGCGGCTCCGGGCTGAGGCGATGCCCTGAGGCTTCTACTTCTGCACCAGCCGGGCGGCCCGAGCCTCCCGCCACCCCATCAGCGCCCACCCCTCTGGCGCGCCCTCCTCGTTCCCAAGCGTGGAGAAGGGGAAAGAAGCGGGAGATCGCGACGAGGAGGCGACCGCAAGGGTGAACAGGAGTGGCGGGAGCGCTGCCCGGCTGCCCCAAACTCACCTCAGCCTCCCTCCCGGCTCGGTCCACCAGCCGCCATCTTCACCCGTCCCCCCGCCCAGCCCGTTGAGTCTCTGTAGCGCAGTGCACGCCGGGAGCTGTAGTTCTATCTGGAGTCGTTCCGTGCCCTTTTCCGCCCATCCCTTCCACACAGAGAGGACGCCGAGGGGTCGCAGCGGATGAAGAAACAGCCGACACAGCACAGGGGGACAACCCCGGGCATAGGGCCGGCTGAGCGCCGCCAGGCGTGTGTCGGGCGGGCGGAGGCCGCCGAGGCGGACCACAACTCCCGGAGGCCCTTGCGGCATGGGCTCGCCGGCTCCGGGGGCGGTGCTCCCCGCGTCTCGGTCCAGCGCCGCGCCGTGAGGGCGGACCGGTACCGGGGGCGGGAGGCGCTGCCAGGGTCGGGGACGTGGTGCCGGTGTCCGGCGGGTCCGGCATGGGCAGGGGGCTGCGCTAGCCTCTTCTCGGCCATGGACTGAAGGATGGGGCCGGGCAGGGCAAGCGGGGCTGGACGTTCTGCTGAGACCGGAGTTCAAACGCACCTACCCAGACTGTAATGCGAAACCCCAGTGAAAATCAGTGAAACCCAAGGCAGCACAATCTCTTAGTCTGTTTTCCGTGAAATAATACTGTCAGCTTCCGAATCTTATGCCTTTGAGGCCAGATTTTCCAGACAGGCAAGGGGAAAGCTGAAGTCTTTCATCAAATCGTTAAGGTTGGAAAAGACCTTCAAGACCATGGAACCCATCCTGTAACCCAACACCGCCTTGTAAAGCAGACCATGGCACTGAGTGCCACGTCCCGCGGTTCAACATCACCACCTTCCTGGACAGCCTTTTCCAAGGCTTAACCCCCTTTCAGTGAAGAGAGTCTTCCTAATGTCCACCCTGAACCTCCCCTGGTGCTATTTGAGGCCATTTCCTCTTGTTCTGTTGCTTTTTGCCTGGAAAAAGTGACCGACCCCACCTGGATACAGCCTACCTTCAGACAGTTGTCGAGAGCAAGAAGGTTCCCCTGAGCCTCCCCTTCTCCAGGCTAAAAGCTCCAAGCTCCCTCTGCTGCTCCTTATCAGACTTATGCTCCAGCCCCTTCCCCAGCTCTATTGTCCCTTTCTGGACACACTGCAGCACCTCAATATCTTTTGTGTCATAAGGGGCCCAAAACTGAGCACAGAAGTCGAGGTATGTCCTCACCAGTGCTGAGTACAGGGAGACAGTGCTCTCGCACTATTGCTGGTACAAGCCAGATGCCACTGACATTCTTTGCCATGTGAGCACATATTGGTTCATGTTCAGCCACTGTTGACCAGCACCCCCAGGGCCCTTTCCATCAGCATCTTTCCAGCCACTCTTCCCCAAGCCTACAGTGATGCATGGAGCTGTTGTGACCCAAGTGCAGGACCTGGCACTTTGCCTTGTTGAACCTCATACAATTGGTCTTGGCCCATCGATCCAGCCTATAGCCCTAAAAGCCCATTTCCTGTTGTAGTAGTTCCTTCTAAAGGAGGACATGTCAATCCATTTGAGTTCATATCTCTCACTGGCTTTGGGTCTGCTTACGTTACATCTGTTAAAAACTAGCATTTCATTTTCTTATGCTTTTGAAACTACTTAAGACTTTCCTTTCAGCAGTAGTAGAAACAGGATCAGTGTTTCACTTGTGTTCCTTGAAAATAATCCCTAAAAATGTGGAACTGAGGAAGTGAGATGTCTACACGTCTCACAGTTTTCAGCAGTATCCAAAACATGTTAATTCGCGAAAATTCGGCAGACTATCACATATGGGTGCAACTGAGCAAGTTAAAGGAGTAAACTGAAGTCCTTCTTATTCATTTATATGATTTCTGAAATACAGCTTATGACTTTGAACTCTTGGGGCCAAACATAACAGAAGTGATAAGACACAGTGAACAGTCAGTCTTCCATAGATATGTGTATTGAGTCATTGCCTGCAAAGCAGAACATGTTTGCATTAGCAGCCAATTTATTAAAGTTTCTGGCAGCAACAGTCAGAACTACACAGGTCTACATTTGCCCTTTGTCCTGTAAGTACAGCTGGGGATAATAATCCTCATTTTCTGAAACCTAGAGGAAAGTCTTAGTTTTTTTTATCAGCCAAAAATTCAAATGCATTATTATGATCTTAACTCACGTCAGATGTAGCTTTAGTTTAAAAACCAGCCTTCCAACCATCAGCTACAGGCAGTCTGCTCTCTTTACTGAAGTGTTTCATTCCAGCTATTTGTCTCATTTTGCTATTATCTGTGCATGAGGGTATGCAGGCTCCGACATTCTTGTCATGCCATATGGTTTCAGCAGAATGCTGGCAAGTATTGCGGTTGCTAAATCTTACTAGTTGTCTAAACAAAACAAGCAGCAAGCAGGGTTGGAGCCACTACTCACAGATATTAAATGTAACACTATGAGTAACATCCTGATTTCTCTAAAACAGTTAAAAATTAGTTTCAGTTGCTTGACATTATAGTTCCTGTTTCTGTGATGAATACCCTTTATTCTCTGAGGGTTTTCAAAATGTTTCCCTTCATTTTTATTGTTTTAAAAACATCTATGTATATGGAGTAGCCTTACGAAGCTCATATAAAAGAATAAATACAGTGTTGGGATTGTTTGATGACAGCTGATATGTTTTAATGCAGGTCTCTTTTATGACATTATTACATAAACCATGTGGTATCTAATACTCAGTAAAAGTCAATAAAGCCCTTAGTATAATTGTAGTGCTGTTGTTTAAAACAACTGTTTTCCTAATTCAGTTTCAAAACAGAAGAAACAGCTGTAGTCTATGAATATGTATGTGTTGATCTCTTTGAGCTTCCTTATGTGTAACGTAATGGGTAGCAAATTTAGTTGTAAATTACAAGAATTTTTCATTTTCGTGAGGACATCAGAAGAGTATTCGGACACCTTTTTGTCCAGCACCAATTTTTCATTTACTGTCACTGAAAGATGAGCCTGATCCTTTGACCACATCTAGACTGACAATCAAACTACCCAGTAAGATTAAGAAAATGTTGAATTGCTTACATAAAACATTGCTGCATGGCTGATTTGCAGCCAAACTATCTGGTTTTACACCCCCTCATCCCAAGCCCATCTAAGGGGACTGGACAGTTTTGCTTGAATATCTCCTGAATCTCCTGGAGCAACGGTTTGTATACGTGCTGGTTCACATATGCACAAAAATCCACGGCCCAAGAGACCTGCTTTTATATTTCTTTAAAAAATGTTGGTCATCACTTTGGAGCCGGTCCAGTGGAGGCAACAGCGGTGAATGAAGGGAGCTGGACCTGTTCAACGTTGAGAAGAGACAACTGAGCGGGGACCTCATCAATGTCTCTCAGTATCTGTAGGGAGGTGTCAGAGGATGGACCAGGCTCTGCTTGGTGGTGCCCAGAAATAGAACAAGAGGCAATGGGCAGAAACTGATACCCAGGAAGTTCCACCTGAATATAAGGAAGAACTTCTTTACTGTGTGGGTGACTGAGCACTGGAGCAGATTGCCCAGAGAGGGTGTGGAGTCTCCCTTACTGAAGATATTCAAAAACCATCTGGATACAATCCTGTGCCATGTGCTATGGGAGGACCCTGCCTAAGCAGGGAGGTTGGACCAGATCACCCACTGTGGTCCCTTCCAGCCTTATCCATTCTGTGATTCTATGATTATTATATTAGCAGAGCTTTTAGAGCTTTCACTTGAGTAGCATCTGAAGTGTGAGACAGGAACATCTTGTTCAGCAGCCAATAATAAAATGTGAATTGCATCAGTAATTTGGCAGCAGCAGTTCTGTGTTTTCTAATTGGATTGCTAAGGCACCTAAGACTGCAATCAAATATTCAGTGTTTGCAGCAAGCAGCAAAAAGTGCTTCAGTTTGAAATGCTCATGGAGGTTCAAAGGGTATCAGGAATGATTAGTTAGCCATAGGTCATCTAGGAAAATGAGCTCTTGAAGGAGTTTAAAAAAAACAATAAAGAAAAGTAAAAGAAATTACTGTACCCCAACAACAATATAATGCAGGAATGACAGAAAGTTGATATTGCTTTTATACCTGTGTAAGAAAGATACTGTTAAGTTTAAAATACTGCAGATAAAGAAAAAGAGATTAGGAAACATATAGTACTCATTAACAGAAATGAGTAATGGCTGGATTAGTGAACATTATAATCCAATTGCTGAAGAGTTATAATCCATTATAACATTAATTTCAGTTTTCAGTAGTGAAAAAACGGGAGTTTTCATAGCAATGACTCCATTGCTTGTGCAGCCACCACTAAAGAAAGCCACTCAAAGGCATTTCGTGAAATGAAAATGAAATGTTTTTACTACATAATAGGACACCAAATAATGATTTTGTTAATATGTGTTTGTTGGCATATTTTTCCAAACTTGCATTTTTATGGTCAATTCTATAAATAGGTGGCAACTACCACATTTTATCACCATCCTGATGTAGTTGATGATAGAAGATGTTTCTACCAGCCCCATGTAGCCAGTGCAAAAGTCTAATGGGGAATAGGGGCTGACAGTGGACTATCGTGGCCTGAATGAAGTCATGCTGCCTCTGAGTGCCGCCGTGCTGGACGTGTTGGAACTCTGATATGAGCTGGAGTTAAAGGCAGCCAAGTGGTGCCACAATTGATATCACTAATGCATTTTTCTCTGTCCCTCTGGCAGCAGAGTGCAGACCACAGTTTGCTTTCACTTGCAGGGGTGTCCAGTATACCTGGAACCAACTGCCCCATGGGTGGGAGCACAGCCCCACGATCTGCCATGGACCGATCCAGACTGCATGGGAAAAGAGTGGAGCTCTACAACACCTGCAATGCAGTGATGGTGTCATTGTGTGGGGCAGTACAGAAGAAGAAATTTTTGAGAAAGGAAGGAAAAAAATCCAAATCTTCTGAAAGCTGATCTTGCGAGACACATTTTGTGGTGACATGGTACCCCAGAGAGAATTTTGTCAGAAAATGGGACTCACTTCTGAATTAACCTTATAAACTCTTGAGCAGAGAAACACGGCATTGAGTGGATATATCACATCCCTTATCACCCACAAGCCTCTGGAAAAATTGAGAGGTATAATGGACTGCTGAAGACTATGTTAGAAGCATTAGGTAATGGGGCATGGAAGCACCAGGATGCAAATTTATCAGAAGCTACTTGGCTGGTCAACACTGCTAATTGCCCTGGTCCTGCCCAAACTAAACCCCTACACACTGTGGGAAGAGATAAAATCCCCATAGTACACGTAGGGAAGGGGTTAGATAAGTCAGCGTAGATTTCTCCTCCCATGAGAAAAGGCAAATCCATTCATGGGATTGTCTTTGCCTAAGGACAGGGATTCACTTGGCTAATGTGGAAGGATGGGGTGCACCTCAAGGAGATTTAATCTTTGGGGAAAAATAATCTCTGGTGTAAATCGTGAATTGTAGGAAGTAGAGTGGTGGGAATGACATTGACTGATGGGAATGAATTTTGTGAGGAGCAAGGAGAATGCAATGATGACCTGAGCAAGGCTGCTGTTGGTGCCCAATGATCAAGTGTGCTACTTCTCCTGTTCTGACCACCCATCCTGATGAAATGGAGCCCAAGTCATGGATCTGGAGGGGTGGAAGAAGCCCAGGAAATGGGAAAATAATATTTGTCTGTGAAAGGATGAGGGATAGTAGCTAATGAAAATCCATGTTTGGTATGGAAATGGTTTAGGGACGTACTTTAAGTTGTATGTGTGGATAAGAATTCCAGTAATGAGAAATAAATAGAATGTAACAGTTAGAAGATATATAAATTATATGGGATTCGAGTATGACTCAAATGGTATGGAATAAGGGGATGGAGATGATGTTGGGTCTGACTGAAGTAGAGTTCAATTTTCCTTAGCAGCCCTCACAGTGCTGTGCTTTGCATTGGTAGCTGGAGGGGTGTTGATAACACACCATTGTTTTGGCTACTGCTGAGCAGAGCTGGCACAGCATCAGTGCTGTCTCTAACATTTCTCCCCTGCTCCCCTGTCAAGGGGCTGGGAGTGGGCAAGATCCTGGGAGGGGACACAAGCAGGCCAACAAATTATCCAAAGGGATATTCCATACCATATGACATCACCTCCGATATAAAAGCTAAGGGAGGGAGGAAGAATGGGAGGCATTTGTTAGTTAACAATGTTTGCCTTCCAGTGCAACCGCTCCCCGTATTGAAGCCCTGCTTCCCAGGAAGTGGCTGAACGTTGTTCACTGATGGGAATTGGAGATCAATTTTTGTTCCCCTTTGCTTATGCACTCACAGACCCTAAATTGCCTTATCTCAACCTAGTAGCTGTTTTCCACCTTATTTTCCCCTTCTCTGCCCTCCTGGGGAGTGATAGAGCAGCTTGGTGAGCTCCTGGCATCCAGCCAAGGTCAACCCATTACAGCATTGTTAAATTGCAGAGATAAAATCCCCAGGGCCTGTGTTAGGACTTTTACTGTGTCATTGTTAATTTTGTCAGGAGCCATGGTGGATGCAAACTGACGATATTAACCAGCCGTGAAAAGCAGAGCAGAGTTCATGCCAATCCCGCACCCCAGACCATCGAGTAGTCCCTGGTTGATATAAGTTTTTTTCCCCAGTCTCGTCTCAAGTGAGAGTTCTCAGTGACAGCTCCGCTCACTGGGATGGCAGCTGTCAGGGGGACAGCAAAAATAGATTGGAATGACTGCATTTTTTTAGAAATCTCCAGGAAGTGGTGAGCAGCCACTGACAGAAAAGTCTTGCGCATGTCTCAGAGCAAAAATCTTAAAATTGCAGCCCAAATCCCCACATACCTTTCAAAACCATGGCCATATATACTTAGAGAGTTAATTCCACATAAAAATTAAAGATGTCAGTATTACAGAATCCTCAAGGGAGTAAGAAGGGTTCTCATATGATATGTATCTACACACATATGTATTTGATAACAAATAATAGTTTATGGTTCACAGATGTTTTATTTTTAAGTTATTAATTGCCTTAAAGATGCTTTGCAACAAAATCATTAAGAGATGTCCTAGTTCCATTGGAATACATATTTTCCATCCTTTCTGTCATCAGGAGCGTCTATAATTATGATTTTTTCTGGCAGAAGCTATCTAGATAGATTTTATTGTTAGAATAGGCAGTGTTTCTATAAAGTAAATGGGGTTATAACACCATATTCAAGTGAGTTCTGTGTTATTAAATTTTAACTTGTCCAACTGAGGGCAGCAGGAGAATGAAGTACAGAGCTTTCACCAAAGGAGTGGATGGCAAAGGCATGCCTCAAACACTCCATGTGAAACTCAGATTTCCTGAAATGTTATCTGTAAGGAGAGCTAGCCATGTGCACAGGTGGTCACACTGCAGTATTTTATGCTACAAAATCAGTGACTTTATGTAGTAAAGTTCCCATTCCATTCTACTGAGCTGCTGATGTACCTTGGCAT